>CM019066.1:337905546-338505546 GCA_009667805.1 Leptobrachium leishanense
TCCTTTAAACTTGGCTATTTTGCAATACCATTTTAAATAAGTCTGTTGATTCCTGTAATTCGTGTTCTTTTTGTTGTGAAATCAAAGTGAAGTTTACGTATTTAGAATTTAAGATTTGAATAATCCAGGATTCCCTTGTGTTTGTTTGCAGAGCGAGCGATCCCCGTAGAGGATGTCATGGAGATATCTGTGTATAAACATGGCTTGTGGAAAGACCGGTTTACAGTAAAAAAGATTTGCTGACGATTTCAGTAGCGAAAAGGGAAGAGGCTTTCGTGAGGCGTGAGAGAGGAGGAAGACTGGACATACTCATCATCACATATGTAACACAGAGGCAGTTAGCAACGCTGACAATGCAAGTGATAAACAGACTGCACGCATCACGGGAAATGCACAAAACTTAGCTATTTACCAGAAGTGCATTACATGAGAAAGCAGAAAATAAGATCTGTAGTATTAAAAATGCTGATAAGATTACTCATCAAAACGGTTATTTTTTATTTTTGTCATGCACACACAAGGGATCCAGTAGAGAAAGCCATTCTTACCACCGGATGCAGTAATGGAGTTGTACTCATGGAATAGGATGGTAGCCAGTACCTTTTGGGAGAGTCGCCACCTCCTGGACGCAGCTGTAAATGATTTGTCAAAAACGTTTGGGTATAAAAATATTTCGGCACAGTAAGAGGAGGTTTAAAATTTTTTGTATTTCATGCTAATAAAACATGCATTTGTGTCATTTTTCAGAGCACTTTAGCTCAATACTCTACTATTCTGTGGCTCACGTCAAAAACAACAACCGAGCAGAATCTGTTACAGTATCTATTCACAGTGTTTGTTAACTTACCTCCAGCGTAAATGCTCTGTGATAGACACACACACCACACATTACTGTGAGTGTTATTGCTGTGCAGCTCTGTTATACGCTCACTCATACATTACACACCCCACCTTTCTGTGAGTTTTATTAATGTCGAGCCTTGTGATATGCTCATACACACTGTACATTACTGAGTTTTATTGTTGTGGAGCTCTGTGATACACTGATACACACCGCACATTGCTGTGAGTTTTATTGCTGTGGAGCTGTGATACACACTGCACATTACTGTGAGTTTTATTGCTGTGGAGCTCTGTGATACACTGATACACACCGCACATTGCTGTGGAGCTCTGTGATACGCTCATACACACTGCACACTACTGTGAGTTTTATTGCTGTGGAGCTCTGTGATACACACCGCACATTGCTGTGGGGTTCAGTGATACGCTCATACACAGCACATTACACAGGTCTATACAGAGAAAGGTGAAACTCAGGAGAATGACTAGAGAAGTGTATAATTCTAGGTCAAAATAGTCAAACCAGAAAAATTCTCCCATTCATCTCACTTTCCAAATCAGCTATTTTGTCTAGATTGTTCTCTTCTCCTGCAAATTTTCCTGGTTTTCACTTTTCTCTAAATAACCCTGAGTTTTATTGCTGTGGAGCTCTGCGACAGTCATATGCGCCACACACTACTATGAGATTTATTGCTGTGAAGCTGACATTGTTATATGCATTGCTATGAGAGGACTGTTGGCTTGGCACGAATGGGGGAGGAGGGCAGTATAGTAAATTTTTGCCTTTGTACACAAAAATTCCCAGCACCAGCCCTGTGTGAGTTCTATTGCTGTGGAGCTCTGTGATACGCTCATACACACCGCACATTACTGTGAGTCTTATTGCTGTGGAGCTCTGTGACAGGCTCATACACACTGCACATTACTGTGAGATTTATTGCTGTGAAGCTCTGTGATACACACCGCACATTACTGTGAGTCTTATTGCTGTGGAGCTCTGTGATATGATCATGCACACTGCACATTACTGTGAGTTTTATTGCTGTGGGGCTCTGTGACACGCTCATACACATTGCACATTACTGTGAGATTTATTGCTGTGGAGCTCTAGTTTTCATTAATGTACACCAAACATTCTGAGCAATGACAAATCATGGATAAAAGATATCTGAAATCCCTCTTAGATCCTCTAATCCAGGGACACTTTTGAGGTATGCATGTACTGTATGGCTCAGTACACAAATATATTCAAACAGTGGGGTATACACGGAAGATAAAAAGTCCTATGTCAATAAAGAAGAAATTGTGCAAAATTTGTGGTATGTAAAAACCTCATTCTTTTGAGACTCACAGAATCCCTGTGGGGGGGGGGATTTGCATTTTGATGATACTCCCGTGAATCAAGCATCTCTCCCTGGATGTTGTATCTGGAGATGTGGACAATCCACCATCTGTTACCAGCTGGTTTGGATCTTTAGTAATTTCCCAATCACAGAAGGCCGCCACAGGATACCAAAAATTTAAAAATTTATTGAGCATACAAATGAAATAAAATAGCTGTAAGCCTAAAAAGCCCGACGCGTTTTCGTCTGGAGAACCAGACTGTCCTGAAAGATTTTCCTATACTATACAATGCCTACAGTGGGGCAAAAAAATATTTAGTCAGCCACCAATTGTGCAGGTTCTCCCACTTAAAAAGATGAGAGGCCTGTAATTGTCACCATAGGTTCACTTCAAATATGAGAGACAAAATGAGAAAAAACAAATCCAGAAAATCACATTGATTTTTAAAGAATTTATTTGCAAATTATGGTGGAAAATAAGTATTTGGTCAATATCAAAAGTCCATGTAAGTCTTCACAGGGTTTTCACACACTGTTGCTGGTATTTCTGCCCATTCCTCCATGCAGATCTCCTCTAGAGCAGTGATGTTTGGGGGCTGTCGCTGGGCAACACAGACCATCAACTCCCTCCAAAGGTTTTTCTATGGGGTTGAGATCTGGAGACTGGCTAGGCCACTCCAGGACCTTGATATGCTTCTTACGAAGCCACTCCTTCGTTGCCCGGGCGGTGTGTTTGGGATCATTGTCCTGCTGTCCAGCCACGTTTCATCTTCTATTCCCTTGCTGATGGAAGGAGGTTTTCACTCAAAATCTCACGATACATAGCCCTACCCTTTACACGAATCAGTTGTCCTGGTCCCTTTGCAGAAAAACAGCCCCAAAGCATGATGTTTCCGCCACCATGCTTCACACAGTAGGTGGTGTTCTTTGGATGCAACTCAGCATTCTCTCTCCTCCAAACACGACGAGTTGATTTTTTACCAAAAAGTTCTACTTTGGTTTCATCTGACCATATGACATTCTCCCAATCCTCTTCTGGATCATCCAAATACTCTCTAGCAAACTTCAGACGGGCCCGGACATGTACTGGCTTAAGCAGGGGGACACGTCTGGCACTGCAGGATTTGAGTTCCTGGTGGCGTAGTGTGTTACTGATGGTAGCCTTTGTTACTTTGGTCCCAGCTCTCTGCAGGTCATTCACTAGGTCCCCCCGTGTGGTTCTGGGATTTTTGCTCACCGTTCTTGTGATCATTTTGACCCCACGGGGTGAGATCTTGCGTGGAGCCCCAGATCGATGGAGATTATCAGTGGTCTTGTATGTCTTCCATTTTCTAATGATTGCTCCCACAGTTGATTTCTTCACACCAAGCTGCTTGCCTATTGCAGATTCAGTCCTCCCAGCCTGGTGCAGGTCTACAATTTTGTTTCTGGTGTCCTTCGACAGCTCTTTGGTCTTGACCATAGTGGAGTTTCGAGTGTGTCTGTTTGAGGTTGTGGACAGGTGTCTTTTATACTGATAACAAGTTCAAACAGGTGCCATACATACAGGTAACGAGTGGAGGACAGAGGAGCCTCTTAAAGAAGACGTTACAGGTCTGAGAGCCAGAAATCTATCTTGTTTGTACTGTACTGTAGGTGACCAAATACTTATTTTCCACCATAATTTGGAAATAAATAATTTAAAAATCAGAAAATGTGATTTTCTGGATTTTTTCCCCACATTTTTCTCCTCGTTGAAGTGTACCTATGAGGACAATTACAGGCCTCTGTCATCTTTTTAAGTGGGAGAACCTGCACAATTGGCGGCTGAATAAATACTTTTTTGCCCCACTGTAAGTTAGAATATTGGTGACTGCAAAATACTTGTCACAAATATATTCAGTCCGCTAGAAGGAGCCGCTCGGTGGAAGTGTCAGCCCTGTGATAGCCAGAGAAATAAAACATATATTGTTGTAAATCACGTGACACTCACACAGACATACTGCACACTTTAATACTAAAGATTGTCATCTCAGTGACCCGTTGCTAAGTATTCGTTCACGTGAGGATAATGACAATATATCCGGCCATGGTTTCTGTTTTCATATCTTCACCAGTTACTATTTAAAATTAGAATCTGTCAAAAAAATATTACTCTGCGTCCACTGAGAATGGAAAATGCTTGTTCTGTTTCTACAAATGTATACAAAGCATTAGCATTCCTCAGATTTCAGCAAGGGGTGTGTGCGCCATTCCGGTATGAAATGAGCGTTTCACTCCAAACCAAAAACCAACCCTCTTATTGTAAGCAAAGTGCTAGAAGGCCCAGTGAGGCTTACATCTCTAGTGCAGAAACACCGTGAGGAGACAATGGAGATCTAAAACTCTTCTCGTCGAGGGGCCGTGCAGCACAGACTTTCAGTCAGCGATTATAATGAAGTGGAATCAGGCTGGAAGCTGGCCGCAATTATAAGCCAGGCGGCCATCTTGTTCAGAATATTGGTTCACTTGAAAATAACTAGGTAGGTTTTAGCTGAAACTAGAATGAAGCATACGTAGAAATTTAGGAATGTGTTAGATTAGCAGAAAAGCATTTAAAACCTGAGAAAGATCAAGGCTGTTCCTGGCACGAAGGGATAGAATGAGATGTGGATACATCAAGGTCACAGAGGCCCCAGCAAGACAAAGGGAAGCATAGAAGATAGACCAGGTGCTACCCACAACAAATGAACACAGGCGCTAGGGAGGCGAGCATAGCCCGGACTGAATGTAGTAACTAATCATGATCTGTCGAAACTAACATGAAGTTTGCCAATTTACGGCCAATTTATTGGAATGTCTTTGTATTAGACTAAGGGAGGTATTAACCCACATGGGGTGGGATAGTGTCACCGGGAGGTGGGATAATTGGGATGTACCTAATTATGTATTCAGGGTATAAGACCCCTTGTCGGGGTGAACTCGGGACTCAGTCTTTGCGATTCAATCCTGTCTGAGCATCTTCTGTGACGTCACAATAAAGTTTGCCTTTCCTGAAGAGACTCGTGTCCAGACAATCCTTTCTCGTGTCCGGTCCGGCCTCGTCCCGAGTGAACCAAGTGGATTCCGGTAACATTTCTGGGGGCTCGATAGCCGGGATACGAGGCCCTTTGCCGGCACGGCAACGACTGCTGGACACCATAGCGGTTGACTGCAGGTGCGAGTAATCCCGCCGGTTGGGCGTCCATTGAAGGTGAGCTGACATCTGCAGGCGCCAAGCAGGATTTCCTGTTCAGTGGACCTCGTCTCGTCCCAAACGGACCCCCGGCCCGGGAAGCTGGGACACCAACGAGTCCGAGGAAACAGCGAACAGCGCGGCGATAGGTAAAGTGTCTTCTATGTTTGTATGTCTAATGGAAATACCAGTATAAAGGGAAACGTCCGGCCATAGTTGGATAAGGAGACCCGCGGCCATGGTCTCGTTGACATACCGAACCCGCCGCCGAAAGCACGGACAAGCAAAGGAGCCAGAGTGGCTAGCGCGTGTCTGGACCTGGGGGATCGGATGTTAACTAAAGGGTAGAGTCTGTATGTGAGGGAGAAGGGAGCCACGTGGAGTTGCATAGTCGTAGTCAGTGTTTGTAAATAAAGCTTCTACACGTGGACAAAAGGAAAGGAGGAGAGATTTCTGTGACTGGGCTGAGAGCCCTCAGTCAGTGCTAGTGTGTATGTCGTGTAGTGAAGAGGGCCCATTGGGGCCAGCGGTAGCTGCAGAGAAAGTGGTGCCGGGTGGGTAGATTACCCATAGGCAAATTGGAATTGCAGACGGAAGTGTAGTTATAGAACGGGGTGCACATAGTCACAAGCAGTCAAGAGTTAGAGTTCAATTAACAGGGTATAAGGAGCCAAAAGGAGGGATGGTGTGCCCTCGGCTAGAAGAAAGAGTTGAATTGTTTATGTACTGTTTTGTGCTGAAAGTATCTGGTACAGTATGGGTTGTGAATGATTGCTGAGAGTGCTGTGAGTGATTGTGCGCCTACTCGCCTAGCGAGAAAGCAAACTTGAGAGCGGACTCCCAAGGTACGTTTCTGGCTCAGGCGACTGCAGTCCGGCTACAGACGGAGGAAGCGAATCTGATATATATGAATTGTTGACTGAAGTACCAGACCGTAAATTTCAAGTGTTTTTGCTAAGAAGTAATATCTGTATCGTAAAAAGGTTACTTCCCTTAAGAGTAACAATGGGTAACGGGTCATCCAAGCCCAACAAGGTGAAGAAAGTGAAGAAGGGTGAGACGCCCTTAGGGTATATGGTGCGGAATTTTGAAGCACTATACACATGATTATGGTGTACAGTTAACTAAAGAGAAATTAACAGGAATGTGTACACTTGTATGGCCACTGCTAGTTCCAGATTGGCCAGAGCAGGGGTCAATGGACCCGGAGTTAATACAGAGAGTGCATTCCCAAGTAACCGGGAAATGCAGATATCCTGAACAGTACCCATATATAGATATATGGAGGTATTGTGTAAAAGATAAAAGTCATTTTATAATGATGGCGGGACGTAGCAAGAAGCAGGTACCCCCAAATAGAGAAAATAATAAGAAAAGGAAACCGGTGTTAGTAGAACAACCGGAGGAGATTGATTCCCTGTCCCCGCCCTATCCATCATATTATGGGGCAGCTAGAGAAGCTTTGCGTGCCGCGGTTGCGCTGGCGGAGGGGGGGGAGCGGGCGGCTGCTGCTGCTCCGCCGGCTCCCTCTGCTCCGGCAGGCGGTATTGCGGAGGAAGATGAGAGGGCAGTGGGTGGAGGAGACAGAGAGGTCCCACCAGGAAAGATTGAAATACCCAATGGGAACGTATATAAACTAGTAACCCAAGAGGACAGCGATGATGAGGGTGAAGATGCAAAGCAAGGTGCAACCACTCGCGCAGCGAACAAAATATATAAACCCCGAGACCCATATCAGCACAATCCCAGTAAAAGTAAGATGCAAATGCCCCTACGGGAGGTGCCAGGCCCTGTACTGGAAAACGGAGAACCTGGGCCAGTGCAATACACATATGTCCCATTTACGACAACAGATCTGTTTAATTGGAAAACACACACACCACTGTATTCCACTAACCCCGCGGCAGTGGCCAGTATGATAGAGTCAGTCATCCTTACACATAACCCCACATGGGCAGATTGTCAACAACTAATGCAGACAATGTTCACCACTGAGGAAAGAGCCCGAATAAATAGTAGCGCGTGAAAAATTCTACTTGCCCAAGCCGTAGAAGATGCAAGAGCCCAGCCAGAAGCGTGGGCAGAGGAACACTACCCCAAAACAGATCCCAAATGGCCGTACAATACCGCTGCAGGCATTGCACACCTGCAAACGTACCGTACAGCGGTAATAATGGGTGTTAAAGCGGGAGGGAAGAAACCCACAAACATGGGGAAAATAGCGGATATTGTGCAAGATTCTAAAGAAACCCCAAGTGTATTTCTAGAAAGATTACTAGATGCATATAGGATGTACAGTCCTATTGACCCGGAGGCAGTGGAGAATCAGAGGTTAATTAATTCTTCCTTTGTGGGTCAGTCACAGAGAGACATACGGAATAAAATACAGAGACAAGATGGGTTTTTGGGTAAAGGTATTAGTGAATTAGTGGAAATTACTAATAAAGTGTATCATAACCGGGATTTGGAAGAAAAGCGGGAGGAGATAAAGAGACAAAAAGGGCATACAGGTGTGGTCGGATATATGGGAAATGGAGGGAGAGGTGCCCCGGACAGAGGGAGAGTGAGAGATCGGGGAGGCAGAGGTAGGGGAACCCCTAGGGAACCCCTGGGACCCAATCAGTGCACTTGGTGCTGGGGCGAAGGTCACTGGAAAAATTATTGTCCGGCATTTTTGGCTAAATTTGGGATACAGGGGGAGGATGGGGAATTGGGAGGTCAGGCCTCCAATGGTCAGGTAACAAACGGCAGATATGAGAGAAATGATGGTGCCGGTGCAGGGTTTGTTGGTCTGGCGGGAACGACATTTGAAGGGCAAGGTACATATTGACACGGACCTGGGCCCATCCCACTCGGTAATCACGAGCCCACGGTCACTATGAGGGTGGGAAATAAAGATGAAATTTTTATGGTTGACACCGGTGCCGAATATTCTGTCGTAACACAACAAATTGCACCCCCAATGGGAAATGAAGTTGATATTGTGGGAGCAATGGGGGTGTCCGCTAAGTACCCCTTCCTTGCTTCACGAAAATGTAGTGTGGGTGGGCATAATGTTGAACATGAATTTTTGTATATGCCCGAATGTCCCATCCAACTCCTGGGGCGGGATCTCCTTTGCAAATTGCAAGCCCAAATTACGTTTCTCCCCGGGGGTCACGCTCGATTAGACCTGCCTGAGAGTGGCAGCTCTACACGGCAGTACAGCCCAGCCAGCCAGCACACCCAACCTGTCAAAATTGCAGGAATTATGCCAAGAGAAGAAGAATGGCGCTCAGCACCAACCCCGCCGGCCGACCCAGACCCGTACACACTACTTCTGGGCATCCCCGGAGTGTGGGCAGAGGAAAACCCGCCCAGACTAGCTGTAAATATCCCTCCAGTGTACGTCAATTTAAAACCTGGTGCAACACCTGTGGCTTTAAGACAATATCATATCCCACAAAAAGCCAAGCAAAATATCCAGACACATTTGCAAAGACTTAAAGACCACGGCATATTGAAATTTTGCGTGTCACCGTGGAACACACCCCTGTTGCCAGTACTGAAAGAGGGCACACAAGAGTACCGCCCAGTCCAAAATTTACAAGCCGTCAACGAAGCCACAGTAACTCTACACCCTGTGGTTCCCAACCCATACAATTTATTGGCATTAATTCCCGGAGACACAAAATATTACATGGTGCTTGATTTAAAAGACGCTTTCTTTTGCATCCGCCTGGCTCCGGCAAGCCAGCCCCTTTTTGCATTTCAGTGGGAGGAATCTATCACGGGGGCGTGCCATCAAATGACCTGGACACGCCTCCCTCAAGGTTTCAAGAACTCGCCCACGATTTTTGGGTGCGCGCTCAGCCAGGACCTCCTGTCCTTCAACGCTCAGCCAGACAAAGTTGTTTTACTACAGTATGTAGATAATTTATTACTAGCTTCTCCCACAGAAAAAGACTGTCTCTCTGCCACAAAAGCCCTGCTACATCTGCTATGTCTTGCAGGTTACAGAGTGTCCAAAAAGAAAGCACAGATATGTAAACAGACTGTGAAATATTTAGGTTTTCAATTAACAGGTACCAAGCGTGCACTGGGGGCAGAGAGAAAAGAAGCAGTATGCCGAATACCCCAACCAAAGACAAGGAGACAAGTCCGTGAATTCCTGGGAGCTGCAGGCTTCTGCCGCCTGTGGATCCGCAATTTCGCAGATATTGCTAAGCCCCTCCATCAAGCCACCAAAGGAGGAGAGCATGACCCCTTCCTCTGGGAAGAAGAGCAAACAGCAGCTTTCCTGAAATTAAAGACTCTCTTAATGGAGGCTTCTGCGCTGGGACTGCCAGATCACAGCAAGCCTTTCCAGCTGTACGTGCATGAACACAATCAAACAGCTACAGGAGTGCTGATTCAGAATTTTGGCTCCTGGCCAAGGCCTGTGGCCTATCTCTCCAAGCAACTTGATCCTGTGGCCTGCGGCCTACCCCCATGACTGAAAGCTGTGGCAGCCACCGCAATGCTGATAGCAGAAGCAGACAAGCTGACCCTTGGACAAGTTCTTCATGCCAAGGTGCCCCATGCTGTCAAAGCCCTGCTTGATGTAAAAGGAAGTTACTGGTTCAGCAACAGCCGGATGACAAAGTACCAAGCTATGATGTGTGAGAATCCACGGGTTCATTTGGACCTCATCGCTACCTTGAACCCTGCTACTTTACTGCCTGACTGTGAAGAGGATCCAGATCATGAATGCCTCCAAGTCATGGAAGAAGTGTTCAGTAGCAGGCCAGATTTGAAAGACGTACCCCTAGACAAATACGATCTACAGCTATTCACTGATGGTAGCAGTTATATGGATGATGGGAAGAAAGTCTCCGGCTATGCAGTTGTCTCAGCAGAAGAGATTATTGAAGCAAATTCTCTACCAGGCCATACATCTGCACAACTGGCTGAAATAATAGCCCTAACCAGGGCTCTACAACTTTCCGAAGGCAAAAGAGTAAATATCTACACTGACTCCAAATATGCCTTTATGACTGTCCATGCACATGGTGCACTCTACAAAGAAAGAGGCCTACTTACTTCCTCAGGACAACAAATCAAGTATGCAGCTGAAATAACAGCTCTCCTAGAAGCTGTATGGAAACCAAGTGCTGTCAGTATTATGCACTGTCGTGGCCACCAGAAAGGCCATGATGAAATCCCGAAAGGCAACAGGCGCGCTGACCAGGCCGCAAAAGCGGCTGCAAAACCATTGCTAACAACTGATCAAGCCAAAGTCCTGCTCTGCAAGCAAGAGGCCCAACCTCCCATGCCAAACTACGAATTCTACATGAATTGGAGAAAATTTGAACCTGGAGGCGAATTTATTGAAATTATGTTGCACAAATGGCACAATGACTACGAACTATTAGAACTCAATCATGATTATATCCAATGGCTCTTCCCAACCCGGTCACAAGGCCGAAATTTCTACTCTACTCCTCTGAACCCTCAAGAGACACGTCTTATGATTAACACCTCAGAAGTTCAGCAAAGACTCCGCTGAGCATACAAATTGATGCTGAAATTCTTCGGCGTAAAACTAATGGGGGAGTATGAGGACGAAACAGAAGTAATCGAAGTTGAACGAGCAGAAAATTTCGCCTCACGTTTCGAAAATCTAACAACCAACCCTCATAATAATCTGAGAATTACACGAATACTGCTAAATTTGGGAGAATTGGGAGCAGAAGAATACCAAGCCCCATTGGTGAGGTTCTTCCTCAAGGAGAACCTTATCAAAAACAAACTTCCAAGAATGAAGAAAAGTGTGATGAACTTTTTTATACCAGCAGTGAGAGATTCACAGGAAAGACAAGATCTGCTGTTCTTTGCCTGGCGATACTATTTCCCAAAAGAAGAATTCATCTGGGGAAACCATGGAGATTTGGCACGATACAAAGCAAAACCAGTGGTGGCTGCACTTCTACCGGCGCCACTGAGCGAATGGACGCCTGTGTATTCAGAGAAAGAGAAGAAATGGTTATCAGAAGAACAAGGCAGATATGGAGAAAATGGATGGTTCCAGTTGAAGAATGGACAAATAGTTCTACCAGCAACTTTGGCGCCTGAGATTGTAAGAATGCTCCACGCAAGTACCCATGGAGGAAGAGAAATGATGGAACAACAATTGGAGCCACATTTCTACGTGCCAGGACTGTCAGTAATCTGCAAAGCAATAGCCCAGCAGTGCGTGACATGTGCCAAAAATAATCCAAGAACAGGCCCATCTCAACCTCCAGGGAAGCAGCCGATCGGGCTATCCCCAATGGCATCGTTACAGATAGATTTCACAGTGTTGCCACCCTGCAAAGGATATAAATATCTACTGGTAATGGTGTGTACCCTGAAAGGATGGGTAGAAGCTTTCCCAACAAGAACGGAGAAAACAGTGGAAGTGGTGAAAAGTCTGATGAAGGAAATAATACCACGCTATGGACTTCCTCTCGAAATATGGTCGGACAATGGCCCCGCATTTATACAGAACTGTTTACAGCAACTTGCCCGACTATTGGGCATCACCTGGAAGTTACATACGGCTTACAGGCCCCAAAGCTCTGGAAAAGTCGAGAGAATGAACCGCACCCTAAAGACTTTGATGTCCAAACTGTGCCAAGAGACGTCACTAGGCTGGTTGGATGTGCTGCCGATAGTCCTATTGCACATTAGGTGCAGGCCAACCCCCCAATTGAAGCTAAGTCCGTACGAACTCATGTTTGGACGGCCTACCCCTCTGATTAATGGACTAAGGGGGGACTTTCAGGCATTGGGGGAAACTAAATTAAATGATCAGGTTGTGCTGTTGGGTAAAGCAATGCAGAAATTAAATACTTGGGTGGGAGATAATATACCTCACTTTTTATACCCCCCACTGCATATGTATTGTCCAGGTGATTCAGTATGGGTGAAGGAGTGGAAAAATGATCCACTAGGCCCAAAATGGAGAGGTCCTTACTTTGTCCTGTTATCAACCCCTACAGCAGTAAAGGTTGCCGAGGTGGTCCCGTGGATACATCACTCCAGACTGAAGGTAGCTGCAGCCAATCCTGAACCAGTATGGAAGGTCGTCACCAAAGAGACCAATCCACTGAGGCTAAAGCTAACAAAGACCACAGTCGTGAGCCCCTGAGAGATTCGACTGAGAGCATCCAAGATACTCAACCCGTGGGTGTTTTGATGGATACAACAAGGTCTGATTATCCCCTGATAGGAGATGCTGAAAGGGTTATTTTTAGGGGCCCGGCCCCGACCTGTGCTCAACCAGAAATGTCTTTTGTTTTTGAAATTCTGGCGGGGAGGGATTGGGTTTATGTGACTGTGAAGAGAATTGCCCAAGGGTTTTTGACAGTTGGGGCAGTTCTGGTACTACTTTTGTTTCTTGCACTTTTGATCCATGGACTATCACGTGGAGCATGCCCCAGGTGCCCAAGCACCACCAAGAAAGTGCAAAATTTCACAGATCTGGAATGGTACACACCCGGTGATGGAGAACCGTACCATGTGGAGACAAAAACGAGAGGCGCTATCTGGAACCAGCCCAAGAGGACACTTACTTGTGCAATTTAAATATGACTGCTAAAAAGTCTGGGCAAACCGCATGCTGGGTGTGTAGTAGACTGCACCCAGAGACAATTCATATACCATTTGGCTCTGTCCCAATGAATTTGAGTATGTTTGCATCAGGGAATGTCACAAAACAAGCAGTCGATGCATCGAGGGAGAAACCAGAATCATTCAGTCCCGGGTACCCCATAATAGGACCAGTGTACCAACCAGAATGGTGTTTTCAATTAGGACCAGATAAGGAGACAAATAACGAGGGTGGGTTATGTAACTCAAGTCAGTTCAAATGGACATCATACATTTACATATTCAGAACAGGACTAAAGGCGCATTATATATATATATGGTGCAGGCAACTCACTAGAGAGCAAGAGGAGGTGATTGCGAATGCGACCAATGGAAGGCAGGATGCAGTGGATATGATGAGATGGCTGAGACAACTTGCGATAGAGGTAACAAAGGCAACACTATATTCATCACCATTTATAGTGAAAGGAGGGTACCAGGTGTGCTGTGAAAGGGTGTGTTACACATGGGTACCACCTACAGTAACGGGAATGTGTTATCTGGCTAAATTGATCCCAATCCAGAGGGTGAGGGGAGAAGACACTAATTCAGACACAACACTTCACCCTAGGTACCCACTGGTGTTTGAAAGACAGAAGAGAGAACTATTCAAGAAAGCGGATCGAATATGGGCATGGCTTCCAGCATGGACTGGATGGGGAAGAGAGTTGATGGCAAGAATGAACAGTTATGCCAGTTTGATGGATGAGATTTTGAATAAGACTAGTTGGGATATTCAGTTACTGAATCTGGAAGTACGGGAGATACGAAAGTTACAAATGATAGATAACATGGCACTGGAACAGATCAGTGCGGCTCTGAATGGATTGTGTGAGATGACGATGCATTAAGAATGTTTCACTTTCATCAAGAACACTACACATGACGTCCCTGACTATTACCAGGTAATCCAAGATCACCAGGAGAAGGTAGCACAGTTGCAGAACACAGCAAGGAGGATCGCTGTTGAAGGCTGGAATCCACTCCGTGGGTTCGGAGCAATCGGAGATTGGTTCGGATCCATTCTGAGATTTATTTCACAGATTGGATCCATGATTCTGATGGTGGTGGTGATCTTTGTCGTAGGGACACTACTGTACCGCATAGGGCTATGTCTATGGCCACTATGCAAGAGAGCACTGACACCCACACAGACACAGAAGATATCACTGATTATCCCACAAGACATGTTCCCAGCAAAAATAGGCCCCCCACAGTATGAGGAACTTGAGAATAATAGTAGTGAGGTGTAATGGCTACAAGTCTCAGGAGAAGAACCTGAGGCTTGAGCCAAGGGGGGAATGAAGTGGAATCAGGCTGGAAGCTGGCCGCAATTATAAGCCAGGCGGCCATCTTGTTCAGAATATTGGTTCACTTGAAAATAACTAGGTAGGTTTTAGCTGAAACTAGAATGAAGCATAAGTAGAAATTAGGAATGTGTTAGATTAGCAGAAAAGCAATTAAAACCTGAGAAAGATCGAGGCTGTTCCTGGCACGAAGGGATAGAATGATAAGTGGATACATCAAGGTCACAGAGGCCCCAGCAAGACAAAGGGAAGCATAGAAGATAGACCAGGTGCTACCCGCAACAAATGAACACAGGCGCTAGGGAGGCGAGCATTAGGGATGAGCTGTTCGGGTTCGGACGGTTCGGAGTTCGACCCGAACTTTGGCAGTTCTAAAGTTTGCGAAATTTCGAACTTTTTGGGCGTATTCGGTTTCGAAAGAAAAAATTAATTTTGAAAAAAGTATAGAAAATGCTTAAAACAATACAAAAAGATCTACTAAAAAATCTAGAAATAAAGAGACTCTTTACTGCAGAATATTATAAGCAACGGTTTATTAGATATTGAATTAAAAACTAATGTGTACGTGGAAAGATTATCAACTCTAAATGACCTCTGTTCACAAACGGGCATAACACCAGGTGTTTTTAGTCTGGTAATCAATTTGATACATTGTACAATATACTGAGGGTGGGGTGGTGTCTGCTTCTGATTGAGATTTGAAAATTAATTTCCCTAAAACATCCTAATATGCTGCATTTAGGCTGCTGTCAGACGAGCGTAGTGTTCACGTCCGTGATTGCGCCTAAAAGTACGTCCGTGATAGCATGACAGGAAGCCCATTGGAGCTTGACACATGAAGTACGTCCGCTGCAAACGGACGCAGGTTAGGCAAGAACGTAATACTGCTAGAACGGACGTGCGGAGTGCGCCACGTCCACAACGTCCGCATAGCTTTGTGTGTGAGTGATGGAGCGTGGTCAGACGGACTGCATTTATACGTCCAGCATTTTTGACGGACAGAATGTTTTTTCATTGTAATTTATTTTTCCCTCCTACATCCGTCAAAAAATAACTTCAGTGAAAAAACGGACTGTGTGACCACTACTGCGTCATCCATACTGACGATGTCCGTACTGCACGGACGTACAGTCCGTAGAAATCACGCTCGTCTGACCCTAGCCTTAACTGGTGTTTGAAAAAAATCTAAAGCAATGTTATTTTTCACCTCGGGATTAAACATTCACAGGGTTATTCAGAGAGCGGTGAAAAGCAGGAGAATAACTGGAGAAGTGAAAATTCTAGGTCAAAATAGTCAAACCAGAAAAATTCTCACATTTATCTCACTTTCCATATCGGCTATTTGGTCTAGATTGTTCTCTTCTCTTGCCAGTTCTCCTGGCTTTTACCTCTCTCTCGGGGTTGTTCAAAGAAAGGTGAAAACCAGGAGAATGGCAGGAAAAGAGAACAATCTGGAACAAATAGCCGATTTGGTAAGTGAGATAAGGCTAGGGTCAGACTAACGCATTTTTCGCAGCGACCGTCAAAAAGTGTGTCCGAACGCATTGGCGTATTTTTTCACAGATTGCGTGAAAACGGTCATACGATGCGCATTTTTGTGCGTGATTTTTTACGGATCCAAACCAGGAAACTTTGGGTGTCTGGACGTTATGTTGGCCGGACATGAGCAGGGTCTGACGTCTCCAAATCACGCACACACGCCGCTAGTGGATGCAGCGCACTCTGTACGTCCGTACTAGCGGTTCTGCGTTCTCGAAAAAATGCGTTCATTTTCCACTTGCGTTGCGCAGCCGGACTTTCGTGCGACCGTACTTCGTATATTGGCCGTCATTGCCCGTCATTTGCTGCTAGTGCGGCCGTGATTAAGTGTGCCTAAACGCACGTTAAAAATTCGCTAGTCTGACCCTAGCCTAAATGGGAGAATTTTTCTGGTTTGGCTATTTTGACCTAGAATTTTCCATTCTCCAGTCATTCTCCTGCTCTTCACCGCTCTCTGAATAACCCTGACAGTGTTTTTCAGAGAAAGGTGAAACTCAGGAGAATGACTGGAGAATGGAAAATTCTAGGTCAAAATAGCCAAACCAGAAAAATTCTCCCATTTATCTCACTTTCCAAATCGGCTTTTTGGTCTAGAAGTTTCCATTCTCCTGCTTTTCACCGCTAAAAAATCAGTAAACTTTTTCTGCGTATCCGAAAATGTCTCCTCTTTTCATACAGACTGCCGCCCCAAGCAGTTGTTTATGGATAGATTAAAGGAAAAGCATTTACCGTCATTTGAAATGTCATTTTTTGGTTTTTACATATTTCTATACATCCTAGAAATCCGCCACTTCACGGGCAGGTTATGGGGACCTCCTAGGCACGATATTTGAATGAATTTTTCGTTTTTATTTTTAACCCTTATTTCATGGAAAACTCACTGTCCCTTTAAAAACGTTTTTTTTTAAAACTTTTTGTCCTTGTTTCCTGTCCCCCAGGGCACTACCCGGACCCCCATACACCTTTTATGGCAAATATGTAGCATATATGCCGCTTGGAGGGCACTCCAAAAAACCGAATTTTCAGCCCCATTGACTTGCATGGGGGTTCGGGTTCGTCCCAAACAAATGGGAAGTTCGGGTTCGGGCTCGAACCGAACTCGGGGAGTGTTCGGCTCATCCCTAGCGAGCATAGCCCGGACTGAATGTAGTAACTAATCATGATCTGTCGAAACTAACATGAAGTTTTCCAATTTACGGCCAATTTAATAGAATGTCTTTGTATTAGATTAAGGGAGGTATTAACCCACGTGGGGTGGGATAGTGTCACCGGGAGGTGGGCTAATTGGGATGTACCTAATTATGTATTCAGGGTATAAGACCCCTTGTCGGGGTGAACTCGGGGCTCAGTCTTTGCGATTTAATCCTGTCTGAGCATCTTCTGTGACGTCACAATATGCCTTTCCTGAAGAGACTCGTGTCCAGACAATCCTTGCTCGTGTCCGGTCCGGCCTCGTCCCGAGTGAACCAAGTGGATTCCGGTAACAATATCTGTGAATTTAGGCTATAATCCCCTGCATGGGAGTGTTTGTAAGGACCCTGGTGATCCCCCCCAGCGAAACAGGCCTATACAGTTACACATAGAAATAAGCACAAAATTAAGCATAAATATATTAATAATTTTTACATTGTCCCGTGCACTTCAGCCCTGATGAAAATCTGAGAGTACGGCCTGAAACACTGACTTGATACTGCTATGTAAATTTTTGTTTTTACATGTTTAAGAGACTGCAGAGTGCTTCCTACTTGTGGCTCATGTATATATACACACACACACACACACACACAAAGACTGCCAATGCCCACAGGTGCCCAGGTGCAAAAACATCCTTGGGGGGGTCTAGAGTAGTTGATAGAAGGCTCCAAGAGAGCCGAATCTTTGACAAGTTTTTTAATGGCAACTTAAAGTGACATTAAAGTAAAAAAAAAAAAATCCCCCCCCCAATGAAAATTAAAGCACTTACCTTAAATGATGTCTCTTTTTGTGATCTTCCTCTTCTTTTCATCCTCTTCTCCAGCGATGCGGCGGGTCTCTGATCCAGCGCTGACACCTCTGGCTCTTCTTGTCCCACGGAGTCACCAGGCGCATCCCCGCGATCCGGCGTCCATAGACTTACATTGCGCGTCATGGCTGAAAATCGGTACTGCGCATGCGCGCGCCCCAAGATCCTTTGCGGCCGTAAAGGACATTCAGCTCGTGAGCGCGCCTGCGATCGGAGCGTTTTTTTTTTACTTTTTGCATATATCTACTGCTTGCTAGCAGTAGATATATGCAAAAATGTTTTTGACTGCAAATATCCTTTAATAAAGCATTGATTTTTTATCCATTTGTTAAATCCTTGAGTGCATCCTTCTACCGCCTGCTCTAATATATAGATATATAGCACAAATTACGAATCAGCCAATCACACGGCAGCAACTCAATGCATTTCGGCCTCTAGATGTGGTGAGGACAACTTGCTGAAGTTCAAAAAGGGGATATAAGTGACTTTGAACAGGTCATGATTGTTGGTGCCAGACGGGCTGGTCTGAGTATTTCAGAAACTGCTGATGATCTGGGATTTTAACGCACAACCATCTCTAGGATTTACAGAGAATGATCCGAAAACAAGAAAATATCCAGTGAGCGGCAGTTGTGTGAACGAAAATGCCTTGTTGCTATCAGAGAATGGGCAGACTGGTTTGAGATGATATAAAGGCAACAGTAACTTAAATAACCACTGGTTACAAGCAAGGTATGCAGAATACCATCTCTGAGCGCACAACACGTCCAACCTTGATGGGCTACAGCAGCAGCAGACCACACCGGGTGCCAGTCCTGTCAGCTAAAAACAGGAAACTGAGTCTACAATTCACACAGGTTCACCAAAATTGTACAATAGAAGATTGGAAAAACGTTGCCTGGTCTGATGAGTCTCGATTTCAGCTGTGACATTCAGATGGTAGAGTCAGAATTTGGTGTAAACAACATGAAAGCATGGATCCATCCTACCTTGTATCGGCGCTTCAGGCTGGTGTTGTAATGGTGTGGGGGATATTTTTTTGACACACTTTGGGCCTATTAGTATCAATTGAGCATTGTTTAAACACAACAGCCATTCCTGAGAATTGTTGCTGTCCATCCCTTTATGGCAGTGTTTCCCAAACCTGTTCTCGGGACCCTCAACCAGGCCAGATTTTGCAGATCACCTTGGGGAAGTACAGACTGAATCCTGTAATCTCCGAGCAGCAAATCAGATCACCTGTGCTGTGCTTCAGATATCTGGCAAACCCGGCGAGGCGGAGGTTCCTGAGGACAGGTTTTGGAAACACTGCTTTATGACCGGAGTGTACCAAATCCAAAAGAGCACCTCTGGGATGTGGTGGAACGGGAGATTCACATCATGGATGTGCAGTCGACAAATCTGCAGCAACTGCGTGATGCCATCATGTCAATATGGACCAAATTCTCTGACGAATGTTTCCAACACCTTGTTGAATCTATGCCATGAAGAATTAAGGCAGTTCTGACGGCAAAAAGGGGGGGGGTCTGTGAATTGTTGTTGCAGCACGACCTCTGAGGCTTTGCAGACATTGGGCAGATCATTTATGAATATCATGAATAGCAGGGGGCCGACTATCGAGCCTTGGGGTACTCCACACATGAGGGGGAGGGAGGAGCTGCCAGAAATCGACACATGTGATTGGTCGGATACATATGATTGAAACCAGGTTGGCGTGTGATCACTAATACCAGAGTTTAAGGTTTTTGTAACAAGATGCCATGGTCTACTGTATCAAAGGCCTTGGCAAAATCAAGGAAGATGGCTCCAGTTAGGTTTCCTTGTTCCATGCCAGCTTAGAGATCATTGCAGACTTTTAAAAGGGCGGTTGTAGTTGAGTGATTTGGATGAAAGCCAGCGACGGTTTAGCTCTTTTAACATGACACAATGGTGGGCCATGTAGTTATTCTGTTGCTTTGGGCTACATGTGAGTTATACAATGTAGTAAGTTTATGAAGGTGTGTTAGAGGTAGAAACGTGGATCAAACACAACAAACTTTTTTTTAAATACTGACAAAACTGTAACGATGCTCTTTGCAAAATCTCCATCTATGTGTCAAGACAAAATCAAATGGCACGCTGACCACAGTCACTTCTCTCAAATATCTAGGTATGTGGTTAGACCCAAATCTACTCTTTGGCCCCCACATAGAAAACTCTCATCTAAACTTTACCCCAAACTAGGGGCCCTGTACAGGAACAAATCCTGCCTGAACCCTGCGGTAAGAAAGCAGATTGTACAACAAATGCTTATGCCGGCTATTGAATACGGAGATGTAGTGTATGCAGTCTCCCCGCAAACACACCAAGAGCTGTGGTCACTCAAGAGCTCCCTATTAACATACATGTTTACAGGTGCATTCTGTATCGAGTTAACAGTGACTATATTTCCAACATAATTATTTTCTGTATATTTGTGTTGTTTTTTTAATATCTTGCATTTTATTACTGTAACATTTCAAATGTTCTTGAACCCAGGACATACAGTACTTGAAAACTAGAGAAATCTTAATGTATCCTTCCCGGTAAAATACTTTATAAATAAAAGAATAATTCAGCAATGAAGACTATCAGGTTTATCCAAAGAGATCCGAATTGCTTGAGAAAGGTAACAGAACGCTGAAAATCAGCGTTCAGTTACCTATCCTGGCCATTCGGCTATCCAGAGAGCAGGCAATTCGCCAAATCCTGGCGAATTGCCTGCACATACTGTGCCTGTTCGAGGGCAGTGAAAACCCCATGAAAAAACACTGCTTCGGCTATTCAGAGAACGAAAACCAGCAGTGAAAGGTTCCCCTAATGCCCTGCCATTCGGTGGTTTAATTCGGCACGTTAATTCAGGAGAATCCCATAGGCTTCAATGTTAAAAATATTCACGTTTTAATTCAATATCTAATAAACCGTTTAGTTATTTTTTTCTGTAACAGCCCTCTTTATTATCATTCATTGGATCACATGTAAATTTCAGACATTTTTCGCTCAGTAGTTTCTTTGCAAACAGCTTTTCACTTTCACATTCATACAAACTGTTTTGCTAATTTATTCACCTCCCTCTGTCTGCGGTGTCGGCTTATTCCGGCAGCTTCGCTGCGGGTGATCGGCTCCTGCGTCTTCGACGGGTTAATCCAGATGTTTTTGGGGGTTTTCAGGTTAGTTTTCGTCAGGTTTGCGGCGACCTTTCCCTGCAATTCGGGGACCCTGTGGTGCTTGCTGAATACACCACAGGGTCACCGAAATGGGATCGGCAACACGAACCAAATTGAAGAGAACGAAAAGTCACCGAACGTGCGGTGACTTTTCAAATCTCTTTGTTTTAGCTCCGGCTCCCCGCAGGGCTACTGCCCATGGTGCGAATTCAGAACCAAGGACAGCAGCCCCACAGGGCTCCAGAGCTATGTATGGTGCGGAAACATTCAGGGTTATTCAGAGAGTGGTGAAAAGCAGGAGAAGTGAAAATTCTAGGTCAAAAATAGCCAATTTGGAAAGTGAGATAAATGGGAGAATTTTTCTGGTTTGGCTATTTTGACCTAGAATTTTCCATTCCCCAGCCATTTTCCTGTTTTTCACCTCTCTCTGAATAACCCTGCATGTATTAATTTCTGAACGCAGCCGGACTTAAAAAAGAAAATTAGTAAACATAAAATCCTGAAAATAAAATGTTTGAATAAATATTAAATAAAAAACAGGAAAAAAATTTTTACATTGAAACCTATGGGATTATTTTGTACGGCTGGTATTTTCATTTTATTGGTAGTTCTAAAAACGAAATATGAAGTGATCCGAAATAACTCACAAAAACCGCACCGAAATACTGTCTGTCCGAAAATACAAAATAACTCAAAAACGTAAAATCGAATGCGGTCCGAATTTTCAGATGGGTCCGAAAACACAAATTGGAGGTAACATACTGAACAACCCGAAACGAGAAAAAAAGAAAAAAAAAAAATCAAAAAACGATAACAAGCCATGCACAAAAGCTTGACCCATAAAGATGGTGGAGTAAAACACAAGTCACAGCTCAGGACGCTGGAGGAGGAGCCTCTAAGAATTCAACCACAGGTGTCTTCCAATCCAGACAGCCTCTAACCCTCGAGACCCATTATTTATACTGTGTGAAATGTTATCCTGTCATTATATAGAGGGATGATCTTGCTTCATTTTAGAAACCAACATACACAATATACACCAGAAACCATCAGAAAATAAAAATCTCAGTTTCTAGAACATTGTAAACAGAAAATAAGAGGCTAAATGATTTTAAGTCTCCGCGTTACAGATTTTTTTATTTGACCATACCTGCAGATTTCCAGAAAAAGAAAAAATATATATTTTATTATCTAGCCCAGAAATCACGTGATTGAGTTATGAAAAGGCACAAAAATATGAGCAATAAAACTGAAATCAAGCTCTATTGAACATAAAGAGTCGGCAGAATTAAAAGGAGAGTGATCTATATTGACAACCTGCGTAAACCACGAAGCAAACAATGTGCCTAGGTGCAAAAGTCCAAATAACCGTGTACAAAAACAGGAAAAATGGACGCACTCTAAACTTCAAAGAAAAGTAAAAACGATGCTTTATTGTATAACCATTAAAAAATGCCCATCTGCATTGTCCGTTCGTCCATTTTTCCTGTTATATATACACATAAATAATCTCATACGCGATGTGTTTTTTCACCCCAAAATACTCATTACAAAAGTTCTAGTGTTTTTATAGGTTTTTCTTAACCCCCCCCCCCAGAAATCACATGACACACAAATATAGCCCTAGAGAAAAGAACAAAAACATTAAAGTGGTGAGGTAAGAGTTTTTGCAGACAGATGGACGGTCAAACTACGACACCAAGGAGACAGGGTGGAAGGGTTATTCACAAGGAGATAAACTAGTTATTTTGCATGAAATGTGCAAAAATCATTTTTTCCCCCGTTTCCAGCTCAGGTATTCCCAGTTTGACGATTTCAGATCAAAAATTTGTAATTCCTTTGTGTTTTCCCACAAATTCACAAAAATAAAAAAAATAAAAATTCTATGTATTATTTATAAAAAGTAACCAAACCAGGCGGGACTTGTGATCCATCAAACCCCAGAAAGGCACAAGTGACTGATCTGTAACGTACACAGCAACGGTGTCATTAAGTGTCAAAATTCATCCTTGATGGCAAATTGTGGCTGATCCTCTGGTTTAAAGTGGGGATTGGGGCTCCCGTCTTCATTCAAGATGCGTTGCGCGGTGTATCCGACGATAGGGTATTTTGTCTTGTAAACACTTGCGAAGATTTCATCCAGCGACTTCAGCTGGTCTTCGGAGAGCCCGGTCTGGAATGAACGAAGGGACAACTTTAGGTTTGCCATTTACTGAATGTAATTCCCCATTCTTTATTGTAACGCACCGCTGTAACTGTTGGCGCTATAGAAATCATGATACCTCTGCCTTTAAGGCTGTCAAATAGTAGGCAGTGTTTGTATTTCATGCTCTTTGGGCCACTGGTTCAAAAATGATGTCAGTACACAAAAGTGCTACACAGGCTGGAAGAAGAGGCAGCAGCTTGTAATGTCTCTCCTTCGCACGCGCAGTTTGCCCTCAATGCTTTACTAGATGCCTATGATGGGGGATTAACCTCCCTGGCGGTATTCCTGAGTGTGGCTAGGAGTTAACTTTCTATGCCGAGGCCGGATACATACCTGTCCCTGCGCTCCCTCGTTGACCTCCACGA
Source organism: Leptobrachium leishanense (assembly GCA_009667805.1). NCBI lineage: Eukaryota > Metazoa > Chordata > Amphibia > Anura > Megophryidae > Leptobrachium > Leptobrachium leishanense. The sequence goes on from CM019066.1 coordinate 337,929,180, forward strand.
TCGCATTCTCCTCCGGCGATCGCGGCATTCTGCTTCCAGGATGGATCTGAACCTGGATGTTGCGATCACCGGAGGTAATGTATCCAGCGGCAGTACGAGTGCGGCTCCGGGGTTACCGCTTTCAGCAATGAAATTAACCCCAAGTCACACTCTGATACCGCTAGGGGGCCAAATAAATTGTTCAGAGTCTGATATATAAAAGATGTCAGAATCGGAATACTAGGGAGATTAAGGAGTTAAAAGGTGAATACTATTTTAGTGAATAATAGTTACTCTGCTGTTGCTTAACCCCTTCCCTACGGACGACGCGTGGCAGACATTCTCCTCATGTGCTAACGTTACATGCGGAGGACGCCCCACACTTCATCGGAAAAATGGGGCTCCCGCACTCACGCATGGACGCTAGTTGGCAGTTAACCCTCTGGCTGCCAAGGGATTTCCCTACGTGGAGGGTCCAAAGGACTCCCCTATCTCCTGATCAGTGGCAGCTAGAGATTGGGTTTGGTATTATGGGAAAGGCCAGAGCATGGCCTTTCTAATGACAAGGTTAAGAGTAAAAAATAAAAATGTCTGTTTTTCTTTTTATTTATTAATGCAGCACTAAAGAATTTTTTTTTCAGTTTTAGCTACAATCGTGTATTTTCTCCAAAAAAAAAAAAAGTACAGTAACAGGTTCGCATTTCTAATTTTTTTAACAAGCAAACCCAACAGAATATATAACTGCAAAGGCTCGGATAATAAAATAAGTAACAAAAAATAAAATATTATTATATTACAGTTTTAAACGCTGTAGATGGGGAATTCCCATTATTTTGCATTTTTTGCTATAGCATTCTGGCGGGACATGACGTATACATATAATAATGATATACTATGAATCTGCCGTAAAGAAGGATATATAATTTATCTGGATCGTATAATAAAACGTGGCTTGAAATCGCGTTTAAACATGCTGAGCGCAAAACGGTAAAAATTAGCTCAGCACACAGCGGTGAAATGGCTCAGCAGTGAAGGGGTTAAGCTGAGCACCATTTAGAGGCCATAAATGTCACTCCTCTGGTCTGTCGTTTGGAAATTATTTCGTATATTTGAGCAAATATGTATTTTCTACCAGTGGACGGCCTGCTGATTGTTGTATTTAACCTGCACAAAAAGATCTGATCTACATAAAGATAGACCACTAAATAAGGGTGTGAAATGACTCCAAGGGTTTAAGGCCTGAGACACGGAAACGTCTAAATGGGGGAAAAAGGCAACCGCAGAGTGATCAATCGTCAACATATCAGTCGCTCAGGATACTTACTGTATCATGTGTGAGGTCCGCCGGATCCAGGGACATTTTTGCGACAGCTCGTGTCGAGTCCTTTCCCACCAGTGCGTTGTACGGGGCTCCCTTCCCATAAAACTCTGTATAGACAGGAGGTCACAAAACAAATAGCATGGATCAGCGAGCTCGAATGCACAGAAGATCACGGATTAGAAAGTCATATCCCAGGCTACCAACAAGCAGAAACGTTGCCCCAAAAAATCCCTGCCACTGTCTGCCTAAACTGGATCCTGTCTACCACCCTGCAATTAGAAAGCTGTCACTCTTCCTACCCTGGACCACGATACACAGAGCTGCGGTGCTGTCTGCAATATAGACTTTGGCCACTTGGGGGCACTGCTGACAGTCTGCTCACAGCTGCTAGGAGATTTGCAAAGAGAGAAAAGATCTCCCCCCCCCCTGAGGTTATGGAGAGAAATGACTGCAACCCCTGCAGCATACCAGCCAGATGGATTTAAAGCGTACCCGTCATACTTACTCGCATGGTGCCACTCTCCTTGTGATAGCGTTGGTGCAGCAATCTGCGTCCAATCAGAGCAGCTGATGCTTACCTGTCAGGTGAGAGCATAACATCTGCCCTATAGGAGACTGGCGATGGGGACCCCCGAGGGTGAGCATTACAGGAGCACGAGTCTGCCAGGTTAACCCTCACCACTCACACCTAAAACTTCTTGAAAGTCCTGACATTATGTAGATATTTTAGGAGGGGTTAAGTAAGTATTGACGACCCCCCCCCCCCATCATTATATTTCTTGACCTTTAGATTCGTACATTCATTCCTGTGTGTGGTGACATTCTGCATCTGCCGGGAGTAATGACACCGTGACAAGCATTCAGAGGCTCTGGCCAAGCAGCCCGCATATCGAATCCTGGAAAGCTGTCCCAATGGTTGGGGGGGGGGGGGGTTCTTTTTAAACGGCTGAAGACCTAGTTAAATATTCAGCAGGTAACAGTAGAAACCAATTTATAACTGCATATACTTCATTTTGATCATGTGTAACTTCCTACAGTTCTTATTCCAAGGAGGTGAAGAGACTCCTGGCCAATCGATGCTTTACTCTGGGCGTGCGCGGCACAGCGCAAACACGTTCAAGGGTCTGAGAGTATGAAAACTCTGATAAACCTCCGAGACGCCTGAAAGCCCCAGGGGTCAGCAACCTTGGCCCTCCAGATGTTTTAGAACCACATCTCCCATGATGCTCAGCCACTCTTCAGGTAGTCAGAGCCTCACGGGAAACAAAGTTAAACACCATCCGGAGGGCAGAGGTTCCTTAACGAGAAACTACAAATCATCAACGGGTAACTGGGAGAGGATAACACAAACTGAGGTGTGTGTCTACACAATGCACAGAATAAAATGTCTAGGGAGAGCGAACAAAAATAAAATAAAAAGACACAGGTGGAAACAGTTTAAAGGTTTAAGATTAATAAAAGCTCCTCTCTGGTGTTTTTAATTTTTTATTCAACCGTGAGGCGTTCACATAACAATTCCAGAAATATTGGGACATTGACACAATTCTAACATCTTTGGCTCTATATACCCCCACAATGGAGTTGGAATGAAACAAACACAATGTGCTTTAACCCTTTCACTGCTGTGTGGGGAACGTCCCTATTGACTCCTAAGGAAAGATAGGGGGTTCCTTTGAACCCTGATATCTCCCGACTGTTGGCGGCTAGCAGGGTCATGTTTGGTATCATTAGAAAGGCCAGAGCATAGCCTTTCCAATGACACTAAACATCACCATGTTTAAAGTAAAGGAAAAAAAGTAAAAAAAAAAACAAGTTTTTCTTTTTTTTATTAAGACGTGAAATGGCTCAGCAGTGAAGGGGTTAACTGCAGACTGTCAGCTTTAATTTGAGGGTATGTACATCCAACTCAGGTGAACTGTGTAGGACTTTCAGCAGTTTGCAGATGTGCCTTCCACTTGTTAAGGGACCAAAGGTAATGGGACAATTGGCTTCTCAGCTGTTCCAGGGCCAGGTGTGTGATATTCCCTCATTACCCCAATTACAATGTGCAGATAAAAAGGCCCAGAGTTCATTTCAAGTGTGCTATTTGCATTTGGAATCTGTTGCTGTCAACTCTCAAGATGAGATCCAAGAGCTGTCACTATCAGTGAAGCAAGCCATCATTAGGCTGAAGAAACAAAACAAACCCATCAGAGAGATAGCAAGAACATTAGGCGTGGCCAAAACAACTGTTTGGAACATTCTCAAAAAGAAGGAATGCACCGGTGAGCTCAGCAACACCAAAAGACCCAGGAGACCACAGAAAACAACTGTGGTGGATGACCGAAGAATTCTTTCCCTGGTGAAGAAAACACCCTTCACAACAGTTGGCCAGATCAAGAACACTCTCCAGGAGGAAGGTGTATGTGTGTCAAAGTCAACAATCAAGAGAAGAAGACTTCATCAGAGTGAATACAGAGGGTTCACCACAAGATGTAAACCATTGGTGAGCCACAAAAACAGGAAGGACAGATTAGAGTTTGCCAAACAACACCTAACAAAGCCTTCACAGTTCTGGAACAAGATCCTATGGACAGATGAGATCAAGATCAACTTGTACCAGAGTGATGGGAAGAGAAGAGTATGGAGAAGGAAAGGAACTGCTCATGATCCTAAGCATACCACCTCATCAGTGAAGCATGGTTGTGGTAGTGTCATGGCGTGGGCATGTATGGCTGCCAATGGAACTGGTTCTCTTGTATTTATTGATGATGTGACTGCTGACAAAAGCAGCAGGATGAATTCTGAAGTGTTTCGGGCAATATTATCTGCTCACATTCAGCCAAATGCTGCAGAACTCATTGGACGTCGCTTCACAGTGCAGATGGACAATGATCCAAAGCATACTGCAAAAGCAACCAAAGAGTTTTTGAAGGGACAGAAGTGGAATGTTATGCAATGGCCAAGTCAATCACCTGACCTGAATCCCATTGAGCATGCATTTCACTTGCTGAAGACAAAACTGAAGGGAAAATGCCCCAAGAACAAGCAGGAACTGAAGACAGTTGCAGTAGAGGCCTGACAGAGCATCACCAGGGATGAAACCCAGCGTCTGGTGATGTCTATGCGTTCCAGACTTCAGGCCGTGATTGACTGCAAAGGATTTGCAACCAAGTATTAAGAAGGGAAAGTTTGATTTATGATTATTATTCTGTCCCATTACCTTTGGTTCTTTAACAAGTGGGAGGCACATCTGCAAACTGCTGTAAATCCTACAGCGTTCACCTGAGTTGGATGTAGATACCCTCAAATTAAAGCTGACAGTCTGCAGTTAAAGCACATTGTGTTTGTTTCATTCCAACTCCATTGTGGTGGTGTATAGAGCCAAAGAGGTTAGAATTGTGTCGATGTCCCAATATTTCTGGACCTGACTGTAAGTGTATAACATGCGCGGGATATATAGCGCACAAGATCTGTTCAGAGGGCGGACACACAGGTGCTGAGTATAACTGGACGGGTGTGTTATAAAAATCAGCGTTAGAATAGGAAGAGATTTTTTCCCTGATTTTCTTCACTAAAATTCTGGAAATGTAATTTCTAGATCTCGAAAACATTTTACCTTTCCCCGCAGACACGTCAAACACTGCTCCTTTTACAGCCATGTAGATGGGCCGGTCATCCTGAATACACATGGAGAAATTGGGATTATTATCTTTTTAACATAGTGTGTGTACAGATTTAACAATTAGGTCTATAATATCCCGGGTCATAATACCCAATACTGCATAAGACTCACATGGAGGGCTTTATGACAGTCACATGTATGTCTGAGCTCATGCAAATGGAATGAAAGAAAGCTGAGACTGAATTATCTGTGCGAGAAGAAAAAAAACTATAGGACCTACTAAAATGAATGACACCGTGGAATGCCCACAGGGGAGAATAACCCCATGGAATGCCCATACGATATAATGGGAAGAAATGTGTGATGTGGAGTCATTACATACACAAAACTGATGTCTCCAGATCCAGTGACAGGTTATCAAATTGCGATTAAAGAAAAGGATCATTGTGGTTTTCTATGGAATGACGCGGTTGATTGACAGATTATGATGCCCATACAGTATATCGGGGCAAAAGACAGACTTTTACAGGAAACCCTATGAAAGAGCACTCTAATGTTTACTACAGATAATATGCTGCGTTTCACAAATATGCAAATGAGTTTATTTTTTTCATTACACTCTATGAGCATCCCGTGATGTCATTCTCCCCTGTGTAAACATATGGAGCATTCCGTGATGTCATTCTCCCCTGTGTAAACATATGGAGCATTCCGTGATGTCATTCTCCCCTGTGTAAGCCTATGGGCATTCTGTGATGTCATTTCTTATAGTAGGTCCTAAAACTATCACTGTGACTGCAATTACATCCTCCCTAAAGCCACATCTGAGCCAGAGGAAGATACAGTGTATATAAAGGTATATCCATCCCACAGGGCTTGTTTTGGGAGCTGCAGGCTGCTCTGAGGCTCCTGACCCTGTGATTAGCCTGCATGTGATCGTGTGACAGGTTACTCGCCTGCTCGCCGTTGTAAGTCGCCAGATCCTCCTCTGTGAAGAGACGGACCGGCTTGTGAGAAGGATCAGCTGGCCGCTGCGCGCTGGGGGGCTCAGATCCCAGGCTCACCGCCGCCATGCACAGCAGATACAGGGAGCCCAGCGCGGCGCTGCACCGAGCCATGTCTGCAGAGCTTCCGGAAGAGCACAGCGCTACGGCCCCGCCCCCCGCACAACACTCTAAATTCCCCGCCCACTGCCAGAACCACCTGACTGTACAGCCCATTGTACCAACCGTCTAAATGCCCCGCCCCGCGCAGAACACTCTGAAATTCCGTGATGTCATTCTCCCCTGTGTAAGCCAATGAGCATTCTGTGATGTCACCCCCTGTGGAAGCCAATGACCATTCTGTGATGTCATTCTCCCCTGTGTAAGCCTATGAGCATTCCGTGATGTCATTGCCCCGTGTAAGCCTATGAGCATTCCGTGATGTCATTGCCCCGTGTAAGCCTATGAGCATTCCGTGATGTCATTGCCCCGTGTAAGCCTATGAGCATTCCGTGATGTCATTGCCCCGTGTAAGCCTATGGGCATTCCGTGATGTCATCCCCCCGTGTAAGCCTATGGGCATTCTGTGATGTCATCCCCCGTGTAAGCCTATGGGCATTCTGTGATGTCATCCCCCCTGTAAGCCTATGGGCATTCTGTGATGTCATTTCTTATAGTAGGTCCCGAAACTATCACTGTGTCACTGCAATCACAACCTTCCTAAAGCCACATCTGAGCCAGAGGAAGATACAGTGTATATAAAGGTATATCCATCCCCCACAGGGCTTGTTTTGGGAGCTGCAGGCTGCTCTGAGGCTCCTGTCCCTGTGTTGCTTGTTCCATGTGATTAGCCTACATGTGATCCTGTGCAGTGGCGACTCTAGGAACAATATTTAGGGGGGGGGGGGCACAGAAGATACCGCAGTCAAAACAGGGGGGGGGCACTAATCATTTTCACCAATAAATCATACCACTGAATAAAACTAAGGGCCCTTTCACCTAATGTGAGCTAAAACACCATCGTTAAAGGAAACATTTAGTGTGAGTCGCTATAACTTAGCGCCTGACGACCTACTAACAGATCACCTTGTCCGCGGTAGTCCATGAACAAGGTCGTTTGGCGCATGCTAGGAAAACTCTAAGACCTGGGCTGAGACCCAGCACTAATGCAGTTGTGTACATACAGGATAGAACTGTTTTTTTTCCCAGTGCAGAGTGCCGGGCCATACCTATCCACCGCCCTCCCAAGCTTGAATATGAACACATACAGTGAATAACCTCTCACCCCAGCATTATTAAAATCCTCCATGGTGGCCATATCATCCATGTTTTGATGCACACATATATTAAGGCTGATGGGCATTGCATGATAAATGCCACCCAGCACCATGTAGAATCATTACACTGCATTTAATAGATCCAAAAGGAAAGTCAGGTGAGCAACAAAAAATTCCCTGCTGCAGCATATAAATAATACATGATTCAGGGCAAGACTTATTCACGTGTCCCTTTAAACTTGGTCCACACAGTCACCCTAATAATCAACCACTTACATACTATGAATAACCCCCAGCATAAAATGTTTAAAATGAGGCAATATATTAGAATTAGGATATATGTAGATAAAGGATACATGTATATAATAGAGCCGACTGCAACAGCAACGAGAATGCGAACCAGATCCATTGCTATGGTGAATGGGGCCAGGAGAACACCTGTGCTGCATTCCTTTCAATTCTCTGTTAATTTTGGGCGAGGATCTGTTTTTTCGGAGTTAGCACCAGGGTTGAGCAGTAGGTAAAATGTTGCAATTAGCGCCCCTCAAAAAATTAGCGCGGGCACCAAGTGATCTGCTAGCTGCAAAAGCACTAGAGATCTCTAGCGCTCCCGGAAAGTACAGTAAGCTCGCGGTACAAATCACTAATAACAATGCACTAAGTGATTTTTCCCATTTGTAACTTGAGGCAAACGATCTGTTGGCGCTAGACTCGATTAACCTGGCGCTAACGCAAAACCATGTCGACGCAAGGGTTAGCTCACACCAGGTAATAGTGCCCTTCATAAGTATATATATTTATATAAATAAGATTCCAGAGTAATGTGATGCAATGATACCTTTTTATTGTACTACCTGATACTTAAATTCAATATTTTATTTGCTGCAATTCGGCGGTTTTCGCTGAATGTCTGATAGCTGCTTCAGCAACTCCACTTTTAGCAAAGTACAGTGACCATTCGCTAAATAGGAATTCACTATATTGTCGGCGAAATTAATTCCCCAAAATGTGACGAAAAGCAGAGGATGTAAAGATGATTAGACTCTTTAGATTCTAATTTCCATAGTAACCCCTAAAATTCCAGAAACCCAGGGAAATAGAATAAACATAATAAACAATGTGGCATTTAGCTACCCCTTAACCCCTAAATTGCCATTAATCAAGGTAAAACATGAAATGAATACACTGTGAGGCATGTAGCTACCCATTAACCCCTACAATGCCATTACTCAAGGAAAAAATGAAATGTATACGGTGAGGGATGAAGCCTACCCATTAACCCTTAATATTACAACTAAACCAAGGCAAAAGCTAACGTAATACACAATGTAATGTATAGTCTGAACATTAACCACTTTACTGCTGAGCCATTTCAACCCTGTGAAAATGTTTAAGTTTAAGTGCCCGTTATTATTTAATGTTTTATGACTTTTACTTCACACTGAATATAGTCATGTTGGGTATCATTGGAAAGGACAGAATCTGCCCTTTCCAATGACATCTAGAATGTCCATTTCCGATGCACAGGGACGGAGATACAGCCGTCCGAATAAGTGTGGGAAGCTGGATGCTGAATTTTGGTGGGGGGGCACATGGGGGAGCAAGGAATAACCTAGGGGGGGCAATTGCCCCCCTGTAGAGTCGTCTATGATCGTGTGACAGGTTACTCGCCTGCTCGCCGTTGTAAGTCGCCAGATCCTCCTCTGTGAAGAGACGGACCAGCTTGTGAGGAGGATCAGCTGGCCGCTACGTGCTGGGGGGGGGGCTCAGATCCCAGGCTCACCGCCGCCATGCACAGCAGATACAGGGAGCCCAGCGCGGCGCTGCACGGAGCTAGAGAACTGGCATACGTAAAGTTTGTAAATCCCATTGCGTAGCATAGGAAACGTAAATTGTGCACAGCAAGTAGCACAGGGAGCGCAAATTGCGCAGGAAAGCCTCAGGGACTTTCGGGTTCGGGTGTCCCTGATCCAAGGACTAGGAGTTTATTTCAGATGGAAAGAGGGACACTTGCGCTTTTAGGCTAGGGTCAGACGAGCGCATTTTGTACGGACTGTGCGTCCGTGCAGTACGGACGTACTTACTGACAACAAGGTAGTGGCCACACAGTCGGTTTTTTTCACTGACGTATTTTTTGACTGATGTAGAAGGGAAAATAAATTAAAACGAAAAAACATTCTGTCCGTCAAAAATGCTGGACGTATAAATGCAGTCCGTCTGACCACGTTCCATCACTCACACACAAAGCTATGCAGACGTTGCGGACGTGGCGCACTCCGCACGTCCGTTCTAGCAGTATTACGTTCTTGCCTAAGGCCCCCGGCACACGAGCGTTATTTTTGCGTCCGTCTGTGCGCAAAATTTGACGTCCGTTATAGATTTGCAAAGAAGTTAATCTGAACACCACACGATGCACCTGCGCACTGTTTCACGCACGGCATTCGCGTACTGCAACGGACGTCAAAATGGCATGGACGTAAAAAAGCTAGACGGATGTGGGAAATACGTGCTGCTTCCTGTGGGCGGTAACAATTACGCAAGTGCGATGGCCAACACGCTTATTAACTTATTAACACAATTACTAATTTGGTCTGTTTGAACACATTTATCTCCCGTGAAAATTTGCGTCCGTTGCGGACGCACATTTTCAGTACACACAATATCTCCCGTCAAAAATTACGTCCGTAACGGACGCACTGTGCGCAGTACCTATACGCTCGTGTGCCGGGGACCTAACCTGCGTCTGTTTGCCGCGTCCGCCATGCATCCGCACTTCTGTGCGGATGTACTTCGTGTGTGGGGCTCCATTGGTCAGAATGCTATGCTGCCACGGACGTACAAATGTGCGGCAACACGGACGTTAACACTGCGCTCGTCTGACCCCAGCCTAAGGAATGGAGGCAGATCCACAATCCACACCGGTTTATACACTTTTTAAGTGGCATTACGAGCCTCTCGGCTGTTTATAAAAATATAACTTAGAACAAGGGCAAAGTATTGTAGTGGAAATAGACTGGAAGATGGCCGCTATTATAAGCCAGGCGACCATCTTGTTCAGAATATTGGTTCACTTAAATATAACTAGGCAGGTTTTTAGCTGAAACTATAATGAGGCACATGTAGAAATTTAGGAATGTGCTGAGATTAGTAGAAAAACAATTAAAGCGCTGAGAGAGAGATCTCTGCTGTTCCAGGCACAGAGAAAGATACGTCAAGGTCGTTGGGGCCTGCAGAAATACAAAGAAAGCGTAGACACCAGACCATGCTTTATCTGTATAAAAATAAACATACACAGGGTTATCCAAAGAGATTCGAAAAGTCACCGCACGTTCGGTGACTTTTCGTTCTCTTCAATTCGGTTCCTTTTGCCGATTGCATTTCGGTGACCCTGCGGTGTATTCAGCAAGCACCACAGGGCCCCCGAATTGCAGGGAAAAGCTGCCGCAAACCTGACGAAAACTAACCGAATGCACTCTGAAAACAAGCAAAAACATCTGGATTAACCTTTGAAGAAGCCGAACAGGAGCCGAATCACACAGAGCCGCAGCTGTGACGTAGAGGAGGCAGTGAATAAATTAGAAAAACCATTTGTATGAATCTGGGAAAAAGAAACGCTGTTTGCAAAGAAACTACTGAGCGAAAATGTCTGAAATTTTCACAGGAGGTCCAGGGAATGATAATAAAGAGGGCTGTTACAAAAAAATAAGTAAACTGAAAAAAAAAAATCAAAAAAAAAATCGGACTTTTAAAAAAAAAAAATCTGAAAAATGCTTAAAGTATCCTAAAAAATCTATAAATAAAGAGACTCTTTGCTGCAGAATTTTATAATGAACGGTTTATTAGATATTGAATTAAGACGGGAATATTTTTAACATTGAAGTCTATGGGATTCTCCTGAATAAATTTGCCGAATTAAACCACCGAATGGCAGGGCATTAGGGGAACCTTTCACTGCTGGTTTGTGTTCTCTGAATAGCCGAAGCAGTGCTTTTTCATGGGGATTTCACTGCCCTCGAACAGGCACCGAACAGGCACCGTATGTGCAGGCAATTCGCCTGGATTTGGCGAATTGCCTGCTCTCTGGATAGCCGAATGGCCAGGAAAGGTAACCGAACGCTGATTTTCAGCGTTCGGTTACCTTTCTCAAGCAATTCGAATCTCTTTGGATAACCCTGATAGTCTTTAGGGAGGTGGGCACGGCCCGGATTGAGTGTGGCAGCAAATCACAAACTGTCAGACTAACATGAAGTTTGCCAATTTATCGTCAATGTATGGAATTCCTTTGTACTAACAATGGGAGGTATTAACCCATGTGGGGTGGAATAAAGTGTCATCCGGAGGTGGGCTAATTGGGATGTACCTAATTATGTATTTGGGGTATAAGACCCCTTGTCGGGGGGGGGGGAGACGGGGCTCATTCTTTGCGATTGAATCCTGTTTGAGCATCTGTTGTGATATCATAATAAAGTTTGCCTTTCCTGAAGAGACTCTTGTTCAGACAATCCTTGCTCGTGTCCGGTCCGGCCTCGTCCCGAGTGAACCCGTCTGATTCCGGTTACAGTATCTTCTTTACAGCAAGTGAATTCTAACAACATTTATTATAGTATACAGATGCACTGCAGGGAGTTTTGTTGCTTTGCAGCTCTGTTATACACCCACACACCCTGAATGTATGGAGGAGCCTCCAAAGTGACACACACCATGAAAAAAGTAGTATCCCTTAAAAAGACACCCGCAAACCCTGAATATATGCGGGCGTTCCTAGAAAAGGCACCCCAACCCACTGAAGATTTGGAGGAGCCTCTGAAAATACAACCACGCACACTAAACATATGGGGGTGTTCCTAAAAAGGCACCCACACACCCTGAATATATGGAGGGACCCCTAATAAGACACCTGCACACCCTGATAATATGGAGAAGCCCCTAAAGTGACACCCGCACACCCTAAATATATGGAGGAACCCCTGAAAATAAATCTGCACACCCTGAATATATGGAGGAACCCCTAAAAATACACCTGCAAACCCTGAACATATGGGGGCACTCCTAAAAAAAGCACCCATACACCCTGAATATATGGAGGAGCTCCTAAAAAAGGCACCAGCACACCCTGAATATATGGAGGAGCCCCTAAAAAGACACCCGCACACCCTAAATATATGGGTGCACTCCTAAAAAGAAACCCGCTCACCCTGAATATATGGAGGAACCCCTGAAAAGACACCTGCACACCCTGAATATATGGAGGAGACCCTAAAAAGACACCTGCACACCCTGAATATATGGAGGAGCCCCTAAAAAGACACCCGCACACCCTAAATATATGGGTGCACTCCTAAAAAGACACCCGCTCACCTTGAATATATGGAGGACCCCTGAAAAGACACCTGCACACCCTGAATATATGGAGTAACCCCTGAAAAGACACCTGCTCACCCAGAATATATACGGAGGAACCCCTGAAAAGACACCCGCTCACCCAGAATATATACGGAGGAACCCCTGAAAAGACACCCGCACACCCTGAACATATGGAGGAACCCCTGAAAAGACACCTGCACACCCTGAATATATGGAGGAGCCCCTAAAAAGACACCCGCACACCCTGAATATATGGAGGAGCCCCTGAAAAGACACCCGCACACCCTAAATATATGGAGGAGCCCCTGAAAAGACACCTGCTCACCCAGAATATATGGAGGAACCCCTGAAAAGACACCCGCACACCCTGAATATATGGAGGAGCCCCTGAAAAGACACCTGCTCACCCAGAATATATGGAGGAGCCCCTAAAAAGACACCTGCACACCCTGAATATATGGAGGAGCCCCTGAAAAGACACCTGCTCACCCAGAATATATGGAGGAGCCCCTGAAAAGACACCTGCACACCCTGAATATATGGAGGAGCCCCTGAAAAGACACCTGCTCACCCTGAATATATGGAGGAACCCCTGAAAAGACACCTGCACACCCTGAATATATGGAGGAGCCCCTGAAAAGACACCCGCACACCCTGAATATATGGAGGAGTCCCTGAAAAGACACCTGCTCACCCAGAATATATGGAGGAACCCCTGAAAAGACACCCGCACACCCTGAATATATGGAGGAACCCCTGAAAAGACACCCGCACACCCTGAATATATGGAGGAGCCCCTAAAAAGACACCCGCACACCCTAAATATATGGGTGCACTCCTAAAAAGACACCCGCTCACCCTGAATATATGGAGGAACCCCTGAAAAGACACCCGCACACCCTGAATATATGGAGTAACCCCTGAAAAGACACCTGCACACCCTGAATATATGGAGTAACCCCTGAAAAGACACCCGCACACCCTGAATATATGGAGTAACCCCTGAAAAGACACCTGCTCATCCAGAATTAAATGGAGGAACCCCTGAAAAGACACCCGCACACCCTGAATATATGGAGGAGCCCCTGAAAAGACACCCGCACACCCTGAATATATGGAGTAACCCCTGAAAAGACACCTGCTCACCCAGAATATATGGAGGAACCCCTGAAAAGACACCTGCACACCCTGAATATATGGAGTAACCCCTGAAAAGACACCCGCACACCCTGAATATATGGAGTAACCCCTGAAAAGACACCCGCTCACCCAGAATATATACGGAGGAACCCCTGAAAAGACACCCGCACACCCTGAATATATGGAGTAACCCCTGAAAAGACACCTGCTCACCCAGAATTAAATGGAGTAACCCCTGAAAAGACACCCGCACACCCTGAAAATATGGAGGAGCCCCTGAAAAGACACCTGCTCACCCAGAATTAAATGGAGTAACCCCTGAAAAGACACCCGCACACCCTGAATATATGGAGTAACCCCTGAAAAGACACCTGCTCACCCAGAATTAAATGGAGGAACCCCTAAAAAGACACCCGCTCACCCAGAACATATGGAGGATCCCCTGAAAAGACACCTGCACACCCTGAATATATGGAGGAGCCCCTAAAGAGTGTCATTAGGGGAATATAAAGGGACGGAGGGATTTGGGCTATGAATATGTCTGGGTATGGATCTTATTAAAGAGGGTCATTTGGGAGATATGTTGTTTTTTTTCCACAAATTTCCCTTGTTTTGTCTCAGTTTATACAGTAAGGTCACCTTATTCTGTGCTGCTGCACAAAACCATACATAAATGACCCCCAAAAACGGTAAATAGTGCCCAAAATCATGGCTGAGCCTGAGATCCAACACATTGGGCTGAGCTCCTTCCCCTCCTGGCCTATCGCCCCATGCAGACACACAGAGAGACTCTTAGAAGATCCAGGCTGTTACAGGACTACATTTTCCGACAGCCTCCGCCTTCAGGGCTGGCGATGGGCAGCGCATGCGCAGTTCTGCATGCTGCTGGTCCAGAGCACAGCAGGGCATTCCTGGGGCACAGAGTGAAGTTCTCCATCTGTCGAACCGTCGTCCGCAAACTTCCTGCCACCCTGGACCCGTCCGCCTGCCCAGCGCCATGATCAGGAAGGAGATCTCCAGGTCCTACCAGGAGGTACAGGCAGAGCTCATAGCACCATATCTACAGCTAAATATCTATTATTTCACCATTTAAACACAATGGGTAAGGGCAGGGCGGGACCCTCGCTCTCTATCCCCCGACCAATCCCGTTTTAGTGTCTGATAGGGTGTCAGATCCGGGGGATTCTATTGGCTGCTGGTGGGAAGCGGCACAGTCTATGGGGAGGCTGAGTGCACACTCAGCAATCACTGAGGGGCAGAGGATCAAGCCATTGGCAGGCATTTAAAGGGACATCACTCTGGGTTTTAATCTTTCTACATGTTTATTCTGCATATTAATCAAGCATTTTCTTAATTCACATCCATTACTTAATCCCTACCTATAGCGACGTATTGCTATTTAACAGGGGAGTCTGCGGACTTCTCCCCCCTCGACCTGACGCGTGCCCATTAGTTGCTTGTAAAGGACTTGAATTAATTCGGTCAGATGGGCAAAATTGGGATCTGGACCATTTATTTTTTTTTTTTTCCATTTTTCAGCTCGGGAGATTCAGATGCGAATTTACTGACATTTTGATTCCCCATAAAAATTCGGATCAAGTATCAGCTGTCGCGGTTCTACTCTATAATGGAAATATCGATTTGATTCCCATCTATCGGTTTGCCGATTTCCATAAAAAAATAAATGAAATAAATACAAAGCCTGAAAGGTGTAGAAGATGAACGGATTCTCAGGAATTAGGCTGAAATCGTTTTTATATGTTGGATATTTCCATTTGTCGAGTTTAAAGGCACAAATCTGTATGATGCTGTCTGAAAATAAGCTTTGTCGGCCATTTTATCGGCGAGCATTTTTTCGGAACCGGCGGCATTGTTTTAGAATATCAGCTCCAGATGATTCTTACACCGGAATCCGATGATTTTTTTGTTTGTTTTAGAAATGGGCGATAAAGTTACCTTAAGCCCTATGTTATTATTTATTATTATTATTATTCTTTATTTATAAAGCGCCAGCATATTCCGCAGCGCTGTACAATAAGCACAGTATAGACAGGGTTACAATACATTGAACAACATTTGACAAACAGTACAGGAGGAGATGAGGGCCCTATTCCCGTAGGAACTCACAATCTGGGAGGGTTGGGGTTGGAAACAGGAGGAGAGGACTGTAAGGTGAGAGTGATTGATGGTTGCGTCAGTGAGTTGGGTGGTAGGCTTCCCTAAATAGGAATGTTTTCAGGGAGCGTTTGAAGGAAGAGAAGTTAGGGGAAAGTCTGACAGTACGAGGGAGAGCGTTCCAGAGAGTGGGGGCTGCGCGTGAGAAATCCTGCAGTCTATCATGGGAAGAGGTGATGCGGGGAGAAGCTAGGCGCAGGTCACTGTTTGACCTTAGGGAGCGGGCTGGGGTGTATTTGGTGATTAGTGAGGACAGGTAGAGGGGCGCTGAGTTAGTGAGGCTTTTGTAGGTAAAGATAAGGATTTTGAACTTAATTCTGCAGTTGATGGGGAGCCGGTGAAGGGACTCGGAGGGTTCCTTCCGTTCGCGTAACGGTGCGCTGTAGTATCAGGCCACTGCAGGTTGCACCACCTGGTGTGCTCAGGCGTGTAGGTCTGGAGGGAGATTTTTTCTTTAAAAACAGGAATGTCTCACTAATGGTAGGAAATTATTAATGGATGTAAATGAGGGACATGCTTGTTTTGACCTAATGTACTGATTTAGGTGAAGTTCAAACACCTCAGGAAGGAGCCGTCAAACTTGGCCCTCCAGATCTTTGGGAACTACATTTCCCAGAGGCTCAGTCTTTCTAATGAGTACCTGAGCATCATGGGAGATGTAGTTTCCAAACAAACCGGTGGGGCAAAGTTGATGATACCTGCCCTAGGATGTCTCTTAAAGCTGCGGTCACACGAGTGTTTTTCAGAACGAACGTCTGTGAGTGTGGACGTTCATTCCTCACTGACACCCGTGTGGTCACTTCGCTGAGCGCAGTTAGTGCGCTCAGCACTTCAAAGCTCAATCCTACTATGGAGGATCGCCCTTTGCAGCCCCGTCAACGTCCGTTGTAGCTTTTTGATGGGGAGGCTTAAAGTGTGTCCTGTGGTAGCGTGAGCAACTAGTACGCACAATACACTGTGTGGTCCTCCCCGTCGAGCTGTCACAAAGCTGCGACGGACGCAGGAAGGAGCGGTCACATGGACGCACTCTGTACTTGTGTGACCGCAGCCTTAACCTCCCTGGCGGTATTCCAGTGTGTGGCACGGGGTTAACTTTCAGTGCTGAAAGCGGTAACCCCGAGCCACACTCGGGCTGGATACTTACCTGTCCCTGCGCTCACTCGTTGACCTCCACGATAGCATTCTCCTCCAGCGATCTCCGGAGGTCTGATCGATAAGACACCAGCAAATGTGAGTACGACATTCTTCTCCTTTGTTTGCACTCCATTTTATACAATATTGCTCTATGTGAGTCATTTTATATTTTGAGGGACACGGAGGATGGTAACCCTGTAAGGAAACCACATTTCTGAGCCACGGGATGCAGCACAAGGAACCACTAACAGGACAAGAAGTGCCAGCTCCAGCACATCTTTCTTTTATACTGACTTACAAGGTGGAAAAGGGATATACCACCAAGTGGTCTGGAGAGGCAGCGGACTCCACAAATACCAGATACTGTATGACTTTTATTTTTTATTCTTCCCTGCACTGATTATTAAGACTTTCACAATCATTAAGACTTTTACAACCTGGCGTATACAGGATAAGACTGTAAATGTCACATGACTTTGTTTTATCCTATTTGCACCATTTTACTTGCATTGTATTTTATTTGATTGAATTGAGGTTGTTTATTTGCCATCACCACCGGGTGGCGCCAGTGGCACAGAGTATCACCAAATAAATTGTAACGATTCAGACATATAAAATATGTCCGAATCGTAACGCCAGGGAGGTTAATTGTTTTCCGCAGTATTATTAGAAGTTCGACACGATCTGCCTCTCTCCCCGTAAACATCTGGCAGGAAGATGCTTTGTCTGTGTGAAGGCATTCTATGCAGGTGCTGTGTGATGCACAGTGTGATGGAGGGTCCAGGGTTAATAAATAGATGTTTTTATCACTATTATTATTTTAACATTTTAATAGGTCTGCTGTAAACAGGGATGTTGTTGCACGTTTACGCTGGGATTTAAATGACCACCAAGAGGTATGAAGCTTATTGAACTCTAGGAGCCAGTAAGGAAATAACGAGCCAACTACACGTTTTTAGGAGCCAGGCAAAAGGTTCTACATACTTTTTAGGAACAGCAAAGAAATTTAGGAGCCAGGCATAAACATTTTAAAATTGTAGGATCCATCGGCTACTTGGTCCCAGGACACATATATGTCGCAAGCTGCCACAGTATATATAGCACTTCTGCTTTCTATTTATTTTTTGTTTTTTCGGTTCCCCAAGTGGTTTGGAGAAACCCAAGAAGTCACGTTCAGCAGAAATGCTAGTGCTGGCTCCTAATCTCCCTCAGTTACGTCTCGAGAATGGCTGTTCCTCTCAGCTTTTAACCCTGAAAGGCTTTTTCAAAGATAGCCAAACTTATCACGTACGGTGCTATTTCGTGGCATTTTGTCTATTTGCCAAATACTGGCGATTTGACCGCGAAATACGGTGCAGTTCGGCGATCTTCGGCAGCAGAGAAATTGTCCCATAGAGAAGCAATGGTTAATCTAGTCACAGAAAGCTGAACTGCACCAAAGTGGCAGTGAAATTTCCCTGATTTTCAATGCTTCAGTTTGACAAGGTTTAAACAGGCGAATCCCATAGGACTCAATGTTAAAAAATAACATCAAGAAATCAACAGTGTGAGTGAGCCACGCAGGGCCACATAACATCTGAGTAGCTACCGAGCCATAAAAATAATAAATACACAGGAACATAAAGCAATGGGTCACAAATGTAAAAGCAGGTAGATGGCATCGTGGCACAAAATCTCAACGGCGATGTCCCCGGCCGGAGACCTCCATTACTCAGCCATAATAATAAAAAGGTAAAGTAAAGAAAAATAATGCAAATGTCCACAGAGACGTCGCAGTAAAGAAATTAAAGATAAGGGGAAGGAGGTGGTATCAAGGGGCAGCTGCAAAACGAAAAAAGATAGGCGGGGGTTGCAAAACCGCAAAGCGTACGGCAAAAATAAAATCAAATCCGCTTCAAATCTGTAGAGTGTCTCAAAGATACGTAAACAACCCCAGCCGAGGAGGAACGACATTTAGTCAGCAAAAAGATCCCATAGCTTAATCTCCGCAGAGGGGGGGGGGGGAGTCAAAAAGTTGCGGCCTAAAAACAAAAATTTGAGGAAAAATTAGCGGGTAGGCAGACAAGAAAAATAAAGGAATGCTCTCATCCAGTGTCCCGAAACAGCGGGCGCCGCGGGGCGGACAAGGGGAGGCATCCCCATAGCAGAGTACTCACGGCCGGAGTAGCTCCATGAGGGCAGGGTATCCACCACGGGGCTCTCACCAGCAGCAGGCATCACCTCCACCGCGGCATGCAACGCATCAGGCAACAACTCCGCTCCATCTTGCGGCGGTGAGTATTCGCGCGGCGTCTCCAGTTTCCTGTGCTCCTCCACCCTGTCCTCAGGGATCAGCTCACCTCCAGGCGCGCCATCCGCTACCACAGCAGGGAGGACCACCATCCGTCCGGGAGGCAGCATCACCAATTCCGGACGTTCAGTTAAGTCCTCCGTCTCCTCCTGACCTCCACGCAGCACCGCCATCAGGGTACGCCAGGAGCCAGTTGTGAGCGGGCTCCCCTCGTCTTTTGTCTCCGTCACCAGGTACTCTAAGTGCTCAAACACAGCCTCCAGGTCTCCAACACGAGGAGGGAGTGTCGGCCGCCTCCATGCCGCGCCACCTCGGTCTTCCAGCAACCCAGCCGCAGCGGTCGCCGCCGCGTTCAGAAGATGGGGGCCCTCCATCCTCCGAGCCGCTACAGCCGACCACCCGTCCAGTGATATCTGCCGGGGGAGGTCCGGGAAACCTGAAGCAGACCGAGGCTGATCCTGGTGACAGGCCTCAAGATGGCCGACGCCTGGACGTCTCCGCTTCAGACCAAGGTCGCAATCTCCGCTGTGCCCTGGAGGGGGGAACAAACCGGCTCCAGGGCGCTCCTCCCGATGGCCGACCACACAGGGACTCCCCGTAGGGCAAATTAAGCGATATATCTGGTCCAAAATAGCCACCGCCAGCGATTCCAGACGGAGCTCAGCAGAAGCACGTCTGGTCTCCTGCATGGTCAGCCACGCCCCCCAATATTATCGTTTTTAATCTTTTTTTATTCAACCGTTTATTCTTTTCATTTTCAGCAAACAATCTTTTTATTTATTTTTGTTGTTTTTTTTTGGTGAAATTTTTGATTCCCATTTTTTTAAAATTCTGTAACTGACCTTTCTATAAAACAATTAGGACCTTTACTATTAGTTTCACACATTTTCATGCATTTTTATTTATTTAAACACCTTTTAAAGGATTGCAGAGTTCCGTTTTTTTTGGGTTTTTTTAGTTGAATAGTGAATTCACCGCAGGGTCGGCGAACTGAAATTGCCGAAGCACACTGAAGTGCACCGAATGAGAAAGTGCTTTCTGAATAACCCTTTAAATATCGAGAGTCACCTGCTGTGACGCACGCAGATCAATGGTTAAAAGTTGGGAGGGTGGGTTTGAGAACATTAGACCTAAACGTTGGGAAAATGTAGATGTTCTTTTCCTGGGCCTAAAATTTTCAATTTCCTTCTGAGTTTCCCATTTTATCTGTTAAGGCAACATTCAGGAACCTTGGCCCCTGCTACATCTCCCATGATGCTCAGGTGCTCATTACACTGGCCAAGCCTCTTGGTAAATGTAGTTCTAAGATATCGGGAGGGTAACAGTTGCCGACCCCTGTGTTAAGGGTGAGGCCTAGAAAATATCTACAGAGCCCAGATTGCGGCCCTGCAGCTGGTTCCCCTCCCCTGCTCCGTCCTGCTAGGATTTCCTGTCCTTAGAAATGTCTTTCCTCTGTGTTTCAGTCAGGCCGGGGATGCGTCTTTTATTAAGTTACTGCATTTTCTATTCCTTGTGTAAGATTATTAAACCACACATTTAAAACCCTTTAACAATTTTTATTATTTTCTTTTATTAGTATTTTTTTAACACGAATACTTTCTATTTTTCCATAGGAATCTCATTTTGTGACGTCAGAAATATATTGCGCTAGATTCTGGTCACTATTTCACACCTTCCCAAACAAAAACATTTCTGCTAGATTTGCGCTTTCTGTTTATTACCCCAAATCTGACCTGACGTACCCTCATGCTGCAAAGAAACGGAGCAGGACTTCGAACAGCCGGGTGTATAATTCCTTCTTTATTCGTGAGAGAATCCCTAACCCATAACAAGTGACGTTTCGGCCATGACAGGCTGTCATGGCCGAAATGTCACTTGTTATGGGTTAGTGATTCTCCCACGAATAAAGAAGGAATTATACACCTGGCTGTTCGAAGTCCTGCTCCGTTTCTTTGCGGTATGGTAGGGGTCCTTCGGCGCCCCCTTTGAGCGGTGACTTTACGCCGGTGTGGAGGGCTCCCGATGTAATGTGATCGCAGCGTTTGTGGATATTGTCAGTACCCTCATGCTGGGCATGGCGGCATATGCAGGGAATGCTATTGGCGGATATGCCCCATTATGGAGCAAATGTGTCTGCAGACACCCATTTTTCAAGACTTAACCCATATGGTCCTCATGGGTGGGGTAGAAGGAATAAAATATGGAGGAGGGACCCAAAGCTGGGCTGCACCCCTGGATCTTGAAGAAGATGCATACCTCTGCACGCCGCACGGTGAGGTAGGCTGCAATAGGGCTTAGTAAACATATGCTGTGCAGATTTTTCCAATGGATTCTGATCTTCCAGATCAACGCTGTACATTAAATATATATTTATGTTTTAGAAGTTTATTAAAGATTTCAACATATCAAGGGACAGAAAAAAATAAAAGGAGGGGAATAGAAGTACAGGAATGCGTTTACAAACATATTTGTACATTCATGAATAACGACAGTCTGTGGTGCCTAAACTGCACCCTGAATATTTAGCACTTTTCGTTGCCGCCATGTTTTTCACCCAGCACAAAATAAAACCTGTTTCTGAAGGATCATGGGAGTTGTAGTTCAGAGACATCTAGGGGTCAGAGTTTTAGATCCCTGATGTGTGACCACCCAACAAAAACCTCATTTAGTGATCTACTTTAATGTGACATGGGTCTTATTCTCTTTTTTTGTTAACTTCATTCCGGCTCTGATCTCTCTACAGCTATTTCCTTCTCCTTCAGGCTGCGGTCAGACGAGCGTACAACGTGCGCCCGTATTGACGTGCCTTCCAGCATCCGTCGCAGCGTTGTGACGCTGCGACGGGGCCGGCCACATGATGTTGCATGCACGCGAATTGTGCGCGCGACAGCGGCCGTGGAGCATCCTTGCAGCAAGCCTCCCCGTCGAAGCGCTAGAACGTGCGTTGACAGGGCTGCAAAGCACAATCCTCCATAGGAGCATCGAGCCTTGCAACGCTGAGCGCAATAACTGCACTCAGCGAGGCAGCCAGACGGGCGTCGAGTGGAAGGAACGTCCACTCTCACGGACGTTCCTTCTGCTCTTACCACCGCTCGTCTGACCCCAGCCTTAAACTATACATTTAAATCACTCCTATAAAACTCACTAACAATTATTTCTTTGTTAATCTCTTTTCCCCCATTTTTTTATTTTACAAGGAACATTAGTAACTTATTTCAGCGTTTGACATGTCCAGTGGCCAGATAGTCTCAGGCTCCAACTCTGAATGAAATTGTATATGAAACTTTGCCTGGCTCCTAACAATGTGTACTTGACTCCTAAATATTTGTAGTGGTTCCTAAATTCTTTTTAAAAAAAATAATGACAAGCCTGCTGTGCTATGGTGCCCTGTGCGGTGCAACCTTTTGCTTTACTCCTCCCGCCACCCCCTCTTTTGATTTCTGTATCCCCCCCCCTTCCCTTTCTTGTCTTTTTTATGAAACTATTTAATAAAGCACTTTGGGCTCTATTACAATCTTCACGCAAACGTTTGCGCGCGTGCGCAAAAACGCATTAACACGAGGGGCATAACCCTTTGCTGAATGTCGTATTACAATGTCAGCGCAACAAACGCACGTAATAGTCTACCGCGGGTGAACCTGCCCGAACGCTGCGCGAGCTTACTGTACTGCGCGCGTCCTATACTTAACATTGTGAGCGCAAATGCGTTTGTGCGCTGGTATGCGGATGGTATTACAATCTATGCGCAAAGTTTAATGCACAGCGTTTACGCGCATAATTTTAACGACTTCTAAAAGCTGGTGTTAAAGGCAAATCTGAACGTCCTGGCCGAACCCAAATACACTAGCCCCAAAAAAAATACGCAGCAAAGTATAGTTACACATTCTACACATACCCAAACAATACAATTGAGAAGTTGTGCGTGTTTTTGTTTTTTTTGATACAGCATATATACTCAGATTGACTTTGACAGGTGCAAAAACTTAACGTGAGATAATTGTGGTTCTTAATTCTGATTGGCTGAATCGCGTGAAAAAACAGTCTACACACGGACTTCTGTGCGCAACGTTAAACGTTAATGCACGCGTGTTTTTGCGCGTCTTTTTTACGGGCGTTATTTTTTGATGGATGAAATAATGCGCGAGGATTGTAATACCAGCGTTAATTTACGCGCGTTAACGTTTAACGCTTCGCGCAAAAATTCACGCGTTTACCGTGCATTTTTGCGTGAAGAATGTAATATATTTAAAAAAAATAATAATGACAATGACAAGCCTAGATTGAGACATTTCTCCAGTACCTTTAAATTCGTTTCCACTTTTCCCTCTCAGTTTTTGTCATGCACGAATGTGACTCTACGTGACTTTGTGTACTATCTATTGACTTCATTTATATTCATAATACCTCAATAAATACTATAATTCCAAAAAAATAACAAGCCACATCTTATTCAAAAAGATAAACCAGGTATTAAAAATAATACAAAAATGCATGTAAAGCAGGGGGTCAGTAACCTAGGCATTGCAGAGGTTTTGTAACTGCATCTTCCATGATGCTCGGTAACTCGTCAGGTTGGGTTGCCAGCCCTGACCTAAAGTGTAATAAAATAAGTGTCATATCATTCAGGTTGACAAAATGTAAATTAAACGTATGAGCCAGTCAATAAAAAGTATAGGAGCCAACCACGGAACCAAGAAATCCATACATTTACAGACAGAGCTAAAATACTAGGAGCTGTGGCAACCTAGCTGTGGATTTTTTAAGCCCTGATCTAACATTGGCCTCTGCTGTACATCATCATTCAGAATCATATGACTTTTTTAAAAAATAAAATTACATAGGAACACTTCCTCTGCTGGGGGGAACACGGGAGCACTCAGAAAACGCCCGAATTTGTCACCTGTTCCCAGAAACCTTTATCAGTAGCTGTCAGTGAGCGTTTAACAATTGTGATGTTGCATGGCAGCCGCCGCCCTGAAGGCCTGACAGGTCATTTCTAGAAGGCGGGAAAGGTTTTGCACACAGATTGCTTACAGTAATAAATAATTATGGGCTCTATGCCGTAGTGAACACTAACGGTAGCATTCGGGTGAGTCAGCGTTAACGGCAGGATAAGTGACTTTAACCCATGCCACCCATATTACATTCCTAACACTAAAAGGTTAAAAAAAATCCGTTAGCGTATCCGTGTTTGCACTAGCTTGTGCGAGCTTACCGTACTTTTACAATCTGTAATTAGAGTTAGGATAAGTAAGGTATTACAAAGTCCTAACGCTGATTACCACACGATGGGTTAAACTGATTTTTTTTTTTTTTGAACGCCACCCAGAAGCTGGTGCTGCAGAATCATTTAGCACCAGCGAAAGCCTCCTCAAAAAATCAGATACTCACCTCTTAAACCACGTCAAGAACGGTGGTCCGTCCTGCCGCTTCTGGCCACCGGGAGCAGAGTGAGACTGGGGACAAATAGTCCCCAGTCTCCCTCCACGATCACTCCGCGATCTCGCGAGATTGAGATCACGCGGCCAGGCATTGCATCCTTCCATGAAGTCCTATGGACTCCAGGAGGCGATAGTCGCGGTGGTGCGGAATTGCAACCGCGAGTATCATGGAGAGTTGCTCTCCATTCCAGGGCAGGCTGCTGAATTAGCACGTGCCCCACAATATGGTACTAAAATGGGGAAACCTGCAGGCTTCCCCATTTTAGCGCCAGGCACGGAATATTGCTTTTAGGTGGCAGAGATAAAATTCAGATATTTATCAAGCCATGTTCTAAACCAGGAATCTCAAAATCTGGCCTGCCAGATGTTGATGACTGGGGAAAATCCACAAAATGGAAACAGGAGATAAAATCCTTACTTTGTTTTTCCTTTTTACATGCAATAACTTCAAACAAAGGAAAAAAACAGCAGCATGTGTTTTATAATGTGGTTTTTGTTTGTAGTAGGGGTAGTGTCCCTTTTAGGCCGCGTTCACACTGAGCGACATGAAAATCCGGCGTTTTTCCGTGCAATTTTCTTATTCGCAACATTGAGTGATATTGTCGATATCGACGTTCTGAGCGATATTGCATAACACCGCCAATGCAAATTGCGAAAAAAAGGGTCATATACCAGCGACGAGCTACAGGCGACATTGAGCGACGAGATGTAAACCGCTCCATTTGAACTGCATTGGAGCAGCTACATAGACCAATATCGCGCAGAAATATGCGTGATATTGCAGCAAAAAACGCAAGAGTAAACCACTGTAGGCCCTATTACATTCCTCGCGCATCGGTTTTGTGCGCACGCAAATGCGCATTTGCGCGAGGACAAAACTATTTGCACAGAATGTCGTATTACAACGTTTGCACAAACGATGCGCGTTACCGTTTGACGCGGATGGACTTGCGCAAGCGTGATGAACTGTGCGCGTTCTATACTTAACATTGTGAGCGGAAATGCGTTAAGCGGATGGTATTTCAATAGATGCGCAACTTCCTACGAACGACGTTTGGCGCGTATAATTTTAACATCTTTGAAAACCTGGTGTTAACTGCAAATCGGAACGACCTGGACGAAACCAAATACACCAGCACGAAAAACAAAAAATACAGCACAGTATAGTTACACATTCTACACATACCCAAACAAAAAGTTGTGAATTCGTGCATATTTTTTTTATTGCTGCAGCATGTATACTCCGATTTATTTTGACAGGCGCAAAAACGTTAGTCAATTAAGGTGAATTGATGTCAATTAAGGTTCTTAATTCTGATTGGCTGAATCCCGTGAAAAAAACAGTCCGCGCACTGATTTACATGCGCAACGTTACTGCGCGCGTATTACACTTCGTTTTGTTCGTTTTTTTTTACTAATGTTATTTTTCCACGGATGAGAAAATGCGTTCGGATCTGAATATCACGTTAATTTTCACGCGATAACGCTGGACGATTTGCGCAAAATAAATTGCGCTGCGCAAGCGCATTTGCGCAGAGAATGTACTATGGCCCTTAGTGTGAAAGGGGCCTTAAGTGGCAGAGGAACATGATCAGGCCAGACTATCGAGGAGACACCCATCAAACAGAGACACCTACGTGACATGGAAAACATGTCTACTCCAAGATTTTGTGATCGGCGTGATAATGAAGTTATTAAAGACTGTTCGTTAGGGTCATCGTCCGCTGACTGTCTGAAAGGCTGAGTTTATTGGATTAACGTTTGAGGCCAAAATATCTGAGGGAGTAAGTTGGAACAATTTCCACACTCAACATATAATCACATTAATCAAAGCGTTTTGGTGGGGGGGGTTTTTTGTAAAGGGGGGCCAAACCGTACCTTAATTTCTGTACAATGCATATTACAGGGTTCCTGAGGGAATATTCCAGTTTTGTAATTGAATCACTGCTTGGTTTATAACGGGAAATCAGAATACGCGCCTCTGCTGCTGCACATCGGGACCGCAGAATAATGCACCGTGTGTCAGAAAGCAACAGAAATCAGAAAGTAGCACAGACTGGTAAGAAGATAGAAAGCTAGAGCGATGGATAGATAAAGCGATAAAGAGAAGCACCGGCCAGTCTTCATTTGCCTTTGTCAGCAATGAACACATTATTTTTTGTATTGCAGCTGAATGATGAGACGGAGCAGGGGTCGGGAGGTGCAGCCATACTGGAGGACATGGAGGAAGAGGACAACGACGACCAGGGAGATACAGGATCGACCACTATGCCAGGTGAGATGCACATAGAGTCAATCAGAATGTAGGCGAGCGCAGACGGGGGGCGGCTGGAGGAATCGATACTGCTTGCCCATCTTTTTGGTCCATCTGACAAAAAAACAGGAGCGGGGCTGGCAGTGGAGGAACTACAGGGCTATGGGGCCCGGTGAGGATGACTGACAACCAGGGGGCAGCCGCTGCGGGCGGTAATTCCCCCCCTATTCAATATCAATAAATCCCCCCAATATCAATTTTATTTCTCCCCAATATAATATTCCCCCACTCAATATCAATTCATTCCCCCAATATCAATTTATCCCCCCATAATCAATAAACTGATATTGGGGGATAAATTGATATTGTATTAATTGATTATTGGTGGAATTAATTGATATGGGGGATAAATTGATATGGGGGATTTATTGATTATTGGGGGATAAATTGATATTGGGGGAGTGAATTGATATTGAGTGGGGGATATTATATTGGGGAGAAATAAATTGATATTGGGGAATGAATTGATATGGGGGATTTATTGATATTAGATTAATTGATTATTGGGGGAATTAATTGATATGGGAGAATAAATTGATATGGGGAATAAATTGATATGGGTAATTGATATTGGGGGAATTAATTGATATTGGGGGAGAAATTAATTAATTTCTCCCCCAGTATACTAATTAATTATTATAAGCTGTTGCCTGGGTACTCTGTGCCACATGAGTCATGAGTGTAGTGTGTTAATTTTCTTTGTGTGGGGGGGTAGGCTGCGGGGGGGGGGGGGGTGTTAGATTGCAGGTGGGGGGGGGCATACAACATTTTGCTATGGGACCCTGTGATTTCTAGTTACGCCCCAGGGGGCTGATGTTTCACAAGGGTACACCTTGTCTATTGTACTTTGACATTCCCAAAGAGGAACGTGTAAATATCATCCAAGTGGAGCAACATAAAGAATAAGGGGGGGGGGGGCAGAGAATACAGAAATACCTATGAAAATTATTTACTGCGAAGTAATTAAAACCAACGAACACACAGCAATCCAATTAAAAAAGGTGAAAGCGCCCCTGCTATCCACCGATAAATTGTATTCAGGTCCCGTCCTTGTGAACTAGACATCTCCTACATCAGGGATGTCCAAACTCCGGCCCCCCAGATGTCCATGAACTACAACTCCCATGCTTCTCTATCCATCTAATGCAGTCAGAGATTTCTGGGAGTTGTAGTTCAGGAACATGTGGGGGGCCGGAGTTTGGACATCCCTGTATGAACTCTTGATATATTGACCCCAATCCACGATTATCATTCGACAGCCGCATCTTCTGTGCCATGTTTTAGGTCCCCATCTGCGATTTGTGTGTGTTTCTTGTGTTAGTATTAAATCCAAGGTGGGGGCTAATAATTTCGGGTTCTGATTTGATCATGGCTTGGCATACCCAGGAACCAGGTAGTCACTGGCTCGTAGAGTCTTACATCCGGCTCCTAAGTCTATGGCTGATTCTACGAAACGACTGGACACAAACCCGACTCGCTTAAGATGTTTGGCTCCCGAGATACCCAACTGGCTCTTACGTTTCATATAAATACGTCAAGCCCTGGGTTATATTGTAACTCACACTTATACAGGGGTATTCAGAGAAAGGTGAAACTCTGGAGAACTTTTGGAGAAGTGAAAATTCTAGGTCAAAATAGCCAATTTGGAAAGTGAGATAAATGGGAGAATTTTTCTGGTTTGGCTATTTTGACCTAGAATTTTCACTACTCCAGAGTTTCACCTTTCTCTGAATAACCCTTATAGTTTTATTATTTTTTTATCGCAAATCCTCCTTTCACTCGTAATTAACACACACATGCAGGTACTCAGGCTTTTCTGTCCCTACGTGCATACAGTCAGGTCCAAAAATATTGGGACGTCGACACAATTCTAACATCTTTGGCTCTATACACCACCACAATGGAGTTGGAATGAAACAAACACAATGGGCTTTAACTGCAGACTGTCAGCTTTAATTTGAGGGTATCTACATCCAACTCAGGTGAACGGTGTAGGACTTACAGCAGTTTGCAGATGTGCCTCCCACTTGTTAAGGGACCAAAGGTAATGGGACAGAATAATAATCATAAATCAAACTTTCCCTTCTTAATACTTGGTTGCAAATCCTTTGCAGTCAATCACAGCCTGAAGTCTGGAACGCATAGACATCACCAGACGCTGGGTTTCATCCCTGGTGATGCTCTGCCAGGCCTCTACTGCAACTGTCTTCAGTTCCTGCTTGTTCTTGGGGCATTTTCCCTTCAGTTTTGTCTTCAGCAAGTGAAATGCATGCTCAATGGGATTCAGGTCAGGTGATTGACTTGGCCATTGCATAACATTCCACTTCTGTCCCTTCAAAAACTCTTTGGTTGCTTTTGCAGTATGCTTTTGCAGTATGCTTTGGGTCATTGTCCATCTGCACTGTGAAGCGCCGTCCAATGAGTTCTGCAGCATTTGGCTGAATGTGAGCAGATAATATTGCCCGAAACACTTCAGAATTCATCCTGCTGCTTTTGTCAGCAGTCACATCATCAATAAATACAAGAGAACCAGTTCCATTGGCAGCCATACATGCCCGCGCCATGACACTACCACCACCATGCTTCACTGATGAGGTGGTATGCATAGGATCATGAGCAGTTCCTTTCCTTCTCCATACTCTTCTCTTCCCATCACTCTGGTACAAGTTGATCTTGGTCTCATCTGTCCATAGGATCTTGTTCCAGAACTGTGAAGGCTTTGTTAGGTGTTGTTTGGCAAACTCTAATCTGGCCTTCCTATTTTTGAGGCTCACCAATGGTTTACATCTCGTGGTGAACCCTCTGTATTCACTCTGGTGAAGTCTTCTCTTGATTGTTGACTTTGACACACATACACCTACCTCCTGGAGAGTGTTCTTGATCTGGCCAACTGTTGTGAAGGGTGTTTTCTTCACCAGGGAAAGAATTCTTCGTTCATCCACCACAGTTGTTTTCCGTGGTCTCCCGGGTCTTTTGGTGTTGCTGAGCTCACCGGTGTGTTCCTTCTTTTTGAGAATGTTCCAAACAGTTGTTTTGGCCACGCCTAATGTTCTTGCTATCTCTCTGATGGGTTTGTTTTGTTTATTCAGCCTAATGATGACTTGCTTCACTGATAGTGACAGCTCTTTGGATCTCATCTTGAGAGTTGACAGCAACAGATTCCAAATGCAAATAGCATACTTGAAATGAACTCTGGGCCTTTTATCTGCACATTGTAATTGGGGTAATGAGGGAATTTCACACACCTGGCCATGGAACAGCTGAGAAGCCAATTGTCCCATTACTTTTGGTCCCTTAACAAGCGGGAGGCACATCTGCAAACTGTTGTAAGTCCTATACCGTTCACCTGAGTTGGATGTACATACACTCAAATTAAAGCCGACAGTCTGCAGTTAAAGCACATTGTGTTTGTTTCATTCCAACTCCATTGTGGTGGTGTATAGAGCCAAAGATGTTACAATTGTGTCGACGTCCCAATATTTCTGGACCTGACTGTATATTAACACGTGGACTCGCAGTCGCATGTGATTACAAGCTGGCGAATTTCCCTTCTTACAGACCAGGACACGGATAGGAACAGCCCCTCTATTCGCTTCAGCAGGACGTGTCTAAAAAACGTCTTCTCGGTGCTGCTTATTTTCGTCTACCTGTCGCTGATGGCCGTGGCCGTGTTCATCGTTTATCAGACCATCACGGACTTCAGGGAGAAACTGAAACATCCGGTTATGTCTGTGTCGTATAAGGAGGTCAACGTGTATGATGCTCCGGGTAAGCTGGGTTAACCAACAGTCTATCAACAGTAACGTCTACTATACAGCATTTTATGTATGTTTCCATGTGTGTGTACATAGTTATGTGTGTCTCGTGCACAGAATAGAACAGCGCTGTGTTGTGTTGGTTTGTCGCTCCGCCGCAAACCCACATCAAATACGGAAAATAATTTGCACAATGGCTTCTTGGGTAAGATTTCTTATTATACATTTTTGGAGCAGGGTTTTGGTTTGGGGCGAGTAACACGTTTGTTAATTTTTATCGTTAATTATACTTCGTATAGAATCCTATTTTATGGTGAGAATAAAACATTGGGACATTTGTTGGCAAAATATCATAATAACGCAGAAAATTGCACAAGTTTTATTTGGGGGGGGCAGTTCGTCTTACCCTGTGTGTGTTTTGGTTTGTAAGATTTTCTTTCAGGTTTCAAACACACACAGACGCACAAGAGAGCTGTGCTACAAGTATTACTGTATGTACAATGTAATAAAATGCATGACACGTGTCACGGCTTAGCAACATTCATGACATCCTATCTGCTCGTTGCCACCCGAATCCAAACTACTTGTAATGAGAGACGTCTGGCCTGAAAAGCTCTGAATAATTCATGTAAAGGGTTCTTCCTTTCTCTTTTCTTCTCTTTTTCTTTTCTTTTTCGCTTCTTTCTTTTTCTTTTTATCTGTCTTCTATTTCTTCTTTCTTTATTCTTTTTCACTCTTTCTTTCTCTTATTTTCACTCCTTCCTATTTTAATTCCTCTTTCTCTCTCTTCTTTTTCTCTTCTTTATTTTTTTCTTATCCGTCTTCTATTTCTTTCCTTTTTAGTTTTCTTCTGTTTTTTCTTTTTCTTTCTTTCTTTTTCTTTTTCGCTCTTTCTTTTCTCTCTCTTGCTTTATCTCTCTTTTTCTCTGTCCTTTTCTTTCTTTTTTCTTTTCTTTCCTTTTCCTCTCCTCTTCCTCTTTCTCTCTTTTTCTTTTTCTCTTTCTTTCTTTTTCTCTTTCTTTCTTCTTGTTTTTCTCTCTTGCTTTCTTTTTCTCTCTTGCTCTCTTTTTCTTTTTCTCTCTTGCTTTATCTCTTTCTCTCTGTCCCTCCCTTTTCTTTCTGTATTTTTCAGTTTTACAGCAATAAATCACTTGTCGTATCAGAATCACTGCTTCAAAAACATGAGAGTTTATTCTCTAATAAGGGAACTGGTAGAGGTTTGTAAAAACACTGTGTTTTTTCCCCTTCTTTACAATTTAACCATAAAACTTACAATTCTGTTAGTGAATACCTTCTAGTGACGTATAAGGCCCCGTTCTCACCTGGGTGTTTTACAGCACGCTCCTATGCGCTGTAAAACGCCTACAAATGGAAATCCCATGATTTCCTATGGGGCCCGTTCACACCCGGGCGTTTTACAGTGCTTTGGAACGTGCTGTAAACGTACAGGAGCTTCTTTGGGGCGTATTGCAGCGTGTTCACAGCCATAGACTGCAGCGTGAACGCGCTGCAATGTGCGTTGGTGCGTTTTTTTACGTTTGCGCGATATGCACGTCAAAAAACGCGCGTATTACGTGCGTCAAAAAACTCGCAGGTGTGAAACCAGCCTAAGTGTGGTGTCGCGTGAGAGAGGGAAAGCTGCCCTCATTGGACAGGGGACGTCTTGTCACGAAGCGGCTGTTTAAAAGGGTGTTGTCAGAATATACCTCAGCATCTTGGAGGCCTGAGGCGCGTTCAGTTCCTCAGCCGCTGGAAGTGCTAAGTTAGCAACTTGGCACTGAATGGCTGTGCTGCGGCTCAGCGCTCAGCACTGCTAACTTAGCACTTGTGGCTCAGTAGAGCGGTGCTGCGGGGTTAGCTGAGTGCGACGTGGGAAAGATGGCCGCCACCACGGAGCTAATAATCCAATAAGGAAATGTTCAGTTTGACGGTTTGGTGGAGCAAAACACCAAATATTTATTGGAACATGGTAAACATTAACATTAAAGTGGTAATAAAATGGACAAAAGTGGATTTAGCAGAAACAGCAGCTTTCATTAAGCAATCCTCCGTCCTTTCGCTTCCATATTCACATCCAAAGCGTTCAGTGAGATGGCTGCAGCAAACTGAACTGCTGCACTGAAGCAATTCAGCAGTAGCTCTATCAGATGTCCAGTGTTGTTCCTGTAGATGTATGTCCAGTGTTGATGGATAACGATTCTGACCTCTCTTGTCTTTAACCCGCTATAGGTATTGCCCTCTACCCGGGCAATGCTGAGCTTCTGAGCTGTGAGCACCACTTCTACGATCACATCCCAAAACTGAAAAATCCAGGTCAACCAGGAGAAAATAAATGCGTCACTCGGAAGATCAACTACACCGATCCTTTCACCAACCAAACCATGGTAAGTGAATAATGTGCAGAGGAAGAGGAGAACCAATGGATATATTCAGGGTAATTCAAAGAGATTCGAAAAGTCACCGCATGATCGGTGACTTTTTGTTCTCTTCAATTTGGTTCCTTTTGCCGATCCCATTTCGGACGACCCTGTGGTGTATTCAGCAAACACCACAGGGCCCCCGAATTGCATGGAAAAGCTGCCGCAAACCTGACGAAAATGAACCGCAAAACCTGGCGAATGCACGAAGAAAACCCGCAAAAACATCTGGATTAACCTGCCGAAAACCACAGAAAAACCCGAGCAGGAGCCGATCACACGCAGGGACGCCACCGGAAAAAGCCGACACCGCAGAAGAAGGCAGTGAATAAATTAAAAAAACAGTACGCTTGAATGTTTGAAAAGCGAAACACTGTTTGCAAAGAAACTACTGAGCGAAAATGTCTGAAATTTACATATGAGATCCAGGGAATGATAATAAAGAGGGCTGTTACAGAAAAAAGAAGTAAACTTTTAAAAAAATCAAAAAAAAAATCCAGGAAAATGCTTAAAATATCCTAAAAAAAATCTATAAATAAAGAGACTCTTTACTGCAGAATATTATAATGAACGGTTTATTAGATATTGAATTAAAACGGGAATATTTTTAACATTGAAGCCTATGGGATTCTCCTGAAATAACTTGCCGAATTAAACCACCGAATGGCAGGGCATTTCGGGAACCTTTCACTGCTGGTTTGTGTTCTCTGAATAGCCGAAGCAGTGCATTTTCATGGGGATTTCACTGCCCTCGAACAGGCACCGAACAGGCACCGTATGTTCAGGCAATTCGTCAGGATTTGGTGAATTGCCTGCTCTCTGGATAGCCGAATGGCCAGGAAAGGTAACCGAACGCTGATTTTCAGCGTTCGGTTACCTTTCTCAAGCAATTCTGATCTCTTTGAATAACCCTGAGGCTAGGGACAGATGAGCGCATTTTCTGCGGCCACCGTCAAAATGTACGTCGATGCGTGCGCACGCATTTTTTCACGGAATACGCTTAAGTGGTCAGACGATGCGCAATTCTGGACGTATTTCATGACGATGGGGTGAAAAGAAGTCTAGGGAAATCCGGCTGTTTGAACGTTATGTTGGCCGCACACTAGCAGCGTCTGACATCTCCTAATCACGCACACACGCTGCTATGCGGCCGCAGCGCACTCTGTACGTCAGTACCAGCGGTTTAACGTTCTCGAAAAAATGCGTTCATTTTCCACTTGCGTTGCGCGGCCGGACTTTTGTGCGACCGTACTTCGTATATTGGCTGTCATTGCCCGTCATCTGCTGCTAGTGCGGCCGTGATTATGTGCGCCAGAACGCGCGTTCGCACTGCCTCAGTCTGACCCTAGCCTGATTGTCTTCACCATATGATGGGAGAGTAGTTTGTAACATAACACTATAGTGTCCCAGGTAATGAACACGTTGCTCCTTCAATCAACCGTCACTCGTAGAAACTTCCATCAAATCTAGAAAGACTGCATTACTACTATGGACTTTTCCTTTTTTTTTTAACTAACTGTGGCTGTAGATTGCAAATCGTGTATGCAAATATATTTATTTATAAGTGCTAAGTGAAAATGTAAGAAATGCAAGGTAAATTAAGACGTGTTGATACCCATGCTGAGTTTTAGCAGCACAGAATATTTAAAAGGCATTATGTTCCCTGTGGAATAAAAATGGTGGTCTAATTGACTTGATATGTTACTATGTTAAGATTATCTCTAAAGATGGCAAAAATCAACTGTACAGACTCCTTCATGTGTGGACCGGATCTTAAAATTATGTATATATATATATATTAGTGTGTTTATTATTGCAGAAGCCACCTGCACATCACAGCAATTCAAAGAATTGCATCCCAGAGCTCCTGTGCCACATTCCCCATATGCAGCAAGGAATTCTGGGTAGGATATGCAAATGACCTCTGTCTCACTTTTAT
Source organism: Leptobrachium leishanense (assembly GCA_009667805.1). NCBI lineage: Eukaryota > Metazoa > Chordata > Amphibia > Anura > Megophryidae > Leptobrachium > Leptobrachium leishanense. Next base: position 337,964,313 of record CM019066.1, read on the forward strand.
GCATCCTGGATCTGTTATTACACAGAACCCTAAAATCAATGCTATGCCACACTGTGGCTTTGTAGCAGAGATAAGGTTTATGCAACTGGTCAAAGCCACTCCTAGGACAGCATATTATGCTTGTTTTATGGGTTTTTTTTGAGAAAGGATTTTACCAGGAAGGATACATTGAGATTTCTCTCATTTTCAAGTATGTCCTGGGTGGCGAGTATGTACCGTTAGGTGTCTTGCCCAAGGACACTTACTGGAGAGGTGCTCTTGCTGGGATCGAACCTGTGTCTCCACAGGCTCTCTCCACGCAGAGCAGTGATTGTTACCTCTACTCCACCCAGCCGTGTTGTATATTACATATCCAGTAGAGGGCGATATTTATTTGATTAAAGGTAGCATTGCATAACATTATGAAAAGACAAGGATTCAAATAATTATAACACATAAATCAAAGCACATCTTAAGTTTGCAAATATTATAACTGAAGAGCAGGTGTTAGTGTTGTTAAGATGTCGTGTATGATGGGAATGTAGGCTTTGTATTAGAAAGAACAGCAGATGTAGGGATATTCTGATAGGAGCTAAGATGGACACATAGTAACAGGAAAAACAGAAATCTTCCACTTCAGGATATACACACAGCCTGACAAATAAAAGGTCACACTATCTAGTATCTTATTGGACTGTCTTTTGCTGTGATTGCGGCACGCATTCGCCGCAGCATCGCTTCGATAAGCTCATGCAATGTCACAGCATTTATTTCCATCCGGAGTCGCATTAATTTGTGGCCAAGATCTTGTATTGATGATGGGAGAGTCGCGGCGCTGCGTAAAGTCTTCTCCAGCACATTATCCCAAAGATTCTCAATGGGGTTAAGGTCTGGACTGTGCGGTGGCCAATCCACGTGTGAAAATGATGTCTCATGCTCCCTGAACCACTCTTGCACAATTTGAGCCTGATGAATCCTGGCATTGCCATCTTGGACTATGCCCGCTGTGCCATCAGGGAAGAAAAAACCCATTGATGGAAAAACCTGCTTATTGAGTGTATTCAGCGAGTCACATGACCTAATTTTTTGCAGCTGAAACATATTATTGTACAGCGCTGCGGAATATGCTGGCGCTTTATAAATAAAGAATAATAATAATCACTGCTGTAATTATCCAATGGAAGGCTCACACCTATCTGCTTAGTTAAATCCAGGTGGTGACTTTTTATTTTGTCCAGGTATACTACAGGAGACAGTGTAGGCAAGAATGAATTATAATCGGAAGTGTTGCAGGTATGCGGGTTACATGGGGGTTACAGATATTCCTTACAACATTGCTTTGGAAAATGTTGCCGCTATATATATATATATATATATATATATGTCCTGGGTGGTGAGTATGTACTGTTAGGTGTCTTGCCCAAGGACACTTACTGGAGAGGTGCTCTTGCTGGTATCGAACCCATATATATAGATCACAATGATTAGCTCTGTGTTTCTGGGCTTCGCATATAAATAAAGGTGACACGTGGACGTTTGCTGTATTGTTCACATCACTTCCGTTAGGAATGGTCTAATGAACCTGCTCATGCAGCAGTACAATTAGGGCCGCAACTAACGATTATTTTCATAATCGATTAGTTGGGCAATAATTTTTGATTAATTGATTCATCGGATAAAAAAAAAAAATGTTTACTTAAAAGGAACATTAAGTGTCAATCAACCCCTGCCCTCCACTGCTCTGAGCGATGGATTGATGCTGCATGCGGAGCTCAAGCCTATGTCTGCTTTCTACGAGCACTCTGACAGACATGATGAAGTCTGTACAAAAGCAGGAGGGGGGGGGCACTCCACGCAGCCTGACCACTTTAATAAGCTAAAGTGGTCAGGGTGTGTAGAGTGTCCCTTTTAAAATAATTACATTAACAAACAGAGTGAGGGTCTGGAGGTGGGAGGGAGTGAGTTTGGGCAAGGGACTGGACCTGAGTCCAGTGGGAGGGAGTTTGAGGGAAGGGAACGGACCAAAGGGAGGGATGACAGCTCCAGACCGGATAGAGGGAGGCAGGGAGGGTGGGGTGGTAACACAGGACTCCAGCTCCAAGCAAGGATGAAACGCTGGTGGCACAGCTCCTGTACCTGGTGGCAGCACCCCAGGGTCTGTGTTATAGTTCTGCTACTGTTGTAAACTAAATGAAAACAAACTGGTTATGTCTGGCCTAGAACTAAAGCGTACCTTGTAAAGCAGCGGTACGTCTTCTCCAATCAGCTCCAAAGAAGCATCTGAGGTTATTATTATTTAACTTAGTCTGGAACTCCCTTCCCCGCAACATTAGGCTCTCCTCATCTCTCCAGTCCTTCAAGAAGTCTCTGAAAACACATTACTTTGGAGAAGCCTATTGGCTCACTCCATAATCCGCCACTGTACATTTCCTGCTCCATCTTCCCACACAGCCCACATGTGCCCCAATACATCATGCTCTCTACTCACCCTCACCTAGCATCCCCTCTCTCCTACTGTTCTGTGTGTTTAACTTGTATGTATATTGTTATTCTGTCTGTCCCATTGTACAGCGCTACGGAACTTGCTGGTGCTTTATAAATACTTGTAACTGTTACTATAAATGAACAGAGTGTGCTGTACACAAACCGATTAATTGAACAACTGATTAATCGATAATGAGAATAGTTGACAACTATTTTACTTATCGTTTAGTTGTCGACTAATCGATTAATTGTTTCAGCCCTAATTACAATAATAAATCAAAGCAGTGTGGCATTTCCTGTTCTGTTACTCATTTATTGTTCACATCTTCCAGAAAAATGCTCTTATCGTCGAAGGTCCTCGTGATGTGAGGAAAAGAGAGCTGGTTTATCTCCAGTTTCACTTAAATGAAACCAAGCAGGACTTCAGCGCCATTGATTACCTGCTCTTCTCCTCCTACCAGAACTTCTTAAAAAGGTATGTCCGTTGAGTTGTTATTCGTTTATCATATGTAGGGGTGCGTGTGTGTGTTTGTTTTGTTTTTTATTATTATTATTATTTATTATCATTATTGGGATTGTGTAACATTCCAAACGGAGCAACAACCACGTGTTTACATTTATTTGGGGATATGTGGGTTCAAATCCAGCGTCAGACATTGTCATTTTCTCCCTCCATGGTCAGAGCTTACCAAGGGCTGTTGTGCAGCATGATCGGCTCCGAGCAGTGTTGGTCAGTGCACTGGCTTATCAGTGAGCACCCCAGCATGCAGCCAGGTGCACAGAGCGAGCGGAGGGCTGCCCTGTAGGATGACCCCAAAAGTGACAGCAAACGTCTGACAAGAGAGCTACTCATTATTTATCTTTTGCTATATATATTGTCACAAATTATATACTGCTCACCATATATTTCTTGCCTACTTATAAGTAAATTGAGGAGAGCTGTCAGACAGGAGGCTGAGGTATTTGTATGGACAATGTACTTTCAAGCATATCTAGGGGATGTGGGCTCTTAGCATTGTCCCTTGATTCTTATCGTGGGTCAGTGACCCGAAGTACTATATGAAAACTTACCCCCTGCCGGCCGTGTTACCTAGTATCTGGGATCCTCGGGTTGCTCAGGGAGCCGGGAGATTGGAGATAATATTATATAATGCAGAGAAGGGGAAAACAACCTTCTCACAAATCAATATTTTAACTCGGTGACATGAATTATCAGTACGTGTAACAATACTCTGCTGAATAAGAATGATTTTCAGAATGTGAGAGGATGGGTTTCTCGCAGTGTCAATGTCTTTAGGTATCCATCCTGAGAAATTCTTTTAATTATACACTGTATCTAATTAGGCAGCAATGCAAAGGCTTGATGTAACTCAGGCTTCGGCGGGGGAAGATCCATTGTGGTTTTAAACAGAAAGTGCTTCTTTTTTTTTTTCTCTCTCCTCAATCAATCATTTCAAACCAAAAAGAAGAGAAGATGTCAATGCCTCACTTTTACAGAAAGTGAAAGAAACTGGGATAGAGATCAAAATCATGAACTCTCCCCAGAATAGACGGTTACTCAAGATACAATGTATTCTATATACAGTGGCAAGAAAAAGTATTTGAACCCTTTGGGATTACGTGGAGTTTTGCATGAATTGGTCATAAAATGTGCTCTGATCTTCATCTAAGTCACAACAATTCAACAATTTGAAAAACACCAACACAAACATTATATGTTTTCATGTTTTTATTGAACAGAACATGTAAACATTCACAGTGCAGGGTGGAAAAAGTATGTGAACCTTTGGACTTAATAACTGGCAATATCCTCAACCAAACGTTTCCTGTAGTTGCAGATCAGACCTGCACAACGATCTGGAGTAATTTTGGACCACTCCTCTTCACAAAACTGTTTCAGTGTAGCAATATTCTTGGGATGTCTGGCGTGAATCGCTCTCTTAAGGTCATGCCACAGCATTTCAATCGGGTTGAGGTCAGGACTCTGACTGGGCCACTCCAGAAGGCTTATTTTGTTTTGTTGAAGCCATTCTTTTGTTGAATTACTTGTATGTTTTGGGTCATTGTCCTGTTGCATCACGCATCCTCTGCGGAGCTTCAGTTGGCGGACAGATAGTCTTACGTTTTCCTGCAAAATGTCTTGATAAACTCTGGAATTCATTTTTCCATCAATGACAGCAATCCGTCCAGGCCCTGAGGCAGCAAAACAGCCCCAAACCATGATGCTCCCTCCACCATGTTTTACAGTGGGGATGAGGTTTTGATGTTGGTGTGCTGTGCCTTTTTTTCTCCACACATAGTGTTGTGTGCTTTTTCCAAACAACTCAATTTTGGTTTCATCTGTCCACAGAATATTTTGCCAGTAGTGCTGTGGAACATCCAGGTGCTCTTTTGCAAACTTCAAACGTGCTGCAATATTCTTTTTGGACAGCAATGGCTTCCTCCGTGCTGTCCTCCCATGTACTCCATTCTTGTTTAATGTTTTCCTTATTGTAGATGTGTCAACAAAAATGTTAGCATGTGCCAGAGATTTCTGTAAGTCTTTAGCTGACACTCTAGGATTCTTCTTTACCTCATTAAGCATTCTGCGCTGTGCTCTTGCAGTCATCTTTACAGGACGACCATGCCTAGGGAGAGTAGCAACAGTGCTGAACTTTCTCTATTTGTAGACAGTCTGTCTTACCGTGGACACATGAACATCAAGGCTTTTGGAGATACTTTTGTAACCCTGTCCAGCTTCATGCAAGTCAACAATTCTTGATCGTAGGTCTTCTGAGAGCTCTTTTCTGCGAGGCATGGTTCACATCAGGCAGTGCTTCTTGAAACCAGTAAAGCCAAAACTGGTGTGTGTTTTTAAAGGGCAGGACAGCTTTCAGCAACACATCCAATAATATCACACTGATTGGACTCAAGGTTGGCTCACTGCTGGCTCCAATTAGCTCTTGGAGAAGTCATTAGGCTAGGGGTTCACATACTTTTTCCATCCTGCACTGTGAATGTTTACATGTTATGTTCAATAAACACATGAAAACATATAATGTTTGTGTTATATTATTTTAAGCAGACTGTGTTTTTCAAATTGTTGTGACTTAGATGAAGATCAGAGCACATTTTATGACCAATTCATGCAAAACTCCACGTAATGTAATCCCAAAGAGTTCACATACTTTTTCTTGCCACTGTATACACAATCCGTTTTAGTAATCAGAATACAGTATCAAAAAGTTGTGTATAATTCATAAAGAAATTAGTTTACAACACCTGAAATGACAGGGCTAACCTGGAAGTAACGGAGCCTTAGGGGTATATATACAGCCCAATAGGACTAGTACCAGGTGCCAGACAAAATCCCTACAGCCAGGTTCCTTAATGCCAACATCCCGACGGCCAACTTCCGGACAGGACAAGTGCCGGACATGCCAAGTTCCCTACAGGGCCAACTTCCAGACATCCAAAATCCCAGCGGCTAACCATAAAACTAACACCCTAACCCTTAGGGAGTTAGGGTTAGGGCTAGGTTTAGGGGGGTTAGGGTTAGGGCTAGGTTTAGTGGGGTTAGGGCTAGGTTTAGTGGGGTTAGGGCTAGGTTTAGGGGGGTTAGGGCTAGGTTGGGGGGTTAGGGCTAGGTTTGGGGGGTTAGGGTTAGGGCTAGGTTGGGGGGGTTAGGGCTAGGTTGGGGGGTTAGGGCTAGGTTTAGGGGGTTAGGGCTAGGTTTAGGGCTAGGTTTAGGGGGTTAGGTTTAAGGGGGTTAGGGTTGAGGCTAGGTTTGGGGGTTTAGGGGTTAGGGCTAGGTTTAGGGGGGTTAGGTTTAAGGGGGTTAGGGCTAGGTTGGGGGTTTAGGGGTTAGGGCTAGGTTTAGGGGGTAGGACTAGGTTTAGGGGGTTAGGGCTAGGTTTAGGGGGTTAGAGCTAGGTTTAGGGGGGTTAGGGTTAGGGCTAGGTTTAGGGGGTAGGACTAGGTTTAGGGGGTTAGAGCTAGGTTTAGGGGGTTAGGTTAGGGCTAGGTTTAGGGGGTTAGAGCTATGTTTAGGGGGTTAGGGTTAGGACTAGGTTTAGTAGGGTTAGGGCTAGGTTTAGTGGGGTTAGGGCTAGGTTTAGTTGGGTTAGGGCTAGGTTTAGTTGGGTTAGGGCTTGGTTTAGTTGGGTTAGGGCTAGGTTTAGGGGGGTTAGGGCTAGGTTTAGGGGGTTAGGGAGTAGGGTTAGTGTTAGCCGCTTGGATTTTGGATGTCTGGAAGTTGGCCGTCAGGGAGTTGTCTGTGTAGGGAAGTTGGCCGTCGGGATTTTGGCATTAGGGAACCTGGTTGAATAAGGTCCCATGGTGTAATGGTTAGCACTCTGGACTCTGAATCCAGCGATCCGAGTTCAAATCTCGGTGGGACCTGTGCTGATACTATCCTAAACAAAAGATAAATCCAGGTAAAGTATCCATGTAATTGGGCAGACTAGATGGGTCGAAAGGTTCTTATCTGCCGACATTGTTCTATGTTTCTATGGTTGTAGAGATTTCGACCCAAACCCCTTTCACCCATCACCTACTGCTGTTGATCCAAAAGAAGGCAAAAAACCCAGTCTGAAGCGCTCGCCAATATGCAACATACTGGGAAAAATTCCTTCCTGACCCCAGAATGGCGTCTGGGGCGTCTCCTTGAATCAAGAAGCTTTTACCCACATATTAAATATTAATATTAATATTCTGTGTCTGCAGGAAGTCATCCAGTCGTTGTTTAAAAGTCTGTACAGTCTCTAACCCAACCTCAACAGGCAGAGAATTCCACATGAAGGTGTTGAGCAGGTCTTTTATTTGGCGTCATACAATATTTTTAAAAAAAATATAAATATTGCAGTTGTTGCTAAAGGGTTTTGGAGCACATTGAGAGGTTTCTTTTTAAATTTTGAAATGTTTTATTTTTATGCATGCAGTGTTTTCGTCTGGTTTACCCTGTGGTTACATCCTAGCTGCCACGTATAGGAGCTTGCGCAGTCTGCTTGTGCGAGATCCTGTACTTATAATAGGAGACATATTGAGGTTTCGTTGGCTTAAAATTTAGTGAATTTGCCAATTTTCTCACTTTAATGTAGTTTGGATATATATCGTAACTGCCACACTTTTTAAAATGCAATATTTAGTGAACCCAGCCCAAAAAATGCCCGAAAAGAATGTGTATATGGAGAGGACCATTTAACAGGGTTATTCAAAGAGACCTGAATTGTGGCCGAAAAGGTAACCGAACAGTGAAAGTCAGCGTACGGCTACCTTTCCTGGCCATTCGGCTATTCAGAGAGCAGGCAGTTTGCCAACGAATTGCCTGCACATAAAGTGCCTGTTCGAGGACAGTGAAATCCCCATAGAGAAGCAATGCTTCATCTATTCAGAGAACAAGAACCAACAGTGAAAAGTTGCCGAATTGCCCTGCTGTTTTGTGGTTTCATTCGGCAAGTTTATTCAGGCGAATCCCATAGGCTTCAATGTTAAAAATATTCCCGTTTTAATTAAATATCTAATAAACCGTTGATCATAATATTCTGCAGTAAAAAGTCTCTTTATTTATAGATTTTTTTTTTTAGGATCTATTAGGCATTTTTCGGGATTTTTCTCCAAAAAAATGTTTTCCTTTTTTTTAAATAATTTTTTCTTTTTTCTGTAACAGCCCTTTTTATTATCATTCCCTGGATCTCATATGTAAATTTCAGACATTTTCGCTCAGTAGTTTCTTTGCAAACAGCGTTTCACTTTTCAAACACTCAAGCAAACTTTTTTCTTTTTCACTCCATTCATCTGCGGTGTCTGCTTTTTCTGGCGGCTGCTCTGCGCTGCGATCGGCAGCTGCTCGTGCTTCTCCGGCATGTTTGGTGAGGTTAAACCATATGTTTTGCGGGTTTTAGTGAGTGTTCGGCGGGTTTGCGGCGGGTTTTCCTTGCACTTCGGGGACCCTGTCGTGCTTGCTGAATACACGGCAGGGTCGCCGAAATGGGATCGCCAAATGGCGCCGAATTGAAGCGAACGAAAAGTCACAGCTTACGGTGACTTTTCGATTCTTTTTATAAGTGTTTGCCCTTTACCAATGCCAGGCCATTTTCCTTTCTATGTGAACCCAGGCACTCTTCTGCCCCCCCCCCCCCGCCAGGCTGCCTGCTGACGAGGCATTGTAATATATACCGTTTGGTAATCAATGCGTTTTGCATGTAATATTTACAGTTTCTTTTCTCACAAAGCTCAAACAAGACGAAATTCATGCAGGACTGCGAGAGCTCCTTCTCCAGCTGGAAGTTCTCGGGTGGATTTCGGACCTGGGTGAAGATGTCTCTGGTAAAAACAACCGAGGAGGATGGAAGCGAGTCTGTGGAATTCCGACAAGAAGTAAGAATCGGATCATGGCTTCATTTTTCATAATTATTTTTTAATGTTACGTAATCTTTCGTAATGTTGTAATCTTTCGAATACTGGGGGGGGCTTTAATAACCTTTTCAGTGTCTAATATTACTGGTCTATGCAGCCCTGTGTATGTGTTTACTGGCGTTAATGGAAGAATGTAAAGCTCAGTGTATTTTCTGAATGGCCTTGGGTTTGACGGGGTTACAAAATGACCAGGCGCTCTGGTTGGATCGTTCAGGAACTTTATTACATGGATGCCAACACAACGTTTCAGCTCAAGCCATACACTTTCAACTCAAGCCATACCCCTTTCAAAAAGGCTCTTTTTTTGACCCAAAACATTGTGATGTGGTGGTACTTATGCAATAAATCTTCTGACTGATCCATCCAGTGTGTCTTATGCATTCTGTTACTTCAATGCTGTAGGTCAGTGTTTCCCGCTCTTGGTCCTCAGGATACCCTAACAGGTCAGGTTTTAAGGATCACCTTAGGGAAACAGACTGAATCCTCCAATCACTGAGCAGCAAATCATATCCCCTGTGCTGTGCTTCAGATATCCTGCAAACCTGTCCTGTTAGGGGGACTTGAAGACCAGATTTGGGAAACACCGCTGTAGGGGATTGAGTCAAACTGGTGGGAGTGGCACCTGGGGCTGTGACTGTCACCAGGCGAGTGCTTTTCCTGTCTTCTGCATCATGCTGGTGGTCACTGGGGGAACATGCCTGTCTAGTTCAGTCCTGTAAGGTCTGCAATGTCAGTTTGTGAATGTCATGGTGACAGCTTGCATCTTGTTTAGGATTAACTCTTGATTCCATTGCAGACTAGCGTCGTAAATTACATTGATCGGAGGTCCAGCGCAGAGAAGGGGGACCAGCTATTTTTTGTGGTGTTTGCGTGGAAGGACCCTTATATTCAGGAAATTCAAGATGTGAGTAGATTTAAATATTCTTTTACTGGACACAAACACATTTTTTTTATAGATGTAACGGTCCTTTCGGTTTGAGAGGGATTTTATTTTTTTTAATAAGATTTAATTTTTTTTATTTTCTTTTAAAGAGAAGAAAAATTGAGGTTTGAAAGTCAAGCATTTTATTGTCATAGCTATTCACTGTCCACCGTAGTTTACCGTTGTTGCAACAGCGAGAAACTTCAGCAATCCCAAGAGGTAAATTCACCCTGCAGCAGGAGAAGCTTCATTGATGAATTGTCTCCTGGCGCTGTTTTAATTTCCCTCTCGAAATCACTGAAATTTGTTTTGTCGCAAAAACAGTACCGTCAGGTAGATAGTGAATAACCTCCTTAGGGCACTGTCGTATGCCTCGCTAAAACTGAATCGGTAATTTTCCCTTTGCGTCCCGGTTTCACCAGCAGATCGCGGGGCAGGTGGTAAGTCCAGCAGCCTGCCCCGTAGCGGCCGTAAGGATCGTGGATGCTGGGGGCAGCGCCAATGCGCTGTCCCAAGCATCCGCTCCATGGAGTCTTCTCCTGCCGGGTCACATGACTGGCAGGTGCTCGCCTCTCGCAAGATCCTGCTGGTTGGCGGGGTGATTGCGGATGTAGACTGGGGGCATTTTTTTTACCCCAGTCTCCCTCTGCTCCCGGCAGCCAGAAGCAGCGGATTGTGCTGCCGTTCTCGCCATGGGATAAGAGGTGAGGAGTATTTGATTTTTGGGGGGTTTAGAGCTGCAGGTAACGGGTTCTGCAGCAGCACAATCCATTACATAAACCTCTGAGCTGGTGGTAACTTTTTCGTTAGCGCCAGCTCTTAGTAACTAGCGATAGGACAAGTGATCCCAACGCTAGTTACTCTGTGCTTGTTCTTTGCGCTCCCAATCTTAGGTATAGGGAGCGTAAAGTACAGTAAGCAAGCACTAGGAATTGCTAATTATGATTCGCTAACGGGTTTTTTAACCCATAAGTGGATCAGAGGTGATTCGGGCACAGCGCTCACGCTAGCGTTAGCTTGTAGGAGGTGATAGGGCCCCCAGTATCTGTACTTTTCATATTATTATGCGCAAATATTTTCCACACATGACAATCCTTTGGACATACAGAGGGTAATAATTGTTGTGTTCTTTGCCGTAAGAGTTTGCAATTTAAAGGAAGAGAAAGTATAGCATGTATTGGGTACAAAAAGAAAAGAAACCTATGAGTGTTATTAAAGTTGGTGTTCGCAATGTCTTCGATGCAGTATATGTGAACGCGGAGTCATATAAAGTAGATGCTGCTAACGATTACAGTCGCAACACCCCTTATCCTGAATTCTACAATTCAGAAGATTCGTCCAGATTTTAGTATTTCCGTATTTAAAAAAAAACACTGTCAGGAACCAGTGTTTTTTTTTTTTTTTTTTTTTTGGAAAATCATTTTAATTGTACAGTAAGAATTATTTGGGAATATTCCCTGTGTGTTTCTTACTGTATTAACCTATTTGTCAGACATTGCCATCTGCTGGCCAAATGGAGTTACTGCTGCAACTTGTGGCTCCAGGCATCGGCTGGAGAAAGCCCGCTATATCAGGCCATTTCTTAGCCGACTTTAAACAGTTTTAGCATATTGGGCTTTATGTCCACAGGGCTAGAACTTTGGGGGCACCTTCTGGAGTGCTAAAGAAATTAATTTGCAATAAACGATCAAGCTGCAGATCGAGCTATCTCGATATCGGGGCCTGATGGTGCCTTTGAAGACCCGAGTTATCTCGATCTCAGGAGTTAAGGTGCTCCAGACTGGTGTTGCTCCTTGGGAACCCAGCTCCCGTGAGCTGCAGCAGACCGTGGTGCACACTGGTATCCTCTTAGTAGCCCCAGTGTGTGGACCTGCTGCTCCGAGCATCATATCCATGGATAAAGACTACGCAGTGCTCCCGCATGTGTACACTCTCGGAGCTGCAGCAGGAAGGGGATCACGGCTCTCCTGCTATGATCTCCTTCCTCTCACACATCAGATTCTCCTGGATTCTGAAATATGATGAGGGGTGCGCATCCTGTATTAAGTTTATATTTTCACATCCTATACTTTGTGATTAAGGGCTGTCGCCCAGTCACTTGTTATTCAACTTTGAATCCAAAGAAAAAACATTTATTATCTCTCCAGACCTGGTATTATCTGTCATCTCACTAGTAAGGGAAGGGCGTGAGCCACCATCTCCTGTCACTGTAAATGGAAGGACACCGAGAACAAATAGTGCACACTGTCTCACACGGCTCCTCCGGGAAGTACCGTGGACTCTGTGAGGAAATACCAGCGGCAATGCTGCCTATATTACTTTGCAGGCCGCATAAACTACAAGTCAGGGCACTGCCATAGCGGCCTACTTGTACCTGAGCCGGTGTTTTGGCATTACACCCATTCTGTAGCCTTTTGTTTTTGACAGTAAAAGCCATTCCAAGATGGCCGCCAGCAGACTGAGGCACCAGCATTTCTGAGGCAATTTCTTGCTGTAGTTATATTTTCTGCTGTATTTACAATAACCTGGTTATGGGAAGATTTATATTGCTGCTTGTTTTATTGCTATTTGTAAATATTTCGCAGATAAATCATTTTAGATGACCGGGACGCTAAACAATGGGCTGAAACATTCCTTCCCACACGATTTTATTATATTCAAGAGCAAAAGAATCAGGGTGGTAAATTGCTTAAAGTGAGATAAAACACTTTGGTTTAAACATGGGTCACAGTGAGGTCTGTTACGGTACTCTACGTATCTCTAAATACTAGAATATTAAACTATTACTGGTATCTGTAAATATTAGAAATAGGAATAAACCAGGAGGCAGGAGCTGAACACAGCGAGAAATACACACGAACCTCATGCGTAAAACCAGGGATCTCATACTCTGCCCCCCCCCCCTTGATGTTTCTGAACTGCAACTCTCTCGATTCTTTGCTCAGTAATTTTTATATTATTATTATTTTTCTTTTGATGTATAGATAGTCACTGCCAACCCGTGGAGCATGATCGCCCTGCTGTGCGGTGTGTTTCTGGTCTTATTCAAGGCCGCAGACTTTGCCAAACTCAGCGTTAAGTGGATGATTAAAATCCGAAAAAGGCATCTGAAGAAAAGAGCTCGGGAACTGAACCACATCAGCTGAAGAGGTGGACGGCCGTCTGACTCTCAAGAGCACCGGGTGAAAGAAAGCAGAGAGGCTTAGGACACAACAAGAGGTTTGGGTTTAACCCCGTAGCTGACTGCAACCTACGAGATGGACACTCTGGCGGTGGAATACTTGAATGTAGTTAAAAATATATATATATTCTTGTTACAGTTTAGATAATGTAGTTACAGATCAGTGTTTTTCAGATTGTATTTCTTCATCGGTATAACTTTCCGAGTGATCACTCACAAAACATACCACTGGACAATACCACGAGAGCGACATCCCTGAGCTGAAAATGTCCTGTATTGGTAAGGGATTTTTTTTTCCCACTTTGAACTTCTGATGGCCGGGAATTTAGATCCCCCTGGATGGCACGAAGTGGATGACCAGAGACAAAAATGTGAATTACAATGTGAATATTTCCTGGGACAAAAAACTGGATTTTGTTTTGACTTCAGCGATTCTTCAAGCTGTTTTTTTCTCCTACCAATACTATATATATATATTTTACTTTCATAGATGATGTAATGATCATCCTCATCATGTCGAGGATCCTTCAATGTCAGTTGTTGATCGCAGTGGGCGCCATCCCTAGGGAATCCATGTCCTAATGCTGCTCCTGTATGGCATGGCTTTTAGGTTCCTGGTTTAAAATGTAGATTCTAAGCTTTGTATAAAACACTGTGAACGACCAGGACTTGTAGAACTCCGGGCTGCTATATTCCCATCTTTAATCCTTCACTGTTTGTGAAGGATTCAACTCAAGCTTCATTCACGTTTGAGCTCAAGCTCTCTCAAAAAGCTGATTCGATGAATAGTCAATCGATCTCACGATCTGTCTCTCAGAGAAGGTTCTCTCATTTTAATGTATGTTCTACGATTAAGGAAACATAACCAGTTTGCCTTGTCCTGTTAACCCATCACGTGCCTTGTCCTGTTAACCCCATCATGTCTAATCTCTCAAAAGTCTACAGAAGTATGAGAATTGTTTGAGATGCACATTTCTGACTCTTTCTTTTAAACTTCGTCCCAGGGGGTGTATTTGAGCTTGCTACCCTAGACACCCAAAGTTCTGCTTCCACCCTATATCAAAGAAACATGGAATTAAGACAAATATTCAAAACCTATCGGCAGGGCTGTCTTTAATGCGGGGCAAAAGAGGCATTTGCCCCAGGTCCAGTCATTGTTGTGGGGCCCAAGGCAGCTGCCCCTTGAGCCCGGAATAGCAAAAGCCCCCGGCTCGGCACCTAATTGGCACTGATGGCGGACTTTTCCTGCAAGGGGCTGACATCAAAGATGTCAGCCTTGCCTGCGAGACTTAACCCTGTCCATTGATGTCATCGTGCATGAGCGTGATGATGTCAGAAATGGGACCTCCCCCAGCCGGGCAGGGAAATTCCTATGGAGGAGTTACAGGGGTCCCTTATCTCCAGAACCATGAAAGCTAGTTGGTGAATTGAGGCATTGGTGTTGGAAAGGTCAGAACATGACCAGGTTTTATTTAAAAATAAATCCATTTTTTTTTATTTTTTTTTATTCTATCGCAGCAATATTGTTCACTTTTCAATTATAAAGTGAACAATGATTCCGCACTAACTCACCTTCTCATTTCCCATGTCGTCAGTAAGTGTGGAGGCGGTGGCACATTGTGTTATTATGCATTGTTCCATCAAAAATCTAACCCGCCACTCTGCAGTGAGGAGCGCAGGGGGTCCTTTGAACCCCGCGTCTCTAATCTTTACACTGCACAAGGTCAAGTGTGGTGTCAATGGAAAGGTCAGAGTCTGGCCGTTCTAATGATCTCAAACATGACATGTAAAATGTAATTTTTATTTTGGGGGGTTTCAATGTGGGGGGAAGTTGGGGTGGAGAGCAAAATTGCATGGGGGGGGCAAGAGAATGTTTGCCCAGGGCCCAGTCAATATCAAAGATGGCCCTGCCTATCGGGTCTTGATATGTCAATAAAATTAGGGGAACATAAAGCATCTTATACACACTGAGAGCTTTCTAACAACACTTTTTATAGTTTAGAGATTCATTGCTTAGAGTTTTATTGCTATGCAGCTCTGTTATGCACCAGCACACCTCAAATATATTGGACCAGTAAAAGAAAGGTTATAAAGGGAAAATAATGCGTCCCCATCCCCTCCAATTTGCTGCCGTGTGCAAAAATTCTGCCCTGCCAGGTTCTATTCTAAAACCGGATATTCTAATGGCCTTGAAAAATCCTTACTCAGTGAAAGTCTGTGCTGTGGTCCTGCTTGGAGTACACGTTCCTGTTGCTTGACGGCCATCAAGGTCAGAATACCAGGTCAAGCAACCTTTGTATCTGCTGTTATGAATAATGAGGAAAAAGGTTCCTTTCTCACTCTCGTCTCCCAGTATTCTTGTTACTCTCCTCCGTCATTAATCATGACAGGGCAGGGGATAAGCAGGATGTCTGTATGCTCAGCTCTTACAGTACTAATAATATTTACACTTATAAAGTCAGCTTGGCAGAGGTTTGGTAATCTTCACCCTGCTGCACTTAGTACTTCTAGCAACCAATGTGATGGGTATCGCAGAAAAAATGATCCTCCACCGGCGCAATCCTCAATCAAAATGTATCCAGTGGTAGTGGCCAAAGTCGCCTTATTTCATCACACATTCAGATCTTACATGTAGTTTTATCCTTGTATATCCCAGCAGCGGGCAACTCCAGCAGTGCAAAAAAAACACGTTGCGCAGTGTTTTCTTCCGCTTGAATCCTATATTATCAGGCATATTTACTCGTCTCATGATTGATGGTGGAAAGGAAGGTAATTCCATTCCTTGATTTAAGGACTAGAGAGCTGATATTCGAAGGTCCCACCATATGCGCTGCTGGAGTTGCCCGCTGGGATACATAAGGATAAAACTACATGTAAGATCTGAATGTGTGATGAAATACGGTGACTTTGGCCACTACCACTGGATACATTTTTATTGAGGAGTTCGCTGGTGGAGGATCGTTTTTATTGTGATATGTCTTTTGAGGTGCTTTTTGGGGTGTCCGGGACCTTCGTAACACATGGGAAGCACGTAAGAGTTTAAAAACATAATTCCCTTAAATAGAATAACAATATTTACAAATTAGGAAAATAATTAGGGCACAAACCAGTGTTCTTTCAATGTGTGGGTATGCCTGCCAGGAACCCCGGACAATACACACGTGTGGTTATTCACCAGGCAGGGACCTGGTGGAGCATTGGAAATTTATAAGCGAAAATAGTCTAGCTGAATTTGGGCAAAATAACCATATTTACCTGGTCTGACTTAAAATTGCAAAAAATTCTCCACAGATTTAAAACTAGTGACGCCAACTCTGTCCACCCATTTCTCTAAATCTTGTCACTTTAATCCTTATTTTTGTCTTGTATTTCCCCAGAAAGGGACTAGGAGTGATATTACAATACACTACCCAGCTTTTATGTTCCTGGGCTTTTTGTTAGATTTTTATGTTTTGTTATTTGCTGCCTATTTTTCCAGCCATTTATGACATATTTCACCCGTCAGGTCCCGGCGGCATTAATTGCACACAATGAATTTTTTATTGTAATTTATCCATATCTTTTGAAATTGACGAAACCAGCAAATATTCATTCGCTTTCTATTAGGATGTGGCTGTAAAGGAAATGTTCATAATGCTGGGGACCAGAAGTGTTGTGGATTGGGTATTTTTGTCGTGTGTGGAATTCTGCACTTTCAATGTAGGATTTTGGAATTCCGGATAAGGGATGCTAAACCCGTACGTTCTTTTTAGAACCATTTTACCTCCTGTCTTCATACATTCCTCAATTTTATAGTTTTATTTTGGCAACACTTTTTTATAATCTGATACGGAAAAAATGTGGGTAATAATATACATGATGTTTGATGTTACTATTCGTGTTGGCCACTCTTGGAACAATAGATATATATGAAACACGTTACCCATGATGCCTTAGGTTCCAATGAGTAAAGTGTCAAGGCTGGCCATTGCTGCCGTATCTTTATGTAAAGTTCAGGCTTCCGTGCAGTATGGAGGCAGCTTTGCTCTGTTCATTCCTAGTTTTCTCCTGGTTCTGGTTGTGATCCAGTGGGTCTCTTGTTCGAACCCGCAGAAGAATTCTAGGTCTAAGGATGCCAGTAAATCATCAGGAAGCATTAATTAAGTTGTAGAAAGAATGTGCCTTACACTGACCCACCTTTAACCCCTTAAGGACCAAGAGTCTTTAAAGTCGATGCATTTAAGATGGGACAGTTCTGTCTTGAGAAAGTATTTTACCAGGAAGGATACATTGAGATTTCTCTTGTTTTCAAGTATGTCCTGGGTGGCGAGTATGTACTGTTAGGCGTCTTGCCCAAGGACACTTACTGGAGAGATGCTCTTGCCGGGATCGAACCTGTGTCTCCACGGTTATAGAGCAGTGATGTTACCTCTACTCCACCCAGCCGGTCATTGATCCTTATGGGGTTAAATCTATTTACAATGGGAAACCCATGGGATGGATTTCTGTCCTCCTATGCAGTACAGTTGCTTCTCACATACATGCAGTGTTAGACATAATCAGAGTTGCTCCTTTTCCAAAGAAAGCAGACAGAGCACGAGTTCCTGGAAAGCCATGATAAACCATTTACAAACCACTCAACGTCTCGTGGGGCAACGGAATAACCCGCATCACCGATTCCTCTGAATATAGACAAGATTTAATGATGGTTTAGATGCTCCCTGGCTCCGTTGACGGGTTCCTAATCACGAAGTTAATTCCATGTCTCTGTATCTGCTCCTTTATTACTTCTTGGAACATTCTGCACCAGTGCCACATGTTAGGAAGAAGAAAAGCTCTCAATCTCTTTTATATCATAAGGGTTGAACCTGATGAACTGTAAGTTATTATTTGGGGGTTTGTTTTCTGTTTTACAATGTAGCGATGTAGCTGCAATTTGACAGACTGGACCTTGCTTGGGGAAAAGACAACGGGCCATATTTCAAAGTTGGCGCTAACTTAACCAGAGCCATTATAGTCTATGAAGTTGTTACGTTTACAACAGCTCTGGTTCAGTTAGCACCAGCTTTGTAATACTGCCCAACGCGTGGTGGAAATAAAGGAGGAGGGTTAAACACACAGTTCCCCCTTTACCCACCATTAGGCCAGTAATCAATGTGGTGGGACGTATCTACCAGGCTGTAGCAAGCCGTAATGTCAGATGTGACATTGCTCGTAATTGTAATGCGAGTGATTTCATTGGTGAAGGCATATATGGGGCCTCTCTTGTATTTCAAAAAATAAATTGGGGGGAAAATATATTAACCTCCCTGGCGGTCTAATTTTTTCAAAATTCTGTGTCTAAAAGCGTATAAATTTTTTTTTTTAAAGGAAACGGGTTTTTGTACATAGTTAGCCTGTAATAATTAGGAATCACGCACTGAAATCCGTGAAATCAAGAGTTCTTACTGGTAAAATCCTTTATAAATTAATTAATTAATTAATTTAAAAAAAATAGTAAATACACGGAGTCCGATAAAGTTTGAAACACGACATAATAATAATTTATTATCCCAAAAATAATTATCCAAAGTAATGCAAATAAATGATATTCAATAAAATACAACAAAAAACATTGAAATCTGTCTGAGAACAAGGGTGAGACAATGTATGGTCTATTTCTTATCCTGTACTGCCACCTAGTGGCTGTTCATAAACATTTCCTTTTGTATTCAGTGAGTTTTGTGAATGAAATTTGCTGCGGTCCAGCCCCTCTGCATCATGTGACTCGCAGGGAGCCATCCAGGAAGCAGCTCGCTGCCTCACACTGGGGGACAGAGAGGGAGCCAGGAGGAGGGGAGTAAACATCCAGCCCGAGTGACTCGGGTTGCAGTAGCAAAATTTAACCCCGAGTCACACTCGGGAATACCGCCAGGGAGGTTAAGGAACGAACACAATGCTTTCTTTGTAGGCCTGAGCATGTGAAGGGGTGTTAGTATGCATGTGAATTGGGAATGCCATCATCATAGTGACATTCCACAAAATTCAATTATGCAAGACCTAGTTTCCCTGATTGTAGAGCCGCCTCTGCTCCTGTGTGTGTGTGTGTGTGTGTAGCTTAAACATGACCCACAGTTTATTTCAACATTTTTAATCAAGCTAGTGATAAATCTATGTAGGAGGAATCATTAATGAGTCAATGATGCCAGTTTCACATCACGAAGTGCCTTCGATATACGGTATTACTATATATCATGAATAGAAATGACAGTGTTTTCTGTAATCGTTTATTTTACGTCCTCGGTGCTAGCCCAGCCTTCATCTATCCGGTGTTGTAGTTGGAACATTTATCTCCAATTTCTAAGGAATATCTTAAGAATACAGTGTTATCAATATTATAAACCACATAAAAGGGAAGTGATACGGATCTATGGATCTATCACTCCGATAGACTCTCTATAACGCCATGATCTGACCTACCAAGTCTAAGATTGTAAGCACCAATGTGACCTTTAAAGGAAATGCAATCTGTCACCTTCTTTCTCCTTTCCTTTTCTTATATTACGTGTGATTCAGCTCGGTTTTGTATCTACAAGGCTCCAGTTCTTTTCTGTTTGTAAATATAGTAAAACATGTACCGGGTAATTTTTAAAATCAGTTTTTTTTCACAAAGAAATGATTTACAATAAGGCTAGGGTCAGACGAAAGCATTTTTCCCGGCGAACGTGAAAAAGTGCGTCCAAACGCATTGACGCATTTTTTCACTGCGCAAAAACTGGCAGACGACGCGCATTTTCGGGCGTGATTTTGTACGGATCGTCAATAAAACTCTTTTTGTGTCTGGACGTTATGTAGGCTGGACATTAGCAGCGTCTGACGTCTCCTAATCACACAAACACGCCGCTATGCCGCAGCTGCGCACTCAGTACGTCAGTACTAGCGGTTCAGCGTTCTCAGAAAAATGCTTTCAAATTCCACTTGCGTTGCATGGCCGGACTTTTGTGCGACCGTACATCGTATATTGGCCGTCATTGCCCGTCATCTGCTGCTAGTGCGGCCGTAATTATGTGCGCCAGAATGCACGTTAAAAGTGCGCTGGTCTGACCCCAGCCTTAGTGTCTGTTACCAGAAGTGTCATTGCATCATCAACAAGCACTTTAAGCATTTTCTATACATTGTGTTGATGACCTGGTCAAATATTTTAGTTTTTATTAAAATGGAATTAACCATATCAAACCCAAAAGAGACGTCTGCTTGTCTTCGTTTCTCGTGGCGGGAGGCTGAGCGTTTATCAGAGTGTTTGTGTGTTTAACTGCCTGTCTGAAAAATAATGTTCTTTCAAAGGTTTGTAAATCTGTTTGCTTCATAAGGTGATACATCTGCTGGAAATGTTTCTGCTGAGTGAGTAAATGGAATTCTGGGATTTATTGAAGGAACTGCTGGTGGTCAGTGGTGAATTAGTAGAGAATTGCAAATATTAGGATAAGACAGTCGAGTCAATAACAGAGTTGGTACAAGTTTCATATTGAGTTATTTTGAGCTCGAGGTGACGGTTCCTTTGCAATTCTCTTACAAGTCACTGGTCTTGAATAACCCTTTTCTTCAATAATAAGTTGGGACTTTTTGGTGTTTTCCACATCAGAATTTCTGAAGAACCACTGGCACCGTTTACGGATAAACTCGGGGTCTTCTACAGCATACCTTTTGTTCTGTATACATAAAAAAACGTTGTTCCGCTCAGAGAGCCTCTATCAAGGATACATTAATAATTTTTTTTTGGCTTATAACTTTCACGCACTTTTTCCTGCACTTCATGTAACAAAGACAAACAGGAAATCGGCTACAAATTCCACAGGCCATATCCATAGGAAAAACTATCTACATGCAGAATTGACACTTAGAAAAGGAGGGGGGGTCACAGCCCATTTTATCAGAACAGGCTTTTCAAAACCGGATATTTATACTCCTATAGGAAATTTAAATCTAACATGTTCGTCGGGTTTGCGGCGGCTTTTCCCTGCATTACGACGACCCTGTGGTGCTTGCCGAAATGGGATCACCAAATTGCACCAAATTGAAGAGACCGAGAAGTCACCGAACGTACGGTGACTTTTAGATTCTCTTTGAATAACCCTGTTAGTTTACACCAGTAGCAGCGCTATAGCACAGACCCTGGGTTGCTGCAACTGGGTGGAGGAGCTGTACCACCGGTGGTTTATATTTACTTGGAGCTGGAGTTCTGTGCCACCACCCCCACTGCCTCCCTCTCTCCGACCCCGAGCTGCCATCTCTCCTTTTGGTCCCTTCCCCCAAACTCTCTTCTACACTCACATACGGTCTCTTCTCTTACTGAAACGCACTCCCTCCTACACTCGGGTCCATTCCTTTGCCCAAACTGTCTCCTTGCCATCACCGGTCCCTCCCCTACTCAGTTTCTTCATGAAATTATTTTAAAAAATACACTTTATGTACCCTGAAAACTTTAGCTTATTAACGTGGTCAGGCTGTGTGTAGCACGCCCCCACCTTCCCTCCTCGCTTTGCATGCTGAAATCAGCATAGCAGCATTTGTTCGGGTTGAAAGCAGACATGGGCTTGAGCTGCTCAGGCAGCATCAATCTTGTGTGTGACAAAGTACACAAGATACTATCTACTATACTAGCTTGCATATGTATGTATGAAAATTATGTACACTATGAAAAATGCGTACTTAACAAAGGTGGGGTGTCATTTTTTTTAGCGTTTCTTTTTAATAAAATAATTGTATTTTATTTTTATCTGATTAATCGCCACCTAATCTGTTATGAAAATAATTTCGTTGCAGCCCTAGTATATGTAAAGTAATGTGACAGACACAGAGCTTCAAAACAGAGCTGTGCTCCTGTAGATGTTTAATCTATAACTGAACACAAAATGGAGGGGGGGGAGGGATCAGGAAGACTAACTACGGTGGTCAGGATGGCTCAAAAAGAAACATAGGCAAAACACAATACATTACATCTCCCTTCGTAAGTATAAAACAAACCCTTAACTAGCATAGTCACTTGGGATACAGGTATAGATATCGCAAATATTAAATCGGTGATATTTCTTTAAACTTCTCAATTTACATAAACAGAAAACTTGCATCCCTCAAAAGAACAAAGGAAAGGTTAGCACATTTTAAACGAGAATCAAACGATAACATATCATTCAGAACAGTGCACCATTGTACATAAGCAAGTGGAACTGGAACAGTTATTGGCACACTTCTGTCGCCATTCGCGTTTGCTACGCATGTCTCTGGCTACAAGGAAAGCCGGTCCGGAGGTTTCACAACTCTGCCTAGCCTGGTGATGTACTGCCCGGTTGACGACATTCCCCTAGCAGTCTGTGGTACTGGAGCAGATTCTTGCTGGGAGTTAGTATGTTCCACAGGCTCGGGCTCCTCGGCACTCACTGGCTCCATCAACTCAGCCCAATGATCATTGATAAGTCTGTGACGGGAGTCATTGGCATCTGGTGTGCTCTTACGAAGGTGCTGGACGTTGCGACGGTATTCCTTATTTCCACTTTCTACAATATAGGATCGAGGGGCATCGTGAGACCTCACTACTACTCCAGGCGACCACCTGTTACTGCCTGGGTGCGGCTGCATCCGAACTTCATCTCCAGGCTTCAATTCAGCACGGGGGCCACTTGCTCTTTTATGGTCATAGTAGAATTTCTGAATGCATTTGCTTCTGTCTAGGCGCTGTTTGACTTTGATGGGATCATAAGCTGCAGGTGCGAGCAGCAGACGAGCAGTAGGCAGGCTATTTCGGGGCCGCCTGCCCATCAGCAGTTGAGCAGGCGAAAAGCCTACAGAATCCAGTGGAGTTGTCCTGTAATCAAGCAGTGCAAGGTGTTTGTCTGACGCTTTGGCCCAAAGTTTTTTTACAGTCTGGACTGCACGCTCGGCTTCACCATTGGAATGTGGTGTGTGGGGTGACGAAGTTCTGTGAGTAATTCCATAACTTTGGCAGAACACCTTAAATTCCTCTGCTGCATATTGAGGGCCATTGTCTGTTCGAAGGATGACAGGGATCCCATGCCTGCTAAACTGAGCCTTCAGCTTTTCTATGATACTGCGACAATGTAGATTCTTCAGCGTGTCCACTTCGATGAACTTCGAGTAGTAATCCACCAGCAGAATGTAATGGGTCCCTTCGAACTCAAACAGGTCCGAGGCTACTTCTTCAAAGGGAAAA
Source organism: Leptobrachium leishanense (assembly GCA_009667805.1). Classification (NCBI taxonomy): domain Eukaryota; kingdom Metazoa; phylum Chordata; class Amphibia; order Anura; family Megophryidae; genus Leptobrachium; species Leptobrachium leishanense. The sequence goes on from CM019066.1 coordinate 337,987,461, forward strand.
CTGGGGGTTTCTGTTGGACGTAGGGGTTGTCTTGGCAGTTTATTCTGGAAGTCTGCACACTTGCCACAGTTCTTTTACCATTTGTTCAATTACAGAGCTCATACCTGGCCAGTATAGGACCTCACGGGCTCTCTGCTTGCTCTTCACTATTCCCAAGTGGGACTGATGTATGAGCTTCAACATGTGAGCTTGCATAGAAGGGGGAACCACTATACGCAGGCCTTTGTACACAACGCCATCGGAGACAACAAGCTGGCTTCGCGAGTCCCAGTATGGTTGTAGTTCATTAGGGAGATCATGCCTGTGGTCTGGCCAGCCTTGCCGGATTATCCTTTGAAGACAGCTGAGCTCTTCTCTTGTGCAGTTCTGCAGCTCTGAGTATTTCTGCTCACTGACTGAAACAAAATGAAGCATGGAGACGCACTCTAAGCCTTCCATCTCAGGCTTGTTCACAGGTAACTGGGCTCTCGACAGCGTATCCGGCAGTTCCATATCTTTGCTCCGTCTGTACTTAACGGTGAGATCATACCACTGCAAGCGAAGGCGCATCCTCTGAATGCGCATGGGGGTAGAGAGCAATGGCTTCCTAAAAATATCCTCCAGAGGCTTATGGTCATTGTAGACGGTTACGTGGTTTCCAAATATGTAATTATGAAACTTGACACATGCATGAACAATTGACAGCATCTCCTTCTCGATTTGTGCATAACGAGTTTCAGTGTCTGTTAGTGACCTGGACGAAAAGGCAATGGGGTGGCTGTCCTGCAACAATACTGCACCGAGGCCGTTGCTGCTGGCATCACAGAAAATTTCGACAGACTTGGATGGATCAAAAAATTGTAGCACAGGAGACTCAGTGCACATGTCTTTGAGTGTGTCAAAGGCTTGTTGTTGAGCTGGCTGCCAGGCAAATTCCACATCAGTTTTAAGAAGTTGTCTCAGAGGTGCATCAACTTCGCTGAGATTGGGCAGGAATTTCGAGAGGTAGGTGACAAACCCTAAGAAGCGACGGACACCATCCTTGTCTCTTGGTGTTGGCATGGATTTCACAGCCTCTATTTTTGCAGGGTCTGCCTTCAGGCCATCTGCTGTTATCAGGTGTCCTACATAGGGCACAGAAGATTGCTTGACGTGGCATTTATCAAAGTTGAGACTCAGGTTGTAGCTTGTGGCTCTCTGAATTACCTTACGGAGAATCTCATCATGTTCCGGTACTGAAGGGGCCGCAATGAGAATGTCATCCATCACACTGATTGCGCCGCTAATACCCTCAAGCATTTCGTCCATAATACGCTGGAATATTTCAGGTGCACATTTTAGACCAAAAGGAAGCCTACGCCACCTAAATCTGCCAATGGGCGTGTTGAAGGTTGTCAGGAATGATGACGCTTCATCCAATTCTATTTGTAGGAACCCAGATTTTGCATCCAAAACAGAGAAAACTTTAGCACCAGGTATTGTAGAGACTACCTCCTCGATGGTGCGCATTGGGTAATGTTCCCTCTTAATGACTTTATTTAAGTCGCTCGGGTCAATACAGATTCTTATTTTGCCATTATGCACAACTGCCACCATAGAACTCACCCACTCGGTTGGTTGGTTAACTTTGGTGATGTAGCTATCTTTAACCATCTCCTGTAGTTTCTCTAGTATCTTATTTCTCAGTGCAGCTGGTTGACGGCGGACAGGATGAACCACACCTTGTGCTTCAGGATCAATTTTGATTGTGTACTTGCCTGGCAAGGTTCCAGTAGTGCGAGTCAGTTCTGGGTAATCATCTAGCCCAACTGGCAGAGGTCCTGCTGTTGCCACTTGGATAGAGTGTCGTGTGTTGCTTTTCATAGTAGGCTGCAGCGCATGGAGCCGCATCACTAAACCTAAGGCTTCTGCTGTTGCGCCGCTAAGCACATTTTCTTGCAAAATGTCCACAATCTCAAATTCTGCTGGTATCTCTGTATTCTTGAATTTGATTAGAAGGTCCACCGCAGCTATGGGCTTCAGCCTGTGGTTAGAGTAGGACTTTAGCACTCGATTAGAGCGTTTAAGCTCACCTACATGCAGGAGTGTCTGATAATTACTTAAAGTCAATGTGTTGCACTTTGCACCAGTATCAATTCTGAATGGCACTTGCCGAGACAGGATTTCAATGTCCGCAGTCCATTTGTCATCATAGTGCTCATTCGTTTGTGTGAGATTTATGCCCAGTACCTCCTCATCCTCAGTTTCTGATTGCTGCTGCACACTAACTGTGTTTACTGACCTTTTGCGACACACTGCCACCCAGTGGTTTGGTTTGTGGCAGTACGAGCAGACAGAACCTTTCGCTGGACATCTGCCCTGGGTCCACTTATGCTGGGGATCTTTTCCACAATTTAAACAGTTGTACGTCCGGTAAGTATTCATGTCTTTCTGCACAGATTTTGGCTGATATTGTAGATAGGCTTTTTTATTTGCAGTTTGGAATTGTGTATTCACCTTTATTGCTTGCACTTGAGATTCTTCTTCTCTGATTATTGTAATTTGCTTCTGTGACAGTTCAAACTGTTGGGCAATTTCAATTGCTTTTGGTAGTGTTAGATCTTCCCCTTTGTCTAAGAGTCTCTCCTGGACGCGCTTTTCTTTAATTCCAGCGATTATTGTATCGATTAACATATCATCTGGATCAGCATACTCGCAATCCATTAGCAGGAGTCTTAAATCCTTCACAAAGTGGTCAAATCCCTCAGTGACTCCTTGTTTTCTCTGCTTAAAGCGGTGTCTGGCAATTCTCTTATTCTTTCTTGGCCTTATATAGCTGGCAAATTTATCCAGTACTTTAGATGGATCATCCTTCTCCCCTTCTCCCCAGGGTAGCGTTTTATATATCTCTCTGCCCTGCTCGCCAATCCACGTTCCCAACCAACCTGTGCGCTGCTTCAGTGTTTGTTCTGAGAGCGGTCCATCAAACACAAAGGAGACGTGGCTGCGAAATCTTTCAAACTCTTGGTACAAGTCTGGAGCTTCCCAGTCAATCTTGGGGTGTTCAAACTGCGATAATGCCATAGTAAGCGTGAGATCTGTTCCAGACAGACTTCTGACACCATGTAAAGTAATGTGACAGACACAGAGCTTCAAAACAGAGCTGTGCTCCTGTAGATGTTTAATCTATAACTGAACACAAAATGGAGGGGGGGGAGGGATCAGGAAGACTAACTACAGTGGTCAGGATGGCTCAAAAAGAAACATAGGCAAAACACAATACATTACAGTATACACACAAACCTTTTCTGTTCATCTAGACCAGTGTTTCCCAAACCTGTCCTCAGGACCCTCCTCCTCACCAGGTTTGCCAGATATCTGAAGCACAGCACAGGTGATATTGATTGCAGGATTCAGTCTGCATTTCCCCAAGGTGATCTGGAAAATCTGGCCTGGTTGAGGGTCCCGAGGACAGGTTTGGGAAACACTGATCTAGATTGTAAGCTCCTATGAGCAGGGCCCTCTACACCTCTTGTTTCCATCCTATGTCCTTTTATCTGTATCTCGTTCCCTTTGGTTATTGTAAAGCGCTGCGGAAACTGTTGGCGCTATATAAATGATGATAATAATAATCTACAGGGTGTCCATAAAGTAAGAAGTCGTTTTCCTTCGATATCAATTACTGCAAATGTTTACCCTGACCATTTGACTGAATACGTGGCACCACAACTACATGATCTTCAACCAACCATCATTTTCCAGCAAGATGCTGCACCACCACATTGGGGACTGCATGTTCGTGGGTTCCTAAATTAAACATTTCCAGACCGGTGGATTGGAAGGGGTGACCCAATCCCCTGGCCACCTCGTTCACCAGATATCACTCCCCTCAATTTCTTTCTATGGGGTTATATTAAAGATATGGTGTACGGGACATCACTAATCTAAAGCAGAGGATCACTGATGCCATTGCCAGTCATTGATGAGGGTATACTACAGCAAACATGGCAAGAAATCCAGTACCGTCTTGATGTGCTTCGTGCAACTAATGGTGCCCATATAGAAGTGTATTAAATGAGGCAAAAAGAACTTAAATATATACGATTCATTTTGTAATAATATTTACTTCTCTGTCTTTTCATTTACCTTTGTAAAACATTTTTGAAATTGTAAAGAGACTTTATGGACACCCTGTATACTGTATATTAGTACATTTGCCAGCCTCATGTATACTTAGCCACTGCAAGGTTACCAATATGCAGAGTGATGGCACAAAACAAGGGCATGCAGTGCTGCACACACATAATGAGTCAGTGAAGCAGTGTTCTACTTTTTATTATTATTTTGCTAAAGTGTTTGCGTGGAGGAAGATGCTGTCATTCACACAATTTATGTGTTCTTTTGAGGGATTATTCAAAGAGATCTGAATTTGCCACCGAATTTCCCCGTTTGGTGCAATTTCGTGGTCATTCGGCTATTCAAAAAGCTGGCAATTTGACAAATATTGGCGAATTGCCAGCAAAATACGGTGCTGTTCGATGGCAGTGTAAGTCCCCATAGAAAACTAATGGTTAATCGAACGCCGGACAGCAGAGAAATGACAGTGAAATGCCCTGTTGTTCGGTGGTTTCGTTCGGCAGGTTTAAGGCTAGGGTCAGACGAGCGCATTCTGTGCGGACTGTGCGTCCGTGCACAACAGACGTACTTTCTTTTTCGGATTAAGATTTTTATTATAAGCGATAGTCAGCAAGACAAACATGCATATAATAATTAGGGATGAGCCGAACACCCCCCGAGTTCGGTTCGAGCCCGAACCCGAACCTCCCATTTGTTCGGGACCAAACCCGAACCCCCATGCAAGTCAATGGGGCTGAAAATTCGGTTTTATGGAGTGCCCTCCAAGAGGGCATATATGCTAAATATAGGTTAAAAATAAAAACCAAAAATTCCTTCAAATATCGTGCCTAGGAGGTCCCCATAACCTGCCCGTGAAGTGGCGGATTTCTAGGATGTATAGAAATATGTAAAAAACAAAAAATGACATTTCAAATGATGGTAAATGCTTTTCCTTTAATCTATCCATAAACAACTGCTTGGGGCGGCAGTCTGTATGAAAAGAGGAGACCTTTTCGGACACGCAGAAAAAGTTTACTGATTTTTTTGGCAGTGAAAAGCCGGAGAATGGAAATTTCTAGACCAAAAAGCCGATTTGGAAAGTGAGATAAATGGGAGAATTTTTCTGGTTCGGCTATTTTGACCTAGAATTTTCCATTCTCCAGTCATTCTCCTGAGTTTCACCTTTCTCCGAATAACCCTGACAGGGTTATTCAGAGAAAGGTGAAACTCAGGAGAATGACTGGAGAATGGAAAATTCTAGGTCAAAATAGCCAAACCAGAAAAATTCTCCCATTTAGGCTAGGGTCAGACGAGCGTGATTTCTACGGACTGTACGTCCGTGCACACGGACGTACGTTAGTACGGAAGACGCAGTAGTGGCCAGACAGTCCGTTTTTTTCACTGACGTATATATTTTGACGGATGTAGGAGGGAAAATAAATTAAAAAGCAAAACCATTTTGTCCGTGAAAAATGCTGGACGTATAAATGCAGTCCGTCTGACCACGTTCCATCACTCACACACAAAGCTATGCGGACGTTGCGGACGCAGCGCACTTTGTGCGGCCGTTCTAGCGGTTGTACGTTCTTGCCTGCCTTGCGTCCGTGGGCCGCGGCCGTTGTGCGTCCGCAGTTCAGTGCGGACGTACTTCGTGTGTCGGGCTCCGATAGGCTTCCTGTCATGCTATCACGGACGTACTTTTAGGCGCAATCACGGACGTGAACACTACGCTCGTCTGACAGCAGCCTTAGGCTAGGGTCAGACTAGCGAATTTTTAACGTGCGTTTAGGCGCACTTAATCACGGCCGCACTAGCAGCAAATGACGGGCAATGACGGCCAAAATACGAAGTACGGTCGCACGAAAGTCCGGCTGCGCAACACAAGTGGAAAATGAACGCATTTTTTCGAGAAAGCAGAACCGCTAGTACGGACGTACAGAGTGCGCTGCGTCCACTAGCGGCGTGTGTGCGTGATTTGGAGACGTCAGACCCTGCTCATGTCCGGCCACCATAACGTCCAGACACCCAAAGTTTCCTGGTTTGGACCCGTAAAAAATCACGCACAAAAATGCGCATCGTATGACCGTTTTCGCGCAATCCGTGAAAAAATACGGCAATGCGTTCGGACGCACTTTTTGACGGTCACTGCGAAAAATGCGTTAGTCTGACCCTAGCCTTATCTCACTTTCCTAATCGGCTATTTGGTCCAGATTGTTCTCTTTTCCTGCCATTCTCCTGGTTTTCACCTTTCTCTGAACAACCCTGAGAGAGAGGTGAAAGCCAGGAGAACTGGCAAGAGAACAATCTAGACCAAATAGCCGATTTGGAAAGTGAGATAAATGGGAGAATTTTTCTGGTTATTGGCTATTTTGACCTAGAATTTTTACTTCTCCAGTTATTCTCCTGCTTTTCACCGCTCTCTGAATAACCCTGTGAATGTTTAATCCCGAGGTGAAAAATAACATTGCTTTAGATTTTTTTCAAACACCAGTTAAATGCAGCATATTAGGATGTTTTAGGGAAATTAATTCTCAAATCTCAATCAGAAGCAGACACCACCCCACCCTCAGTATATTGTACAATGTATCAAATTGATTACCAGACTAAAAACACCTGGTGTTATGCCCGTTTGTGAACAGAGGTCATTTAGAGTTGATAATCTTTCCACGTACACATTCGTTTTTAATTCAATATCTAATAAACCGCTGCTTATAATATTCTGCAGTAAAGAGTCTCTTTATTTCTAGATTTTTTAGGGGTTTTTTTAAGCATTTTCTATACTTTTTTCAAAATTTCTTTTTTTTTTTCCAACCCGAACCAAACACACCCAAAAAGTTCGAAATTCGTGAACTTTCGAACTGCCAAAGTTCGGGTCGAACTCCGAACCGTCCGAACCCGAACAGCTCATCTCTAATAATAATGACCTCGCAGGGCCAAAACATGACGTCACAAACAGCCAAAAGCGGTCGCGCAGGTCAAGAATATGTCATCAGAATAAGTCTCAGACTGTAAAAAGCAAAATTAGGCACTGCATGAAATAAGTACTGCTAAAGGTATCTGACACAAGGACAGGTGGGGGAGAAGACGGCAAAGGCCACATTACATCAGAAGGGTCAGAAAGTGGTCACGGACCTAAACAAACATGTCATCAGAAGAATGCACTGCAGAAAAGTAGTAGACATAATAATAAGGTATGGAAAAACACTGCGAAATCTGAGAGAGTTCACCTAACAAAAAACAGGGGGTGGGAAGTACAAGGCATCAAAGCAGCGCCACATTAGGATAGGAGAAAAGAAAAATTAAAATGATTTTTTTTTTTTTTTTTAAAACTGAGAGAGGAATGGCAAAAGGCCCAAATTGTGCCGTCCTCGGCACAGTCCCATGGGTCCGAGGAGAGGCACCAGGGCCGGGTGTGCGGAAGCCAAACTGGGCACCAGGCCGCAGTGACCCCCATCATCTCACCCTAAATATGCCAAAATAAACTGGGGAGGGAGAAAAAAAATAAACAGAAAAATGAAGGGGGGGACAAAATAGAAACAGAGGTCATCTCAAATCCGGGTAACTCAGCGACGGACATACTTTCTGACTGACAACAAGGTAGTGGCCACACAGTCCGTTTTTGTGACTGATGTTTTTTTGACGGATGTAGAAGGGAAAATAAATTAATATGAAAAACATTTTGTCCGTCAAAAATGCTGGACGTCAGACTTCATTCCATCACTCACACACAAAGCTATGCGGACGTTGTGGACGCAGCGCACTCTATGCGTCCGTTCTAGCCTAACCTGCGTCCGTTTGCCACGTCCGTTATGTGTCCGCAATTCCGTGCGGACGTACTTCATGTGTGGGGCTCCATTGGTCATAATTATATGCTATAACGGACGTACAAATGTGTGGCAACATGGACGTGATCAGTGCGCTCGTCTGACAAGGGCCTAAACAGGTGAATCCCATAGGTTTAAATTTTTCAAAAATATTCCCCGTTATTTAATATTTATTCAACCGTTTATTCTTTTCATTTGCAGCAAAAAGTCTCATTATTAAGTTTTTTAGGCATTTATCTTGATTTCTTTGGCAAAATGTTTGATAGATTTTTTAAATTTATTTTTACATGGCATTTTTAATTCATTCTGTAACAGACCTTTTTATTGTTATTCATAGAACCTTATATAATTTTTCCAGGCATTTTCATGCATTAGTTTTCTTTAAAACACCTTTTAAAAGTAGCATATTTTTTTTACCCCTGATCTTCGGGGGCTGGTCAGCTCCGTTCAACAGCCTGTTTGACGGGTCATCAGCTGCATTCGGCAAGCTGCGGGTGCCTTTGGAGACTTTTCGGCAGCGTTTGGTGGTTTATCGGATCAGTTTGCGGCTGCATTCGGCGAGTTTATCGGCGGATCGCTTCGGTGCAGTTCGGGGACCCTGCGGTGAATGCTGAATTCACTGCAGGGTTGGCGAATTTAGCTCACTGAATGAAAGAGCACCGAAATTTGAGTGCACTTTGAATAACCTCTTTACAGTACACTGTTCCAAACGTTGTAAGAGAGAACCTTTTCTTCTTTCTATATTTTTCTGGTATAGCTCATTTCTTCCGTCATCTCTTTAGACATTTCCCTTCCTCTTTCCGAGGATGCAACAAGAATTAGGGTTATATCTGTGCGTTTTGACACCAGTTATGCCAGGTCCATGTTGGTTGACTTCAGTCATGCCAACATGCCAATTATTACAGCTGTAATGCAGCAACAGCAGATTAAGTACAGCATTATGTACATAAAAAGAAATGTAACCCCGGTAACCCTGAGCCACACTAGGGCTGGATGCATACTCACCTCCTCCTGCGCTCCCTGTCTGTCCCCCGCAGTGTGTTCGTGCAAGTTGCTTCCTGGTAAGGCTCCCTGCGAGTCACACGATGCAGGGGGCGGGACCAGGCAGCAAATTTAGAAAGAAAATTATAATACACTGTATAATCCAATGTGCAATGTTTATGAACAGCCACTAGGTGGCACTACAGGATAAGAAACAGACCATACATTGTCTCACCCTTGTTTTCAGACAGATTTCAGTGGGTTTTGTTGTATTTTATTGAATATCATTTATTTGCATTATTTTGGATAATTATTTTTGGGATAATAAATTATGTCGTGTTGAAACTTTAATCGGACTCAGTGTATTTTGAAATAATTTAAAAAAAAAAAAAAGTATTTTACCAGTAAGACTCTTGATTGCACGGATTTCAGTGCGTGATTCCTAATTATTACAGGCTAGGTACAAAAACACGTTTCCTTTAAAAAAAAAAAAAAAAAAAAAAATTGAGAAGCTTTTAGACACGAAATTTTGAAAAAATGAGACCGCCAGGGAGGTAAAAAAAAATTGGGAATCCTTTTTTTCCCCTATAAAATAGATCATAATGTTCCAAAAAATTAATAAATGAGAAGAGTAAACGGCTGAATCTTTTTTTAATAAAAATTATTTTTTACATCGTAGCCAATGGGATTCACCTGTTTAACCCTGTCGACCTGAATCACCAAAAATCAGGGCATTTCACTGACACTGCAGCGTTCTGTGAATAGATTAACCATTATTTCTCAATGGGACCATTTCGCTGCTGCTGCTGCTGCCGCCGCAGATCACCTAGTTGCAGTGAACTGCACTGTATTTCGCTGTCAATGCTCCAGTATTTGGTGACTTGCCTAACTGCCACAAAACTGATCAAGTTTGTCGCTTATGGAATAACCCTTTTAGTCTCAGTCGCTGTATGTCAAACCTATTTGTTAATTTGATGTTTGTTTTGTCCTATCCGTCATGCAGCGCTTCAGATTATGTTGGCGCTTTATGAATACTGTAATTGTATTACATTACAAGGTAGTGGCCACACAGTCGGTTTTTTTCACTGGCGTTATTTTTGGACTGATGTAGAAGGGAAAATAAATTAAAATGCAAAACCATTTTGTCCGTCAAAAATGTTGGACGTATAAATGCAGTCCATCTGACCTCATTCATCACTCACACACAAAGCTATGCGGACGTTGTGGACGCAGCGCACTTTGTGCGGCCGTTCTAGCCAAACTTGCGTCCATTTGCCGCGTCCGTTGTGAGTCCGTAGTTCTGTGCGGACATACTTCGTGTGTGGGTCCTATTGATCATAATTGTATGCTATAATTGTTGTACAAATGTGCGGCAACGCGGCTGTGATCAGTGCGCTCATCTGTCACAGGCCTAAATAACTCCTGTTACTCTGTGCATTAAATGTCTGAAAATTAATTTATGAATTTAAGGATATTATATAGAGAGTAACCCAATGATTGTTTTATAAATGATATATAAGCACATGTGACACAAAAGATCATGTAACTTTCACATTCATATAAGAAACATATCCTGTCACTCTGTATATTCTTCATTAAAATGTATTGAGGATATAATGTTTGTCTTTTGCCATTTTCATTGATAATATCCATAGATAATAGCAAAATTCACTTTTACCCAAGTGGGGTTGGATACTCTGCAGATTACCCAGGTGAAGCTGTGGATAGTCCTCAGATTACCCGGTTAAAGATTTAGATTTTTATCTGAACGATAACAAAATTTGGTTTTAACCACACAGGGTTGGATAGTCTGCAGATCAGAGTAAAGAGCAAATTTTTCATCTCTTCCAGACTGTTACCCAAGGGCTGTTGGTTAGTCCTAAGGTTACCCGGGTAAAGCCCAAATTTAATTTTTTTTTGCGGCTTTACCTGGCAGTTTTGGGTAATGTCAGGATTACCCGGGTAATTTTAGGTTTAACCATAACATATATGTGCCGATGACCAGTGTATGAGGAGTGGTGCCACATGGGACGCCTAAACAAATGGCCTGTTTAAGGAATGGATTTCAGTATCGAAATGTTCAAAGCATATTGGATGTAGTCAGGTTACATTGAGCAGCCGGGCAGGTAAATATGGAGAGTCTGATGGGATTTGTGATTGTATACATGCATCTTTTGTGCACTTTAATCCCCTGAGTTTATACAGGGACAGTTACGGTTCCTTCATTGAAAGAACAATGGACTACGGTGACTCAATCACAGAGAATTGGCTGTTTCATGAACTGCCACTGTAGTCTCAGCCGAAAGACATCCAGCATTAATTTCAATATTGTTCTTACACTGTTTTTACCATTGTATCTATTGGAGTTCAATGAAAAAAATCACTAAAGTATACTCCTCATTGTTACAATCACAAGTCAAGAATTGTATTTTATTCATTTTACGGACGAATACAGACTCCAGCAAGCCATGTATGCCAAGCGTCCACATTCAGCAGACCACTGGGTCTCCATTATGCAACAGGCACAGACCCTGCTGGCAGGGTTGGGGTATCACATTGCTCAGCACAGCCTGCTCCAGCAGACGACCAGACATCCTGCACAAATACATATACTGCCATTATATATACCATTAACATGTGTTGGAAGATTGGATTTGATCACTTCAGCACTGTGCCACATCCATCAGCCCCATGAGGTATGAGTATGCATCACTTTCACATGCGTGTGCACACATATATATACACACACACACACCAGTCAAATTGTCGTGTGAAATAGAACGTGACTTGTCTCCTGGGAGCATGCTGGATGGAGAAAACCCTACACCCATGATTGTAGCTGAAATATCTGAGGTGCCAAGGTTCACAGTCAGCCTTGTATGACATACAGGGTTATTCAGAGAGGTGAAAACCAGGAGAATGATTGGAGAAGTGAAAATTCTAGGTCAAAATAGCCAAACCAGACAAATTATCCCCATTTATCTCACTTTCAAAATCAGCGATTTGGTCTAGATTGTTCATTCTCCTGATTTTCACCTCTCTCTGAATAACCCTGTAAGCATAATGGGACATGTAGTACAGCAACATCTGAGTTGCCAAGGTTTGTCATCACTGCCAAAACTATAGAAGCCGCGTGAAAACATTAATTTGTTCAATTTTCAAAAAAGAAAGAGTTCACACGGGAGTCTGATAATTTAATGAAGGCAAGGACTCTTAATCTCTTCAAACCGTATTAAAAAAAACCCACAATAAAAGACTTCAAGACAATGTCAAAATATACAAACAAAGACTTTATTAAATGCTGCTTTCCCCAGTGACTGCCTTTATTACAAAACAGAGGTTCACATGACTGCAAGTGATTGGAATGGTACTTCCGTAGAAATACTCAGAGACTCTCATGGAGGAGACGATGCATGATTGTAATTTAAAACGCTCTCACTTTCAGATTCAAGAAATACTGCATTTCTGTAAATACAACAAGGCATTTTTCATCTACAGGCTACGGAAATAAAAATACAATTCGGATAGACGACTTTTATAGCATGATCACATAGTCACGTTCAAAATTTACCATGATCTAGACGGATTTTATTTTCTTAAGATATTTAACCCCCCCCCCCCTTTGAAGATCACGAGGCCTTTAATTCACCACAAGAAAAGGCCTCTAAAACTACAGGGGGGGGGGGTGTTAAACATGATACCTCTGGATTTGCTCTTTACATCAGCTAACCCTGAGACGCAGGTACCCGACGAACAAAACAGCCATATCCTAAAGCTTATCGAATATAAACTCTGCTCTCATGGAAATGGTACACAATATTTTAAAAATATATAGATTTGTCACGGAACATTTTTATTTCTTCTAGTATGAAAAATAGTAGTTGAGAGACATACTTGTGATGGCACCTTCATTTCAAATATTCAAGAGTTTATTTTTTAAAAAAAAAGGGAAAAAATAAACCTATTTATTAATTAAAATAAAATGAAGGCTCACATTAAAATGTGCTACAAATTATCCTGTACTTGGTATATCGCAGACAGCTTCTTAACTCTCCTCCTTTGTGTCAAGACGTTTTCCCGCACCTCTCAAGACACTATACAGCTTAAGCAAAACATTGCAAGCTCTTCCCTGAAAAAAATTATTCTCCCTGATATCAGTAAAATACATATTGCAGGTTTCAGAAACATTTTCTTTATAAAGAAAAAAAAATGCATAGGGAAAGAAACAAAAAATAAACGGTTCTACAAACCACTCCCAGATGGTCCAACGTGAGGCTGAGGGGGACAATTCTTGAAAGAGGCATACGTGCTGCATAATACACTCCCCTCCTTCCAAGCTAGCAAAAAACACTTCACAAACCAAGATTATTTTCTTCTTCTTGAGGTCCAAAGGGCAAAAAGGGAACAACCCAGGATAAAACTCTGGTCAGGCCCTTAAGATACATCACAATCATACAGAGGCTCTAAAAGGCCGGGATCTCAAAACTCCACCATCCCCAAGGAGTCGAACTCCAACAATCCGCAGGCCATTGATTGCTCGCAGATCTTGAGATCCCTGCTCTAACACTACAGCAGATTCGAGGGGAGGGGGGGGTGTCAGGGGTGATCATTGATAGGGCTTAGACAACCGAAGAACCTAGAGCAGAGTTTGTAGGTGGTGAGAGCGCGTTGACCAACATCAATAATCAATATGTTGCCACGCTTTTAAGAAAAGCATTGCATGGAATGTTAAGGTTTTCAGTCCATTTGATGTATCCAGGGCCAGGTATTCAACAAGTCAGTCCCTCTGATTGTACACAGATGTATATTCAAGTACGTAGGATGCAAGTTACAGAATCTATAAGCATTATAGGTCCGCTTTGAAACAGTTTAAACAGATTTTCGAAGGTTTTAGGTGGCCAAATTAAATGGGGATGGGGAAGGGGTATTATCAGAACAGGAGTTACGTTATAATCCAGCAAAAAGATTGAGTTTGTTTATAGCACAGAGTAAGAAGTAGATTTTCAGCTGTCAATACTGCTCAGATCACTGTACAGAGATCATTCCCAGGGGAATCAAGGTGTCATTTAGGCACATAAATATGTGTTTGGGCTGCTGAGCTCTTGATCTATTCTGTATTATGGTATTTACGGCACCCCTGTTCCCCCTCAATGGCAGATTATAACGACGTAAAACATGTCCCGTATACAGGGCCCCTAATCCATGTATTTTTTTATACTTTGTCTAATTTGAAAACCTTGAATTGAGTTAATTAGACTACTCCAGTATTGCTGGTAGTATTAGACTACTCCAGTATGGCTGGTAGTATGGTAGTATTAGACTACTCCATTATTCAGCTGCAGGGGATATATAAAAGCACACAAAACACTTGGGAACGAGTTCCCTAAAAATACCACATTTCACCTTAACCAGGTTATTGTTGTAACACTGACGATCCCACAAATTCTCCGATGTAATAAGAGTCGTTGGCAAACTGACTTTATTAAATCTTTTTAAAGACTTTTTATAATGTTGCATTAAATGTTGTCATATTGAGAGTGTTTTGTAACTTTTTTTTTTAAATAATAAAAAGGACATATTGTGCACCACCACTTCTAGACTGAAGCGCCAGCCACTTTACCCTAGGGAAGAAGCCTACCATACAGCACAAGTAAGTGTGGCCACTCATTACTTAATGCAGCGAGCCACACTTCCGGGAGCCCTATGCACCCCCTACTAAAAACACACACTGCAGCAAGTGAAAGACAGAACCACCAACAGCCTAATCGACTGCTGTCGCCTCATACAAGCGATGACGCTGGCTTGCTCCATATCGGCCTGGTAGATTATGGGTGATAAAGTACTGGATGGGGGGGGGGGCAATGGTCTTGGATTTCGGAGCTTTACTCCACCAGGTGGAAGTTTTACACGAATCTGAATGGAATCAATTAACAAGCCTTTTGGATGGCAGGTTCACCATCAGGGAGGTAGAGATTTGATCTTCTCGTTGGGCAAATTTTGAATGAATTTATAAAAACAATCTACAGATAGAATTTAAATCCCCAGAGGGAATGGGGGTTGTAAGTTTTAATAAACTTAGAGAGTTTTCCTCCTGTAATATGGCTGCCAAGAAAAGCAGTCACACTGAGCAATTACAAAATATTAAAGGGTTAAAGGGTTAAGGGGAAGAGAGAGGGTGGGTAACCCCAAGATTGTCATAAATACATATACGATAGATGTTAATCCTGTGCATTTGACAGCAGCAGCACGGCCCTGTTTATCTTTACTAAAGGTTGACAGCGTGTCCTAGTCACACATTAACTTTTTTGCTTTTACAACAAAAAAGTTAGAGTAAAACTTTATGTAAGGCTTTGGTTTGTTTAATCTTAGACACATTTCCAAATCCACCGACCCTGCTGTTTTTGTGACGTAGCCATTGTCTTGATCCCCGCCCTGTGTAAAATTTACCGGCCACATTTCCACCGCATGGCGCACAGGACACATCTCTTATGTACAAAAATATCTAGTCTATGTAAGAAAATACTGGGGGATTGGGGGGGGGGCAGGGGCTCACAAGACCCCACTGGGGACATCAACTTTACCAATACCTACTGGACATCCACAACATATTTAGAAATGGAATGATTTGCATAGGTGATCGCTATAATGCATATGACGGTCAAGACTGCTCCCTGCCCGCCGCGTTCTCACGGCCGACGAACAGATCCACATGTTGCATGAGGGATGGGGGTTAAGCGAGCTGGTACAGTTTCAGCCATAGTACATATCACGACTGGGTCCACTGCTGGTCCTTTTGGCTAAGAGCCAAATAAAACAAGGAAAAGGATGCTGAAATTGCCTCGAACGATTGCGCTGCTTGACTGGGGACAGCCAAATGCATTTTTCTCGTTCCCAGGGGTACATCAACATACTATTGTTTTACTGACTGGCATGAGCAGCGCTCTGCGGATTTATTACCCATGTGAAGTACCTTCCTCTCAACTTCTTTTATGTGAAGATAGAAACAGCAGTGCGAAGAGCCACGTCTTGTCTTAAAGTTTGTTTTTGTATTTTTCTTTTAAAGAATCTCCAAACCAAGGTCCGCAGCAGAGAGATAGACATGTAAAACGCAATAGAAATGTACATAGCAGACTAATACACCTATGTGCAACACAATCAAAAAAATATATATTAAAGAATTCAAGTCATAATTGTCACCGTCCCCCAAATTAACACACGTGGTTATTAAAAAAAAAAAATATATAATAATTCCCCCGCCCCACAAATCACTGATTGAGCGTAGAACATTCTATGAGTGAGGTGTAACACGGAGCTCGAGTGCTGGCGGGCAGAGTAACACAAGAATGCTTTGTGACTCAATCCACAAGTACTCCTAACGGTTTGACCCCCTTGCCTGTTATAAAGCCTCCTATGTATTGCCCTGCAATGCATTCATGGCCTTCGTAACAAAAAAAGGTAAAAAAACCATATTGCGATTTCTTTCCTTGACCCCATGGATACAAGGTTGGCTTCGTAGAAAGTGGTAAGGACTTGTGTTGTTTATTTTTCTGTTTTATTCTTTCATACATTTTCAGAAACTGCAGACAGGCGCACGCCTGTGTGACGCGGAGGTGGTGGTCATGTGGTTTACTTGGCACTTGTATTGTTCTGTAGGCTTTGCACGTTTAAAGTGCTGTTCTGCTGTTCAGCCAGAGCTTTCTTGAGCTGCAGGTCATCAAGTTTCCGCCACAATTCTTCCCGATCCAGCTCTTTCTTCTTCTCCCTGAAGAAAAAAAAAAAAAAAAAAAAAGGCCAAAGGTTACAAGGACACTACAACAAATCATAATCCAGTCTCCTCAATTCAACTTGCCTCCTTTTCCATGCACGTCAACCTGCCTGCATGTAGAAAAGACAACGGCTGTCCCCGTAGTTCCAATCTTTAAAACTATGGATTATTTTAAATTTATTTTTGACACCTAGTTTGTAACTCCAGCCGGTAATCCATTATATACACAACTTGTGTGTCAATGAGTACGTGCGGAGCCGGAAAGAACAAAATATGTCATGGCCTTCAATACGGGCAACGTCACAAAGTTGGTGAGGGTCAGAGACGGTGCATAAGCCTACAGTGGGTCACTGCTCAGGCCTCACAAGGTTTTAGCTCGATGTGCCGTTAAGCCTGAACCATAGGCAAATCAGACTATCACCCAGAAAGGGCAGCCAGAGCTGAAATGCCAAGGCCGCCTGCACTGCACAAGAGGAACCGCAGCCCCCAATGATCATGTCGACCTCATTAGGCCTCGTCAGGAGGGCACTGTGGAACCTCTCTAGACATCTCAAGCATGAGGTCCACGTCTTGGTTACCCTGTAAACCAGTAGTGAGCAAATCTATGTGAAGGCACAGAAAACTGACAACGGCACAAAGTTTATTAAGGTCCTGAGACCCAATCACTTTTGGTTGAGAGAAATCTATAACATTACCACATATTAACGTTTTGAAACCCAGGATGCAGAGAGAAGCCTCCAAAAGATAAAACCGTAATTTGTGAACCAATTACTAGCCTGAAAAAGAAATTAGACCAAACATTTGTGAATTTAATGGATTTCATCCCAGCAACATTTCTGTAGCAGATAAAAAATCTAAACTCTAGATTGTGTCCCATATCTTGCTCAATTGTACTTGGGTCTGCATTATTGGCATTCAGGCAGAAATATAGCTTTTGTCTAAAATACAGTAAACACAATGCAGAAAAATAATACAATGGTGAGATTTCCTGCTTATGGGGATTTGTAGTGATCATAATGATATTAGCAATGCAGCTCCCAAAAAATACCAATAGGATATAACATATCTGTAGGTGCCTGCATAATGCAAACTACAGTAACACCTTGTATCTGTACTGTACGGGGATTTTCAGTCATTATAACCCCATGAATCTTATCCATGTAGAGCAGTGATTGACCCCCAGATCGCTCCCTGTATTCTGCCCTCTCCGTGGCTGCTGTAATGCAGCAGTAAATTTGTACAGTGAGGGCCTAACTTTTCTAGCTCCTTAATAGTCATACAGGGTGTAGACAGAGAGGTAAATAACAATTTAGTGTCTCCTCAGGCAAGCAATTAATCTCGCTTTATAAAAAGGTGTAGTTGCATGGGATACGTTTAGTTTTAATATTTTCCAATACCAGATCTTCTATACATGTTTTATGGTCATGAAGGGGAATAAAAAGGAATGCAACATTACATCTGAAATCATAAATACTTCACTGTTTAGAAGAAATACATTCTCCACATTATCTACCAAAGAGAATTTTGAAGAAGTCAAACCGGTTGCATACCGTTGTCGCTCTGCTTTGTACGACCCTGTAAGTTCATCAAAGAGTTTCCCGTTCATTTCCATTAAAGTTTTCAGCACATTGTACACCAGAGCTACAATCGTCCTAAGGAAACAAAGAAAACGTCAAATTATTCAGAGAGCGAGTGTGTGTGTGTGTGTGTGTGTGTGTGTGTGTGTGTGTGTGTGTGTGTGTGGTGTGTGTGTGTGTGTGTGTGTGTGTGTGTGTGTGTGTGTGTGTTACAAGTTACAAGATGGAAAGTTAAAACATAACTTAATACTGAAAAAGTAAAAACTTATCACTCATGACAAAAAACATACATCGATAAAAATCTCTGAAAATCTTGAGATTTTTATTGTTGCTTTTTTGTCATATAGGAGTGATAAGTTTTAATACTGAAAAAGTAAAAACTTAGGTTTTAACTTCACACACACACAGTGACGTCTCCATTGATATATATTTATTTGGGTTACCCCCTTTCATGCTGTTGAAGACAGTCTTTTCTACCCTATATACGGCTGACTGACATTGCATTAATTTATTTTTCTCAGTTTTGTGTTTATCCAGTTAATATGATCTAGAACATACATGGTATTGTGAGAGTAAGGGGGGGGGGTGAGGATCCTGAGGACAAGCAACAGCACTAGTGGCCTACTCTATGAAGGGGCCGCTCAGGTCTCACAAGGTTTTGGCTTGCTTGTGCCATTACAGGGATGAATGCTCCATATGCAAATCAGTCTGCTCTCACCCAATGAGGGTGGCCAGTACTGACTGCCAAGGACGTCATCCCTCCCTGCACGAGAGGTGCAGCAACCCCCGACGATCGTTTCGGCCTTGTTAGGCATCGTCAGGAAGGTATAGCCGACACCCCTCTAGGCACATCAAGCAAGGGGTCCACGTCTGGATGACCCTGTAAACTTATGGTGAGAGAAAGGGGGGGGTGAGGATCCTGAGGATGAGCAACAGCACTAATGGCCTGCTCTACGGTCGGTATTGTAATCAATCTGTCGTGGATGAAAAAGTTTGGGCATTTCTTACAGATGACCAATTGTAGCAATGACAAGCTTTCCATAAGTCACTTTAACGTGTTGCTATTAAGGGAAAACACCTCCAAAAAAAATAAAAAATAAATAAATATACAAAAAGACAAGATAGAGACAGAATATGTCGGCAGGCAAGAACCTTTTCGGCCCATCTAGTCTGCCCAATTATATGGATACTTTCCCTGTATTTAGCTTTTATTTAGGATAGTCTTATGCCTATCCCAAGCATGATTAAATTCACAGTTTAAGCCTCTACCACTTCTACTGGAAGGCTGTTCCATGTATCCACCACCCTCTTAGTAAAATAATGCTTCCTGATGTTACTTTTAAACCTTTGCCCCTCTAATCTAAGACTATGTCCTCTTGTTTTGCTACTTTGTTTCCTTTTAAATATACTCCCTTCCTCTACCTTGTTGATTGCCTTTACGTATTTAAAAATGATTACTCCAATTAATATAGCGTAATACGGATCTGAGGCTCCAAAAGGATTGCGCCTCTATTTCTGCTTAAGTGAACAAAGAGGTTTCAATGCATGTAAAAAACTGATCAGAACAGAACTTCAATGTTCTTGAACCCAGGACATACTTGAAAACGAGAGAAATCTCAATGTATCCTTCCTGGTAAAATACTTTATAAAATAAAATAAATAAACTGTAAATGCTTGGCACTTTTTAAAACCCTGCCATAGTGCATCTCACAGAAACATACTGGTAAATGTACGTATATTATAAAATAGGGGGATTGAGAATCATTTTTGTATTCGTGAGAAAGGCCACGATTCCAGTTGGGAGCTAGCTTAGTATTGGTGTCCACATACAGGTATCAGACCTGCCTCACACTCTCAGACCTCACTGAACTCACTGAACTCCATTTATCTACTTTGCAACCAGTAGAAAGTAACACTGAATCCAGGATTCGACATGTCCACCACAACTCCAGACTATTCTAATATTACTTTATTTTAGGTCTGCATTGGTTAATTTCTGGCTGATTAGTTGTCTTTTAATTTCCCCTCGGCTGCTCTCTCCTCCTGTATGCCTCCAATAAGATCAGCCCACTCTTGCTAAATCGTAGTGTTTCTTTCTCTATACAGCAATCAGATCTGCCTCACACTCGCAGACCTTCATTTTTTCCACTCTGCAGTCCCTCCCACCCAGTCCTAAATTTCAGGTCTCATTTCCAGCCACTTCCACTTTTCACTCTGATTAATCTTGCTAAGCCTAAACTTCTGGTCCTTCACATGCAATCCCTGCTACATTCTTTCTGGCCACCAGCTCCACCTTCCCTCCACTCCCATTTGTTCCCCTTACCTTTGACCCTTCGATTGTAAGCTCATGTGATGTCTGGCTGAGCACTTTTATAAAAGGCTGAACATACAGGACAGTTATACTACAGGCAGAGTCTGCTCTTCTTCATGTATCATTATGTCTCATGTTTGTGCTCTCCCATTGTAAAGTGCTGTGGAATCTGTTGGCGCTATATAAATGCTGCTGTAACTTTATGTACAGTTGCAAGAAAAAGTATGTGAACCCTTTGGGATTACGTGGAGTTTTGCATGAATTGGTCATAAAATGTGCTCTGATCTTCATCTAAGTCACAACAATTTGAAAAACACAGTCTGCTTAAAATAATACAACAAACATATGTTTTCATGTGTTTATTGAACATAACATGTAAACATTCACAGTGCAGGGTGGAAAAAGTATGAACCCCTAGCCTAATGACTTCTCCAAGAGCTAATTGGAGCAAGGAGTGAGCCAACCTTGAGTCCAATCAGTGTGATATTATTGGATGTGTTGCTGAAAGCGGTCCTGCCCTATAAAAACACACACCAGTTTTGGGTTTACTGGTTTCAAGAAGCACTGCCTGATGTGAACCATGCCTCGCAGAAAAGAGCTCTCAGAAGACCTACGATCAAGAATTGCTGACTTGCATGAAGCTGGAAAGGGTTACAAAAGTATCTCCAAAAGCCGTGATGTTCATGTGTCCACGGTAAGACAGACTGTCTACAAATGGAGAAAGTTCAGCACTATTGCTACTCTCCCTAGGCGTGATCGTCCTGTAAAGATGACTGCAAGAGCACAGCGCAGAATGCTTAATGAGGTAAAGAAGAATCCTAGAGTGTCAGCTAAAGACTTACAGAAATCTCTGGCACATGCTAACATTTCTGTTGACACATCTACAATAAGGAAAACATTAAACAAGAATGGAGTACATGGGAGGACACCACGGAGGAAGCCATTGCTGTCCAAAAAGAATATTGCAGCACGTTTGAAGTTTGCAAAAGAGCACCTGGATGTTCCACAGCGCTACTGGCAAAATATTCTGTGGACAGATGAAACCAAAATTGACTTGTTTGGAAAAAACACACAACACTATGTGTGGAGAAAAAAAGGCACAGCACACCAACATCAAAACCTCATCCCCACTGTAAAACATGGCGGAGGGAGCATCATGGTTTGGGGCTGCTTTGCTGCCTCAGGGCCTGGACGGATTGTTGTCATTGATGGAAAAAGTAATTCCAGAGTTTATCAAAACATTTTGCAGGAAAACGTAAGACCATCTGTCCGCCAACTGAAGCTCCGCAGAGGATGGGTGATGCAACAGGACAATGACCCAAAGCATACAAGTAATTCAACAAAAGAATGGCTTCAACAAAACAAAATATCTGGAGTGGCCCAGAGTCCTGACCTCAACCCGTTTGAAATGCTGTGGCATGACCTTAAGAGAGCGATTCACACCAGACATCCCAAGAATATTGCTACACTGAAACAGTTTTGTGAAGAGGAGTGGTCCAAAATTACTCCAGATCGTTGTGCAGGTCTGATCTGCAACTACAGGAAACGTTTGGTTGAGGTTATTGCTGTCAAAGGAGGGTCAACCAGTTATTAAGTCCAAAGGTTCACATACTTTTTCCACCCTGCACTGTGAATGTTTACATGTTATGTTCAATAAACACATGAAAACATAGGTTTGTGTTGTATTATTTTAAGCAGACTGTTTTTCAAACTGTTGTGACTTAGATGAAGATCAGAGCACATTTTATGACCAATTCATGCAAAACTCCACGTAATCCCAAAAGGGTTCACATACTTTTTCTTGCAACTGTATTCCGTAAATGTCTGTCCAAACACACACACTTTATGGTGGAGGGTAAAAATTTTTGATTAAAAGCCTCCACACTGCAAATCCAGCAATTCAAAGAACTGCATCACAGAGCTCATGTGCTACATTCCCCATATGCACCACAGAATGATGTCTAATTTCTAATATCTCAACCCTCCAATCAATGCCAGGCCATACTAGATGGCTTTTTTTTTTTTAAGCAAAGATCAGGTTTGTGCAACTGAACCCGAAACCGCTGTCCAGGAGTGGCTTTGACCAGTTGCAACTTCTGCCGTTCAAACAATGACAATGGTATTTCCATTGTTTAAGTGAAACTCAAAGTTTATTCAAACTGGTACTCAACATAAATTTATTTAAAACATGGCAAGTTTTTTTTGTTTTTTTTAAATAAATTCGTCCATAAAAAAGGAAGCATCTTTACAATAGGATACCGAATTTAACAAACTCCTGGTGGGGGTGGGGGGGATAATGACTGGAAACTAAGCCTGCAATGCCTAATTAAACATTAATTTCTGAATCTTTTTTTTGTATAAATCAGTAGGAGAGCAAAGATTACTGAATGTGCGTACGGGTTCCAGTGTTCTTTGGAAATTTTGTACAAGCTACCAAACATGATCGGTAGGATTTTGTCAATGTTTTCTTCAATCAGGCTGAGAATGTATTCGTTGTTCCAAAAGTACAAAGCTCTCTCCGCGACCTGAAAACAGAACAGAACAGATGAGTGGTGTTTAAATTGTGGCTTGCGATGAAATTTGTTATTGAGAAGGTGGTTGGGAACTGCAAAAGCTCACGTTCCTTTGTATTCAAAGAGGAATATAAACATGAAAAAACAAAAACACATTAAAAGGAACATTGACAAACTGTATAAAGTTTGTAAATCAAAAGCACTTGCGATAAAACATGCTCTTATTCTGAGTGCAGGGCTTCCCTTTATATTCCTGCAGAATAAAAGGGCTAGAAAAATGTATACAATTAGGAGGCAACTACAACAACAGTATTTTTAGGATCCAGGCAAATTGTTGTCCATTAATTTTCATAGAAAGAAATTTATAGGCCAGAGTACAATTCTATAAGCCACTTAGTAGTGTATTGAGGATATGGAAACGTGCAGTATTTTGTTAGAGCTCTGTTCTATTGTGCAAATCTTAAGACACAAAAACAGGAAAAACAGTGTCCGTCCCCTACACAGAGTGGTGATTGGGAGGCAGTGCCCTGTCTGGATGGCAAGGATTAGCATGGAATCGTCTAATGTGATATATTTGTCACATAGATCTTACTCTTGCGAACTTATAAAATCCATACGGCAGGGTTTGTAATAAAGATTAAAGTTTAATAGCCACTAGCTGCCGCGCCATGCACAGTTGGCAACAGGACACCTAAAGGCATTTTACCTCAAGGTTTCAGATAACACCCCCAAATGTGGTCACTTACCTGAAAATGAGAACTGGATACACACTTTGAGATTTGTTTAAACAGAGGCTCCTGAATCTTCTTGAATTGTGTTGGCTCAATCACATCCAATATTTCTTCTATTTCACCTAAAAACATTACCTGTACAGACACAAACAGTGAAGTGAATGGAAGAGAAATAAATTAAAATGTCACCGCTAACCAAAGCTGTTCACTAGGCAAGCGACAAGACAAATGAGATAGGGGGGAAGGGGGCGACACAAAAACACAATTTGTCGGTATATATTTTTCCAACTAGCTTGCACGTTTCAAAGATTATAAACAATCCATATGCCCTGGTGCACAAAATCTCTTCAAATTATATCTGTATCTAGATTGTAAATTCCCACGGGATTAGGGCCCTCATGTCCTCGTGTTTCTGTTAGCAGCAATACAGACCTGCCTCCTGTATGTATCGTTGAATTGTCCTGTCTTTACCCATTGCACCTTGTACAGCGCTGCGGAATGTGTTGGCGCTTAATAAATAATAATCATCATCATGACATGGAGTCACTCTGGGTCTTAAAACTATTAAATTTTGAGAGAAGATTGGGGAGTGTGTCTATGATATAATGTCACTGAAACAAATGCTCTGTTCCTTGAAAAAGGCTGGTTTTTGGGAGTTAACCTCCCTGGCGGTCCGATTCTGACATATTTTATATGTCAGAATCGTTCCTATTTATTCTGGCCCCCTACCGGTATAAGTGTGGCTCAGGGGTTAACTTTCAATACGGAAAGCGGCATCCCCGAGCCACACTCGGGCCAATACTTACATGTCCTGCGCTCCCTCACTGTCCCCACAGTCACACTGCAGCCGATCGCGATGTCACATTTCCTGTTTCACTCCTCGTGAGAAGAGAACCAGGCAGTGTGACGTTGCGAGCAGCTGGAGGAGACTGCGGGATCAGAGAGGGAGCGCAGGACATGTAGGTATACAGCCCGAGTGTGGCTCGGGGATACCGCTTGCAGTACAAAAAGTTAACCCCGAGCCACACTCGGGAAAACCGTCAGGGAGGTTAATTTATTCATAATAAAATTAATGGTTTTATGATCCTGAGTGCGTCCACCAGGTCATGAGACACATACATACATACATACATACAATCACTTCTACTGCGTTACTCTGGTGATTTATTATATATATTAGATTTGTAGAAGACATTTACACATCCCAGCAATCCAGAGAACGGCTTGCTGCATATGGGAAATGTAGCACATGAGCTCTGTAAAGCAGTTCTCTGAATTGCTGGGATGTGTAAATGACCTCTGCAATAATAAACTTTATTATTTGCTGTGTGGAGGCTTTAAATCTCAATTTTTGCCCGCTCTTCTATTTCAGCTATTTAACCAGATTTCCCAGTATACTGTACTGGCCATGCAGAGAACATTCATGTTTTTCCATGGATGAGCCAAGAAAATCTGACTTCATATTCTTGATCCAATGAGCAGCTTGACGCTACGAGCGCAGCGAATGCGCGGTATGCAGAAGGCAGAGGGACACTGCACAAAACCAGACAGATCCTTGTTTGGCAAATTTGTAGAATAACCCTAATTGTCCATGATGGTGGTGCCTACATATTTAGCACCGTGTCCACAAGTAACACATTACTGCGTCTCGGATCCCCCTTATGTTACTCCTGAAGGTACCACAGTGAGGCATAGTAAATGTAACTCAGCAGCAGGCATTCAAAATACAAAACATGCATAACATACAACAGGTATATTTCAGGCCTCTGACCAAAGGAATTTTACCTCTTTTTGGCTGCAGGTTTTAGGCCAGAATTTCAGTAACCCTCTAATAACCTACATTAGAAAACAGAAAATAAAATTAGGCAAAACAAAAACAATAGTCAAAGTAAGCACTGGATTAAGCATGAAAAGTCAATCCCAAATCGCAACAGAAATGGAAGAATATAAACCTTATTACCCAGCTAGAACACTTTCCATGGGATCCTTGGTGAAGAGAGGGACTCCTGTGCCAGGGTTACCTGCAGACATTTACAGTCAGGTCCAAAAATATTGGGACATCGACACAATTCTAACATCTTTGGCTCTATACACCACCACAACGGAGTTGGAATGAGACAAACACAATGTGCTTTAACTGCAGATTGCCAGCTTTAATTTGAGGGTATCTACATCCAACTCAGGTGAACGGTGTAGGACTTACAGCAGTTTGCAGATGTGCCTCCCACTTGTTAAGGGACCAAAGGTAATGGGACAATTGGCTTCTCAGCTGTTCCATGGCCAGGTGTGTGATATTCCCTCATTGCCCAAATTACAATGTGCAGATAAAAGGCCCAGAGTTAATTTCAAGTATGCTATTTGCATTTGGAATCTGTTGTTGTCAACTCTCAAGATGAGATCCAAAGAGCTGTCACTATCAGTGAAGCAAGCCATCATTAGGCTGAAGAAACAAAACAAACCCATCAGAGAGCTAGCAAGAACATTAGGTGTGGCCAAAACAACGGTTTGGAACATTCTAAAAAAAAAACAAAAAAAAAAAAAACACACCTGTGAGCAACACCAAAAGACCTGGGAGACCACAGAAAACTGTGGTGGATGACCAAGAATAATTTCCCTGGTGAAGAAAACACCCTTCACAACAGTTGGCCAGATCAAGAACACTCTCCGGAAGGTAGTTGTATGTGTGTCAAAGTCAACAATCACTAGAAGACTTCACCAGAGTGAATACAAAGGGTTCACCACAAGATGTAAACCATTGGTGAGCCTCAAAAACAGGAAGGCCAGATTAGAGTTTGCCAAACAACACCTAACAAAGCCTTCACAGTTCTGGAACAAGATCCTATGGACAGAGGAGACCAAAATCAACTTGTACCAGAGTGATGGGAAGAGAAGAGTATGGAGAAGGAAAGGAACTGCTCATGATCCTAAGCTTACCACCTCATCAGTGAAGCATGGTTGTGGTAGTGTCATGGCGTGGGCATGTATGGCTGCCAATGGAACTGGTTCTCTTGTATTTATTGATGATGTGACTGCTGACAAAAGCAGCAGGATGAATTCTGAAGTGTTTCGGGCAATATTATCTGCTCACATTCAGCCAAATGCTGCAGAACTCATTGGATGGTGCTTCACAGTGCAGATGGACAATGACCTAAAGCATACTGCAAAAGCAACCAAAGAGTTTTTGAAGGGACAGAAGTGGAATGTTATGCAATGGCCAAGTCAATCACCTGACCTGAATCCAATTGAGCATGCATTTCACTTGCGGAAGACAAAACTGAAGGGAAAATGCCCCAAGAACAAGCAGGAACTGAAGACAGTTGCAGTAGAGGCCTGGCAGAGCATCACCAGGGATGAAACCCAGCGTCTGTCTGGTGATGTCTATGCGTTCCAGACTTCATGCTGTGATTGACTGCAAAGGATTTGCAACCAAGTATTAAGAAGGGAAAGTTTGATTTATGATCATTATTCTGTCCTATTACCTTTGGTCCCTTAACAAGTGGGAGGCACATCTGCAAACTGCTGTAAGTCCTACACCGTTCACCTGAGTTGGATGTAGATACCCTCAAATTAAAGCTGACAGTCTGCAGTTAAAGCACATTGTGTTTGTTTCATTCCAACTCCATTGTGGTGGTGTATAGAGCCAAAGATGTTAGAATTGTGTCGATGTCCCAATATTTCTGGACCTGACTGTATAACCCCAAGGGGCTACCTGCAGCCATTTATAACCCCAAGGGGCTACCTGCAGACATTTATAATCCCATGGGGCTACCTGTGGATATTTTTGTGCCAACTGGTTAGCATGGAAAAGGTGCATTGGGACAACATGACAGATTTGTAAAAGTGTAATGTGCAAGTATGATATAAATGTGTATGCGTAATTGTTGCTTATCCTCAGTTTTTCACCAAGAAACACATTTAATTGGAAAGGATTAGTATTAAGTAGGTCAGTGTTTCCCAAACCTGTCCTCAGGACCTGCCAAAAACCACTTTTCCAGATATCTGAAGCACAGCACAGGTGATATGATTTGTTGCTCAGTGATTGCAGGACTCAGTCTGCATTTCCCCAAGGAGATTGAAAAACCTGGCCTGGCTGAGGGTCCAGAGGACAGATTTGGGAAACACTGAAGTAGGTGGATCAGCTTTTTGTCCGGTGGTATCACACGCAACTAGTGCGCACACTACACGTGTGGCCCTCCCGGTTGAGCAGTCACAAAGCTGAGACAGATGCAGGGAAGAGCGGTCACATGGACACACTCCGTACACGCGTGTGACCGCAGCCTTAGAGCGCACTCTGCGTGCGTGCAAAACGGACAGACGTACTGACGAAAGATACTGTAGACACCACACGATCCGTGTTTTCTTGATGGACGTAGAGAAAAGGTAACTATGGGAAATAAAATTTATATGAAAAATGATAAAAATTTGAAAAGGATATGAAAAGCCATTGTGTGCGTCAAGGTGCTGGGCGTTGCAAATGTGCTGCGTCTGACATCACTCAAACAGAACACTACGCAGAAGTGGTGCACTCTGTGCGTCCGTGGTAGCACTTTTACGTTCTTGTCTAACTTGCGTCCATTTGCCGCGTGCGTTGTTCAGTGCGCACGTGTTTCGTGTGTGGGTCTCTATTGCTCATGATTCTATGCTACGACGGACGTTAAACTGTGAAGCAACATGGACGTGATCACTGCGTTCATCGGACACGGGCCGTAAGGTGTATCAAATTCCTAGGCAGTTTCCCATTCTGTAAACAGGTAAAATAGGTTTGGGAAGCTTAACGTTCCATTTCTCCTCTAATGAGCTTTTTGTTATCTCCGACCCCCTTCTATTTATGCTGAAATCATGATATAGGAGGCCTTAAAATTAGATCAAAAGAATAAAATTATGTAGAAACAAAACCTGCAGTTTTTGGTCATAATGGCCTAACTGAAAACAATTTAGATTTTTTTACTAGCTCTATTACTCATCAGGTGGATGTTACTAGCAACAAACCTACAGGTTGAGTATCACCTGAAAACCCAAAATGTTCCAAACTGTTTAAGCACTGACATGACACGAGTGGAAAAATGTACGCTTGACAGCAAGATCTCTGAAAACACAATACTTCAGAGAAGCCCATCGGCTCAATCCATGACTCCCCAGCTGTACATGTCTTGCGCCATCTTCCCACCAAGCCCAACTTCACCCCCACTACTTCAGGTCCTCTACCCTCACCTTATGTGTCACCCCTCTCCTCTTAGATTGTAAGCTCTCAAGCAGGGTCCTCTCTCCTACTGTTCTCTGTGTTAAACTTGTATGTAAATATTATGTCTCACCCATTGTACAGTACTACAGAACTTGTTAGTGCTTTATAAAGACTTGTAACTGCTCTTAAATGAGGTGAACGGGGCAATGCTGCCATTTAATAAATTTCACATTGAGTCCACAAGGAAAAGGGGTCATTGCAGCGAGAGATAAAAGGAAAGCCTCACTTCAATGTCACCAAGGTTGAAAGGGGTCACCTCTGAAGTTATTTACATAAATGGAAGAACAGGTGATTCTTCATTAAAGAAAGAAAAAAAAAAAAAAGTGGCATCATGGTGTAAAATAAAATGCCGCCTGGTGCCTAGTTCAGTAATAAGTGGTGAATGTTAAAAACAATTCTGCCTTTCCAATTAATAACGGAGGGAAACATCAGCGCTATTTAGAGGAGTGAGGGCGCTGTCACGCACTTAAAATTTTGTAAGAGGATTCTTCAAGTTAGGAATCTTGTTTTTCCACTTTTCTGGCAACGTTATCGACGATCTGTGCAGCAACAATAAAAATGTGCAGCGTATTATGCTCCCACATAAGAGTACTTTCTATAATAAGCACAGCTAGTTCCAAAACATGGTTATTTTGAAGCTCTGACGCCCACTAAAGGCAAGATCGCGTTTGTTGCATGCTCGCTCTGCTGTGATTACACATTGCTGCTCTTGACAGTTCTTTCCTCAAGGTGAACTCTGATGATTAAGGTCAGCAGGAATTGTGAAGCTATTTTATTTTTTGCTGGCAGCATCCAAGATATTATCACACGATGCTTACATATAAAAATCAAACCTAAAATGTGCTCAAACCATTTCAGAAAGGAAAAAAAACAAAAGAAAAACCTCAATGCCACATATGACTGCAAGTAGAATCATACTTACTGGATCTGTGAGTGTAGAATCCTTCTCCAAAAACTGAACGACACAATACGCTAGCTTTAGAGGAGAAAAGAATAAAAGGAACTTTTAGGATCAGATAAAACAAAAGGTTTCAATGGGGGAACCCCTACAAACACCTATCCTTCCCTGCTAAGATACCTCATCCACATACAAACTGGTATGACATACTTTAAAAGGTTATTGTAACAGTTTGAGTAGAGAATACATAATTATAAAGATTTATTTTCCAGCAAAAATGAGTGGCAGCGTTGTGAATTCAGTGTCTTCCTATTATGATAGAAATATTCATTCACTTCCACCTTGTTCCACCTTGATACAATCGGCATCTATGAAACTACATCACAAAAACATAAAATGATCCACAAAAGATGCGCTGTGTAAAAGTCAACATGCCATTTCAAGTGCACAAATATTTAACTGGAATGCAGCAGGTACACATTTTAGCTCCAACACTCATGTCTACAGATAACACTGGAACTTAAACCTATGTGTGTATCAGCCCATGGAAATAACTCTAGTCTGTCTTGTATCACATCTGCCACAGGAAACGTTAAATTAGTCCCTATAAATTTACATAATGTAATCTGTTGAAATGATTAAACTCAAAACGTGCCAAAGCAGAAAAGCCTGAGATTAAGGAAGGAACAAAATAGTGTGCGCGCGTGTGCATGGGGGGGGGGGGGTGTAATAGAAAGACTGGGCAGTCATATATGTCCTTCATTCACTTGAATACCCTCACTTCCAGGTGCCTGCATTTCTCCCCCCCTATTAACCACCACACTACCTCTGTGCTTCTCTACCTGGTGCTTTATTTGTAGCCAGCAGCTTCACACTCCCCCTGCTCCCTTTTGTCTCCTGTCCCTTTAGATCAGTGTTTCCCAAACCTGTCCTCCAGACCCGCTGACAGGCCAGGTTTTCCAGATATCTGAAGCGCAGCACAGGTGATGTGATTTTCTGCTCAGGGATTGCAGGATTCAGTCTGCTTTTCCCCAAGGTAATCTGCAAAACCTGGCCTGGTTGAGGATCCCGACGACAGGTTTGAGAAACACTGCTTTAGCTTGCAGTGACAAGCATTTATAAATTGGCAACAGCTTCCACACAGCCAGAAGGGCAAAACAGACAGGTTAGACACACTGAGAACAATGGGAGAAGAGGACACTGCTCAAGAGCTGACAATCGATCCTAACAAAGACTAAAACTAAAGCACACTGTGTAATTTGTGACCCAATGTCATAATATGGTCCTCTTAGAATGACCAGAGCAATGAAATACCAGGCACGGAGATATTATTTTCCGATCACTGCGCAACTGACCTGTGCGTGAAATAAAGCTAATCCTTTCGCAGTATGCATAGGTATCAGGACTTTCATGAGGAACTGCTTATGTTCTGCTTTTAACGGCAATGCAAATCCATTAATAATGCTGTGGGGAAAAAGAAAAATTAAAAAAAAAAAACACCCAAAACTAAAAGACTAACAAGAAGCCCAACATAACAATTCTCTTAAAAAAAAATACCTTCCCAATATTTCCAGCAATTCTGCAACACCATTGTAGTGCTCCGTTTCATAGATAAACCTGTTAATAGAAGCAAACAGGGCTGGGTTATTAATAGAGTTATTCAATATTTAACCAGAACTGGCTAAACCTCTCTTTTTTTAAGCCAGGAATTTCCATTGTGGATTCAAGATGTACATTACATTTTAATTCCCTGAATGTAATTCCAGTGTGATTTTCTATAGATGTTCATACGACAGGGTTCTGCACAGAATGCATTTCAATATAGGTTTACAAACAGAAAATTAAATTAAGCCTAGGCTATAAAAAGTGAAGAAATGGGTCTCAGCACGATCGCTGAATTCATTGGAGAATTTAGATGACGCTCCCTTTAAACTCTGGAGAACGTAATGACTGCATTCCCAGATGTCTTTACTCATTAAGTCTTTCCTGCGTTGCTTCATATCCAAACACAAATAACCTGGAATTCACTAGGCTCTCAATCCTCTGAGGAGATATCAAAACACAGGTCATCCCAGAACCCAAGAAAAGCAACAAATGTTTCTTAGGGGAAATTGAAGGAGAGACAGATAAAAATGTGAAGAGAAAAGCAAAGTAAGCTGAGCGTAAAACCCATTACACCTAAAGCTGGGCTCTATTAATTTAAATAAAATGCTGACTGGAATAGCAGACAAGTTTGTCACCGTTTGTTTGAGCATTCAAAAAAAAAGGAACATCAAATCACACATCTGAATTGACCAGAGCTGCTTTATGTGTTTTTGAGAGCCAATGCGGACAACAAAATATGGAATTCCCTTCCTAAAGATGTTGTTTTAGAAGCTAGAGGTCTTAAAAAAAAAAAGGAAAAAAAGAAAGTGGCCGATTTTCTGGTAACATACAATATAATTTTGTTTCTAACTCACGTTTCCGAACCGTTTGGGGACCTGCACGTGGAGGATACGCATGGGGGCTGGCTGCGGGATGCCCCCTCACCCCCTTGGATGCGCGACGGCAGTTATATCGGGCCTGGACTCCTGCCTACAGCTGCTGATGGAGGAGGGTGACGGCCCGCTTACTAGGGGAGTGTGGCACCACCTGATGGCCGCGTTAAAGTATTGCTGGAGCGTGGGGGCCCTGTGGGAGTAAGGCCCTATGGGAGTAAGACCCAGGGGTTGCCCCACTCCCGAGACCTGCTGACGGCCGAGCAGCTGCTGTGGCTACTGATGGAAGTTGCACCGGGATCGGTGCTTCGGTGGAGACCTTTCCTACCTGCCGAGTGGTGGAGTGTCTGGAGGCCGGGGTTGGTGAGAGGCGCTGTGCTAGTGGCGATGTGCATGCTGGCTGGCTGACGGACACTCTGCCTCCAGGAGCGGCGCTCGATCCTCATGGAGGTGACGAACCGACACGGGCTGAGGATGGAGTGCTACTTGATGTGCCGGCTGCCGTATACCCCCACGAGTATCCTGTTCTGCCGAAGATGCCGCGCTTCGGGAGGCTGCTTGCTAGTGGGCCGTGGGCCCAAGTTGTGGCAGCTGGGGGGGGGGGGGGGGGAGAAGCAGCATGGGCCTGTCAGCCTTTCTCCCGTGCAGAGACTGCCCGCGACAATCCTCTGAAGTTGATGGCTGTTCTGCGTATACCTGGTCTGCTGTGTATCGCCCTGCCTGTGCCGCGATTGCTGCTATTCCGAGATCCTGGCTTAGGGGACACTCTTATTTTTATTTGTAAGTCGCCTCCCCCCCGTTTTGCAGTCTAGTAGCCTTTTCCAGCCACTCTCGATGACGGTTTATGCTGTTGTACACCAGGTGGGAACGACTTCTTTACCTACAAAACACCTTGCGGACCCTTTTTGATTTTTTTTGGTTTTGTCTCTTGGACGATTACAGTTGACTATTTCTCTCATGCAGATGTGTTATATTATAGCAGTGTCACTTCGATGCCTAATTATTAACCTTGATGACCTTTTGATTATTCTGACATATTTTTCTTATCTTTTACAGCTGTGATATTTGGCCCTGCGAGGCCAACCTTGCTGGTCGGTTTGTGACCATTTGTTTGAAAAATAAAAATCTTAAATACAAAAAAATAATGAAATTAAAGTGGAATGTCAAATAACACAAACAAGGAAACGATTTATATGCAGGATGGGATATCAAAGCCAAGAATAGGAGAAGAGAACATCCACCATGGGAGGGGGACACGACCAGGAGATGGGAGAAAAAAAATTAAAAGGTGGGGGGGGGGTCAGCAGGAGGGTGGGTGAGCAGCCGCTGTTGGAGGCTAGGGTCAGACGAACGCATTTTTATGTTGTCTGTGAAAAAGTGCGTTCGAACGAATGGACGCATTTTTTCACAGAATACGTGATAGTGGTCATACTATGCGCATTTTCGTCCGTGATTTTGTACGGATCATCAATAAAACACTTCTTGCATCTGGACGTTATGTTGGCCGGACATTAGCAGCGTCTGATGTCTCCAATTCACGCACACACGCCTCTAGCGGGCGCAGCGCACTCTGTACGTCAGTACCTGCGGTTTCACGTTCTCGAAAAAATGCGTTCATTTTCCACTTGCGTTGCGCAGCCGGACTTTTGTGCGACCGTACTTCGTATATTGGCTGTCATTGCCCGGCATCTGCTGCTAGTGCGGCCGTGATTAAGTGCGGCTGCACGCGCGTTCGCACTGCCTCAGTCTGACCCTAGCCGGAGAGGCACAAAAAAAAGCGCCTTTTTTTTGCATTCTTTTGCCTCAACAGCAGCAGTGGAGTTGTGAAATCCTGAATTTCACAGATATTGGTCTTTTCCTACGTATATTACGATTATATTATTAAGTGACACTGCAGTATCACACCCCGACTGCAAGTCTGCATTTAGTGAAGAGCCCCAAAAAGCAATTCAAGAATGGCGGTGGGAGAGGTGTAAGCATAGTCTAGAGGTGAGAAGCCATAGACAGTCTGAAGAGTACAAATCTCTCCAGATGAATAAATAAAAAACCCTGAATCGTACAGGATGTATATAGCGATGCGGATGAGTTTCTATACAGCTGCACACTGCTCCGACACTTTGTGTTTAATAAAAGATAAATACACTTTACTATCATGGAAATACAGAACACATTAATGTCTGCAATTCTAGAGATTCAGCTGAGGTAGAGGATTTGAGAATTTAAAAGGGGGAGATTTATTGGTGGAGAGAGAAGTGGACACGTCAGATCAGAGTGATAAGACTGAGGAATAATCTGTGGAGGAGGAAGAACTGGCGACACAAGATGAAGGAATTCTTAAATATTTTACAAATAAATGTCACACACACACACGATTTTGTGTACTGAACCATTGCAATACCTGAGAAAAATGTTGTTAATCTGTTTCCTTATGAATGCTCTTAGCCCGAGGAACTTTCCGTAAATTCGATGCAGCACCGTCTTCAAGAAGTCTCGCTCTCGCGGATCTTCGCTATCAAATAGTTCCAAAAGCTGTCAAAAACGAATAGACACAAAAAACATACATTAGAAAAAGTAAAAATCAACAAAGCTATAAAAAGAGAGTCACGGTAGAGATAAATAAATGGACAGCAACCAACGCTTGAAATATGAGAAACTTAGATTTTCGGTTAATTGCTCAGGAACATTTTAAGCCAAAATAGTGGAATTTCAGGATGTTCACTTCTCCAGTAACCTTCAGCTAAGTATTTAGGCCTAAAGTTTGTAATGCTTTTAAAATTCTCCAAGAATGCAAGTCAAGTCTATTTTACTCCAATATCAATGTAATAAAGCAGGTAGAAAACAGTCATTCTAAAAGGTCTCTCCTACGGCTCCAGGGAGGAGCTTTCCAGCACAGAATCATTCTGCCAAGTACAAAGGAAATAGTCACTACAGACGTCTACACAGAAACCGATTCGATTGTAGCGCCTGCAAGGGACATACTGATCAGCACCAATGCGTTTCTCGCTGGCGCTGAGCAGCATGTCCCACCAAGCTAGTGTTACACAGCGAGTCCCCTACTGGAGCTGCAGAGTGTCAAAACAGAGGAGGAACAGTAAGGAGCGGCAGAATGGCACCTTTTCACAAAGTTGCAATTTTCAGAGACTTCCGAATCTCGTAATTCTGGATACAGGTTTCCCTGGCTGTATGGAACTGTATAAATGAGTGAAAGCAGGAACAGGATACCTGAGCACCATGCAGAAAACTCTACTTTGACCATAAGCCAATCGCCGTGCCTGCAATTAAGGCTGGTATGGAGAGCTATGGGGCAAGCTGACTGATTGCAGCAACTTCACAGACATAATACTCGGCTTTACAATGAAACCACGTGAGATGACCACATATCTTCTCAAACTCCAAGTTTTGACAACAGCAGATCTATAGGACACAAGAGGACAAATTTGGTCTTTGTGCCCTTCAGGATAGAAACGACATGTGGCGGCAATTTATTTTCCTCTCTCCATAAAGTCACGTTACATCAGTCTTTGTGAGAGGTTTTGACTTGGGGAGGGGGGGGGGGGATTTCTCCCTTGTTCTTTTTAATGGTTCCCAAGTTTCTGGAAACTTTGGTTCTATCGAGTCTGATGGGTGACAAAGACTGCGCTCGCACACAGACATTCAATGAGACTCTTGTTCATCCGAGTGGTAAAGCCAGGTGTCAGCTGTTGGTTCTCCTCCAAACCGTGAATTAGCGCATTCATACAGAGAACATCAAGCATAACAGGTGGATTTGAAAAGAATTCAAAATGACTTCTAGAAGAATCCTTGGCACATTCACTTTTGACATTTTTAAAACAAAAGGCAGTCTAGGACGCTGCCAAATATTTAACGCTCGACTGAGTTTCAAAATCTCAGCACAAACAATTTGGGGGTGGGGGGGGGGCCTATAGTGAAAAATTATATCCAAAAATGAAAACAGGTGTCTCCCTTAAACATTATAATGTGTACATTAAAACACTGCAAAAAATAAATAATAGTAATCGTAATAATTAGATTTCCATTTTTCTGCCATTCGAATAGGGGTCGGCAACCTTCCTCCTTTAGATGTTTTGGAATTATATCTCCCATGAGCCTTAGGCACTCATCAGTTTGGCTGAGCCTCATGGGAAATGTAGTTCCAAATCTTCTGGAGGGCCACCAAACACTGCTACAGAATTAAAACAAAACCTGCTTGCTGTCCTCAAGACTGGACAGAAGGGAGAAAAAGCACTCGGGGGGGGGGGGGGGGGAACAGACAAAAAAGGTGAAACCTTGACCCCATGATTAGTAAAGCCGCATACTAGGGGTTAGATCACATATGGGTATGTAAGCGTTAACATCAGGATGTGTGACTAACGCATGTCCATCATATTTACCTTCCTAACGTTATTTTCTTTTTTAGTGTTTAACACAACCATTAGGCTGGGTTCACACCTGAGCGTATCTCATATGCGCGTTTTACGCGCGTCTTTTGTCGGGCGTTTTATGAGTGTTTTTGACAATTAGAAACGAGCGTCGTACACACATTTTTTGAAGTCTATGGCTGCAAACACGCTGTAATACGCCCCAAAGAAGCTCCAGTACATTGGGCATAGGGCGTTTTACAGCATGTTCCTACTCGCTGTAAAATGCCCAGGTGTGAACCATGCCCATAGGAAATAATGGGATTTCAGTGTTTGAGCGTTTTACAGTGCGTAGGAACTCACTGTAAGACGCCCAGGTGTGAACCAGGCCTTAGTGCAACGGTGATTACGTGAGCTTACTGTACTTGCGCACCCTATACTTACCATGGGGAAAGCAATCTGCAATTATCGTTAGGATAAGGCATTACAAATTGCTAGCGCTAATTGTCACACCGATGGGTTAACGAAATATTACCATGTCCTAAAAGCTGGTGCTAAATGATTCTGCTGTTGCAACTAACCCCCCCCCCCCCCCATGAATCCGATACTCACCTCGCATCCCATGACTAGAACGGTGGCTTGATCCGATGCTTGCTGTCGCCGGGAGCAGAGTGGGACTGGAGATAGTCCCCCCCAGTCCCCCTCTGCAGTCACGCGCTCCGGCAGTGCAACCCTTCATGGAGTCCTGTGTACTCCAGGTGGTGATACAGCGGTGCGGAAATGCTACCTCGAGTATCACCTAAAACAAACATAGGAGCAGAAACATGAGGTGTATAGGGCTCTGCTCAGGAGCTTACAATCTATGTGATAAACATGTGAAACAAATGCATTCCGCTTTATTAATGAAAATCCACGGCTTCATATTATTTAGAACATGAGTCAAAGAAATCTAGGAGACATTTAATAATTTTAGGAGCCAAAGAATTCTGAATTTAAAGTGTGTGCATGTGTCCAGATTTTAAATGACGGAACGCAAGCAATAGCGTGGTGCTGTGAGATGAGAGTCTATTCCTATTTTTCTGTGGTTATTTTGATTTGGTGAGAGCAATGCCCAATTTCATTTACTGGTCTGGAACTAGCTGTTTACATGAATGGTGTTATCTCTCGGTTTATGCAGTGAAAAGCAGGTACTCTCTCCACCGGTTACTATGCAACAATTAAAAAGAAGCGAGCTTTGTAAAAATTAACATGATCACATCAGTGAAAATCATTACCTGCTGCACAAACTTCTGATCCACAAACCGTTTGGCGACGCTGGGCTGAAAATCTGGACTTTCCAAAAATCGCAAGAAGAATTCATACACCAACTGGAAAAAATAAAAAAGGCATTAGCAGACATATCTAGAAAAATCATACAAATCTTCCTCCCAGTAATGGCTTTGGTCATGACCATAGAACGTTCAGTCCAGCCGTGTCACGTGAAGTTGCAGGTATGAAGGGGTTAACAGCACCAAGCCTCTGGGCTTTAAACACCTCTAACACTAGGGTCCCAAATTACGCCCATGTTGCCCAACACCCAAAACCTTACCTACACCACCTCACAAAATCCTGCTGCCACCACCACAAATTAGAAAGGATCTTGGATTATCCTTCAACTACATATCAACCCTACCCAGGTCCCAACATATACAAAACCCAAAACTGATAAACATACAGCATTAACGCACAAACCAAGCTCTGAGGGTGAAACATAAATTTAATAGAGCAAAGACAGACATTAACAAATCACCTTAATAACAGACAAATGCCTAAGAGTGCGTAACAGAAAAGACAAAAAAGGACATTAAGAAAAAGAAAAGAAAAAAAAAACACCACACAGGACACAACCAGAAATGCAAACCACCTGAATCATGCCAGCATCAGGTCATAGTTTGGCAGTGAATATCCACTTTTATGATGAGTTAAAGCAGGGTTTGACAAAGCCAGGAGCCTGGTAGCCACTGGCTCCTAGAATTTTACTCCTGGCTCCTAAATTTCCAGTTTATTTTACACCAATCTAGTAGCATCTAGTTGGCTTCAATGTTTTCTTCCTGTCTCCTACATTTAATGTAAATATATCCAGCAATGGTGTATGTATTTATATACAGTGGGGCAATAAAGTATTTAGTCAGCCACCAATTGTGCAGGTTCTCCCACTTGATGAGCGAGGCCTGTAATTGTCATCATTAGGTACACTTCAACTAAAAGAGACAAAATTAGAAAAAAAAAAATCCAGAAAATCACATTGTCTGATTTTTAAAGAATTTGCAAATTATGGTGGAAAATAAGTATTTGGCCACCTACAGTACAGTACAAACAAGCAAGATTTCTGGCTCTCACAGACCTGTAACATCTTCTTTAAGAGGCTCCTCTGTCCTCCACTCGTTACCTGTATGTATGGCACCTGTTTGAACTTGTTATCAGTATAAAAGACACCTGTGCACAACC
Source organism: Leptobrachium leishanense (assembly GCA_009667805.1). NCBI lineage: Eukaryota > Metazoa > Chordata > Amphibia > Anura > Megophryidae > Leptobrachium > Leptobrachium leishanense. The sequence goes on from CM019066.1 coordinate 338,026,699, forward strand.
TCAAACATACACACTCCAAACTCCACTATGGTCAAGACCAAAGAGCTTTTGAAGGACACAAAAATTGTAGACCAGAAACAAAATTGTAGACCTGCACCAGGCTGGGACGACTGAATCTGCAATAGGCAAGCACCAAGCGTGTGAAGAAATCAACTGTGGGAGCAATCACTAGAAAATGGAAGACATACAAGACCACTGATAATCTCCATCGATCTGGGGCTCCACGCAAGATCTCACCCAAAATGATCACAAGAACGGTGAGCAAAAAACCCAGAACCACACGGGGGGACCTAGTGAATGACCTGCAGAGAGCTGGGACCAAAGTAACAAAGGCTACCATCAGTAACACACTACGCCGCCAGGGACTCAAATCCTGCAGTGCCAGACGTGTCCCCCTGCTTAAGCCAGTACATGTCCGGGCCCGTCTGAAGTTTGCTAGGGAGCATTTGGATGATCCAGAAGAGGATTGGGAGAATGTCATATGGTCAGATGAAACCAAAGTAGAACTTTTTGGTAAAAAAATCAACTCGTCGTGTTTGGAGGAGAGAGAATGCTGAGCTGCATCCAAAGAACACCATACCTACTGTGAAGCATGGTGGCGGAAACATCATGCTTTGGGGCTGGTTTACTGCAAAGGGACCAGGACAACTGATCCGTGTAAAGGGAAGAATGAATGGGGCCATGTATTGTGGGATTTTGAGTGAAAACCTCCTTCCATCAGCAAGGGCATTGAAGATGAAACGTGGCTGGGTCTTTCAGCTAGGACAATGATCCCAAACACACCGCCCAGGCAACAAAGGAGTGGCTTCGTAAGAAGCATATCAAGGTCCTGGAGTGGCCTAGCCAGTTTCCAGATCTCAACCCCATAGAAAACCTTTGGAGGGAGTTGAAGGTCCGTGTTGCCCAGCGACAGCCCCAAAACATCACTGCTCTAGAGGAGATCTAATAGTGAGAAGAGGGGTTTGTGAGGGTTCTGAGAACGAGCAACGGCACTAATGGCCCGCTCTACGGTGGGGGCCCGCTCAGGTCTCAAGGTTTTAGCTTGTATGTGCCATTACAGGGATGAATGCTCCACATGCAAATCAGCCTGCTCTGAGCGGGCCCCCACCGTAGAGCAGGCCATTAGTGCTGTTGCTCGTTCTCAGGACACTCACAAACCCCTCTTCTCCTCACTATTGAAAGGGATGTGGGTATAAAGCTATATACCCTAAAGCGTGGGCGCCTATAAAGTTATATATTGTTTTTACCAATAAATGCAGTTAGGATAATAAATTATAACCAGTAAGTGATATGCCGCCGCCCTGGGATAAAAAACACAGAAAAAACAACCAAAATCTGTGCTAAACAAAGAGGAGGGAGGTGTGGCAGGTATCCCTGACAGCGCATCAATAGTGCAAAACACTGGAATGCAATTGGAACATTTGCATATGCATATATAAATAATGAAATAAAGTGAATCAATAGTAGGCACAATAGTGAAATAAAGTGCAACAAAACAGTAAAGTGCCTTAAAAGAATAAAACCAGCAGGGCTAAGTGCAATAGTACATATAGGAGGATAAGTAGATATCTGTAGATAATAATCATAGTGCACAAATTAAATGTCCATTGCTAATCCGATGGACATGTGCAAAAAGTGTCCAATATTTCAATTGAGTGCAATAGTGCGTATAGCAGTCCGTGAAGATGGAAGATAAAATATTCAGGAGTCCCTATGTTTGTGGTGCTCCTTATTCCGGTGGAAAGTTCGTCACGTCCTCGATTTCATAAAAGAGAAGGGAGAAGCACACGGGGAAATCTTTGGTGCAGGAGATCTTATGACAAATTAGGCAAAGATTATTACTGGTAGAGGTATATACCACTCACATTTAAATGAGCCTAAAAGGTTTCCCGGCTCTAGGTTTAATCGCCTATGGCCATGTAGAGAGTGGCACTTCCCTGCTTTACCAAGTAACAGGTGCAATTAAGGAGCCTTTTAATCTCAGGCTCAGTCAAAATAGCCTTAGGCACTCTTAGGTAGGTGCCCTGGACCTCTTTTCCTCGTTGGTAGATCGAGTGGTGTTGTTCCCACTGGTGTATTTTGGCCTAGGCCAACAAGGCCTAGGGCGGCACTATCCAGGGGGCGGCGGCCTGCACTGGTGGCCCCACCCCTAAATTTTTTTTTTTTTACTTTTGCAAAGTAAGGAAACATTGAGATTTCACTAATTTTCAAGTATGTCCTGGGTAGGCAAGGCCTAGGCTTTCACTTTCCAGGGGGCAGCAAAAAACCTCACCACTGAGTGGGTTACTCACAGAGCACCGAAATAACGCCAACATTTTGGTGTTCTGTAGTTCCCGGCACTTCGGGGAATAAAATTTCCCCACCCTGCAGTGAATTCACCGCAGGGTCCCCAAAGTGCATGGAGTTGGCCACTGAATGCTACTACCGCAAACCCGTGGCCTGCTGTTTTCAAAAGAACTACTGAACGAAAATGTCTGGAATTTACATATAAGATCCTATGATTGATAATAAAAAGTTCTGTTACAGAAAAAAGAAAAACCGCTATTAAAAGAAGGGGGGGAAATTTTTCAGAAAAATTACTAAAAAAGGTAGTTAAAAAAAAAAATCAAAGACTTTTTACTGCAGATTAAAATAATAAATGGTTTATTAGATATTGCATAAAAACTGGAATATTTTTACCATTGAAACCTATGGGGTTCGCCTGAATAAACCTGCTGATTGGAACCACCAAACATCAGGGCATTTCACTGCCATTTCTCTGCTGTTTGGTGTTCTCTGAATAGATTAACCATTACTTCTCTGGGATTTGCAATGCCTTCAAACAGCACCGTACTTGCTGGCAGTTCACCAAACTTGTGTGTGAGCATATCACAGAGCAGTGGTGTACTTAGGGGAGTGGCGGAGGGCGGGCCGCCCCAGGTACCAGTGATTATTTGGGTGTCATTAGGAGGTGCCACTGTCACTGTGTGTCAGCTTTGAGCTGTGTTCTCAAACAATGAGCAGCGGAGCAGGGCGTTTGCATACGGAATAAAATCAGAATAAAAATCCCCCTCTCCTCCCTCCATAACTCCTCCCCCCCATAACTCCTCCCCTGCCCCGCAACAGCTCTAGGAGAAGGGAGGGGGATGTGATTTGTGTGCAGAGAGAGAAGATGACAGTAAATGGCAGGTAAAGGGGGGGGTATCAGCAGAATACGAAGCCCGGTCTGCTTACTGCTGTTTAAAGTGGACCTTTCCTTAACCAGCACTGCAGTGATAGAAATTTGTCATTGAGCTGCCTGGCTCCTGGTGAGGCTGCGTGCATGCAAGTCACGCGGTCCGGCCAGTCAGGTGGTACTGAGTCTCAGTACCACCTGACTGTCTGAACCACGTGACACGCACGCAGCTGCCCACCCTTTCGTTAACACGGACTCTCACTCTATTCTGGACTGAACACCCACGGGAAGGGAATCAAAGCCACGGTGCACCCTCTGGCAGTGGCACCCCACTGATGACAAGATGGCTCCACGCACAGGCACAGCCGCGATCCTAACGTGGCCTGGAGGGACCTCCTGCTGAGTCCGTACACAGTCCCTGCTGACTCTGCACACAGCCCCACTGTGGATGGAGGCCGGTAAATATAAAATAAATAATTGCTGTGTGCTCATATTCACTCGGTTTGCTGGGAGTCTTATTGAAGTGGATTCTAATGCACTCATACACACCGCATTGCTGGGAGTTTTATTGCTGTGAATTCTGATACGCTGACTGACACACACACACACACACATTGCATTGCTGGGAGTTTTATTGCTGTGGATTCTGTGATACACACTGCATATTACTGTGAGTTTTATTGCCCTGGAGCTCTGGGATACGCTCATACACACTGCACATTACTGTGAGTTTTATTGCTGTGCAGTTCTGATATGCTCATACACAGTGCCCATTTCTGTGGGTTTTATTGCTGTGCAGCTCTTTGATACACTCCTATGCAGTGCACGTTTCTGTGGATTTTATTGTTCAACCAATTAGAGCAGCTGTGATCCAGTATACTTGACATGCGTGGCTGTTCTTTGTAAAAATGCTATTTTAAACATTTCATAATTTTATTTATCTCAATACATACATTCGAAATGGTATACAAAATATACAAGTAGGTACTTGGTATCCACTTTTAATATAAAGAGAGGAAAAGGTGGAGCTCTAAGAGGAAAAGGTGGAGCTTAAAGAGGAAGAGGTGTGCCCTTGACAGGAAGGGGTGCCTCAAATTTAAATTAGGGGGTGCACGAGTTTAGCCAGGCCTAGGGCAGCACAAAACCTAAATACACCACTGGTTGTTCCCATGAGGTATCAGGTTGGAATTAGCAAAACACGGCCAATGAAGGGTTAAAGGTAAAAAAAAAAATATACATTTATTCCATAAAAGGGGACATAAAAATACCGAGACGCGTTTCGGCTGTGGTAGCCTTCCTCAGTCGGTGTATTGTCCTGTAGTGTCTGTGTTTTAAAAACCAGAGCTGCAGGCCCCGCCGATAGAGTATAAAGGAGGATGGACTGCTCAGCTCTGGTTTTTAAAACAGACACTACAGGACAATACACCGACTGAGGATTACTTGTGCATTACAAACAAAACCACCTTATAAACCACATGGTGCGGTTTTCTTTCTTTGAAGTAATTGCATGTAAAAAGGCAAAACAAAATTAGGATTTTTTATCTCCTGTTTCCATTTTGTGGATTTTTACCATAATGCAACATTTACGAATATCTGTGCAAAAGCTTTACTTTGTGGCTTATTTAAATTGACAGTATCTAAAAGTTAATGAGGTGGAGGAGTGAAAGTTTAGATTAGGCGGCAGGGGGCTATTGTTCTCCAGGCCAAAGGATAAGAGACGGCAGCTGAATGAAATAAGACAAGAATCTTCAAAGACTTCTAACCTACTCCCTGGTGATGCCCTTTGAATACCCTACACAATACAATAATTTGAGTCGATGACTGCCCCCATTCACTCCATTTTATGACCAAAGCCACACAGTGAGAACCAAGTGATGGAAAGATACGTTACAACACAATGGATACACCCAGTGACAGAGTAAAATATTTTCTTACACAAACTAGAGAAAAACAAAGTACATGTAAGATATCAGAGACAAAACAAAATAAGAACAATTCATTTTTGGTGGCAGCGGCTCTTTAAAAGGACCACACAACCATCCTAAAAATAGGCAATATCTTACCAAAATAAGGTACCGGTATATCAAACATTCAATCGGGATCGACCAAAGATTGAACTTGGGGCCACTGATGGGCAATTGCACCTGGAACCTTGTTTATTGCCCAGGACTAATTTTGACACCAACTGAATCCAGAAGAAGTTAAAAGGAACACATCCTGCATGCTTTGTGTACACACACACAGTTATGTTCAGCCAATGGAAAGGCAGCACATTAAACAAAGTTCCAGTGCAACATTGTTTACATATTCAGATCCTTGGTGAAAGGTGCAAAGTGCGTAGAACTGATCTGTTTTAAGAGATTCATTGCCAACTTACATTATGCGGTTATATTCTTAGACTTCACGTCAACCGTACTGCATGGAGCAGCCAAGCTATCCATGTGAACGGCTTCAGTATCACAAGACAGACCGAGATGTTCTACATTAGAGAAAGAACTGTCCGATTTACTAAACAATGAACGTTTGTAATCTGCTCTAATGGGATTTTACACTTTGCACAAAGCATCTTACTTGCTTGGCGGTCAAGCATGTGCTGTTAATCTACACTTGCATGTTTAACGTGTACAAGTGGCAAGGAGGATTTGAAACTACAATTTTCAGCGCAGTGAGAATTCACTGCACATAACCAGTGACCCCAGTATGTTGCACTTTAGTGAGCGTTTCAGACTGGGTTTTTTGTGCGATAGGCCAAAAAAGAGGTGCATCCCCAGAGGTCAACCTATGTAGCCATGTAACAAAAGACATATCTCTGCTAATACTAGTAATGTAAAACCTTAAAAAGGCCCCAGTTTGTATATTACAAGAAATATACAGCGATAAATTACTGCATGCATCCACCCACTCTGTATTTTGTTAGAAGTTGGTACAATAGGAATTGGTCAGGGTTATTCAGAGAAAGGTGAAAACCAGGAGAACTGGCAAGAAAAGAGAATAATCTAGACCAAATAGCCTATTTGGAAAGGGAGAATTTTTCTGGGTTTGGCTATTTTGACCTAGAATTTTCACTTCTCCAGTCATTCTCCTGAGGTTCACCTTCTTTGAATAGACCTGTTAGATTAACGTGCAGTAGGCACTTGCAACAGCCGAGTCTCGAGAGAAGTTTGTGGCTTTGCTGGAATAGGACAGGAACACAAAGATGCATATATATTTAATACACGCACCCCACATTCTTGCATCTTTGCTTCTACTGCCTTCTGAAAATTAATAACTTTATTTACTCTGCATAGGAAGAGCTAACGAGTAACAGCTAGAGAATAACTAGCAATTCCAAGGTCGCTCATTATCCTGTAAAATTAAAATTACAGGCAGTAAGAAACTGTATTAAATGACTTCGCACTAGCAAAATCACTTCAGTCGATATGAAAAAAAAAATGCCCCGTTTGCCTCTGATACACTGCAAGCAGAAAGACCATGAACAAAATCATACCCAGAGTCCATTTGCTGACCCCGCATACACAGGATCGCACATGTCTGTCAAATCATATGACTCCAGGAGACTATACTCGTAGCTGCGCAGAGCGTATTACACAGAGATGCCAACATAGCAGCTCACTTGCAACAAGGAACCAATAACGGTTAACACTCCATTACCGTCTCGGCCCTTGGTTTTCTAACATTGCAGGTGATGACAAAGCCATACCTACCTAGATAACCAGTTTGCTCTTTTTTTTTTTATATAGATTTAGAGTGTATTTTAGATTTGTGTCAGTTTTCACCTAGATCTACACACAAGACTACTACATACACAGACACACCTGTATGTGAGGCCACGATGCTTCTAATGTTGGTTCATCTTCTTCTGGGTCAAAATCTGGATTGTCGCTCGGTGGGAGTGTTCTAAAAATATTTGAACTTATCTGAAAGAGATTAAAGATGATCAGATCACTCTGTTGCCATTCAGTATGATGGAACCATTTTCAGGAACGCATGTACTTAGTACACCCAGATATTATAAAGATTAGGCTAGTCAGTCAGGCATGAAAATAAATTATAACATTTACATTAGCGTCACAAAACATTCCTGTGCGTCGCAGATTAACGTCAGATGAAGTACTTCCGTTTCCTACAGACACATTCCAGACACACGTTACGAGCAGGAGAAAGCTTTGCGTTTATTTCCATCCCATTTCTCAAAATGACAAGCAAGCGCGAAGGAAGAAAAAGGAGCCGTTTAGCCTCAATTTACATAGTCAATCTCTTGTATCAGTTTTGATGCGAGAGACAGGCTTTTGATGCCAGACTTTCCCTTCTTCCTACCCTGGGCTCTATCAAGCATTCACTATCGAAGGAATGCGACGTTTGCGAAGAGGGGCATGTTCTAAAGCAGAGTCATCATTTTATGACGAAGGGTAGTGATTCAAAGTCTATTATCAACTCCTATTCACGATAACATTACCAAACAATACAGCTGATAAAAAGGTATGGTGGTAATAGCTTTTCATCCACTTGGACAGGCATCGTCTGACACCATTAACAGTCTGCTAAAATCCAGAACATAACACCCCAGTCCCTTCTGCTCCATTTGAATGCACAGAATGAAAGCCGGTTTAGCAGTCAAGTACAAGGCGTTACATATTGCCCAACTGAAATGTAGATGACAATTTGTGATTTGCTAGATATTGTTGCAAGATGTAGGTAGTGTCCAACATCGTCACTGTACCTAGGAGTGGATGTCACGGAACCCCCGTGCTCAGAATTCTCCTGCGGTTTTAGTAATGTTATTTTATGTACAGTGTTGCCATGAGCACCACTGTGTAAGGATAGAGTAACCCAGCACGTCGACAAAACCCAGCTAAGCGAGGAAACCCCTAATCTGAGAAGCTGGTCCTTGTAATGGCCAGGTACTACACTAAAGAAAGCAGACAATACATAAACGTACAGAGCATGGACAGGAGATATATCGTAGTCCTATAACAAGCCAGATGTCGGTACATGGAATAAACCTACGCCAAGGGACAAATGCAGAAATCACATTCAATAATACTAGCCACAAGTCGTACCAGGAGATCATAAGCATAAGCTATCAGGAACACGCTGAAAGCCTCCTAGGTTTCTGATCAGGTGCAGCATTCAGAGTAGCCCGATTCCTAGAATGGCGCCCTCTCTGTTGAGGAAATCTTATTGCAGGAGCACCAGCTGGCATTACCCGCTGCTCCCCTGAAATCCCCCCAAACAAGGACCCTTGCTCTGTATGACTACGGTGCCTGTGCTAGGTGGACCTGATGGGAAGCAGGCTTGGCTGCAGTGCCAGGATGTCTGAGTGGGCTGAGTTTGGTAATGGGATTAGCCGTTATCGGATTCTGTACCCAATAAAAGGCCTGCTGAAATGGACAGGCAGTCTGCTTAACCCAATCTGATCGGCGTCCTCTGTTTTATTGGGAGAAACTAGGAGCTGACATTGAAGCCTGAGATACACGGAGCGCGTAGCGATGCAAACATTTGCAGGCTTGACTTCACTCCTCTTCGCCTCGCAGCCTGTCTACACTGGATCGCGTTCGCTTCTCTCTGCAAGGGACAGGAATCCAAAACCCTGCAGATCAAACTAGAGAAGTGTTTGTTTCGCAAAACCCATTTCATTGAAAAAAACCAAGTTTATTGTAAAACAACTTTTAAATTGCAATGTAGAACATGCCAAAATGTTATTTTCACAAAGCGCATGTCATATAGACAAGGTCTTAACTCCACTGATAAACCACCCGAACGCACTGATCCGTTACGCCCATTTAGAACGTTTCTATTGAATAAAATATATAAAATTTCTGACAATTTAATCCGAATAGTATAGAAAAAAAGGGTAACCCTAATCACATAGCACCCCCACAGGTCCCCCCCTCATATATATTTATATAAAAAGGGGGACACAGGGAGCGCTGTGTATAGAGTAGGGATGCACCGATACCACAGACAGAGATATATATATATATATATATATACACACACACACACAGACCAATATATACCTACTCAGACCTCAAAATATATATTGGTCCGAGTAGGAGATGCATGTGAACTGAGGTGTGTGAGCATGATGAGAGGTACAGAGCATGCAACCTCTTCTATACACACGTCCTTATTCTGGCTTGTAAACAAAAACAAAAACAAGAGACTACCTAAAAGAATCAATACAATGTATCTCAAATGCATGATCAAGGTGGATTTCAGTCTCCAGGGGCCCTGCAGCTAGTGGGCTTCGTTTTCTTTGGTTTAGTAGGTAAATCTCCAAGTAGTGAAAAGTGCAGAGCAATACAAATGCTAAATACAGTTTTAAAAAGGTCTTCAAGGCCAAATCGAGCACCTGAACTTCAAATCAGATGTTGAAATGTGTAAAAAACAGATAACATCTTGGTGTTTGTGTCAACGCAATAAGAAATCAGACATGGAAAAAAAAATACCCGTAGATACTCGAGTATAGCGCGACCCGAATATAACGCGATGGATAGGGGTTTATTATTGAAATGAGAGAATACTCAAGACTCGAATATAACGCGAGGAGCAAATTTTTACTATACTGGTAATGTAAACCATTAAAATCCTTCCAGGTTCTCTTAACACAGTCAGGCTCCCCCTCAGGCCAGGGTGTTCTGCTCTAGAATGATTGCAGTTGTTACTAAGTATGAAGCCGCCGGCCACCTGTCTTCTTTACTAGCGATTAGATGGCTGACGGAGGTGAGCGAGGTGAGCGAGGTGAATGATTGGCTTAAACCGAGCGTGCCCTCTGGCCGTGATGGATCCCACCTCACCTCTCCCTTCAGTTCCTGAAGTGTTTGCAAGCATCAGGGAGCCCGGCATTCACTTCAGCAAGACTACCGGAACTTCTGGGAAACTTGGGATTCAGAGCATGGCAATTTTTTTTTAACACGCCTTGCAGATGTCTCGAATATAACGCGACCCCCTCCAATTTTAAGGTAAATTTTTGTCACCAAAATCTAGCGGTATACGCGAGTATCTACAGTACTATCCAACTCAACACGTCAGTTTGAGATATATATATATAGTCTATCTCTATATTTGGCGCTACTCTAACAAAAAAGATTTTAAGTTTAACTGTATATACACACACACCAGTATCTGACAAGCATTTGTGTAATTATACGTATATATATATATATAAACAGACTACCTGGATATACGGTATATATGCAAAGTATCCCTGTAATTGGGCAGACTAGATGGGCCGAAAGGTTCTTATCTGCCGACATTTTTCTATGTTTCTATATCCACAGCATACAGAGCATGCAGAGCATGCACTCCAGGGACTTCAGATAAAATTTGAAGAAACACATACACATTGCCATACAGATTTAAATCTCGTACGGTCTCAATGTGTGTGCCGACGGTGTGTAGCTCTCTACCCATGGGCTTGCAGGTGATGTGTACGGCACTGTGCTGACAGGAGAGAGCAAGGAGCAGCCTGTCAAGCCCGGGACTATGCATGGACATAAGTGCAGGTGAAGGCGGCCCCCCCACAGGATGCAGGAAGGGGGCAGCCAGAAGAGCCCTGGGACCTCTGGCACTGCCACCACCAACCTGCCTCCTGGGTTGCATTGCGTTCCCTGACAGGGGGGGGGGGCGGACACAGCATCTCCTTCCCCACTTTTCTCCTCTCACAGCCCACGGCCAGTGACAGCCCTTGTGATTTGCATCCCTCTCTCCATCAATCCAGCGAGCCTCCAGGCCCAGGTGCAAGGGTGTTCGGCAGATTTTTTCAGCCCTTTTTTCCCTGTCGGCCAAAAGCCGAAAAGATTGTTTCAACCTATATATTTCGTTGCATCCCTAATACACGCAGACCAGCACATATGATTGTGTGTCGAGACCACTTTAAAATTCCAGAGGAGGGGGCAGGGACAACACAACCCCCAAATATGCTTGATGAATAAATGTCCATTTTATAATGTGCACAAAACAGAAAGGTTTGTTTGAATTTTCTAAATGAGATTCTGAGGTCACAATGTGAAAAGACAAGCCAAGCCTAAAATAGTTATATTGTATAGATTTCATACAATATTGTCATTTCACACAAGGCGCAGACGTTTCAGGAGGCAGCAGCACTTAAAACAGGAAACTTTGTTTGGCTTTAGAGCAGAATAGCAACTAAGTTATAGCAAAGAAAGGAGTTAAGCCTCTGGGCTTAGTGCCAGGGTCTGTAGTAATTAAAGAAGAAATGTCTGTTAAATAGACTTATGTATAAGAGATATTAAGGCAAGACTTGTGTATGGTGCACCTGGGAGTCAAGATTGTCTAGACAGACAGAAAGGTTTGCAAGAATAAAGAGCTTTCAATATATTACTATACAAACCAGCATTGCTTGATAGAAAAATAATCACCAGTACACTTGCCTGCAGGAGTCTACAACCAAGGCTGGGGGTCAGGCGAGCGTTTTTAAGAACGGAAGAAACGTCCGTGAGAGTGGACGTCCCTTCCACTCTGACGCCCGTCTGGCCACTTGGCTTGATCCTCCTATGGAGAATCGTGGTTTCCAGCACCGAACGCATGTTGTAGCGCTTCGACGGGGAGGTTTTCAAAATGTCTGCAGCACACGCAAGTCGTGCACACGCGCGCTACAGCGTGTGGCCGGCCCAGTCGAAGCGTCACAATGCTGTGATGGATGCTGGGAGGCACGTCAGTACGGGCACACCTGGTGCGCTCGTTGACTCCAAGGATAAGCTGTCACATTGATCGTCAGGATCAATGCGTTGTCAGTCTCTGTGAACCTGGGATCACTTTAAAAAAGGGACTGTACGGTCCAAGAGACCAGCCTTAGGACACCCCTTAATGCAAGAAAAGCATTTTGATTAGGGATGCACCGATACCACTTTAAGACCGAGTATGAGTACTGATACTTTTTTTCAAGTACTCACCGATACTTTTTTTAGGTCATGTGACCGCTTTCCAATAAGAACAGACTTCATATAAAAACGCCTGCAGCTTTCATTAGATATGCCCCCCAGCTCATGGATACGCGCCCCAGCTCATGGATTCCCCCCCCCAGCTCACCTGGCACTCTCCGTGATCATACTCACCTTCCTGAGTGACACCGGGAAAGTCTTTGCACGTGCGCTCGTTGGAAGGCCCCCAGTCGCGATCACGTGGTCCCACATGATCACGGCTGGGGGCCTTCCAGCAAGCGCACGTGCAGAAACTTTCCCGGCGTCGCTCAGGAAGGTAAGTATGAACGCGGAGAGCAGCTGCAGGGCCTGTCCGAATGCCGATCGAGCATTCGGACAGCCGCCCCAGCCCCTCGGATGCCGGCAAGCCGGCTCAATGCCCGGCTTGCGGTATCGGGGAAAATATCGGGGGTACTGCACGAGTACCAAGTACTCCTGCAGTACCCGGTATCGGCACCGATACTAGTATCAGTGCAACCCTAATTTTGATACTCCATTCCAGAACAAAATGACACATTAAATCTGATTGGCGCTATGAACGCAAGATGCCACAAAAGAACAACAAGAGAGCCCTTGGTCAGTCTGTGCTACCAAAAAGAAATATAGATCTATATCCACAACTGTTACAAAATATCACATCTTCTATTTACACTGAACAGAAAGAGGGCGACATAAAATTACTGATATTCAGCATCTAATTGTCATGGACACAGATTTAGATTTCTTTTATGCAATCTAGATAATTTCCAGCTACTCGTGCACATGGCGGTATACAATAGAGATATAAAATATGCACATCCCACACTTTTGAATATTACCATTATTTCTGCTACCAGGGAAGACAAACAGCCTAGGGCCATATTCAAACCTGTCAGTAACAAGGAGCCATATTACAGGCATGTGCAAATCATGTTGCCCGACACCCGGGACATGCATATTTAGTTATGTCTAACATAACTCTAGAACTAAACCATACAGTAATGCAGCAGCAAGTAATCTTCAATCACCTCTGAAAAAGAGTCTGAGGTTATTAACGTTTAACTCTGTCCGACTCTAAACAATGTGCTATACACAGACCAATTAAATCTATAATTAGCTTTCACATCATTAAAATAGTTGACAAGGGGTTCTAGATTCCAATTTTTGGTTTTCCATTATATTGCAATGAAGTGGGGGGGGGGATAGTGTTTGCACGTCTTTGGATGTGAAAGGCTCTGTAGTTCCATTATTTTTAGTTATATGGTACGTTCGTCGTTCACCCAAACAATGCATTAGTAACCTGCTGTATGTATAGTGTCACCATAAAGTGATCAAAGGTGCCTCTCCACTAAACACCTGCAGCATTACAAAAGCAATGGCTAGCTTAGGCGTTTGACACTTCTCTACTCCGCGGTTATATCCGTACAGCTGTTTTACAATTGGTCTCTCCCACATTGTTGTAACAGGGTATTTACATAATTATGTGCTATTTCAGTGTGTGTGAAAATGGGTTGCAGAATTACAGACATAAAAAAAATAAACTTACCATTTTAATGATATCTGGATAAGCAGAGTCAACAATGACCCCTCGATTTGTGGACACATATTCCACTAGTTCATTTAACGTGGCTCTCTTTATTTCCTTGCTTTTCAGATCTGATATAGAGTCCATAAAATCAAACAGTACACAGCACTGCTGCAGCTTCTGACAGAACAGCTCTTGCTGATCATTTGAAGTGGCATCTGCAAAGAAAACAGAAAGCATCTTTGTAAGTGGTCACTTTACTAATCACGTTATATTTCTCACATAATCAAATCTCAACTGTAAGGAGCCTTCCAAAAAAATTGTTCTATGCATTCATACACAAACACAGCGTACAAGAGTGATGCTTAGACTAATAGACACCGTTACACCATAAACAGAAAAAAGGTGCCTGGATGTCTTTATATGCCATACCCTAATCAGCGGTTCCCAACCACAGTCCTCAAATACCCCCAACAGGTCAGATTTTCCAGATATCTGAAGCACAGCACAGGTGATATGATTTGCTGCTCAGTGATTGCAGGATTCAGTCTGCATTTCCCCAAGGTGATCTGCAAAACCTGGACTGTTGGGGGGACTTGAGGACCGCGGTTGGGAACCACTGCCCTAGATGCATAACCCTGATCACATGGAAAACAGTCAGCTGCCATACAATATTAAACAGGAGAAAACCAAAGATCAGCAAATTTCTGGCTACAGTATGGGCTTCAAAGAGGCAGCTCTAGGTCCTCCCCTTTCACATTTTTTAGGTTTTTTTTTTGCACATTTATGGTATTACAGAGATTCAATCTACCCTACGATTTCCAAGTATAAATAGCACCTGCTCAGCTGCAAATGCCGAGCGTCAAAATGCAACCTGCCAGAATCAACATGACATGCTCCTTCACAGGTCTTGATGAATTAACAGGTCAGGTTGCCAATCCCTCTGGAAAGTTATTCCCTGGCTCCTAAACGTATAGATCATTATAGAAAAGTCTCTATGAAGCTTAGCCTGACTATAAAAACCACATAGCTGACTTATGGCTTTCCTAGAGTATTTGTAAACGTGTCAAACCCCGATTCTAAAATAAAAGGGCAGGCTATTGTTGCACCAGAAACCTTAACCCTTTCACTGCTGAGGACGTGTGGGGAACGTCTTCATTGACTCCTAAGGAAAGATAGGGGTGGAGAGAAGGGTTCATTTGAACCCAGATATCTGACTGTTTTCAGCTAGCAGGGTCATGTTTGGTATCATTAGAAAGGCCAGAGCACGGCCTTTCCAATGATACCAAACATGACCATGTTTAAAGGAAAAAAAAACACACACATTTTTCTTTCCTGTATTAAGACGAGAAATGGCTCAGCAGTGAAGGGGTTAACCCCTTCCAGAGGCTTTGTTTTCAGGTCTTCATCCCAATTTCATAATTTCTTTTACAAGCAAGTACTGCGTACGTTTTTTTTTATCTCCCTAAAATTGTGTTCCTTCGTATACACATTATGTATCAACACAGTCATATTTTGCTTCTCCTGTTCAAAAGGGATTTGTCCTTCAGTTTTTTTTCAAATTTCTTTTGTTTTGGTCTCTCAGCAGCACGCTTCTCCTGTACAAAATGTTCCTTTACAGATGACCATAATCATCCTCCCAGGTTTCATACAATGAAGGAGAGGCACTAGTGTAAAATTCCTGCCAGCGCGTGTGGAACATGACAGCCTCCCCAATCAATGGACTGCATTTTTCAATATGTCACTTAGGATGCAATCTCCCACGAGTTGCTAGGATACAGCCCTCTATATAAAACCAAAAATAACCGTCTCAGAGGTAAAGATAATGCCTCATAGGGGCAATGAGACCATAATTCAAACCGAAAACACTAGAATACTTTCAGTGTATTTCTAAAAAAACAGCCCGATGACGTGGATTTAATAACCGGGTGCCACATTGCTTGTTCAATGAAAGTCTGAGTGCGTGTTCACGAAACGGCAAGCAGCTATTACAGAGCTCGGCACAGATCGAGATAAATATTCACACAGGTTTGAAGGATGACATAAAAGTTGTGGGTGGGAGTTGAAGTTTGGCAGCTGGAGCGATACCTTTCACATGCTTCTTCTGATTACCTGCTGGTTTAGCAGCATTGCTAAAGGATGCATAGGAGACATTGCATAGTAGTTTCAAAACATGGAGGGGGCAAGCTTGTGCAACTGATAGTTTCTCTTTATAGCTTGAAGACCACAAGAACGCACCCCCCCCATTACACAGTTTTTTAAAAAAAAAAATTGAGAAAGGATTTTACCAGGAAGGATACATGGAGATTTCTCTCGTTTTCAAGTATGTCCTGGGTGGAGAGTATGTATCGTTAGGTGTCTTGCCCAAGGACACTTACTGGAGAGGTGCTCGTCAGAATCAAACTCATGTCTCCACAGGCTCTCTCCACGCAGAGCAGTGATGTTACCTCTACTCCACCCAGCTGGTAAACACTGAAGTGATTTGACACTTTTCCCCTACTTTGTTTTATTTCACAACTGTAAACTGCCATTAAAAAAAAATAGGACAAGAATTAAAAACCGGTGAACCTCTATGAGAGGCAGATTTTCAGAGATAAACGTAGGAACACATCCTCCTTAGAGTAACAGCCTGGTTTTAAAAAAATGCTTTGATGTAAAATTTGCAGCACAATGGAAAGTGTATCCCCATGCCAAAATGTAAACACTACACAATCAGCAAAAAAAAAAAAAAAAAAAAAAGCAGTTTGAAAATTTCTTTAATGAAAACCTCTACATAGAACCATGCAAGCTAGACGCTCCATTAGAAGCTGCGTGTACATTCAGTGATTTAGCCTGTACAGATCATTTACAATGCCAATGCTTTGATGCTCTATTTGGACAATATAAGGTCAAAGTGCCCCCAGAATTATTGCTGTATGGACATAAAAATATACAATATCACAATGTACTATTAATCCAAGTTTATTTAAAAGAAATATCCCAAAATACAGTGAATAGAAGAAAAAAAAACATCAACTTAAGGCTGGGGTCAGACCAGCGCACTTTTAACGTGCGTTCTGGCGCACATAATTACGGCCGCACTAGCAGCAGATGACGGGCAATGACGGCCAATATACGATGTACGGCCGCACAAAAGTCCGACCGTGCAACGAAAGTGGAATTTGAACGCATTTTTTGAGAACGCTGAACCGCTAGTACTGACGTACTGAGTGCGCAGCTGCGGCATAGCGGCGTGTTTGCGTGATTGGGAGATGTCAGACGCTGCTAATGTCCAGCCTACATAACGTCCAGACGCAAAAAGAGTTTGATTGACGATCCGTACAAAATCACGCCCGAAAATGCGCGTCGTCTGACCGTTTTTGCGCATTCCGTGAAAAAATACGTCAATGCGTTCGGACGCACTTTTTCACATTCGCGGGGAAAAATGCTTTCGTCTGACCCTAGCCTAAGAGGCAGGTTTCGTTAAAATACCCCCACCATACAACTGCCTGTACCCTTCTGGTTCCCACCCCTTCCAAAATGACTAGCCTGACTAAAATAAATATAAACGCGCAAAATTTAAAAAAAGAAAAGACCACAAGGGAGCAGGAGGACCACATTGAAGCATTGAAAAGTGACATTGCACAAGATTTCCCACAGCCCAACTATGGCCAAGAAGACTGTCACATTAAAAATAATAAAAATCAACCTAGACACACACAATTTGTTACTGTGTATAGGGGTGTATACTGGAGGTAACCGGTGGCGAGACCTCTACTGATCCATTCAATTTCATTTTTCTTCTTTAGGACTCCGCACCTTTACCTCCTATTGAATTGCTGAACAAAACCAATTGAGAGAAAATAAGAATCACCTGGGGCAATCCCTCCAGCCGCTGCACCATCATTCAGGTCATCCGTCATACCAGCTGATTATTAGGGCTGCAACTAACAATTATTTGGCTGCTTATTTTTTTTATTTAAAATCAGATTAAAATTTAAAAAATAAAGTGTAAAAAAGGAACGACATGTAAAAACCAACCCTTTTATCCTTATGCAATTTACGAAGTGTAGATACGCTATTTGCATATGTGCTTATGTACATACCAAAGTTTATCTTGTGTAGCTTACTTTTCACACAAAAATGTATGCAAGCACCTGGTCAGTGTGATGGGTTGATGCTGCCTATGTAGGTCAACTACTATTGTAAACTATAGTGGTTATTAAAAAGCACCAAACTTTCAGTGCATTGCACCTCGTCGAAACCGTGAATTCACTATTCACCATAGTGCGCCAAAGATTGAGTCGTCAGTCTCAAGAAAAAGTTGGAGTAGGCTGTCAAACACCGGCAAAATTCACCTAACTGGAACAAAAAAAATAACTCTCCTAGTAGATGTTTAAACCAATAACATTTTATTAAAAAGGTGTCTAAAAAAATAAAAAAATAATCTCTTGAAAGAAGACATTTTACTAAAAAAATGAATTATAATATATGCAAAAAAAGATGTTCTACAAAAATAAAAAAAGTCTTGTGCTGAAAATGAAAAGTTTTAGAAAAATATATTTTTTTGCATTAAAACCCTATGGGATTCACCGGTTTAAACCGGTCGAACTGAAACACTTAAAAATCAGGGCATTGCCCTGAAATTTCAGTGCAGTTTGGGGTTTCTGTGAATAGATTAACCATTACTTCTCTATGGAACAATGTCGCTGCCGCCGAAGATCGCCAAACTGCAACGTATTCTGCCGTCAATTCGCCAAATTTAAAGTATAGTGAATAGATGAACTGCCACGAAATTGCACTGTAAGGTGAAATTCACCATCGATGCAATTCGGTGGCAAGTTCGGCACTTTGTGAATAACCCCTTATACACAACCAGTTTGTTTTTATGCAAGGACAAAAAACACAAGAACCAAATCATATCGAGTAAAGAAACGGCAAGTCTTTTCCATTCAGCTGCAAAGTTTAGGGTCATGAATGTTTAACGCTCAAAAAGAACCTACCAAAAAACCATAGGATGGTGCATAAACCTGCACTCAAAAAGGGCCTAACCCTCCAAAGATACCAACAAAAAACACAAATAACTCGCCTGCACCAAAAGAGTGCAAGGAGAGCTACAGATGGGGTGCGAGTCCCCTGTAAAAATGTATACTTTTATAGAAAAAAAATACAAATATATATGCATCAACACACCAAACATGTTAAAAAGAAAACACAAGATTGATAGAGACAGTACGAATGAAGGAGGAAATCCCGCTCTGAAGCGGATTTTGTTCACTTCAAGTTTATTCTCCGGTCATACACCTCTGCCCTCCACTTGGCCAAACAATCCTTCTCATCTCTTATATCTACGCTGTCCTCCAACCCTAAACGGCTCTGGTCCACCTTCAACACCCTCCTCTACCCACCTGCACCTCCCCCCTCAGCTGCCTTCAGCGCTCAAGACCTGGCAGACTACTTCCTCAGTAAAACTATAACTATCAGAAGCAACATCCCAACACAAGATAGTTATCTGCCACCTCCACTCCCAAAGGTCCCCTCTGCCGCTTCCTCCCAGCCACTGAGGAGGAAGTCAATTCCTTATGGTCCTCCTCACATCTCACCACGTGCCCGCTCGACCCCATTCCCTCACATCTAATTCCTCCCCTCTCCTCCTCCCTCACCACTGCTCTCACACACATCTTCAACCTATCTCTCTCCACCAGCTCCTTTCCATCCGCCTTCAAACACGCGCTAGTTACCCCTTTACTAAAGAAACCATCCCTCGATCCCAACTCTCCATCCAACTACCGCCCTGTATCCCTGCTTCCCTTTACCTCTAAGCTCTTAGAAAAACTAGTCTTCAACCGCCTCTCCCTCTTCCTGTCCTCCAATTCCCTACTTGACCCCCTGCAATCTGGCTTCCGTCCCCTACACTCAACTGAAACTGCCCTCAAAGTAACCAACGACCTCCTAACTGCTAAAAAACACGGCCACTATTCTATCCTCATCCTGCTTGACCTCTCGGCTGCTTTTGACACTGTTGACCACCCCCTCCACTCTCTGGGTCTCGGTGACACTGCACTTGCTTGGGTTGACTCCTATTTATCCAACAGGTCCTTCTGTGTGTCTTTTGCTGGTAACTCCTCCTCCTCATTGCCTCTATCTGTTGGTGTACCTCAAGGCTCTGTCCTTGGTCCTCTGCTCTTTTCCATCTACACCTCCTCCCTGGGCAAAATCATCAACAGCTTTGGCTTTAATTACCACCTCTACGCTGATGACACTCAGATCTACCTCTCTACCCCTGATCTCTCCCTGTCCTTACAAAAGTCAGTGACTGTTTATCTGGCATCTGCTCCTGGATGGCCTCCCACCACCTAAAGATCAACATGTCAAAGACTGAGCTCCTACTTATTCCTCCCTCCAATGCCTCCCCACCTCCTGACTTCTCTATCACGGTGGAGGGTATCACCATCTCCCCAAACCAAGTTCGCTGTCTTGGAGTTACACTTGACTCTGCTCTTTCCTTCATCCCCCACATCAAGTCTCTTTCCTCCTCCTGCTGATACCAACTGCGTAATATTTCCAGAATTCGGCCATTTCTTACCGCTGTCACCACAAAACAACTCATACACGCCCTGGTAATCTCCCGACTCGACTATTGCAATAATCTCTTATCTGGCCTCCCTCTGTCCCGCCTCTCCCCCCTACAATCCATCCTGAACGCCTCCGCCAAGCTAATTCACCTCACCCGCCGCTCTGTCTCTGCGAGGCCCTTCACTGGCTCCCCATCCACTGCAGAATTAAGTTCAAAATCCTTATCCTTACCTACAAAACCCTCACTAACTCAGCTCCCCACTAACTGTCCTCACTAATCACCAAATACACCCCAGCCCGCTCCCTAAGGTCAAACAGTGACCTGCGCTTAGACTGCAGGATTTCTCACGCGCAGCCCCCACTCTCTGGAACAGTCAGACTTTCCCCTAACTTCTCTTCCTTCAAACGCTCCCTTAAAACGTTCCTATTTAGGGAAGCCTACCACCCAACTCACTGACGCAACCATCACTCACTCTCACCTTACAGTCCTCTCCTCCTGTTTCCAACCCCAACCCTCCTAGATTGTGAGTTCCTACGGGAATAGGGCCCTCATCTCCTCCTGTACTGTTTGTCTATACTGTGCCTATTGTACAGCGCTGCGGAATATGCTGGCGCTTTATAAATAAAGAATAATAAAATTATTATTATTATTATTATTATTATTATTATTATTATTATTATTATTATTATTATTATTAGAAACATAGGCTGAAATAATTAAACCACATAACCAAAACTACTGCATGTATAATATAGTTGAGGATTGTGGGTCAGAAAATGGGAAATAATTAGCCAGGTCAGAGATAGATGAAAATACTAATGAAGCTGGTGAATCAAATTAGTACAAAAGATAAATATTAACTAGTATGCATCAAAACACCAGCAAAAAATCATCACTCCTATTGAAAATATAAACATAAACTGCCCAATACTGCCAATGCAGAATGATATCAACAACCTACATAGGTACAACAGTATACACCAATACTGGGGATTTGAGGGCACCCCATACAGTTAAAAACATGTAAAACAGCGCTCAACGCGTTTCAATAGCCAAAGTCATCATGAGGAGAAAATGTAGTCTGCAATGGACCAGGGTCACCCAGTTGGGGACACTCAGACTATGACCATTTAAACCTGGGATCAAGCTTTGGCCATTTATTGAATTGAAAGATTTCTGGGAACTGTAGGCAAACAATGGAATTTGTAGTTTAGCATCATCAAGGGGGGGCACAGAGTTTGTCACCCCTGATTTAAACTTGGGGCCCTATTCTAAGGGGGTTAACCAAAGCAGTTGTAAATTTCCCAGAATAGCTTTATTTTGCAGGTAAATATCATGCAAGTGTATGGGGTTCAGTAGGGAGAACTCCACAGACCCGTGGTTGTAAATAGGAATAACATCATACAGAAAGGCTTACTTTTTAAACCCAAGACTTCGTAATTGAAAATGATACTGCTCTTCACTGTGCTTAAATACATTACTTCATGTACATCAGGGGTACCTTGGACCTTCAAATGTTTTGAAACTACATCTCCCATGATGATCAGCCACCTATTAGGCTGCAGAGCATCAAGGGAAATGTACTCCTTTCTGAAACATCTGAGGGCCAAGCTGCAGACCCTTTCTGTACATATACAATCCAGATCTGGTATTGGCATACAATTAAAACACAAGGTGTCACAAAATTATTTGTTCAAGCCAGCCAAAATGTTGTCCATAGTAGAAATATGTAGAATAAAACGAAAAAACAACACTATCATATCTTTTACCATCTTAATTTTCCCAGAAGAGTGGCCATTTTTATGTGTTCTCTAAATCATATTCCAACTCTAAATAAGGAAAGTATGAAGCGGATACTTTGTAGTCTATTAAAAGTGCAGAATGCCCAGGAGATATCTGCTTCAACTTTTTCCATGCCGAAACAACTTTCCTTTGCACCACCATGGTATAATAGGATTTTTTTCATTCTACACAAGGCACAGTTGACGTAAACAAGTTGTGGTCACGGAAAGTAAAATTAAAAGCTTAACACTAAAAATTTTCACACTTTAAAATATGTTTGGATCCAGGTCCGAGCTTGCAAATGTTTACTAAAAATGTAGTAGACAACATGTCAGACTAGCAAACGTTTTTCATACAGGTTTTTGTCTGACAACGCGAAAATTTATAATAATAAAAAAAGAATCTATGAGCCAGGGGGACATTGGTGAATAATGACAAAGACCCAGCAATCAGAGAGCTGGGGAATTACATTTCCTCATTCAGACCTATGAGCTGGCCATGTGACAGAACGCAAGGTCATTCCAGGAGATCAAACCATTACTATGTAGGTTTATGTCATAAAAGTTATTTCTAACGCAGTTTATTTCAATTACATATGCAATTGTGGCGAACGTGTTATTTGTAATAAAATACTACATGGCATTAACTCATGCAAGCCCTTGGGTTTAAGACATAAATAAGTATATCCATAATTATCCTAACAAGGTCACACTTAATGAAATTCCAAATGATATGAAATTCCAAATGATACGAAATGGAGTTTGGTGCAAATGCCAGGTTATCATTTAATGGGATCCAGATCTCAGTAAATGCGAGGTGCACTGTGCAAGTCAAGGCCTTGTTCTCACTGTTGTGACACTGCGCATAGATACGAAGCGATGTTATGAATTAATCTCTGTTCCCAATCTCCCTACTTTTATCCCAGAGGGACCATTTAAACACTGTTCCACATCAATTTACAAGTATCTGAATAACTGCATTACCACATGTAGAAAGGTAGCCTGCTCCAGTGATCATTTCGCAACATACAGTTTTTGTATAAAGTGCTGCATCAGTAAGAGAGACATTCCACGCCTTTTACTACTGGAGAAATCACCCCTGACTCCAATTTTATACAAGAAAGGCTCACCGAGGGTGGGAAATAATTAAAAGATCTCCATTAGGAAAATACTCCTTTAAAAAGGTAGGTAAAGCTCAAGAAGGTCTAGAATAGCCATTTAAAGAGGTGATCTAACATAGAAAAAAAAATAATACAAAATATTTATATTTTTCATCTGAATCTGGGGAGATTTTTGTAAATGCAGAGTACAAAACCAGAATTCTCAATCAAAAGGATCCACATGGTTGAAACAAAAAAGTGCATAACACAGTTTGGGGGGGGGGGGGAATAAATTTTTTTTTAAAAAAATAAAATAAATCACAATGATGGTATGTGCTGTTTATTGTCAAACTGAGGGGAAATACAGCAGGTGGAACCAAAACTATCCTATACAACAAATAGTAAACATTAGCTCTAGAAAATCCAGAAAAAGAAAGAACAAAGAAAAGATAACTGAAGAGGAATATCTATGTTTGAGGTAGACAAAATAAGAGTCCGAGACTAGAAGACAGCATGATGTCCCAAATTGCCTTCCTGGTTACTCAGAAAATGTGACTGCTGTTGTGGTTATGGGGGGGGGGGGTGTTGCCTTTTCTCCAGCCATGGGCCACTCTAGCAATAGGGGACTTGCTTAAAAAGAAGGGAACCGAGGGCAGAAAAGAGGATCCCTACTTCAGCTCTTCAATGTAAATGGCACGCCATCCCAAACACATTCTCAAAAAGGTGGAAATGGTGTTCTGTAATCTATGGGACATTCTCTCGTACAGGCACAGGGTTCCCCAAGCCATTGATCACCATGGGGGAAAGGGGTGCGTTCGGAGACAACCAAGCATTAGTTGTAAAATTTTTAGCTAGGGATGCACCGATACCACAAGACAGAGTACCGAAACTTATTTAAGTACTCACGTTTATTTTATGTCATGTGAACGCTTTTCAATAAGAACATACCTCATAAAAATGCCCCCAGCTCACGTGTATATACCCCCCCCGAGATACAGATACACATATATATATATATATACACACACACACACACACACACACAGCTCAAAAAAATAAAAGGGAACACTTAAACAACACAACGTAACTCCAAGTCAAATCACATGTCTGTGAAATCAAACTATCCACTTAGGCAGCAACACTTATTGACAATAATGTCCACATGCTGTTGTGCAAATGGAATAGACAACACGTGGGAAGCATAGGCAGGTAGCAAGACATCCCCAATAAAGGAGTGGTTCTGCAGGTGGTGACCACAGATCACTGCAGTTCTTATGCTTTCTGGCTGATGGTTTGGTCACTTTTGAATGCTGGCGGTGCTGTCAGTCTACAACCCACACAAGTGGCTCAGGTAGTGCAGCTCATCCAGGATGGCACATCATTGAGAGCTGCGGCAAGAAGGTTTGCTGTGTCTGTCAGTGTAGTGTTCCCGAGCATGGAGGCGCTACCAGGAGACAGGCCAGTACATCAGGAGACGTGGAGGAGGCCGTAGGAGGGCAAGAACCCAGCAGCAGGACCGCTACCTCCGCCTTTGTGCAAGGAGGGACAGGACGAGCACTGCCAGAGCCCTGCAAAATTACCTCCAGCGGGCCACAAATGTGCATGTGGCTGCTCAGTCAGAAACAGACTCCATGAGGGTGGTATGAGGGCCTGACCTCCACAGGTGGGGGTTGTGCTTACAGCCCAACACTGCAGGACGTTTGGCAGCTTCACCACTGGCGCCCTGTGCTCTTCACCGATGAAAGCAGGTTCACACTGAGCACATGTGACAGACGTGACAGGGTGTGGAGAAGCCGTGGAGAACGTTCTGCTGCCTGCAACATTCTCCAGCATGACCGGTTTGGCAGTGGATCAGTAATTGGTGTGGGGTGGCATTTCTTTAGGGGGCCGCACAGCCCTCCATGTGCTCGCCAGAGGTAGCCTGACTGCCATTAGTTACCGAGAGGAGATCCTCAGACCCCTTGTGAAAGACCATATGCTGGTGCAGTTGGCCCTGGGTTCCTCCTAATGCAAGACAATGCTAGACCTCATATGACTGGAGTGTGTCAGCAGTTCCTGCAAGATGAAGGCATTGATGCTATGGACTGGCCCGCCCGTTCCCAAGACCTGAATCCAATTGAGCACATCTGAGACATCATGTCTCGCTCCATCCACCAACGCCACGTGGCACCACAGACTGTCCAGGAGTTGGGGAATGCTTTAGTCCAGTTGTGGTTGGAGATAGGAGCATGCCCAGGTTTTGTAGGGAGGTCATACAGGCACGTGGAGGCCACACACACCACTGAGCCTCCTTTTGACTTGTTTGATGGACATTACATCAAAGTTGGATCAGCCTGTAGTGTGGTTTTCCACTTTAATTTTGAGTGTAACTCCAAATCCAGACCTCCATCAGTTGCTCAATTTGATTTCCATTGATAAGGTTTGTGTGATTTTGTTGTCAGCACATTCAGCTATGTAATGACCACAGTATTTAATACGAATATTTCATTCACATTTAGGATGTCTTCCCTTTATTTTTTTGAACACACACACACACACTTTGTAGTTTGCCCCCAGCTCAAATGCTGGGGAATCTGGCCGCGTGCATGAAAAGCATGCGGCCAGCGTTTCCCCTCCGGTGGCAGCGATACTCACCTGTCTGAAGGTCCGGTCGCGCTGCTGTGATACGTTCACGTGGCCGCCGGGTGCCTCTGTGACGCTGCCTCCAGCCGAGAAGGCCCGGCCAGCCCAGCAGCCAAGTGAACGCATCACAGCAGCGCGACCGGACCTTCAGACGGATGAGTAACACTGCCGCCAGAAGGGAACGCTGGCCGTGTGCTTTTCATGCACGCGGCCAGCTTCCCCAGCCCCGCGGATACTGGCAAGCCGACCCATCACTGGCTTCCGGTATGGGGGGGGGTGGGATGTATCGGGCCATTTGCCATCTGGGTCATCCAGCTTCGCTTCCAGAACGTTCAAAAAAGTTGTCCGTAGTCCACATCGGTCGTCAGACTACGGACCCTGTGGACGGTAGGGCTGTCAAATATAATCGTTTGATGCATCGCGATGGTTCCTTCCACGATGCTGCATCAATCTTCTCAGGCTGCTAAATCGATTCACTGGCCACGCCCCCTCCAGCTCCTCCGTTATTCCTCCCTGGTTGAATTCCCCTCTCTGGCGTCTGTCTGTGCTGGGAGACTCGCAGCATCAAGCTGTGTCTGCTTCCCCACCTCCTCTCTGGAGCCGACCCCCTGCCGTGGAGCTGAAAGCCCATCCGTGCAGAGAAGCGGCTCCTCCCATTGTTTAAAATGACAGCTGCTCTATGTGTGAAGTCCAGCGGGAGCAGGAGTGTGACCAATGCAGAACACGAATTAACCCTCTCATCCACAGCCCCAACTATTTAACCCTTACTGACTGCAGCCCCTATACAAAACACCTCTAAGACCCTGCAGCCCCTATTCACTCATCACAATGCACATGCAGCCCTGACTTAAACATTAACCCCTTACTGACTGCAGCCTTCACGTAACCCTACACAAAACACCTCTAAAACCCTGTAGTCCCATATTAACCCTTCATTACAAAAACCTAGTGTCACGGACCTGACATCTGGCGCTCCTCAGAGCCACAAGGAACTGACTCTGCTCCAATTTTAAAGCCCATTTTTCCTTTCTTTCGATTTTGCGTTTAAATACTGTTTGGACAATCTCTATGTTATTACTCATGTGATTTTATGAAGTGTGGTGTATATAAAATGTATCCTCTATTGTGTGAGTGTAGATTCAGATGTAGAAAACTGTATGTATGTGATTTGCTCCAGTCTCCATTTTGCCCAGCCCAGCCCAGCATGGGTCCAAAGGACCTCATGGCCCCAAGATGGAGGATACAGCAAGCCAGCTGATTTGAGGCTTTTCCAAGACCTCATCTGCCTAATCCCCTGGACAATGGGGGAGCCTGAAAGGGACCTGATCGGGAACAGGAGGCTGGGAAAGGAGCCAATCAGTGCTGGTTGTGTGGGTGAGGGAGTTGGTAATCTGTTTGTGTGAAGTTGTATAAATGACCCTGTTGAAACCCATAAAATTCAGTTCACTGTTTTAAAGCATACAGCCGCGTCTGGTGTCTTCATTTCAGAGCTACAATCACTATTGCAGGAGACACTCAGCAGTCTCCTGCATCACCACTCAACCCAGGAACGGGATCCCCAAGGCAACACCGCACCATCTCTCCAGACGCCGGACCAACGCCATTTCATCCTCCAGGCCGCTCGAGACGCCGAGTGCCGTGCCACTCGGTAGTCGGGCCGGACGCCATCAAAGGGGGGGGGGGATCAGATAGAGCAGGACCGCAGGCGAACGTCCATCCCGTCACACCTAGGTCAGTCTTTTTTCAGTAAAACCAGTCCCATTAACCCCTTACTAATTTATTTTAATTATACACACACAATTCAAGGTAAAACTATTTCATCAATTGCATAAATATTTTTTTATTGCATGTGTGTGTATATACATTTCTAACATTTTCCTATATATAAAATATATTATTAAATGCAGTTTGTATAATTAAAATAAAATAAATGTGTCTTTCTAAAGCTATGCTTGTGCTTACGAATATGACTAAATTTCACGTGCATACGCTTACCATAATATATTTTATTCCATAAAACATACACAATATGGTCACAGCAGGTGCCACACACTGGAAACACTCAGTTACACCTATCACCCCCTCTCTAACCACCTTTTTTTTGACCTATGTGCCCACACTTAACTCTACTTGTCAATCAGACCACATTCCACTGTGTAACCAAGTCTCAGAACCCCTAGGGAGACTCAATTACACCTATCACCATTCTAAAATAGCCCCAAAAATGTGTTACCTCTCAATGTGCACCCTCCCTCTCTAACCACTATTCTTTGACCTGTGTGCTCACAATTACCTCTGTCCGACTAAAGACCATTACTGTGAGTTTTATTGCTGTGGAGCTCTGATACGCTCATACACACCGCACATTACTGGGAGTGTGTGAACATGGGAGTCTAAAAACTTGGGCAAATTGGGCAGTAATCGAGATGCATCGTGGAATCGTATTGAATCGTTGACCTGCTAATCGTAATCGAATCGTGAGACCAGTGAAGATGCGCAGCCCTAGTGGACGGCAAGTCTAAAGGGTTTACCATCCATTGGTTCCACACAGAAATAGACAGTCCTGAAGAAGGGAGTAGTTTCGGTAGTAGTGTCTTTGGAACATTGAGCATTAAGAAAGGTCCTGTAGGGAATATGAAGCAATAAGAGTTTGAGGGGACAATTACAAATATTTATAAAGTGTCAACATATTCCACAGTGCGGCACAATGGAGGGGGGGGGGGGTCAGGGACGACAATAAAGTGTGATACACGGAGAAGAAAAGAAAAAAGTTAAAAAAAAGAGAGAGTCTAATAACGTGAGCCTACAATCTAAGAGAGCAGACTTTTATCCCAATACTACCCTAGAACCACAAGCAAAACAGCCAAAAGCAGAGCTCCAAAAGGCTTCTGTTAAGCTACATTGCCATTTCCAGCAGCAATGGTTAGAGGGGGCTTCAGAGGAAGGACATCCCCCTACAGGATTAACTGGTTGACCCTCCTTTGGCAGCAATAACCTCAACCAAATGTTACCTGTAGTTGCAGATCAGACCTGCACAACGATCTGGAGTAATTTTCAAACGGGTTGAGGTCAGGACTCTGGGCCACTCCAGATATTTTGTTTTGTTGAAGCCATTCTTTTGTTGAATTACTTGTATGCTTTGGGTCATTGTCATGTTGCATCACCCATCCTCTGCGGTGCTTCAGTTGGCGGACAGATGGTCTTCCGTTTTCCTGCAAAATGTTTTGATAAACTCTGGAATTACTTTTTCCATCAATGACAACAATTCGTCCAGGCCCTGAGGCAGCAAAGCAGCCCCAAACCATGATGTTCCCTCCATGTTTTACAGTGGGGATGAGGTTTTGATGTTGGTGTGCTGTGCCTTTTTTTTCTCCACACAGTGTTGTGTTTTTTCCAAACAAGTCAATTTTGGTTTCATCTGTCCACAGAATATTTTTCCATTAGTGCTGTGGAACATCCAGGTGCTCCTTTGCAAACTTCAAACGTGCTGCAATATTCTTTTTGGACAGCAATGGCTTCCTCCGTGGTGTCCTCCCATGTACTCCATTCTTGTTTAATGTTTTCCTTATTGTAGATGTGTCAACAGAAATGTTAGCATGTGCCAGAGATTTCTGTAAGTCTTTAGCTGACACTCTAGGATTCTTCTTTACCGCATTAAGCATTCTGCGCTGTGCTCTTGCAGTCATCTTTACAGGACGACCACACCTAGGGAGAGTAGCAACAGTGCTGAACTTTCTCCATTTGTATCGGTACTCAGTATTGGTGAGTACTTTAACCACTTCAATGCTAAGGACGCGCTCAGCGCGTCCTCAGCATTGCCCCTGGTATGCGGAGGACGCGCTGAGCGCGTCCTCGCATTGGGGTCAGCGTTCGGCCGGGTTCCGGCCGATCGCTGGCCCCTCCGGTGCGGGCTGACATCCTGGATGTCAGCCCGGCATCCGGAGCAGTGGCCGCCATTGTTATGTGTCATCGCGCCCCCGCGATGACACATAATTCAGGCGCCCCCCCCGCATGTGCGGAGGAGGCGCCTGAAAGGGAGGGGGGGGAGGTCCTTCGGACCTCTCTCCCTCCCGATCGGCGGCTCACAGGGGCTTAACCCAGGCATCATTTGGAAGGGCACAGCCTGCCCTTCCAAATGATGCCTGGCATTAACCCCTGGGGAGCTGGATCGCAAATCGGCGCTGAAAAGCGCCGATTTGCGATCCTTCCCGGGAGCTGGCCGACATCTTGGATGTCGGCCAAGCTTCCGGGAACTCCCCCAGAGGACTGGCGTCATCGTGCGCAGCACGATGACGCCAGTCCTAGCATTAACCCCTAACTGCCACGAAGTGTGGAGATAGGGAGTTCATTGGAACTCCCTATCTCCCGATCCGTGGCAGTTAGGGGTTAAATTTTGATATCGTTGGATCGGCCAGAGCATGGCCGTTCCAACGATACCAAACATGAAAGTAAAAAAAAATGTAAAAAAATAATAAAAAAAAAAAAATAAACACTTTTTTTTTTTGTTTTTGTTTTGTTAATGCAGCAATATTGTTCCCATTTCAATTATAATGTGAACAATAATGCTGCATTAACGATTTTGTATGCGGTGCGTTTGTTAAAAATGGTGTCATTTTCCCCAAAAAAAAATGTAACGAGACCCATCTCTAATTTTTTTAACAAGCGCACCCCATACAAAATATAACCGCAATTGCTCGCATGTTAAAATGTGGAAAAAAACACTTTACACGCTGTAAATTATTGAAAATACATATTTTATTGCATTTTTTGTTTAATATACAAACATGACATAACGTATACATATAATAATGACATATTATGAATCTACCGAGTCTGACGGAAAGAACGATATATAATATGTCGATGTCATATACTAAAATAAGCCTTCAAAACAGGTTTAAACATGATGCGCAAAACAGGTAAAAAATGACCTCAGCACAGGGGCGGGAAAAGCCTCAGCAGCGAAAGGGTTAAAAAAGTATCAGTACTTGTACTCTGTCTTACCGTGGACACATGAACATCAAGGCTTTAGGAGATACTTTTGTAACCCTTTCCAGCTTCATGCAAGTCAACAATTCTTGATCGAAGGTCTTCTGAGAGCTCTTTTCTGCGAGGCATGGTTCACATCAGGCAGTGCTTCTTGAAACCAGTAAACCCAAAACTGGTGTGTATTTTTAAAGGGCAGGACAGCTTTCAGCAACACATCCAATAATATCACACTGATTGGACTCAAGGTTGGCTCACTGCTGGCTCCAATTAGCTCTTGGAGAAGTCATTAGGCTAGGGGTTCACATTGTTGTGCCTTAGATGAAGATCAGAGCACATTTTATGACCAATTCATGCAAAACTCCACGTAATCCCAAAGGGTTCACATACTTTTTCTTGCAACTGTATATATACATACACACGTATATGTATGTAGACAAGTCTGGCCTGAGGTCTGTATATATGTATCTGAGTGGGTATACATATATCTGAGATAAGGTGTGTGCATGGGGATAAATGGGGTTTCTGGCCATACATTTCAATATAAACATAAACTGGATATTTATTGGAAAGCGTCCCATGACCTTAAATAAAAGTATCGGTACTCAGTATTGGTGAGTACTTTAAAAAAGTATCGGTACTTGTACTCAGTCCTAAAAATGTGGTATCGGTGCATCCTTCGTATTAAGGTTTATGTATAGCATTCTACAGACTATGCGCTCTGATTGTGCCGTTTTGCGTAGGAGGATGTGATTGATACAAATTTTCTGAGCGAATTGGTCATTGTGAACTTTGTATCCATCCATCAGGCTGTGACAGCCTTTCAAAGCAGGGGGCTCCCCTCCATCTGGAAGGCTGTCAATCAGTTCACGCTCGCCTCCACAAAGTGTAGGATATGCTAGCCGTTTTGGTTCGCACAACAGATTCAGGACCAAAGTTTTCTGGACTATGACCAGTCACATTTTAGGTACACAGTGTAGATCCAAAGCTCATATTGCATAAAAGCATTCTCTTATGGGACATAAGGCTTAATCACACATTAAAACTGAAAAAACACGTATTGACGTTATATGTAATCCTTTACAGATTACGAATGTAACAGTTTAAAAAACTTGCACACAACACAACCTCTAAACTATAATCCAAGCCATCACAATACCCTACTTTAGTGCAGTTTATAGTGATGCAGTCATGGGCAGGATCCTTCCTGCACACATACTGACAAGCTTGCAGAATTATTGCCAAGCATGACCTGCATCAGGTTTAGCACCATTGCACTGGTCTTGAGTTATCCAGGGCAGTCACACAAATGTCCTTCAAGGCCACATTACACAAGTCATGTGAACCATGACAAGCTCACTTTACTATCTTATACCTGGACTTGACAAATCCAGGGACTAGGTGGCCTCTGACTCCCAAATTCATGGATTTATCACATGCAAAAGATTAAAAAGAGAAAAACGCCTCTGCAGTGTTAAAGTGTTTGGCGCTATAGTTAATATATAGTAGCTAATCTATTGAAAGTGATTAATCCACAAATTCTATATACAATTTTAAATTTTACCGTCTGTATGTAACAATATTGCGCGATTATTCTGTATTTTTGTATATTTTAGTGTCTAATGCTGATCACAACCAGTTATCAGATCAACTTGTGGAAGAAACATCTACTCTATATCCCATTGCGCTCCCAACAAATTAGTTTGTATTTTTTTAATCACATGCAAGCCATAAAATAAAACACTTTACCTGGCTCCTAAAAAATAAATAATTGTCTGGCTCTTACAGTTTCTATACATTTTTCGGACTCCATGTACTGTTGATTCTTTCCAAACATGAAGCCAAATAAAAGTTGCAAAACTAATAGCAAGGCTACACGCCAAGCATGTTTCTTTGGTGGAATTAGCCAGATTTTCCATCTATTGAATCACTGGATCGTAACCATGCCAAGTGCAAGTCGGCGGTCAAAGAGCTACACTACCACGGCTACGGCTCATTGTTTAGTGAATGGATCACAAAGGACATAAATTCAACTCTAGAGTGCTCTCTCTTGGAAGAACAGAATGTAACTATGGGTTCAGGAAGCAGCTGTTCTTTATCTTTTAGAACCAAATAAAACACAGGTCAAATAGGTGATTGAGTCTACTGTTCTGGGAGAAACATATACGACAAACTTTTGCAGGTTGCGGTCCAATGTCCAATATAGTCAGGCCCACCTAGTAACCAGATACTCATATCTAGCTCTCAAACCACAGGCCTGGCTAAAGTAAGTCAGACCTCCATTTTTATATCCCGTTGGGCGCGATGACATCAGTTTCGCCCCGCCAGAGCACGGGAGGTGCCTTAAGGGGTGGGGGCTGTCCTTTGGACCCCTCTATCTCCCCATCGCCGAGGGATAGCAGGTCAAGAGAAGCATTGCTGGAAAGGTCACAGTGTGCTACTTCCAGAGGTGGCTGACATCTTTGATATCAGCCAAGCCTCTGGGGCCTTCGACGCCCACTGACGTAGTCATGCTTAACCCATAGCTGCCAAGGGGTTTCCCTATGGCAGAGATAGGGGGGGGGGGTTCCTTTCTCTCGATCAGTGGCAGCTAGAGGGGCAGGTTTGGCATAATTGGAAAACCAGATTATGGCCTTTCCAATGATAAACATGAGCAGGTTAAGCGGAAAAAAATAAAATGCATTTTTATTTAATTAATGCAGCACTATTGTTCACTTTTTAATTATAATGTAAACAATGGTGCACTAATGAAAAATTGTGTTCAGTTTTAGCTAAATGTATTTTCTCAAAAAAATAAAGTAATGACTAACGAGGTCCCATTTCGACTTTTTTTTTTTTTTTTTTTTACAAGTGTACCCCCATAGAATATATAAGCGCAAAGGCGCGGATAATAAAATGTGAAAAAAAATACACACTGTAGAGCAGTGGTTCCCAACTGTGGTCCTCAAGTAACCCCAACAGTTCAGGTTTTCCAGATATCTGAAGCACGGCACAGGTAAAATGATTTTCTGCTCAGTGATTGCAGAATTCAGTCTGCATTTCCCCCAGAGAATCCTTAAAACTTGGCCTGTTAGGGGTAACTTTAGGACCGCGGTTGGGAACCACTGCTGTAGAGGATTGAAATTTTAATGGAAATACTTTTTTTTTTTACATTTTTTGTTATAGCATACTGACATGACATGACATGACATACACATAAGGACATTCTGAATCTGACGTAAACAATATACAGTATATAATTTGTCTGGATTGTATAATAAAACATGACTTCAAATCGCGTTTAAACAAGGAGCACAAAACCGGTAAAAACGAGCTCAGCACACAGATGAAATGGCTCAGCAGTGAAGGTGTTAAAAAGTTTCATACAATGAAAAAATAAAGACTAACAATGTTTCAGAATAGTATTCGTAACTGTTCTAGAAAATGTAAAAGTGTTTCTTTGAGGGGGGGGGAGGATTTAAATAAGACCTGCTGGAGCACATAAAGTATATTGTACTGCAAAGGGGGGGAAAAAAAATAGATTAAATCACAGAACATCTTTTTATATTGGTTTTGTGTACTAGTTTTTATGAATGCAGTTTTCCTTCTGCCTCAAAGAAATTACAGAAAGTGCAATACGAGTGAAGAAATGCCAAAAACCAGAGCAATAAATCCTGATGTACCTGGGTTGTAGGGAACAGGGAAAAGTACAATTTAAAATAAAGTTGTTGAAAGGGATAGAAACTTAGAACTCGTAAACCAGGTTAAAATTGATTTATGTACTAAAAGGGCTATAAGACCTCTGTATTTCGTGTCCATAATTGAAAGCAGCCTGCGCTGCCAAAAGAGTGAATGTCTAGGTGTGGCTCATATTCGTTTCAGTCCTGTGTTACCCTAAATTAAACCCCTGCCATCCAAAAAATAAATCGCAATAAGCAAGTGTACGAGCCAAATGTAGGATAAGAGAGCAAGCTTACATGAAGAGGTTTTATTCTGGGTTATAATGCCATACTATTGTCAATTTGATGAGGTTTACATTTTTCACAGTCACCTTCCAGAAATATTTATTGCTAGGATGACACATTCTAAACTCCAGGAGCCCGATACCAACCTAACCATTAATTGCGGCTCACAAATGGATAAGTCGTGCGCAAGTCGCTTTCCATTTGCTTCTCGCCATTAACAGATCTGTTCCAACAGAGACGCTGAATAAGCAGCGCGATTCGCAATATTTTGAATTCCACAAGACTCCATGGAGCAAAGCGTGACCAGGATCACAAAAAGAGCTGCGGAAGGACAATGGAAGCTATTTGTTCTCAGTGTTCCACTGCAAATGGGGAGCATATGTGGCAGATTGCTCTGCCCTTTGCATTACTATGTTTTTTCTTTGTGTTAAACTTAGAACCTGCTGTTATTCTGCTTCTGCAAAATCACTTAATGTTTCGAGAGCTGGTATTCATTCAGTAATACCACACACACAGTAGAAGCCGCCACGTCTGATTGTGCCTGTAGGAATTTGGCCATAGATAGCGGCATTGAACAATTAACAAAGATTGTTGTGTGCTCAACTCCTATCAGTCTCAGGAGGAGCTACACAAAGACAGCAGTCAGGCACAACTCAAAGAAAAACTTTGACACAGGTGCTCAAAATACAACAGAGCATACAAAATAAAACAATTTTGGTAACTTGCGATGTCAATTGCAGGTATAAGCTCATTGACCATGGCACAGCACATAGAGTGAGAAGAGAAAAAAAAATAAAAAAAATAAAAATAGTGCAACATGCGACAAACCACATAAAAATAAATAAGCCACAAAAAAGAAATTCCCAGTAAGGAGAATGACTCAAATTCCACTCAGGAGCCCCAGTTACAATTACACGTTTTTATAAAGCGCAAACAGGTTCCGTAGTGCTGTACAATGGGCAGCATTTACTTATTTATGGGTCTATTAAGGCCGGTGCGCACTAGGCGTATTTTTTGTGCGCACTAGCACAACACAGCTAACCCTGCAGGACTCGTTGGACCTCCCGGTGATGAGGCAAGACTTACGAGCCCTCCTGGCGGACACCCGCTCCTCGTGGGCAACGGAGGTGCGTTCCAAGCTCTCCTCCCTCCGCGCGGAGGTGGTGGAGCTTGACACCCCGGACCTGCACCTTAGCGGCAATGCAAGATGAGGTCTCTTCCCAGGTTAGGGCACTCCAGACCCAGGTTGCTGGACTGCAATCCGCCTTGCTGGCCATGGAGGCCCAACATAGACGGCGGAATCTGAAGTTGAGGGGTATCCCGGACACTTTTCCTGCTACTGGCCAACCGGATGGTAAAGGCCGTCCTTTCTCTTCCTGACGATGCCCCGGACACGGTATTATCTGCGATCAGGGTCCGCAAGGTGGCAGCGGCCCCTCAGACTGCCACGAAGGACGTCATTGTGGTGCTGGGAGATGTCCTTGTGCGTGAACGCTTTCTGGGGGAGACAATTCGAGCCCCCCGATCCGATTTGAGGGCCTGGATGTCACAGTATTCTGCAAACTTCCGTTTCTGGCCCTAGCAGCCCAGCGACAATTTAGAACGATTACGGCCACACGAGGTCCGCTATCGCTTGAGACTGTCGGGGTCCCTGCTTATCCACCATGGCACTGAGGTTCTGGTGGCCTTGACGTTGGAGGAGGCACAGGCTCACCTGTTGGCCTTGGGTCTGCCACGTCGTCTGGACACTAACAGGGAACAGCCGCGGTCAGCGTCGGACATGCAGCCTTATGACCCGGACTAGTCTCTGGGACTTGACTGCTCTCCACTCTTGTTCGACCGAGATTGGCACTGGTCGCTCTCTGATCCTGGATATAATCCGATCGGCTGCAAGACGACCTCATGCCCCTCCCCCCTTATTCCCCTACCCCTTCTTCCCACTTTTTTTATATATAGTTTAGGTATGGAGGTATGGTTTTGCTGAGGGTGAGCCGTGGGACAGTCACCTAGGCTCTCACTGTTCCCTTGGCCCTTCAGTGACCTTTGCCCTGTGGTTCCCTCTGTTTCCCTGTGGGGTCTCAGGGGTGTGCTGCTGAGTACCACTTTTTTTATGGGCTGCTCTGTCTCATGAGGGAGTTTTTTTTTTTTTTTTACACTCTTCACCTCTGTTCTCTCTCCACTCATCCTCTCTTGCCCCCTTACCCCTTTTACATCCTGTGACTGCCTATAATATTAGATGTCCTGACTTATGTCGATTATACTTGCTTATCTCCCTCGATGCATTTTGTCATATTTCGTTAATATTTTGATTCCTTGCAAAATTTTAGTCTTGCCATGGCACTGCGTGGCCTTTGTTTTTCTGGCTTTACTGCATTCATTTGTGATGTGCACAATTATAAAGAATTTAAAAAAAAAAAAAAAAAACAACATTGAGTGGTCACAGTGCCTAGAGCAGAGTGTCCCTTTAAGAATACCATGATGTACAGTTAATTTTAACAATATTTTTTTAAAAAAGGAACACTCTACACATCCTAACCACTTACATTTATAATATGGTCAGGATGTGAGGAGTGTCCCCCCCTTCTCTACCCCACAGCTCTCCATTTTTTGCTAAAAGCTGGGTTAAGTGGAGGAGTTTCACCAGCAAATTGAATTTCCCGGCTGCCGTTTACTAGTGAGATTGGCACGCATGGAATGTGCCGACATCAACATCGCATTATTTTTTATTTTTGAGAAAGTATTACACCAGGAAGGATATATTGAGATTTCTCTTGTTTTGAAGTATGTCCTGGGTGGCGAGTATGTACCATTAGATGTCTTGCCCAAGGACACTTACTGGAGAGGTGCTCTTGCCGGGATCGAACCCATGTCTCCACACAGAGCAGTGATGTTACCTCTACTCCACCCAGCATTGGCTTCGATCAATCATTTTGTGTAGGTGCTACAGGACTTACGTGCATAAAGTTTGCAGGTCCCGTTGCGGTGCACAATTTGCGTTACCTCGCTATGCAAATTGAACAGAAAAGCCTCAAGGGCTCCCAGGTCCAAGAGCCCCTGAGCCAAAGAGGAGGAGCTGCCCCAGCGAGGGACAAAAAGGTGAGTAAAACGGGGGGAGGGGGTAATAAGACAGAGGCTGTCAGCAGCCTCTGCCCAATTATTTAAAGGGCAAAAAAGGGACCTCGTGTTCCTTTCATAAAAACAGGATGGGATCTGTTGCCCACATTTTTCCCAACATTACAGGCCGTCATTGGACAGGTGGTGTACTAAGCAGCTGCCATGCTCTTATGCACCAAGTATCTTCTGCAGGGTTAAATAATCTCTACATCTGTACCACTGCTAAATGAAAACACATCAGATCATTGTGAGAATTAACCATGATGACTTGCTTCCAGTCCAACCAGGACGAGAGCCAAACCACACAATTTTTTAATCCGGCTGGGTGGAGTAGAGGTAACATCACTGCTCTGTAACCGTGGAGACACAGGTTTGAATCCCGACAAGAGCACA
The DNA here is from genome assembly GCA_009667805.1 of Leptobrachium leishanense. Taxonomy (NCBI): domain Eukaryota; kingdom Metazoa; phylum Chordata; class Amphibia; order Anura; family Megophryidae; genus Leptobrachium; species Leptobrachium leishanense. The sequence continues at coordinate 338,064,798 of CM019066.1, forward strand.
TCTCCAGTAAGTGTCCTTGGGCAAGACACCCAACGATACATACTTGCCACCCAGGAAATACTTGAAAACGAGAGAAATCTCAATGTATCCTTCCTGGTAAAATCCTTTCTAAAAAAAATTTAAAAAAAAAGGCATAGCAGCACGCATAGTGTTCAAATATTACCTGAACACACAATCACATTATATATTGGTTATAAAAAAACACTTCCAGGCGCACCTTACTAAAATTTCCACTTTTTTAAAACCAAAAATGGCCAATGTGCAAACATCTAATGAATTAATATTTAAATAAAACCATGGTTATATTATAATGATAAATGTGTATAACTTAAGGAATACTTATAGTTCAGTGGTGTTTCCTTTTTTTTTCCCCTCTCAGCATGGGGTCCTGCGATGTAGCTGTTCGGTATCCCAAGAAAAAAAAGGAGGGTATTTATCCACTTGATGAAAAAAAGAAAAAAAAAGACAGCAGAGCGGCAGATAATTCAATTAAAATGCATTTATTAACCAATAACAAGGTAAACCTTCAACTATAAAATCAATTGTTAAAGTACTAATTAAGTAGGATCAACAAAAACGCGCTTTCACCAATAAGCTTCATCAGTTGTTATCCTTTCTGAATGATCAGTCTGTGCAAGAAGTGCAAAAAGTCCAAGAGAGGGGAAAAAAAAAAAGAAACACCACTGAACTATAAGTTATACACATTTATCATTATAATATAACCACTGTTTTGTTTAAATATTAATTCATTAGATCTTTGCACATTGGCCATTTTTGGTTTTAAAAAAGTGGAAATTTTAGTAAGGTGCGCCTGGAAGTGTTTCTTCTTTTCTATTATATTCGTGTTTTTGAGGTTGTAAACACATATCTTCTAGCTTGCAGCACCGACCTATATTGAGCACGCCTTAATAATCTTACAACCACTAAGAAAAGCGCCAGATTCACGCTGTCTTTTACTTCTAGTATAAAAAAATAAGAAGCATATACATGCAAGGAGGAATCTAAGACTAATAAAAAAAAATATTATTCCTGTGTAACTTGTGGATCACAACACAACTTTTCCACTCCATGAAAGAGTCACAATGTATAAGAAGCAAACAGAAATCGAGTGATCCACGCCGCGGCTCGCCCACTCCAATACACGCGGCTGCCCTGTATATTAAAGTTAATGGACTACAGTGACCGAGGTCAGGATTAAATGAATATGTAATTAACCGTGCTACAGATGAATTTCAAATTCAGAAGTCTGAATATCTTTACCTTTATTACATCCCATATTACTTTATCTGAGCTGCCTGCGTTGGAAGCATGGTGTAATGTGTTTTAGTGGCTCAGCACCCATTATCTGCACACAAAATCATCGATTTAATAAGGGTTGTATTTTAAAAATATATACAAATAAAACTGGATAAAATATACAAACTGCCTCACACTGAAGAGCTTTATTATTACCAATAATTTCACATTCTCTTTGTGCAAGGGGCATGAGTAAAAACCTTTGTTCCTTGCCCAGAGCAGGGAGGCAACAATAAATAGCACTTAGTGACCGGTGATCTTTACACTCTGCAAATACAGCACAGATAATGTACCCATGTCATTCTATCAGGACGGCGGGTCATACACCATGCTGCAGTTGTGACAGCAGGAGGATCTTTGTGTATTTAAAGTTATCTAAACATCATGTGCATCAAAAACAACAGAATACATCATTATATAATAAAGCTACAAGGCACCAACAAGTTAGGTCTGTAAGACTTTTTTTTTTTTTTTTTGTACATTAAAAGGTTGAACATTGTGCATATTTCCCATTGCTGGGTGTGTTTCCCTTAATTACATTTTTCTACTTCATACACTTTCTATTAATTAACGAGAGTCTCCAAGTGCCAGAACCAGTGTACCGCAGCACAGAAACTTTGTAAGGAAGCAGCTCCTGCTTCACCACAGGGAAATCTACTTTTTAAAAAGGAAGCAGCTCCTCCTCTTCGGCTCAGGGACTCCCAAACCCGGACGTCCCAGAACCTTTTCTGCGCAATTTGTACTTCCTGTGTAGTGTAGGAAATGCAAATTTTGCGCTGCAACGGGACTTGTGAACATCCCGTAGCGCCTACACCAGGGATCTCAAACTCTGGCCCAACATATATTTCTGAACTACACCTCCCAAGATTCTCTGGCCATTTATTGCATTCAAAGAATTCTGGGATTTGTAGGCAACAAACATCTGGGGGGCCAGAGTTTGAGATCTCTGGCCTACGCAGAAAAATGGATCAGAGCTGCACAGATGTGCAGCTCTGATCCATCATGGCTTGAGACTGATCACTAACATGATTGATGTCAGAGATAGTGATGTCGGCACGTTCCCTGCATCCCGACGTCACTAGTACCCGAGTAATAACCGGCAGCTGGGAAATTCAAATTTCCTGGTTGCTGATGACGCTGGGTGGGGTGGAGGCAACTCCTCCACTACCATCCAGCTTTTTAGCAAAAACAGGGGGGGGCGGCATTCTTTACCATTTTAAAAATATAAAGTGATCAGGGTGCGTAGAGTGTTCCTTTAACCCCTTAAGGACCTCTGACGTACCCTGTACGTCCTGTACTCGGGTCTCCCTTAGACCCGCGGACGTACAAGGTACGTCAGCGGCGCCAAATCCCCCTCCCGCCCGATACTCACCTCCCTCGTTGGATCCCACGGCGATCTGGCAGGGAGGAAGCCTGCCCATGTGATTTACATGGGCAGGCGAGGCTGATGACGTCGCCACGCTGCGTGGTGACGTCATCAGAAGGTGCCCCCATGTGTTTCAATGGAGGGGAGGGGGGGCTCCTTCGGAGCCCTCTATCTCCCCAACCATTGAAGCTAGGAAGATGCCGTTTGCACCGCTGGAGAGGGGAGAGCCTCCCCTTTCCAGCAGTGTATGGTATTAACAGTTTGCCACCGGATCGCTTTTCGGCGCCAATTGGCGCCAAAACGCGATTCAAACCTGGAGGGGGGCTGACATCTTGGATGTCAGCCAAGCCTCCAGGTCCCCCCCCACCCACTGACAACCTCACCATATGTGTGAGGATGTCAGTGGGCCAGTTAACCCTCTAGCTGCCATGTAGAGATAAGGGGATCCTAAGGATCCCTTTATCTCCCGACCCATGGCAGCTGGATGGTCATATTTGCCATCATTTAAAAGGCCTGATTATGGCCTTTCAAATGATACCAAACATGACCAGGTTTGGTTTTAAAAAAAATTAAAAAAAAAAAAATTAAATAAAAAAAATTAAAATAAAAAAATGTTTTTTTTTTAAAAGTTTTTTTGTCTGGGGGGAGTTTAATTAAATAGGACCTAGGCTGTCATCTAAAAATAATTAGCACAAAATGGTCAGAATGAGCGCAGCGCACATAGGTGAACTGTCTCAGCAGTGAAGGGGTTTTTTTTTATAGTAAATTATTCGCTATGATGGAAATAATGGTATTTCTAGAAAGTCCATTTAATGGCGGGAAAAAGGGTGTATAATGTGTGGGTCGAATAAACGAGTAAGAGGAAAAATTGTCCTAAACACTAACAGCGCAGAAACGTAAAAACAGCAGCGGTCACTAAAAGACGGATTTGTGTAAAACCGCCCGGTCACTAAGGGGTTAAGCCAGTAGGGGAACGTCCGGCCCTTTGTGCCCAAAAGATGTGGCGCTCTGAGTTAAGGAGGACTGGCGCGCTTTAGAAAGTGAGGGAAGCGGGGACAATGCCCGCCCCCCTCATTCTGCTTCTTACCGCACACCGAGGTCTGGTAAAAGGCCAGCGGCAGGGTGAAATGAATGAGAAAGGAGAGGTGCACAAAACTGGGTAATTGCTAATAGCAACATCATCTGTACCAGCTAACATCACGCACCTCAAAGAAAAGCAGTTACAGCCATCACATTAATATTGGGTTAATTAAATTTCTGGCAAAATTTGCTAATGCCAATTTTGTATTGCCCTCGAATTATGTTCCAAATCTCCAAAAAGGCCCTTGGCAGAAGAAAAATAAAAAAGGTTCCCCACCCCTTTAACGTACCTGCCACACACCTAGCTTATCTGACTTTGCTTGGGTAGGTTAAAAGGGACACTCTAGGCCTGTGAAGGCAAACATATGGCTCGCGTGGCTGTCTGTGTCAGCACGAGCGCCTAGGCTTGCTTCGGTATCCAGGCCCAAGTGCTCGCCTTTCTTTGAGCGGCTGCCGGCAAAGGATTTAGCTCGGCCACTCGCCTGAGATCCACCAGCCGCGATCTCGCAGAGTTAAATGAGATCTTGCGAACTACGGGATCTTGCGAGACCGTGGCTTGTGCATGGTTCCCAGGCGAGCAGTCGAGCTACATACTTTGCCGGCAGCTGCTTGAAGAATGACGAGCGCACGGAGGGGCCTGGCAGAGGAGACCAATTGGGACCACCTGAGCCGGGGGGGGCAATATATAAACTGTGAGAGCGAGCCGGGGGGGGCAATATATAAACTGTGAGAGCGAGCCGGGGGGGGCAATATATAAACTGAGAGCGAGCCGGGGGGGGGCAATATATAAACTGTGAGAGCGAGCCGGGGGGGGCCAATATATAAACTGTGAGAGCGAGCCGGGGGGGGCAATATATAAACTGTGAGAGCGAGCCGGGGGGGGCAATATATAAACTGTGAGAGCGAGCCGGGGGGGGGCAATATATAAACTGTGAGAGCGAGCCGGGGGGGGCAATATATAAACTGTGAGAGCGAGCCGGGGGGGGGGCAATATATAAACTGTGAGAGCGAGCCGGGGGGGGGCAATATATAAACTGTGAGAGCGAGCCGGGGGGGGCAATATATAAACTGTGAGAGCGAGCGGGGGGGGCAATATATAAACTGTGAGAGCGAGCCGGGGGGGGCAATATATAACTGTGAGAGCGAGCCAGGGGGCAATATATAAACTGTGAGAGCGAGCCAGGGGGGCAATATATAGAATGTGAGAGCGAGCCAGGGGGCAATATATAAAATGTGAGAGCGAGCCAGGGGGCAATATATAAACTGTGAGAGCGAGCCGGGGGGGGCAATATATAAACTGTGAGAGCGAGCCGGGGGGCAATATATAAACTGTGAGAGCGAGCCGGGGGGGGGGCAATATATAAACTGTGAGAGCGAGCCAGGGGGGGGCAATATATAAACTGTGAGAGCGAGCCAGGGGGCAATATATAAACTGTGAGAGCGAGCCAGGGGGCAATATATAAACTGTGAGAGCGAGCCAGGGGGGCAATATATAAACTGTGAGAGCGAGCCAGGGGGCAATATATAAACTGTGAGAGCGAGCCAGGGGGCAATATATAAACTGTGAGAGCGAGCCAGGGGGGCAATATATAAACTGTGAGAGCGAGCCAGGGGGCAATATATAAACTGTGAGAGCGAGCCAGGGGGGCAATATATAAACTGTGAGAGCGAGCCAGGGGGCAATATATAAACTGTGAGAGCGAGCCAGGGGGGCAATATATAAACTGTGAGAGCGAGCCAGGGGGCAATATATAAACTGTGAGAGCGAGCCAGGGGGCAATATATAAACTGTGAGAGCGAGCCGGGGTGGGGGCAATATATAAACTGAGAGCGAGCCGGGGTGGGGGCAATATATAAACTGTGAGAGCGAGCCGGGGGGGCAATATATAAACTGTGAGAGCGAGCCAGGGGGCAATATATAAACTGTGAGAGCGAGCCAGGGGGGCAATATATAAACTGTGAGAGCGAGCCAGGGGGCAATATATAAACTGTGAGAGCGAGCCAGGGGGGCAATATATAAACTGTGAGAGCGAGCCAGGGGGGCAATATATAAACTGTGAGAGCGAGCCAGGGGGGCAATATATAAACTGTGAGAGCGAGCCAGGGGGGCAATATATAAACTGTGAGAGCGAGCCAGGGGGGCAATATATAAACTGTGAGAGCGAGCCAGGTGGCAATATATAAACTGTGAGAGCGAGCCAGGGGGGCAATATATAAACTGTGAGAGCGAGCCGGGGGGCAATATATAAACTGTGAGAGCGAGCCGGGGGGGCAATATATAAACTGTGAGAGCGAGCCGGGGGGGCAATATATAAACTGTGAGAGCGAGCCGGGGGGCAATATATAAAATGTGAGAGCGAGCCAGGGGGCAATATATAAACTGTGAGAGCGAGCCAGGGGGCAATATATAAAATGTGAGAGCGAGCCAGAGGGCAATATATGAAATGTGAGAGCGAGCCAGGTGGCAATATATAAACTGTGAGAGCGAGCCAGGGGACAATATATGAAATGTGAGAGCGAGCCAGGGGGCAATATATTTGTTCCTTTTGAAAAGTGGTCACATGACATTAAATAAGAGTATCGGTACCCAGTATCGGTGAGTACCTGAAGAAAAAAGTATCAGTACTTATACTCGGTCTTAAACAAGTGGTATTGGTGCATCCCTAAATACTGCATAGTGCACTAGTTGAAGTGTTAATAGGAGTAATGTAAGATGGGGGAAAGTGAAGATACTCCAATTGGAAAAGCTACGGCAGCTGTTGAGAAAGCTGTGAATTGGATATATTATTATTTTTTTTAACTTTGGCTGCCAGATTTTGCAATTCTCTTTACAATGCAATACAATTACCATTTTAGTAAATAGACCCCTTATTCTTTTTGTAACAGTTAATGGTCAAGTTCTTAATAAAAAGCTGTTTGTAGGATTAAAATTTACATTGTATTTTTCTTCTAAGAATTTAAGTACATAATTAGTTCAGACAGTCGTATGAATTGGTTTTCTAAAATATATAAATCAGCATTCAGATTTAATTGCAGAGTTGGCACTTTGAGACACATAAGTTGGTTCAGCGATCCAGTTTGGGCACTCGGGCTCAAAAAGGTTCGCCATCCCTGCTCTAGGCACTAAGACCACAGAATGTAATTTGAGTAGAGTGAGCATCCACCCTCACACCGCTCCCACAGAGGGAGGTCTCAGTTTATGTGGACTAGTTTAGTCCTCCATGTGTGGAGGATTAGCCTCGCTGGGAAGCCGAGATCATGGCGATCTCCGCTCTCTCAGGATCTGGACTCTTCCTGCATCCAATGGCTCTCAATGAACTCGCATTAGTTCAGTTGGACTCAAGTGTCCAGCCTCCATGAGGCCATGTTACTGCTATGGCTTACTGAAGGCCAGCAGCATGTCACTTCTGAAGGATCATCAAGGCACTGGAAGAAAGGGGAGATTTTTCTACTAACACTAGGGTTAAAAATCGGAGGAGGTGCATGGAGGATTTCGCCCCCTCCCATATTAAGCCTAGAGTAAGTTTGCCTAGTCTCCCATACTGAGCTCAGTAGAGCGTGAGCAGTTACTGGACTGCTCCATCACAATAACGAGCCCAGTATTTAAAAACATTCCCCAAAAATTGGGGGTCGTTTTATACAATATGACAAGTATATGTAACGTTGGGAGCTTCCAGCCCTACCTGTGTGCTTGAGGGCAGCATATCTGATGCTCCCCGTTGACCAATGCCCAGTTTAAATGGAGACAGGCAGGGAGGTGGCTGCATGAGGCGCGGCTTGAGTGGGGGGCGTGTACCTGGTGAAGGTCTTTAAAAACCCTCAGTGTATTCTCAGCAGTTGCCAGATTGTGGTTATCCATACCTGAGCTCCTTGTACCTGACTGCTATATTGAATTAACCCGTTATTGACCTCTGCTTGTTTCTGACTATTCTGCCTTCTGTTGCCCTACACCATTTTCTTGTACTACGCCACTGCTCTGATATCGACCCGGCTATTCCATTTGACCATTCTGAACTCTGTATTCCTGATTCTGGCTCGGCTGACTCCTCCCTGTGTTGTTAACCCTTTCTGTCTAGCTAGTTTACCTGGCCAATTCTAAGGACCAGACAGTCAGAGATCTTTCACGGCTACTCTGTTGGTAGCTTCTGGGCTCTGTGGAGTGTGGGGTGTTAAGTACTGCGTGGTGGGATCTGGGAACCGTGACAGTATAGCCAAAAAACTATTTTTTAACTGGAAAATTAGGGGGTCGTCTTATACACCCGGTCGTTTAATACTCCAGAAAATACGGTACTTTGGTAATTTGCTCCTATATTCCATCATCAAGGGTCCAAACTATTTTTTAAATAAAAACTTTGTTTTAAATCCTACTTTATTTTTACACTCATCTGCTTTACATGTGCTCAGCGATACAGGAAAGTCCAGTTTAAAACGCCTAACGCACCACACATTCCTGAGGGGTAAGAGATGATTGAGCAGCTCCAATACATACAAAACCAAGGCAAGCAGGTCGACAGATGCCAAAACACCCCCAGCAGCATATATTAAAACTCCCACCACCGCCCTTGTGAAATGACTGTGCAACTCAGGATTATCCCTTACTCATCCATTGCAGCAGGGGATTATGGGAGCTGCAGGTCAGGATTCAAGCTTCCTAATGTAGAAGGTAGGACAAAAACTCCAAAAGAAGCCCATCTGTGCAGTGTATCAGGATGGACATAAGGTGGCACAGCTTCCTTCTATTCTTTGAGTGATAGAAAGGCTTACGGTCCCCAAACATAAACCACTGTTTTCAGAGATGGAGTTGGGAGCTTTCGGTATTGAAATATACACTAGGAAAATTGTATTTCTACATTTGAGCTTTTCCCGTGATAATATCAGTGCACAGATTTTTTTTCAATGGAAGATTCAGATGACCAAGTTATTTCTTGCCGAGCACAGATCTACAAAAGGCCTTTTATTAGAGAGAGTATATACATATTTTATAAACTCTCAAAGTTGTCCAGAGATATTCATCCCCAGCTGCCATTAATAATCATCATATCCTTTACACCACCTAATCTGCAACTAAATCTTTCCGGCATGAACCAGTTGCACATGCATGACTTCAATGGGCATTCGGGTCTGTACCTCTACCATCCTGCATCTCCAGACGCCTCTGCTGCTGCCGTACACATTGCACATCACAAAAACAAACCACACACACACAGTGCAACTTCCCAGAGCATGGGAACACCTGTTAGCCAACTAGTCAACCACGCAAAGGCCAGGTCACCTTCAAACAGTAAGTGCTCTACCGGGGGACAGCTAGCTGCCAACTTTCCCCACCAGGACAGGTCCTCTGTCACCTGCTGACCCCCCCACCCTGTAAGAGTCCCGCATGCATACCATCGGTTCACACGATCCTTACCAAGACGCATATACATACCCACAGGCAACCCAACATCCCTCCAACCAGATCAGGACCATTGCACCCATGGCCCAGCAAGGCAGCCACACATACCACTTAATGACTGTAATTAGACAGTTAAGTATATCAGTCTCCAGTGACAAGAACAGAGCGAAGAAAACATTTTTTTTTAAAGATGCTGTGACTGGCTTCTCTTAACAGTCGAGGAGATACTATATTGCAGAGAAAGTGAGGTTTCAGCTCTTTCCCAGTACCTTGGGTAACACTAACACATGCTTGAGAAAGGCCCCGGGAAGCACCGAGATGAAACGTCACACACTCTGCAATAAAGCAGCTCCACGATTGGATAAAGATGGTTGAGACCGTTCTCTATTTTTTTTTCTTTGCTGTAACTTGTTGGAAGCCTGGGCCCATCTCTGCTTTTTGCATGTAAAATAACCTTTTCTTTTTCTGGTCACAAGGATTACCATCCAATGCTTGCACCAACACTAGAAAAGTGAACTTGCTCCAGCTCACCAGCGCCGCCACACTGCTCCCACCAACTGCTCACCCCCATCCAGAGAGCATCACAATTATGGAATAACTTCCCAGATGCCAAATCTTCCCCCAGTCTAAAGTCACTTAATACAGAATGCACCTGTGACTATATACAGAATGCACCTGTAAACCTGTAACAGTGACTATATACAGAATGCACATGTTTACATGTAACAGTGAATATATTTCCTACATACTTATTTTCTGTGTTAATCTGTATATTTGTGTTTTTAATATCTTGCATTTTATTACTTTGTATTTCTGTAACGACTAACAATTCAATGTTCTTGAACCCAGGACATACTTGAAAATGAGTGAAATCTCAATGTATCCTTCCTGGTAAAATCCTTTACAAATAAATCCTCCCTCAGTAGGAAAGTCACTGGCCTGTTTCTTGGAGCTAGCAGTTGGCCAACACTAGAACACAAACTACTCGCTCTTCTCAAGGCAACACCGCCTGCGCAGCCACCCCTCCCCAGCACAATGACAAACATTCAACCGCTCTGCACTCATTAGGAAAGCCTCTACTACTTGCTGTCAACATGTTGGTACAGTGTTTTTGGGCCCCAAGCACATTAGCAGCTTCTTGCCTACTGCTTGCAATTCCCACCAGGGAAGCCAAACGCCATTCAATGTTAAAACCAGAACATTCAAGTGCCAATAACTGTTACCCTACTAGGGCACCGCCACCTGCACAACTCTACACAGGCACCTTACACCGCACTACCAGAACATTTATCAACTGCTCATCAACAACAACATTTACCTGAACGCCCCCCACCAACATCCACCTCCAATCTACGCGGTAAGCACCCACAGAACTGAAGCATCCACACATCTGCCTAACCGGGGCGCCCCAAACCACCCCGCGGCCCCCACCGGGGCGCCCCAAACCACCCCGCGGCCCCCACCGGAGCGCCCCAAACACCCCGCGGCCCCCACCGGAGCGCCCCAAACCACCCCGCGGCCCCCACCGGAGCGCCCCAAACCACCCCGCGGCCCCCACCAGAGCGCCCCCCGCCCAAGAGCCCCAAAACATCCTGCGGCCCCCACCTGAGCAGTCACATGGCAGCCCCCACTTGAGCGCTCCAAACTATCCCGCGGCCCCCACCTGGGCGCCCCAAAACACCAAGGCCCCACCTGGGCGCCCCAAAACACCAAGGCCCCCACCTGGGCGCCCCAAAACACCAAGGCCCCCACCTGGGCGCCCCAAAACACCAAGGCCCCCACCTGGGCGCCCCAAAACACCAAGGCCCCCACCTGGGCGCCCCAAAACACCAAGGCCCCCACCTGGGCGCCCCAAACACCAAGGCCCCCACCTGGGTGCCCCGAAACACCAAGGCCCCCACCTGGGCGCCCCAAAACACCAAGGCCCCCACCTGGGCGCCCCAAAACACCAAGGCCCCCACCTGAGCGCCCCAAAACACCAAGGCCCCCACCTGAGCGCCCCAAAACACCAAGGCCCCCACCTGAGCGCCCCAAAACACCAAGGCCCCCACCTGAGCGCCCCAAAACACCAAGGCCCCCACCTGAGCGCCCCAAAACACCAAGGCCCCACCTGAGCGCCCCACCTGAGCGCCCCAAGGCCCCCACCTGAGCGCCCCAAGGCCCCCACCTGAGCGCCCCAAGGCCCCCACCTGAGCGCCCCAAAACACCAAGGCCCCCACCTACCACTCCAACTCATACACAGCCAGCACCACCTTCTATGTCACTCAGCAGCGCAGCCCACCCAGCCCCCACCACACCCCTCTCACCTTTCAGTGGGGGCAGCGGGGAGAGCTCCACCAGGGCCCCCTGGCCGCGGAATTGTGACGAGCCCTGCGAGCGCTTCTGCCTCTGAGCTTTCCGCACTGACTTCCGCGTGAAGCCGTCCACCTTCTCCGCCGCCGATATGGCCGACATGGCGGGGCCCCGGGGGGTGAGTATCCTGCGCGCTGAGCCGGGCCCCCCCTCACATATGCCAGCCCAGGGGGAGGCAGGAAGTTACCGACACGACCAAACTCCCGCTGAGCACAACGTCCAAGCGGGCAGCATGAACAGCGGATACCGGGGTGGGTGAGTAGGTAGTGGCGGCGGCGGCCCTGCTCCTTCTCCGGGGAGCAGGCCCCTGTTACTCTCTGAGGGGCGCCTGTTGGGCCCGGCCTCGCGGTGCCATCTCTTCCCGGGGGAGACCCGCCTCCGTCTGACACAACTTTCACCTCCTCCTCCTTCTCACAGCGGGGCCGCCGCCATGGGCCTTCTTCAGGAAGAGGCGGGACGAGGCAGAGCGCGCGCCGAGGGGCCAGCAGCAAGTTCGGATTCCCACGGGGGCGACCGGCACGGCGAGCCCTCAACCGATTCCCCCGTCCCTAAGCGGCACTGAGTGACAACCGCGCCGGCCAATGGAAAGCGGCACAGGGCTGGTGACGACAGAACGCTTCGGCCGTTTGAAGCGGGCGAGGGTGATTGTGCTAGTAGTTTCCCGCCGCTAGGGGGAGCAGTGCGTAGTGAAGGGAGGAGAGGCGTGGCCTGCTCGGTGTACTAGGGGGTGGGGATAAGATGTTAGTGACGGACTGAGCAACCAATCAGCAGTAGGTTCATAAGGTAGTAGGGAGGCGTTTAACCAATGAGTGGTTAGATAGGTAACCAAGCAGTGTTTGTTTTCTAACATGAGTTCCTGAGAGGTTTCCTGACCTCCTCCCATAAAGGTCTCCAGCCTCAGACCTGCAGGGGGGAGTGAAGGGGGAACAGGGAACACAGTTCCACCACTATTTTTGCAGAGAGAACTTTCTATCGGTCCCCACTATAAAACTTACATTCACATGTTTCCCTATTAAATCCACAAAAATACAGGATTTATCACTTAGATTCTCTAAAACCCTCATAAATACATCAGATTAGCAAGTGTCTGTGTTTAGGGTGAGATGATAATTGGAGGACACAAACCCTGGTGAGTTCCCACACTCACTTCTCTCCAGCTGCCATTCTGCTATGGAATGGAATACCCCCCCCCCCAACCTTTAACCCTTTCACTGCTGAGGCATTTCACATCTGTGTGCTGAGCTCATTTTTACTGCTTTCGCTCATCATGTTTAAATGCGTTTTGAAGCCACATTTTATTATACGACCCAGACATATTATATATCGTTCTTTCCGGCAGACTCGGCAGATTCATAATGTATCATTATTATATGTATACGTCATGTTCTGCCGGTATTATAACAAAAATGCAATAAAATTTGAATTTTTAATCATCTGCAGCGTGTAAAGTGTTTTTTTTGTCACCTTTTATCACATGAACATTTGCGGTTATATTTTCTATTGGGTGTGCTTGTACAAAAACTAGAAATGGGGACTTGTTACATTTTTTGGGGGCAATTACGTGATTTTTAGCAAACGCACCCCATAGAAAAAAATCATTAGTGCAGCATCATTGTTCACATTATAATTGAAATGTGAACAATATTGCTGCATTAATAAAAACAACACACAAAAAAAATACATGTTTTTATTTTTTTTTATTATTTTTATTTTATTTTTCATTATTATTATTTTTAATATTATTATTCTATTTTTACATTATACCTGGTCATGTTGGGTATCATTCGAAAGGCCATGCTCAGGCCTTTCGATTGACACCCTCCATGACCCCCTAGCTGCCACGGTCAAACAAACCCCCTATCTCCACCAGGGGATTTCCTTGGGAAATCCCCGGGCAGCTAGGGGTTCGCCGACTATCTGACGTCATCACGCTATGCGTGAGGACGTCAGGCAGCGAGGGGGGACCCGGGGTGGAGCCACCATCCAAGATGGTGGCCCCTACCGGAGCTAGGCCGCACTTTGGCACCGCAAGGCGCCAAAGTGCGACCCAGTGCCTAAGGGGCTAAAGCCAGACTCTCCCCTTTTAAGCGTTGCATGGCTTTTCTTTGTGGGACCTCCCTGTCGGGAGGTCCCTTCCAGGCGATCTCCCGGCATTGCCGGGGGGGTCGCCTGGAAATGACATCATCACGCATTGGCACGATGACGTCATTGACGTCGGGCGGGTCTTAACTAAGTCAGACCGTTGTGGGACCCTGGACAGAGAGGTGAGTATCTCCGCCAGGGGGTCCCGCAAAGCTGACGACGTGTGGGACACGTCCTCAGCATACAGCAGGAGTAACTGAGGACGTGTCCCACACGTCGTCAGCAGTGAAGGGGTTAAACACTGTTTAACCCCTTCTCTGCTGAACCATTTCACCCTGTGTGCTGAGTAAGGCTAGGGTCAGACGAACGCATTTTCACGTTGTCTGTGAAAAAGTGCGTTCGAACGAATGGACGCATTTTTTCACGGAGTACGCGATAGCGGTCATACGATGCGCATTTGCATCCGTGATTTTGTACGGATCATCAATAAAACACTTTGTGCATCTGGACGTTATGTTGGCCGGACATTAGCAGTGTCTGACATCTCCAAATCACGCACACACGCCGCTAGCGGACGCAGCGCACTCTGTACAACCGTACTAGTGGTTTTACGTTCTCGACAAAATGCGTTCGTTTGCCACTTGCGTTGCGCGGCCGGACTTTTGTGCGACCGTACTTCGTATATTGGCCGTCATTGCCCGTCATTTGCTGCTAGTGCGGCCGTGATTAAGTGCGGCTGCACGCGCGTTCGCACTGCCTCAGTCTGACCCTAACCTTAATTTTCACAATTTTTTGCAGATCATGTTCAGATGTGATTTGAAGTCGTGTTTTGTTGTAGAACCCTGACAAATTATATATCTTTTTTTCCAGCAGACTCAGGAGATTCAAAATATATAAGGGGTTATTCTATCGTTCGGCTCAGTTTGGCGCGTTCCCTTCGCTGACTGCGGTGAAAACAGCATGAGATTAAAGTGAATGAATCCTTGGTCGTGAACAACCGCTTACCAGCCCTGAGATCTGAAATACATTTTGCGCCGTGCAGGGGCTTAACTGCCAGGGGTACAGTGGGTGCCACCAGGGCCCTTGAGTCTGGTATTATAATAATATTTTATTTCATATTTATTTTGAAAGTTTTGCTGTGGAAAGAAAACAAGTTTATATATTTCTTTAAATTAAATTATGTTAACAGTGATTTTTTTATATTTATCTTAATTGTATTTAAAACAATTAAATATTATTTTAATACTATGTTATTTCCTACTTATTTTGTGAGTTTTGCTGTGGAGCTCTGTAATTCACATTACATTAAAAATGGGATGGACTGAAGTGGTCATAGTAGACCTTAAAAAAATGGGGCACTGATTGTACTCTGGAGCAAACATTGAGGACCTGGAGGGGTCCAGTGCAATGTGACTGGGGGGAGGGGGGCATCATGGATTCCCGCACCTGGACCCTGATGTTTCTAGTCACGCCTCTGGAACCGCGTAGAAGATTTTGATATGGGTGAAGCGCGAGAACAGTTACACCTCATTTTGTGTTCATCGATTGTATTATTGCCTTCGATATAGCAAATAAATGTTTAAATGCTTATATTCTGCTGTATGAAGCGCGTTGTAACATGCCAATTTAGGCTAGGGTCAGACGAACGCATTTTTCGCGTCGTCCCTGAAAAAGTGCGTTCGAACGAATGGACGTATTTTTTCACGGAATACGCGATAGCGGTCATACGATGCACATTTTCGTCCGTGATTTTGTACGGATCATCAATAAAACCCTTTTTGCGTCTGGACGTTATGTTGACCGGATATTAGCAGCGTCCGACGTCTCCTAATCACGCACACACGCCGCTAGCGGACGCAGCGCACTCTGTACGTCAGTACTAGCGGTATCACGTTCTCTAAAAAATGCGTTTGTTTGCCGCTTGCGTTGCGCGGCCGCACTTTCGTGCGGCCGTACTTTGTATATTGCCCGTCATTGGTCGTCATTTGCTGCTACTACGGCCGTGATAAAGTGCGGCTGCACGCACGTTCCCACTGCGTTCGTCTGACCCTAGCCTAAAATAATCTAATTTCTGGTTCACAAAACTCCTGCTTTGTAACTCATGATATGCTGGTCTAGGCCAACACAAAGGGGGTACAGAGATATATATGGAGTCATGCCAGCACCTTGCCGTGTTAACTGCAGCAACCACACACTGTTTCCCCGAAAATAAGACCTAGTAGTAGGGCAACTTGAAGAGCTGCGGGAGAGAATCCGTGATGGCGGCGCCAGAGGAAGCGAGGAGGGAGCAGAGCCGCATAAGGCTTGGGTCAGACGAGCGCATTCTGTGCGTCTGTGCACAACGGACGTACTTACTGACTGACGACAAGGTAGTGGCCACACGGTCCGTTTTTGTGACTGACGTTTTTTTGGACTGATGTAGATGGGAAAATAAATTAATATGAAAAACATTTTGTCCGTCAAAAATGCAGTCCGTCTGACTTCGTTCCATCACTCACACACAAAGCTATGCGGACGCAGCGCACTCTGTGCGTCCGTTCTAGACCTACAGGGTTATTCAGAGAGCGGTGAAAAGCAGGAGAATGACTGGAGAAGTGAAAATTTTAGGTCAAAATAGCCGATTTGGAAAGTGAGCTAAATGGGAGAATTATTCTGGTTTGGTTATTTTGACCTAGAATTTTCCATTCTCCAGTCATTCTCCTGCTTTTCACCTCTCTCTGAATGACCCTGTTAGTGTGTTTTGGGGGCCAAAAAAATATAAGACAGTGTCTTATTTTCAGGGAAACATGGTATTAAAGCGAATCCTGCATTCATATATACCAATGCAATCTGCAGAAATAAAAAAAAAACATTTTCACACACCGTGCTCTCTAAATACCAGCTCCCTAAGGCTAGGGTCAGACAAACGCATTTTTCGCATCGTCCGTGAAAAAGTGCGTTCGAATAAATGGACGTATTTTTTCACGGAATACGCGATAGCGGTCATACGATGCGCATTTTCGTCTGTGATTTTTACGGATCGTCAATAAAACCCTTTTTGTGTCTGGACGTTATGTTGGCCGGACATTAGCAGCGTCTGACATCTCCTAATCACGCACACACGCCGCTAGCGGACGCAGCGCACTCTGTACGTCAGTACTAGCAGTATCACGTTCTCGAAAAAATGCGTTTGTTTGCCGCTTGCGTTGCGCAGCCGCACTTTTGTGCGGCCGTTCTTCGTATGCTGCCCGGCATTGGCCGTCATTTGCTGCTACTACGGCCGTGATAAAGTGCGGCTGCACGCGCGTTCGCACTGCGTTCGTCTGACCCCAGCCTAAAACGCAAATCTGTAACTTTACATAGTGATGCTCTGCAAGCAAATCCCTGCACACAGAGCCTTAACACAAAAATACATTCCTGCATCCAAAGCATCCAGATGCAAATCTACCTCTGCATTGGCTCACACAAATAGATCACATCATTCCCAGATCATTTTTTGACTCAAGGGGGGCGATCTTGGTGCAATCCCACACTTTTTAATGTTAGGACCCCTGGCTCCCAACATATCAGGACACCTTGGCCACATATGGACGGGCACCCTCCTTCATCTGCTTGGGCAACAGTACGTTTAAAGTCCTGCCCTTCAGCATGAGGAATTCACAGGCTTGGGGGGATCATGTAGGTACCTGGTAACAAGGGAGCTCCAATGAAATCCATTCTTAATTGTGTGTTGTTCCTCCTGCATAATATATAAAGTACGCATTATACCAGAAATCAGGTGTATATTTCCAATTTCTTTAAAACGTACATAGTAAATACTCTTTAACCGCTCTGTCAGTGATTTCCTTTCAAGACCTGATCAAATTGAGAATTCAAAGAATGCTAGTGAGCCTCATCTGGTTTTCCTATAACATTCTCCATGGAAGCGGGGGCATAATGGGTGACAACTAGATAACCTGCAAAATACCCGGGACATACTTGAAAACGAGAGAAATCTCAATGTATCCTTCCTGGTAAAATACTTTATAAATAAAATCCACAGGCACTATCAGCTGCCCTGAGCGAAAACCATGATGCTAAGGGGAAAAATTAACGTTGGCTAACGTCCCCTTAGCGTTCTGGTTTCTCCAGCAGATCGCGGGGCAGTCGTCGAGTCTGGCAGCCTGCCCCTTAGGCTAAGGTCAGACTAACGCAGTATTAACGTGCGTTTATCCGCACTAAATCACGGCCGTGCTAGCAGCAAATGACATCCAATGCTGGGCAGCATACGAAGAACGGCCGCACGAAAGTCCGGCTGCGCAACGCAAGCGGCAAACGGACGCATTTTTTCGAGAATGTGAAACCGCTAGTACTGACGTACAGAGTGCGCTGCGTCCGCATAGCGGCGTGTTTGCGTGATTGGGAGACGTCAGACGCTGCTAATGTCCGGCCAACATCACGTCCAGACACAAAAAGGGTTTTATTGATGATCCGTACAAAATCACGACGAAAATGCGCATCGTATGACCGCTATCGCGTATTCCGTGAAAAAATACGTCCATTCGTTCGAACGCACTTTTTCACGGACAACGCGAAAAATGCGTTGGTCTGACCCTAGCCTTAGTGATCGTTAAGCTCGGTGCTTATGCTGGGTGCAGCGCTACAGCGCCATTCCCTCCATAGGACTCCATAGAGGACCGTGCTGCTGGGTCTAATGACCGTCAGGAAGGATCTCGCCTCTTGCGAGATCCTGCTGGTCGAAGGGGGAATCGCTGAAGGAGACAAGGGACTTCCGCCCCCCCCCCCCACACACACACACAACTCCCTCTGCTCTCAGCGGCCCAAAGCAGTGGATTGAGCCGACGCTCTCGCCGCGGGATAAGAGTTATTTGTTTTTTGGGGGGGTTTTCAGCTGCAGGTAACAGATTCTGCAGCAGCGCAATCCATTACCTACACCTCTGAACTGGTGGTAACTTTTTCGTTAGGACCAAGTGATTTTAACGCTAGTTAATCTGTGCTTGCACTTTGCGTTCCGCATGTTAGGTATAGGAAGTGCAAAGTACAGTAAATCACGCTACAAACTACAAATTAACGAGCGCTAACGGGTTTTTAACCCGTTAGGGATTCGAAGGTGATGCGGCCGCAGCGGTATTCTTTTAAGCAAGCGCAAACGTCGCTGACGCTAGTGTTAGCTTGAAGGAGGTGATAGAGCCCTATTTTACAAGGAACCAGACAAGACAGTGACTGCAGTATGTTTAGGGGTTTTACTTACAGAGACATGCCTGGTGGCTGCATTATAGTGTCTATGCAATGAGGGCAGTGCCATTGATGTCGTTTACTTATTGCTTTTAATGAACATATTTTCCATTATTTTTGGAGCTTTCTAGCACGTGTATTGGACTGAGTTTGTGGACTGTGTGACAGAGTGCATGGGTTGGGTAACAGAATGTCTGGGAGAGTAATTGGGGGAAGATATTTAGGACCCAGAATCCTGCAGGGCCTCTATCCTCTTGCACACTTGTTGCCAATTAATTAATTAAGCACCAGGTAAATTCTGAGGCTGCCGACTCCTGGACAGAAGTGTTTAATCTGACTGCTGAGAGCAGGGCGGGGAACAGTAACACTTCTGAAAGACAAACTGTGATTTTCTTTTGTTTAATAGATTATGGTTTCTGGATAGTTAGGATTGCTGTATGTATAGTAAATGCTCCATTTTGAGCTAGGTTTTCATTTGTATTTGTAAACGCCAAGTGTGGCGTTTGTTTGTTTATGCTGGAATAAAATGACCTCTTATTTGCACAGCTTCAAGTCTGCTGCTGTTTATACCCTAGAGGACCGTGTTGTTTCCCTGGAACCAGGAATCTGAAGTGGTTTCTGTATCACAACTCGTATGTAATTTCCTGAGCGTGGGCTCCATCACATCTTTCTTTCGTGGATACTGGGCCTATACCGTAATTTCCTCCTGTATTAGCAAGTTCCTTCCATTGCTCTGTAAGTGACAAGAGCTTTTTTTATCTTCACTATACACACTCTAGTCTCTCTCCTTCGCTAGGTCTGCGCCTTACTTTTGAGACACCCTCCATTGCCAAATCTGACCTTCCTCACGTCTCCAGATCTTCAAAAAGTTCATAAAACTCTGTTTCAGAGAAATATACAACCTCACCTTGATGCAGGGGTCAGCAACCTTGAGCCTCCAGATGTTTTGGAAGTACACCTACCATAAAGCTCAGCTATTCATTAGGTTGTCAGAGACTTATGGGAAATGTAGTTCCAAAACATCTGGAGGGCCAAGGTTGCTGACCCCTGCCTTTAAAGCCTGACAATGCTGTGTCCAGTCCTAATTTATCTCCAAGGCTAGTAGCCACCCTCCTTACCTTCCTTCTGTGTAATTTTTACCCCACCTCTTTCAGTGTTATTCAGAGAGTGGTGAAAAGCCGAAGAATGACTATAGAATGGAAAATTCTAGGTCAAAATAGCCGATTTGGAAAGTGAGATGAATGGGAGAATTTTTCTGGTTTGGCTATTTTGACCTAGAATTTTCCATTCTCCAGTCATTCTCATACTTTTCACCTCTCTCTGAATAACCCTGTATGTGTTTGTTTGTAAACCAACGGATATGTTTATATTCAAGTCTTTATTTTAGATTTAACCGTTTTCGGAATCCTACATATTATAAGTAAGTCGCCTTTTTTTGTCTCTAATTGGTTTGGAAGCATTCCTGAAAGCGTTTCATTCATAGACAGATCTTCACATATCAAATACTTTGTAGCAGCTTTCTATTTCTGCGAATTCTTTTGTAGACAGCTCTCATCAGATATGAGTGAGAACTTGTTCACATACTGCGCTCTCTGACGTCAGTGGCATGAAAAAATATCCTATGAATTACAAGACACTGGAATGCAACATTTCTTATTATTCTTACCGAGGAATTAGGCCACATGTTTGACAATGCAACTTTCTTTACATACTTTGAGAATCCTCAGTGCAGTTTATGTGAGGGAAAAATATTCAAAACTATCAGGGTTATTCAAAGAGAATCAAAAAGTCACCGCACGTTCGGTGACTTTTCGTTCTCTTCAATTCGGTGCGATTTGGCGATCTCATTTCGTCGACCCTGTGGTGTATTCAGCAAGCACCACAGGGCGTCATAGTGCAGGGAAAAACCGCCGCAAACCCGACGATTTCTCACCGCAAAACCTGGCGAACGCACACCGAAACCCGCAAAAACATCTGGATTATCCCGGCCGAACACGCCGGAGAAACCCGAGCAGGAGCCGATCCGAGCGCAGAGCAGCTGCTGGATAAAGCCGACACTGCAGACGAATGGAGTGAAGAATAAAAAACTGTTTGCTTGTATGTTTGAAAAGTGAAACGCGGTTTGCAAAAGAAGCTACTGAACGAAAATGTCTGAAATTTACATATAAGATACAATGAATGATAATAAAAAGGGCTGTTACAGAAAAAAGAAAAAACGATTTAAAAAAAACAAAAACGGAAAAAAAGGTTTCGCTTAAAAATCCTGAAAAATGCCTTAAAGATCCTAAAAAATCTATAAATAAAGAGACTCTTTACTGCAGAATATTATAATCAACGGTTTATTAGATATTGAATTAAAACGGGAATATTTTTAACATTGAATCCTATGGGATTCGCCTGAATAAACTTGCCGAATGAAACCACCGAACAGCAGTCTTCTGTTCTCCTGAGTATGTGTGGACTGGACTCTGGCCTTCAGCTTCTATTGCCTGTACAATGAACCAGCTCCATCTGCGAGGGCCACTTTCTTCTTTCCCCTTAGGCTAGGGTCAGACGAACGCAGTTTTAACGTGCGTTTAGCCGCACGAAATCACGGCCGTGCTAGCAGCAAATGACGTCCAATGCCGGGCAACATACGACGAACGGCCGCACGAAAGTTCGTCCGTGCAACGCAAGTGGCAAACGAACGCATTTTTTCGAGAACGTCAAACCGCTAGTACGGACGTACAGAGTGCGCTGCGGCCGCATAGCGGCGTGTTTGCGTGATTGGGAGACGTCAGACGCTGCACACGTCCGGCCAACAAAACGTCCAGACGCAAAAAGGGTTTTATTGATGATCCGTACAAAATCACGGACGAAAATGCGCATCGTATGACTGCTATCGCGTATTCCGTGAAAAAATATGTCCATTCGTTCGAACGCACTTTTTCATGGACAACGTGAAAAATGCGTTCGTCTGACCCTAGCCTTATGCGGTAAATTGACTTTAGGGTGACGGCAGGTTGACCTAATTATCAACCATGAGGCACAGCAACTTGAAACCAAATAACATTCCAGGTCTATAACCAGTGTCAAAAGGCCTTAATCATTCCTTAAAACGTGCATGCTAGATATAGATTAGATAAACCATTTGCCCATGAGCAATTCAAAGATTATCATCTAAAATTAAAAAAACCATACATGATTGATTGGCTCAGCTTTCTCCATTACTGAGGTCAGACACATCTCCCACCTATAAACGTTTTGGGGATATAAGAACAGAGGGAGTTATAGTAAATAACCTAGTCATATTTTTTTTATTTAATTTGTATTTTTATTGTAGATTTTCACAAAGACTTTCCCTACTCCCCAATACTCTATTTTTAGTTTACAGGTCTATTTAAAGAAAGGTGACAATCAGGAGAATTGGCAAGAGAAGAGAATAATCTAGACCAAATAGCCGATTTGGAAAGTGAGATAAATGGGAAACTTGTTCTGGTTTGGCTATTTTGACCTTCAGGGTTATTCAAAGAGATCCGAATGGCTGGAGAAAGGTAACCGAATGCTGAAAATCATGCAGCGTTCGGTTACCTTTCATGGCCATTAGGCTATTCAGAGAGCAGGCAATACGCCAAATCCTGGCGAATTGCCTGCACATACGGTGCCTGTACGGTGCTTGTTCGAGGGCAGTGAAATCCCCATAAAAAAGCACTACTTCGGCTATTCAGAGAACACAAACCAGCAGTGAAAGGTTCCCGAAATGCCCTGCCATTCGGTGGTTTCATGCGGCAAGTTAATTCAGGAGAATCCCATAGGCTTCAATGTTAAAAATATTCCCGTTTTAATTCAATATCTAATAAACCGTTCATTATAAAATTCTGCAGTAAAGAGTCTCTTTAGTTATAGATTTTTTTAGGATATTTGAAGCATTTTTCTGGAATTTTTTTTTAACTTTACTTATTTTTTCTGTAACAGCCCTCTTTATTATCATTCCCTGGACCTCATAATCAAATTTCAGACATTTTCGCTCAGTAGTTTCTTTGCAAACAGCGTTTCACTTTTCAAACATTCATACAAACTGTTCTCCTAATTTGTTCACTGCCTCTTCTGCGGTGTCGGCTTTTTCCGGCGGCTGCGATCGGCTCCTGCTCGGGTTTTCCCGTGGTTTTCGGCAGGTTAATCCAGATGTTTTTGCGGGTTTTCAGTGTGCATTCGACAGGTTTTGCGGTTAGTTTTCGTCAGGTTTGCGGTAGCTTTTCCCTGCAATTCGGGGACCCTGTGGTGCTTGCTGAATACACCGCAGGGTCGCCGAAATGGGATCGGCAAAAGGAACCGAATTGAAGAGAACGAAAAGTCACCGAAAGTGCGGTGACTTTTCGAATCTCTTTGAATTACCCTGCTAGACTTTTCACTTCTCCAGTCATTCTCCTGAGTTTCACCTCTCTTTGAATAGACCTGTTAGGTTGTTTTGAAACTTCCCTTAGTTCCGTTACTTCTCCCAAACCTCTCTAATGGTCTTTACTACATTAACTCTGTGCTCCAGTCAGTGTTTCCTTATAGATGCATCCATTTGACATATACCAGATACATACGCTGTAATGACCGACAGTACTCGACACGTGCGAGTGTCAATGCTTTATCTTTATACTGCACTGGTTTTGATACCTGCGAATGTTACTGTTTTATTAGGATTCCATGTTGTATTCCTTTGTTTCTGGTACAAACCAACAGGAAATCTCGAAATTAAAGAGGGCCCTATTATATAGTTAACGATAACGTTAGCGCTCAGCTGTGTGAGTGTTACTGTTAGCTTTGGTGGCCCTAACTCGGCCCGACTATATAACATTCCGAACGCTAATGGGTTAAAAACCCGTTAGCGATTCGGAGCTTGTGCTTTTCAGGGCGAGTTTACTGTACTTTGTGCTCCCTATGCTTAACATGGGGAGCGCAAAGTGTTAATCAGCGTTAGGATTACAAAGTCCTAACGCCAATTACATCCCGCTGCGGTTACTGAAAATTTAACCGCAGCTAGGACCTGGTGCTAACTGATACCGCTCCTGCACAATCCGTTATCACCAGCTACAAAAGCCACCAAAAATCAGATACTCACCTCTCAACCTGCGGCAAGAATGGCTGCTCGATCCAATTCTTCTTGTCATCGGGAGCAGAGGGAGACTGGGGGGAAAAAAGTCCCCCAGTCTCCCTTTGCGATCAATCCGCCGACCTGCCGGATCTCGTGAGAGGTCATGTGACCGGCAGTGGAAGCCTCAATGGAGTCCTATGGACTCCATGGAGGGGATGCTCGCGGCGGCACTTAGCACTGCCTTGAGCATCCTGATGTTTAGCGGCGCGTTACGGTGCAGGCTGCTGGTTTAGCGCCTGCCCTGTAATATCACGCTAAGGCTAGGGTCAGACGAAAGCATTTTTCCCCGCGAACGTGAAAAAGTGCGTCCGAACGCATTGACGTATTTTTTCACGGAATGCGCAAAAACGGTCAGACGACGCACATTGTCGGTCGTGATTTTGTACGGATCGTCAATAAAACTCTTGTTGCGTCTGGACGTTATGTAGGCTGGACATTAGCAGCGTCTGACATCTCCTAATCACGCAAACACGCCGCTATGCCGCAGCTGCGCACTCAGTACGTCAGTACTAGCGGTTCAGCGTTCTCAGAAAAATGCGTTCAAATTCCACTTGCGTTGCACGGCCGGACTTTTGTGCGGCCGTACATCGTATATTGGCCGTCATTGCCCGTCATCTGCTGCTAGTGCGGCCGTAATTATGTGTGCCAGAACGCACGTTAAAAGTGCGCTGGTCTGACCCCAGCCTTAGGCTAAGGTCAGACGAAAGCAGTTTTAACGTGCGTTTAGCCGCACGAAATCACGGCCATGCTAGTAGCAAATGACGTCCAAACATACGACGAACGGCCGCACGAAAGTTTGTCCGGGCAACGCAAGTGGCAAACGAACGCATTTTTTCGAGAACGTCAAACCGCTACTACTGACGTACAGAGTGCGCTGCGGCCGCATAGCGGCGTGTTTGCGTGATTGGGAGACGTCAGACGCTGCTAATGTCCGGCCAACATAACGTCCAGATGCAAAAAGGGTTTTATTGATGATCCGTACAAAATCACAGACGAAAATGCGCATCGTATGACCGCTATCGCGTATTCCGTGAAAAAATACGTCCATTCGTTCGAACGCACTTTTTCACGGACAACGTGAAAAATGCGTTAGTCTGACCCTAGCCTAAAACGGGGACCCTAAGTAGAAACCTACAGGCACAGCTTTTCCTCCTTAGCGTCCCCGTTTTAGCGTGAACATCGTAATATGGCACAGAATGTTTAAACTAAAACAAAAAAAGCGAGGACTGTATCATGACAAAGGGAGAAAAACTGGCATGGCATACATAAACAATATAAATACCCACTGGAAAGTGTACAAATAAAGAGCACGAATAAAAGTTGCAGTAGTGCATGCACAAATCGGGTTTCCTGGAAACATGATTCCTTCCCACGCAAATGGAAAAATACTGAATTTTATTAGACGTGTCACAACACACACTCATGCAAAATGCAAACCCGTACCCAAGCATTTTGCTCAGGGCACCAATTAAATTCAAAGAGCAGAAATGCCACTTAGTATTCACCTTTGTTTCCCAAACACTAATGAAAACTTTAGAGAGGTTCTTGGCTGCAGCAACGTCACATGTAATTCCTGAGCAAAGGTGTCTAATCGCTGCGGGTCATCTAAGGCTAGGGTCAAACGAACGCATTATTCGCAGTGACCGTCAAAAAGTGCGTCCGAACACATTGACGTATTTTTTTACAGGATGCGAGAAAACGGTCAGACGATGAGCATTTTCGTGCGTGATTTTTTACGGATCGTCAATAAAACACTTTTTGCGTCTGGACGTTATGTAGGCTGGACATTAGCAGCATCTGACTGAATGTGTGAAAAAAACAGTGCGCACACCGATATCTGCACGCAACGGTACTGCGCAAGCATTTGTGCGTGTCCGGTTTACACGCGTTATTGATCGACGGATGAAAAAACGCGCGAGGATTGTAATTCCAGCGGTGATTTGCGCGCGCAAACATTTAACACTTTGCATGAGCATTTTTGCGCGAAGATTGTAATTTATCCCTTTACGTTTCAATCACACTTTTCCTTATTAAGTCACCAGAAATACACTCCCCGGCCACTTTATTAGGTACACCTGTTCAATTGCTTGTTAACACACATTGCTAATCAGCCAATCACATGGCAGCAACTCAATGCATTTAGGCCTCTAGAAGTGGTGAAGACAACTTGCTGAAGTTCAAACCGAGCAGGGCTCGAGTCCTGCGGGAACGAGTGGGAACGGCGTTCCCGCACTTCTCCCACAGCGAAAACGCTACGGGAACGCAGGTTCCCCCTGTGGCCGAGCCCGAAACAATTTAGCTGGCCGCACATTTCCGGCGGCCGCGTGTTTTTCCTCCTACGAGCGGCCGCTGGCATGGGAAGTACGCGGCGGCCGGCAATACTGTACAGGAGGGTCCTTGCAGAGGCGAGGTGAGCTGGGGACAATATATATCAATGTGTGAGCTGGGGCAATATATATCCCTGTGTGTTAGCTGGGGGCAATATATATCCCTGTGTGAGCTGGGGGCAATATTATCCCTGTGTGAGCTGGGGCAATATATATCCCTTTGTGAGCTGGGGGCAATATATATCCCTGTATGAGCTGGGGCAATATATATCCCTGTGTGAGCTGGGGGCAATATATATCCATGTGTGAGCTGCTGGAGGAAATATATATCCATGCGTGAGCTGCTGGAGGCAATATATATCCATGTGTGAGCTGCTGGGGCAATATATGTCCATGTGTGAGCTGCTGGGGGCAATATATATCTATGTGTGAGCTGCTGGAGGCAATATATATCCATGTGTGAACTTCTGGGGGCAATATATATATTCATGTGAGCATAGGCGAGGGGCAAGGGGGGGCAATTGCCCCCCCTAGGTTATTCCTTGTCCCCCCCATGTGCCCCCCCACCAAAAATCAGCATCCAGCTTCCCACACTTCTTCGGACCAACGTATCTCCGTCGCTATGCATCGTATATGAACGATCTAGGTGTCATTTGAAAGGGCAGATTCTGGCCTTTCCAATGATACCCAACATGACCATATTCAGTGTGAAGTATAAGTCATAAAACATTAAATAAAAACGTGTACTTAAACGTAAACATTTTCACAGGGTTGAAATGGCTCAGCAGTGAAATGGTTAATGTTCAGACTATACACTACATTGTGTATTACGTTAGTTTTTGCCTTGGTTTTAGTTGTATATTAAGGGTTAATGGGCAGGCTTCATCCCTTACAGTATACATTTGTTTTTACCTTGATTAATGGCATTTTACGGGTTGATGGGTAAACTACATGCCTCAGTGTATTCATTTCATGTTTTCCCTTGATGAATGGCATTTTACGGGTTAAGGGGTAGCTAAATGCCACATTGTTTATTATTTTTATTGTATTTCTCTGGATTTATGGGATTTTAGGGGTTATTATGGAAGTTAGAATCTAAAGGGTCTAATGATCTTTAGATCCTCTGCTTTCCGTCACATTTCGGGGAATTTATTTTTCCGAAAATAAGGTGAATTCCCTATTTAGCGAATGGTCACTGTAATTTGCTAAAAGTGGAGTCGCTGAAGCAGCAATCAGACATTCAGCGAAAACCGCCGAATTGCAGCAAATAAAATATTGAATTTAAGTATCAGGTTAGTACAACAAAAAGGCATCATTGCATCACATTACTCTGGGGTTTTGGAATCTTATTTATATATACTTATTTAGGGCACTATTACCTGGTGTGAGCTAACCCTTGCGTCGGCGTGATTTTGCGTTAGCGCCAGGTTTAACGAGTCAAGCGCCTGACCAACAGATCGTTTGCCTCCCGCTACAAATGGGAAAAATCACTTAGCGCGTTGCTATTAGCGATTTGTACCGCGAGCGTAATGACCTTTCCGAGTCCTATACTTAACACAGGGAGTGCTAGAGATCTCTAGCACTTTTGCAGCTAACAGATCACTTGGTGCCAGCGCTAAATTTTTTGAGGTGCACTAATTGCAACATTTTACCTACTGCTCAACCCTGGTGCTAACTCAAAAAAAACAGAAAAACCAGGTCAAAAATTAATAGGCCCCATCTGCCTCCGGGTGCTCGTTGTCCCTCCTGCTCCGCTTGTAGAGAGCCTGACCCGGTGCTTGGTGGATGCTGACTGAGAGGATGGAGGGCCCCTGTCTTCCGGCTGTGTCTGCGATGCCTGGGGACCTGATATTGACGGAGCGAGTGGGATGGAGCGGCCTGGAGCGGACCCCCCCCCCCCGCCGGTGGCATGGAGGCTGCGTTTGCGGCCTTTGAGGCCTGCTTGGAGCAGATGGGGGGGGAGGAAGAGAGTCCGTTTTCCCGGGGCTCGTGGGGGCGACTGATGGCCGCGTGGAGGACTGGCCGGTGACCGCAGACCGGAGAGTGGATGCAGAGATCCAGGAGGTGGACGCTCTCGGAGAGGATCCAACCTTGTGCCCCGCTGGACCCTGCTGGACCGTGACTGATGCTATGGAGAGGTACGTCGGGATCGGCGACCTGACTGAGACGCTGACCCCGGGGCTGTCTGGAGGGGGCGAGCTGGAGTCTTGCAACGTCCAGGTGGCGCTGGATTCGCCGGACCCGGAGATACCGTACTCCAGACTGACCCCCTGCCGATGGCCGTTCAGACGGCACCGCGGTACCCACTGACACGTGCAGCTGTACCCCGAGCATCTGACGAAGGAGGGTATGAAGAGTGTCAGGTCCAGAGACGACTTGGAGGTCAGCTTTGTGACTGCAGGCTCGATGTGCTTGGAAGCCCCGGTCTCGCATGCACTGTACTACCTGTCTTACGTAAGCTACCATTTCGGGACACGGGGTGATGAATCCTTTATTTTCTGGATGACCTGTTGTTTTAACTCCTGCGACCATTTTCTTTCACACCGATGACTCTTATTTGGATTCTCCTCTTGCTGTTTAATCTTTATCCTGCTGGTCCAGAGACGCTTCGGCCACTATTTTATTTTGTTTTATTTTTTCTTGATGACATTCCCCGGCCGGGGATAACTTTTGAGACTTTAGTTTTGCGAACCCAAAGTTTTTTCTTTTCGCTGACTTTTGCTTTGACCCCCTCCCCCCCTATTTTTCGACTTCTTGCTGATGTTTCCTGTGACCCCCCCTCCCCCCTTTTTATGTTATAAGTGAGTTTTATGAGAGTACAATATTTGGCCCTGCGAGGCCAACTATGATGGTCGGTTTGTGACCTCTTTTTGCTTTGCAAAATAAAAATCTTAAATTTAAAAAAAAATAAAAAAATTAATAGGCAATTGAAAGGAATGCAGCACAGGTGTTCTCTTGGCCCCATACACCATAGTAATGGATATGGTCAGCAATGTCGCTGCTGTTGCAGTAAGCTCTATTATAAATGTATCCTTTATGCACAAATATCCTAATTCTAATATATTGCCTAATTTTAAACATTTTATGCTGGGGGTTATTCATAGTATGTAAGCAGTTGATTATTAGGGTGACTGTGTGGACCATGTTTAAAGGGACACGTGAATAAGTCTTGCCATGAAACATGTATTATTGCTATGCTGCAGCAGGGAAATTGTTGCCGCTCACCTGGCCTTCCTTTTGGATCTATTAAATGCAGTGTAATGATTCTACATGTGTTGGGTGGCATTTATCATGCAATGCCCATCAGCCATAATATATGTGTGCATCAAAACATGGATGATACGGCCAACTTGGAGGATTTTAATAATGCAGGGGTGTGAGGTTATTCACTGGATGTGTTTATATTCAAGCTTGTGAGGGTGGGGGATAGGTATGGAAAAGAAAAACAGTTCTATCCTGTACACAACCGCATTAGCGCTGGGTCTCAACCCGGGTCTTAGAGTTTCCCTAGCGTGCGCCAAACGACCTTGTTCATGGACTACTGCAGACAAGGTGATCTGTTAGGAGGTCGTCAGGCACTAACAGGGTTATTCAGAGAGAGGTGAAAAGCAGGAGAATGGAAAATTGTAGGTCAAAATAGCCGATTTGGAAAGTGAGATGAAGGGGAGAATTTTTCTGGTTTGGCTATTTTGACCAAGAATTTTCCATTCTCCAGTCATTCTCCTGCTTTTCACACTCTCTGAATAACCCTGTAAGTTTTAGTGACTCGCACTAAATTTTTCCTTTAGTGATGGTGTTTTAGCTCACACCAGGTGATAGTTTTATTCAGTGGTATGATTTAGGGGTGAAAATTATTAGTGCCCCCCCAGTTTTGACTGCGGTATCTTCTGTGCCCCCCCTAAATATTGTTCCTAGAGTCGCCACTGCATGTGAGCTGGGGCACTATATCCATGTGAGCTGGGGCCAATATATCCATGTGAGCTGGGGGCAATATACCCATGTGTGAGGTGGGGGCAATATATCCATGTGCGGTGTGTATGAGTGAGTTTTATTGCTCTGGAGCTTTGTGATACGCTCATACACACCGCACATTACTGTGAATTTTATTGCTGTGGAGCTCTGTATCAGAGCTCTACAGCAATAAAACTCACAGTAATGTGCGGTGTGTATGAGCGTATCACAGAGCTCTACAGCAATACAACTCACTGTATTGTGCGCTGTGTATGAGAGTAAGTTATATTGCTGCAGAGCTCTGTGATAACGCTCATACACAAGGTCCTGAGTTGCTGCACTATGGGCCTCTGGGTCATGCTTGGCCCCTGTGCCAAAAGTTGCCAGTCAGCCCCTGGGGCAAATATATCCATGTGTGAGCTGGGGGCAAATATATCCATATGAGCTAGGGCCATATATCCATGTGTGAGCTGGGGGCAATATGTATCTGTCACGGTGGCCCATGTCCAGCGAAGTGTTGCGCCTTCGGCCCATGTCCAGGGAAGTGTTGCACCTTCGGCCCATGTCCGGGAAAGTGTTGCGCCTTCGGCCCATGTCCGGGGGAAATGTTGCGGTCGTCACAGCAGCTGATATCCAGAAAGCCTTATTCCCGGGTACTGTGTACTACCGGACAGAGAATGGTGCCGCCCGCGAATCAGACGCAGCATGCAGGAAGGACAACCAATCGCAGCACATGACCAGCGATCCTATAGCAGAGCAGGGCGTCTCCTCTGAGCACCAATAGGAAGGACTGTGGCTCCATTTAAAGGGCTTAATTTCTCATAGCAAATTCCCCTAGCGTGGTTCCATTTACGCCTAGTGCCTTGTTGTTATTGCTACATTTCTATCTGACTGATTTCCTGGTTATTACGATCCCGGCTTGTCTTGATTTCCCTGTATTCTGGCGCCCTGAATTTTGGCATAGTATAAACAGACCTCTATTCCTTAACCCCTACCTAAGTGTGTTTTTGTTTGTCTGCTCTGCTTAACCCGGCCATTAGTAAGGACCGGCTAGCTAGAGCACTGTGGGTTACTTCATTCAGCAGGTTGTTTTACTTTGCACTTTCTTTGTGTTCGTCGTTCTCAGTATTACTGACCATAACCCAGCCATTACTAAGGACCGGTTGGTCTGGGTCTGTTGGCTTATCTTCTGCAAGCGGGGTTACCCGATCCTGACAGTATCCATGTGTGAGCTGGGGGTAAATATATCCATGTGTGAGCTGGGGGCCATATATCCATGTGTGATCTGGGGGCCATATATCCATGTGTGAGCTGGGGACATATATCTATGCGTGAGCTGGGGGCCATATATCCATATGTGAGCTGGGGCAAATATATCCATGTGTGAGCTGGGGCAAATATATCCATGTGTGAGCTAGGGGGCAAATATATCCATATGAGCTGGGCAAATATATCCATATGAGCTGGGCAATATATCCATATGAGCTGGGGGCAATATATCCATATGAGCAGGGGCAAATATATCCACATGAGCTGGGGGCAATATATCCATATGAGCTGGGGCAAATATATCCATATGAGCTGGGGGCAATATATCCACATGAGCTGGGGCAAATATATCCATATGAGCTGGGGCAAATATATCCACATGAGCTGGGGGCAATATATCCATGCGTGAGCGGGGGCAAATATATCCATATGAGCTGGGGCCATATTTCCATGTGTGAGCTGGAGGCAATATGTATCCATGTGTGAGCTGGGGCAATATATCCATGTGTGAGCTGGGGGCCATATATCCATGTGTGAGCTGGGGCAATATATCCATGTGTGAGCTGGGTGCAATATATCCATGTGTGAGCTGGGGCAAATATTTATATCCATATGAGCTGGGGGCAATATATCCATATGAGCTGGGGCAAATTATCCATATGAGCTGGGGCAAATATCCATGTCAGCTGGGGGCAAATATATTCATATAACCAGTGATGGGTATATTATTCTGGGGGTCCAGTGCTGGGTATATTATTTTGGGGGCTCAGTGCTGTGTATATAAGTCTGGGGGTCTATTGCTGTGCATATTATTCTGGCGGCTCAATGCTGTGCATATTATTCTTGGGGCTCAGTGCTGTGTATATTATTCTGGGGAGTGGGGGTCAAATGCCTGTGTATATAATTCTGGGAGGTCTGGGCCTGTGTATACAATTCTGGGGGCTCAGTGCTGGGTATATTATTCTGGGGGCTCAGTGCTGTGCATATTATTCTCGGGGGTCTGTGCCTGGATATATATATATATATATGTATGTGATATATATATATAGATATATTATATATAACATGTTAGTCCAGTTGCCAAAATCACGAGTATACCTGTACTTAGTCCTTTCACTGATCAGTATAGTTTCCAGACCTGAAGAAGAACGTTACACTCTTGAAAGCTTGTCTTTTAAATGTAATGTTAACCCAATAAAAATGGTACCACCACGCACTGCTATATTCGCGATACGTATATATTTTTTCTTCAGGTAATAGGGGTTGTGGAATTCGTGGGTGAGTTCCCTCACTTTTTTTCCCAGGACTAGACCCATGAAACCGAGCATCATAATGAGGAAGAAAGGGGATTTAAGTGACTTTGACCGTGGCATGGTTGTTGGTACCAGACGGGCTGTTCCACTTATACATCTCCGGGGCTATACAGTTGTATTTTTCTTCTTTATAGATAATTGTAATTATACACAATATTGTGTGATTTGTGCATAAATATGCTAATTTGTGAAAGTAATTAACAACTATGGGCCAGTGAGCTGAGATGTTGTTGCCACACACATCGCTCAGAGCTTTGCGGGTAAAATACAGTATCAAAATATAAATCATGTTGATGGGAAAAAAAAAATGAAGGATAATTACGTTTATGAGAAACAATACCTAATATTGTGAATGTGGGAGGATAACCTAAGGCTACATAGTAGGTTTTCATCGGATGGGAATGTATGGGGGTGGAGGAGGGCGTGGGGATAAAAGAAAGAAAAAAAAAGAGGAAGTAGCGAGACAATGAACGACAGGAAAACGATTAGTAAAGTAATACTTGGAATGTCTGTAGGGAAAGATATATATATATATACAGTATATATCACTTTAAGGAAATCTTGGGGGCTGCTCTGTTTATAAAGAACACTCTTCTACCTGGCTTTGACATGTCCTTCCTTATCCCAACATAAATTTCCCTCTAAATGGAGGTAATTTAAATAAGCATTCTAATGGTTCTTCTAGTAAAAAGAAGCATTTTAGCAATTTACACTAGTACCTTAATTCCTGCCGACAAAGGGCTCTATTACATTCTTTGCGCAAAAGCGCACGCGCAGCGCTAGTTTTTGCGTGCAGCGTTAAACATAAACACGCTTAAATTAACGCTGGTATTACAATCCTCGCGCATTTTTTCATCCGTCAAAAAAACGCACGTAAAAAAGACATGCAAAAATGCGCGCAAATTAACGCTGCGTGCAGAAATCGGTGGACGGACTGTTTTTTTCCCGCGATCCAGCCAATCTGAATTAAGAAATAAGAACCACAATTGTCTCCCGTTCAGTTTTTGCGCCTGTCAAAATCAATCTGAGTATATATGCTGCAGCAATAATAAAAACACGCACAACCTCTCCATTTTATTGTTTGGGTCCTCTCCATTTTATTGGACTATACTTTGCTGTATTTTTTTTTTTGGGCTGGTGTATTTGGTTTCGGCCAGAACGTTCAGATTTGCAGTTACCACCAGCTTTTAAAAGACGTTAAAATTATGCGCGCAAACGTTGTCCGTTAAAATTTGCGCATAGATTGTAATACCGTCTGCGTACCAGCGCACAAACGCATTTGCGCTCACAATGTTAAGTATAGGACGTGCAAAGTACATTACGCTCGCAAAGGGTTCGCGCAGGTTCACCAGCGGTAGACCGTAACACGCATTTTTTGCGCGGACATTGTAATACGACGTTCTGCGCGAAGGGTTTTCCCCCTCGCGTTAATGCGTTTTTGCGCATGCACAAAATTGTGCACGAAGAGTGTAATAGTGCCCAAAGTGTTAATCTTAGTACAGACTCGGTTCTGTGATCCCTATCCTTGCTCACAGTAGGGGTTGGGAGTTAATGCTTTTTCTAGGAGGTGGTAATTGCGACAGAGAGAAGAGACAGGAAGACAGAACATTCGGCTGTTAATTCAATATACATATATATATATATAAATAACAAGAAAAAAAATATGTCATCTGCGCTCGTTTCTATATAATTCCATGTGCAACAAAACACTAGGTTTTAGTTTGCTTTAATGGCCATTGAAGCGTAAGCTCACTCTCCCCATCAAGGCACCTCTAGGTAGAGTGAGTCCTAACCAATGTACCAAAAGACGCTCCTCTGAGCAACTGCATGCCCTCCTGCTGCTTTTCAGCTCAGGAGAGGCAGAAAAATGGTGGGTTTTATTCATACACGCACCAAGCACTTACCATTTGGGGTTGAAAACAAAAACATGGAAAAAGGAACAGCAGCAAAAATGACTATATATTTCCAATGGCCATTTAAGCAATCTAAAACCTCTGACAGTGTTTCGTTGCAGATGGAAATATATAGAAACGAGCGCAGATGACATTTTTTTTCTTGTTATGTTTTATACATGAACTGGGTTGTTACTCCTGGCTGTTGCAGCCGCTGTGGTGAGTACAGGCGCGACGCTATTTTTTCTGTGTGTATATATATATATATATATATTTCCTTAAAAAATAACATATTAGATGAATATATAATATATATATATATATACCGTATATGTAATATATTACTAAATATTAATAATAGCTGAACCTTCTGTCTCCCTGTCTCTTCTTTCTGTCGCAATTACCCCCCCAGAAAAAAAGCATAGACTCCCAATCCCTACTGTGAGGAAGGATAGGGATCACAGAGCTGAGTCTGTAGTATTCTGACACTGCTGAATAATAGGACTAACTTTTTGTTGGTGGGAAATAAGGTAACAGCGTAAACTGCTTAAATGCTTCTTTTAACTAGAAAGACCATTAGACTGGGTTCACACCTCAGCGTTTTTCATATGAGCGTAATATGCGCGTTTCTGGCGCGCGTATAGCGCAAACCTGGAAAATCGCGAACACGCATTGCAGCGCGTTCACGCTGCAGTCTATGGCCACGAAAGCACTGTAATTTGCCCCAAAGAAGCTCCTGTACTTCTTTGGGCGTATGGTGTTTTACAGCGTGTTCCTACGCGCTGTAAGACGCCCAGGTGTGAACGGGCCCCATAGGAAATCATTGGATTTCCGTGTTTTGGCGTTTTACAGCACGCAGGAACACGCTGTAAAACGCCCAGGTGTGAACGGGGTCTTAGAATGCCTATTTAAATGATCTCAAAGACAGATAGAATAATGAGTGTTCTTTA
Organism: Leptobrachium leishanense; assembly: GCA_009667805.1. NCBI lineage: Eukaryota > Metazoa > Chordata > Amphibia > Anura > Megophryidae > Leptobrachium > Leptobrachium leishanense. The sequence continues at coordinate 338,100,404 of CM019066.1, forward strand.
AGAACTGAGCAGTCCCCAATATTTCTTTAAGGGACGCTCTAGGCCAGGGCTGTAGAAATCCACCTCCTAGATCTTTCTGAGCTACAACTCACATGATTCCCAGCCCATCTATTGCATTGAAGCAATTTTGAGACTTTTAGGCATCAGCTTGGGGGGGGTCATGAGTTTGACAGCCCTGGTCTAGGCAGCGTGACCACTCATCCTTGTTTGAGCGGATACACTGCTCTGAGCTCCCTGCACCTCCCTGCAGGAAAGGGGCGTCTCTGGGGGCTTTTTCAGCTCTCCATGTGCAGGGGCTTAGTCCCACTCAGAACCTGAGCACTGAGCCAACCTCATGAACCTCAAGCTATGCCTGTAACTCCATATAATATTCATGAAGGACTTTTTCAACCAGGATTTACTGTGAATGGAGAGCTAATATCCTATTTACTACTAAACAGACAGAGAAATGTTCATTGCTATAGAGGGATTAGCCATTATCTGATAAGAAGTCCCTTTATTGTGTCCTGGATATTACTGATAGACTCCTAAGCAGTCGTGCATCGCCAGCTAAAATGACTGAAAATAAGAGAATTGTTTACTCTGCAGGCCAGCCAAATGTTTTGGCCAAACACATGCAATCAATGCCTTACTTCTTGAGCATGGTATTAAGAAAGCAAATCATGGGACACAGAACACGTAAATTACAGCAACTGATAGAAGGAAGCCAGCCGCGAAGTCTACAAAGTCACCTTGAACAATGGTATCCAGGCCGGAAATGGTAAACAGACATATGGCCCAGTGGGGTGTAATGACCATTTTGGTAAAATGAAAGATCTGTCTGCCTGGCTAATGTCGGGTTGGCCCCACCTCTGTATGGGCCAGCGTGGAGATCGAAAGATCTTCCTGACCAGTCCAGTGCCACTGATATTTATTTATTTATTATTTATAAAGGATTTTACCAGGAAGGATACATTGAGATTTCTCTCGTTTTCAAGTATGTCCTGGGTATGGTATATGATCAATGAATCACGGCTTGTGGATCAAAGCAGGGTGCGATGTGATGTCTTCCGTTTCCAAACATGCCTCCTCCACATACCAACATTGGCCTTCCCTTCCACCCAGGCCATTCTGGAGTAAAGTCTATATGTGGAAGTATCCACTTGTAAGGCTGGCTCACACTCTATGATTTTCACTGCGATTTTGCTGTCTGAGACAACTTTCTGGGGTTCTAATAGATTTCGGTGGTCCTAGGACAAAATCGTGAGACTTTGATCTCCTAATTAAAAATGAAGAAAGAGTATCAGGAGGTACATAAAAAATAATGTGAAGGATGAACTTTCCTCTCATCATATTTTGGTGCACCTGATCCCCTTTCTTCTAGTTTTGAGTTACAGTTGAATTAGCTTCCCGGGGATTTGGAGCACCTACACTATTTCTAAGCTTATGGATACAGTTTCCCTCTACAAGGTGCACTTGTCTTTTTCTCCTTTCCTTTTGATCTCCTAGTATGACACGTTCACAAACAGCTTATCTTTAGTCTTTGAGCCTCCTACAGTCTTCCGGCAGTGTCATATAGTAGGGGTTTCAGTTCTACAACTTGACATCGCTAAAGGGGTCTTAAGGGGCCTTGAAACATAATGAATCGAGGCTAGTTGTCTTGGCTAAGATTTAAATCTTAGTCTGGCATGAAAGACCGTACAAGTCGTCCAGTCTGGCTTGTCTATCTTGTAAATTCACTTTGAGTTCACACCCTACAATTTGGCAACAAATAATGATAAAGGATTCAAAAAACAACATTGTACCATTTGCACCAGGTTTAAGAAGTCAGAGTCAGATTTCAGGGAAATGGAATTGTGATGGATCCCGCTACTCGGGGTGAGTAGATCCGCCGTCAGCGCCGAGTACACCTGGAGGTTGGTAGTGTGGTAGCGAGGTGCCGCTGGTGCTCGTAGGATACCCTGAGGTTGTAGCGCTGTAGAGAGGTCCTTGAAGCGTCCCGGTTCCCAAAGCCCTGTTATCCCCAATTACTAGCCGAGGCAGGAGTAAAGGTTCAAACAAGAGTGATTAGTTTGCATGGGGAACACAGGTGTATTTATGAGGGAAAACGGCATTGTTCTCCCCTGGCCCACCCTCAGCCCTCCCAGGGTGATTTCTGCCACTTCCCTGAGCCATTGCCCAATTTCTCTTTGTTAACCTGGGGCCCCCCGTGCTGTGCGCAGCCCTTATCTTGGGGCTCGGCGCCAGCTCGTCTGGTGAACTTTCCGTGGCTCTGAATGAGCGGGGAACAACAGGGAAAATCACATTGGGGTACTTATAAAAATAAGGGGCAACAAACTTTTAATAACACACAAATAAATAAACACTTGAACTGCTGTACTGCGCTACAGCGTAGTGGTGGCTGTCCCGTCACAGGAATCTTTAAAAATTCTGTATCTGGGGTTGGATTTTTGCACAGGCCTTCTAGACTTGTGCCCATGGTGACGGATTGGAAGAAGAGGATGTTCTCATACCGCCCAATTGTCTATATTCAGGTTGGGAAACAAAGACATTCTTACATCTCCCTATTGTCCATATTTTGGAGTGATAGTCTTGTTTTTGGCACAGGTAACTCATCGATTCATTTCTTTTCCTAATTGTTCCAGTTTATTTTAGAGGTCTCCGTCCAATATATTTGGGCAGTGTGGGTGTATAACAGAGAGGTGACTCAATAAAACTCACTGCGATAAGTCTCTAAACCGGGGCTGTCAAACTCCGGCCCCCCCAGATGTTTTGGAATTACAACGCATAGATGATTCCCTGGCCACCGATTGCACTGAAACAATTCTGGGAATTGTAGGCATCAACATCTGGGGGGGGGGGGCGGGAGACATATGTTTGACTGCCCTTTCCTTAACTATTGTAAATGCTGTAAGAGAATTTTGGTGGAAATGATAAATTATGAATACTTGTTGACAAAATGTATTTGATGAGCAAGATTTGGAATTCCTAGGGCAGGATCAACCTTAGAATTGCCCGTGTATGTAACAAATGAAGATATGTTGACGACTTCTGATTTGTCAGAATGGTTTTCCTCAGAAAGGGCAATTCATGCAAACTAATTTGCGTTTTTCAATATTCTTTAACAAATATTGTTTGTTTATTATCATGAGTCTGCCATCGTTGGTTCCCAGTTGAATTCATTAGCATTTAACTTCTTTGCAAAACTACTGCTGGAAAATTTTGAGGAAAAAAAAAACCACTTAATAGAAAAAGAGATGTTTACCGATTGTTTATACAATTTATTTTTAACAGAGGGTCATGGGACGAGTTAACATGCACTACTTGCCAAATCTGCTCCTTTCCATAAGGTGGCTTTGATTTCATAGAGTAGCTCTCTACTATACATATATATCTGATATAGATATTGATAAAGATATAGAGATATAGATATGTGATATACTTACTAAGTATAGATATACTTCATGGCTAAAAAAATCTAAATAATCTTTATTGTGTCATCAGAAGTCACATAGTCAATGTTTCAGCTCCAGCCCGGAGCTTTCTTCAGGTCAGGATGCATATATGTATATTTTGTTGTATCCCCAGCCAGGTCAATATTGCTGCTGTCTCTTTCCGTGTTTTTCTTTTTAATCCCAAAGTGGAATGGTTTCTGGTGAGGGTATAAATGTAAACCCACCAATCTCTCTCATGACTGATAAGCAGCATGAGCATATGAGGTCAGTGGTGTATTTAGGTTTTGTGCTGCCCTAGGCCTGACTAAACTCGTGCACCCCCTAACTTAAATTTGAGGCACCCCTTCCCGTCAAGGGCACACCTCTTCCTGGTTAATCCCCACCCTTCCTCTTTAAGCTCCACCTTTTCCTCTTAAAGCTCCGCCTTTTCCTCTCTTTATATTAAAAGTGGATACCAAGTGCCTACTTGTATATTTTGTATACCATTTCAAATGTATCTATTGAGATAAATAAAATTATGAAATGTTTAAATTCAAGCATTTTTACAAAGAACAGCCACGCATGTCAAGTATACTGGATCACAGCCGCTCTAATTGGTTGAACAATAAAATCCACAGAAACGTGCACTGCATATCAGTGTATCACAGAGCTGCACAGCAATAAAACCCACAGAAATGGGCACTGTGTATGAGCATATCAGAACTGCACAGCAATAAAACTCACAGTAATGTGCAGTGTGTATGAGCGTATCCCAGAGCTCCAGGGCAATAAAACTCACAGTAATATGCAGTGTGTATCACAGAATCCACAGCAATAAAGCTCCCAGCAATGCAAAGTGCAGTGTGTGTGTCAGCGTATCAGAATTCACAGCAATAAAACTCACAGCAATGCAATGTGTGGTGTGTGTCAGCGTATCAGAATCCACAGCAATAAAACTCCCAGCAATGCAATGTGCGGTGTGTATGAGTGCATCAGAATCCACTGCAATAAAACTCCCAGCAAACCAGTGAATATGAGCACACAGCAATTATTTATTCTATATTTACCGGCCTCCGTCCGCGGTAGGGCTGTGTGCAGAGTCAGCAGGAGGTCCCTCCAGGCCACGTTAGGATCGCGGCTGTGCGTGGAGCGATCTTGTCAGCAGTGGGGTGCCACTGCGAGAGGGTGCACCGTGGCTCTGATTCCCTTCCCGGTGGGTGTTCAGTCCAGAATAGAGTGAGAGTCTGTGTTAACGAAAAGGCGGGCAGCTGCGTGCGTGTCAAGTGGTACAGCCAGTCAGGTGGTACTGAGACTCAGTACCACCTGACTGGCCGGACCGCGTGACCTGCACACACAAAGTCTCACCAGGAGCCAGGCAGCTCAATGACAAATTTCTATCACTGCAGTGCTGGTTAAGGAAAGGTCCACTTTAAACAGCAATAAGCAGACAGGGCTTCATATTCTGCTGATACCCCCCCCCCTTTACCTGCCATTTACGGTCATCTCTCTCTGCACACAAATCACATCCCCCCTCCCCTCTCCTAGAGCTGCTGCGGGGCAGGGGAGGAGCTATGGAGGGAGCAGAGGGGGATTTTTATTCTATTCGATTTTATTCCGTATGCAAACGCCCTGCTCCGCTGCTCGTTGTTTGAGAACACAGCTCAAAGCTGACACACAGTGACAGTGGCACCTCCTAGTACCCCCTAATGACACCAAAATAATCACTGGTACCTGGGGTGGCCCACCCTCCGCCACTGCCCTAAGTACACCACTGTTCTGTGATATGCTCACACAAAAGTTTAGTGATCTGCCAGCAAGTACGGTGCTGTTTGAAGGCAGTGCAAATCCCCATAGAGAGGTAATGGTTAATCTATTCAGAGAACACAAAACAGCAGAAAAATGGCAGTGAAATGCCCTGATGTTCGGTGTTTTCAATCAGCAGGTTTATTCAGGTCGAACCCCATAGGTTTCAATGTTAAAAATATTCCCCTTTTTTATGCAATATCTAATAAACCATTTATTATTTTAATCTGCAGTAAAAAGTCTTTATTGATTTTTTTTTTAGTACCTTTTAGTAATTTTTCAGCAAAATTTCCCCCCCTTTTTTTAAAAGCGTTTTTTCTTTTTTCTGTAACAGAACTTTTTATTATCAGTCATAGGATCTTATATGTAAATTCCAGACATTTTCGTTCAGTAGTTCTTTTGAAAACAGCAGGCCACGGGTTTGCGGTGGCAGCATTCAGCGGCCGACTCCATGCACTTTGGGGACCCTGCAGTGAATGGTGAATTCACTGCAGGGTGGGGAAATTTTATTCCCCGAAGTGCAGGGAACTACAGAACACCAAAATGTTGACGTCATTTCAGTGCTCTGTGAGTAACCCATTTAGTGGTGAGGTTTTTTGCTGCCCCCTGAAAAGTGAAAGCCTAGGCCTTGCCTACCCAGGACATACTTGAAAATTAGTGAAATCTCAATGTATCCTTCCTGGCAAAATACTTTGCAAAAGAAGTTAAATGCTAATGAATTCAACTGGGAACCAACAATGGCAGACTCATGATAATAAACAAACAATATTTGTTAAAGAATATTGAAAAACGCAAATTAGTTTGCATGAATTGCCCTTTGAGGAAAACCATTCTGACAAATCAGAAGTCGTCAACATATCTTCATCTGTTACATACACGGGCAATTCTAAGGTTGATCCTGCCCTAGGACTTTTCGTGATTTCGGAAATTTTCGTTTTTTTCGGAACGTCTGTTCTCCTCGTTTCAAAGTGTCTAACTCTATTCGTTTTGACGTAAACTACTATGGTTTACTTTTTTTATACTTTATATATTTTTTTATAATAAATTTTTGGTTTGTTTTTCGGATCCGATAATTCATTCTGTCGATACGATAATTCTGGCGATTCTATCGTGTTTTTTTTTATTAAATAAAGATTCTTTTTTTCTTATGAATATACATTTCACAACTTTATTTAATCATATTAAAATGGTATGAAAGGAACAAAAAAAATGAACAAAACGATTTAAAAAACGCTAAACTGACCCGAATGGTCTGACTTTAAAAATAAAAACCAGAACAAAAGGTTTTAAAACGGAAAAATAGTTGATCAAAATGATCTGAAACGAAAAAAAAAACAACAAATAAAATGATTTAAAACAGACAAAAAAAAATTAACCCTTTCGCTGCTGAGGCATTTCACGGCTTCCCTTCACGCCTGTGTGCGGTCTGCTGCTGAGCTAATTTTTAACAGTTTCGCTCCTCTTGTTTAAACGCGTTTTGAAGGCTTATTTTATAATATGACCCAGACATGTTATATATCGTTCTTTCCGGCAGACTCGGCAGATGATTCATAATATATCATTATCATAAGTATGCGTCATGTCCTGTCTGTATATTATAACAAAAAATGCAATAAAATTTGAATTTTCAATGTTTGTTTAACAAGGTGTAAAGTGTTTTTTTTTCACATTTTAACATGCGAGTGTTTGCGGTTATATTTTATGAGTTGTGTTTGTTAAAAAAAATTGAAATGGGGACTTGTTATATTTTTTGGTGTGAAAATTACACTTTTTTTAACAAACGCACCCCATACAAAAATCCTTAGTGCAGCATCATTGTTCACATTATAATTGAAATGGCAACAATATTGCTGCATTAACAAAACAAAAAATCTGTTTATTTTTTTTATATTTTATTATATTTTAATTTTTTATAATTTTTAACATTGTCATGTTTGGTATTGTTGGAAAGGCCATGCTCTGGTCGATCCAAGGATACCAAACATTAACCGATAGCTGCCGCGGATCGGGAGATAGGGGGTTCATTGGAACCCCCTATCTCCACCATTGGTCGCAGTTAGGGGTTAACTCCAGAACTGACGTCACTGTGACGAGGTCTTGGGACTGTCGGCAGCTGCCGTTCCCCCACGCTGTTGTCTTCCTGCAAAGACGTGACCATGTTGGCGGGCAGCGTTTTAGCGAGCAGCGGTGGGAGAGAGAGAGCTCATAGCTGGGAGGAGGTGTTGCGTGAAGCTGCAAACAGGGACAAATAAACTAGACCTGAGCCGCACTGAGGATCTTTGGGTTGTGTCGGAGAAGACTTCACGCAGTGCTGCCATCAATATTTTTTGATAAATTCTTGGTTATACAATGAATGTGACTGTGGACAAAAATACGTGTTGTTGTGACATCGCCTAAGCTTAACAAAACCATGCCACGGTAATCAAATCTCAAGGCAGGACAACAAGGTTGTGTTAGTATGTGACATTTTTTGGCCAGGCAGGAAATGTAGAATGTGTACAGTCACATTCATGGCCACAAATATGTTGACAAATTTATGACAAAGGGTCCATAGAAATGTCAATAAATTTATGTACATATAATTTTAACAGTGTGGAAAAGAAACCAAGCAATACATATTAACTTATTAAGTAAGGAAAAGCAACGCACACAAACAGGAAAATATAGAAAAAATATAAAATTTATTTACAACATGATGCCACATGGCATTGGCAAACTGCCCAACAGGGGCAAAAACATAGGGGAGGAGGAGGCTGGTCTCTCTCTACTGCCGCTCCAGGATTTCAACGGCATTGTTAATATGCTGCCTGAATTCCTGGAGCAACTCCTGGATGGCTTCGAAGTTGGCGCCAGCCAGGCGTAGCTCGCCAATCGCCATCCTGACGCTGGACCTGTCAGTGTCCGGTCTGGCTTCTCCTTCTATATCCAATAAATGAAAGAAGGAAAATACAGTAAGTAAAGCAGGTTTCTATTTTTGACTGAAAGTCTTGAAAAAATATAACAGTAGTATATACCAGTGCTGGCGGCCTCCTGAGGCTCTGACTCCTCCGACTCCTCCTCCTCCACCACCACCGTCAGCATCTCTTCCGGTGCTATTTCTAAGAAATTAAAGAAATAAAAAATACAGTAAACAACAAAACTGATTTATTTTTGAACAAAAGTCGATGCAAAATACAACAGTAAAAAAAAACCTGGACTCGCGGCCTCCTGCTGCGACTCCGGCTCCCTCTCTCCATCATGGCCCTCCTGTTGCTCCTCCTCCTGCTCCTCCTCTTCCTCCTCCTGCTCCTCTTGTGCTATATATAAAAAAATTAAATGAAAACACAGTAAACAAAAAATGTTTCTGTTTTTGACCAAAAGTCGTTGCAAAATAAAACAGTATATACCAGCGCTGGTGGTCGCCCGTGGCTCCCCCTCCTCCTCCACTGGGGCACTGGTGACCGCCGGGGCAGATCCTGCCTTCTTCCTGTCTTCTGCCAAATCCAAAAAATAACACGTAAATAATGCAGACTGGAAAAAATGGTATATCTATACAATATATTGTCGAAAGTATTGCGACACCCCTCCACTACCCACTAGCACTACCAGCTTGACCCACCACTACTCCCATCTCATAGTTCTAAAGTCACAAAATATTTATTTATTTCCCCTGCACATAGACATATATTACCGTTCAATTATATATTTTTTTCAGAAGTAAACATTACGTTTATTCAATAAAAACTATTATTTGTGTTGTGTGCGTATAAAACGCATTGTGTGACTGCTTTTAGTTATTTTATAGATGCCTCAGCCTCAGTTTCACTTTCAGTTTCTGCTAATAAAACTGGATATTGCAGAAACAACAGAAATCCGCCATTTTGTTTTGAAATTTGCATCTAAAGCGTTCAATGACACTGCTGCAGCAAACTGAATTGCTGCGCTGCAACAATTCAGCAGCTGCTGAGGACGTATTGAACGCGGCTCTGTTTGGATGCACTTTCAGAAGAACTACATGTCCCATCCTACCACTTAGCAGAGACGCAGAGATTGTTGTTGATGCGCAGGTGGGAGCCAATATTGGGCAAGCTGCGGGTCTTCTCGTATGCATCACTCAATCACAACAACCTCCCCCCCAGCACACTACAGTACACAGTGCCAAAAGAAATCCAGCATTGTAATTTCATCTACATACATCAAATATCAAAATTTTCACGAATACGTAAAATCACAAAAAAGAAGAGCTATGGCAAAAATGCATGTATGACGAGTTGTGAAAACGCAAAGCTATACACAATCACATTGCATGAAAAAAGGACTAGATAAATCAACGTATTTCTGTGCACATTAGCACATGCAAGCACATTATTATTATTATACAGGATTTATATAGCGCCAACAGTTTGCGCAGCGCTTTACAATATAACATGACACTTACGTTTGGCTATGACGCGACGGATGTGCCTCAGCTGCTCCTGCTCGCGTGCCTTCAGATCGGACCAGCGTTTTCGGAGCTGGTCCTTCGTCCGGTCTTTCCCAAACAACTCCAGGATGGTGGTTCGGAGCTTGTCAAGGATAAGGTCCTTGCGCGCATTATTCTTTCTGCCGTAAGGGCCCTTACGGCAGTCGTAATCTTTTTTGTCAAAGATGCGGACCAGCTCCAACATCTCCTCAAATGTGTCAGGATTAGGTGGTGATGGGAACCAATGTGCAAGGTATACCAACTCGGCTCATCTACTATGTGGAGGGTTAGGTATAAATATACAACCTTATCCACAATAGTGCATGGGTGATAGGTAAAATCAGGTATGTAATGATGTCCAGAGCCGGTTTCAGGATATAGGCAAGCAGCGAAGTCGATAATGGTAGCCCGGGTCAAAAGGGTTAATTCAGACAGCATAAACGGTAATTCAGGCAGAAGGTCGTAGGATAAAGGCAGTCAGCAGAATCGTTAGGTATAAGCAAGTTTCGGTACACGGTAAAGCAAAGCAGGCTTCAGTAGGTCAAACACGCTGTGGCACATGAGAGACTAGACGAACTAGCAATGAACTCACCAATCAGCCGGCTTCTTATAGAGGGGTCTCAGGTTCTAGCTGATTGGTGGGCGGGGTGACGTCAGACGTATGGAGCGTCGTGGCGCGCCGCGTGCGCGCATGCGCGGATCACTTTCATTCCGGGCTGTGGCTGGGGAAGGAGCCTGGGCGCTGTTTGGAAGCTTGCCGGCGGCCATCTTGGGTCCGCGCGGCGGCGCGACAGGTGGGTAGTCCTCACAGTGCCCCCCAACAAGGCGACCACTCCGGGGGCGCTCGGGATGAACAATGTGAAATCGCCGTACAAGAGCAGGCGCGCTAACCTCAGCAGCCGGGATCCAAGAGTCCTCCTCGGGCCCATAGCCGGTCCATCGAACCAAGTACTCAAGACGACGGCGATAGAAACGGGAATCTAGGATCCTCTGGACCTCGTACTCATCATCCCCGATAGCCAGTAGAGGACCAGGACGATGCGGTGTGCGGTTGGTGAAGGGATCCGGAGGGGACGGACGTAGTAGAGAAACGTGGAACACTGGATGTACGTCGAGCTCCTGAGGAAGTCGAAGTCGGACCGCCGTAGGGGATACCACTTTGGATATAACGAAGGGTCCCAAGAAGCGAGGCCCCAACTTCCGAGATGGGCAATGTAGTCTGACGTGTTTAGAAGACAACCATACTGAATCGCCCACTACGTAGTGTGGTGCTTGATCTCGGTGTCGGTCTGCGAATTGTTTGTAGGATCGTTGAGCTGATAGTAAGGAGGCCTTGACCTTTCTGTACCCTCCAATGATCTGTACCATACGTTGGTTCAACGAAGGAATATTGCTAGGATCAGTGATCCTGGTAACATCGTAGGGTGTTGACCATAATTCACATGAAATGGCGACTGACCAGTAGAACGATGAACTTGGTTATTGTACGCGAATTCAGCAGTGGGTAATAAATCGTACCAATCATCTTGTAGATGGGAGACGAAGCATCTCAAGTATTGTTCCAGTGTACCGTTCGTTCTCTCTGTTTGGCCATTGGTCTGTGGGTGATACGCGGTAGATAGGTACTGATGGATATGTAGATTTTGACAGAAGGCTTTCCAAAACTTCGAGGTGAATTGAGTTCCTCTGTCAGAGATGATGGTGGACGGTAGCCCGTGCAGGCGGAAGATTTCTCTGACGAATAATGATGCTGTCTGAGCAGCGGTAGGTATGCCTTTATGAGGAATGAAATGAGCCATCTTTGAAAAGCGATCTACTACCACCATTATGGTATCATAACCGGCAGATGTAGGTAGTTCTACTATGAAGTCCATGGATATATCCACCCAAGGAGCTTGTGGTACAGGCAATGGTTGCAATAGCCCTTGGGGGCGTCTACGAGGGACTTTTACGCGAATACACACCGGACAATTAGTTACATAGGACTTTATGTCCTTGGCCATCCGTGGCCACCAGAAGGAACAGCTAATCAGATCGGTGGTCTTACGAATTCCTCCGTGGCCACCCAGGAGGGAGTCATGACAGTACTGGAGTACGGACAGTAGTGCGGCAGCGGGTACATATATCTTTTGCTTGTGTAGCAGAAATCCATCTTGTTGATGCAAGGATAGTGACGGGTCCTTCTGTTCCAGATTGTTTGTGTGTTGTTTAATTGTATCCCATAGAGACAGTCTGGTGATCGCAAAGCACGTTCTGGGTAGTATAAAATCGTTATTGACCTCAGGAGGATCTTCTTGCGCTCGAGACAAAGCATCGGCCTTCCCGTTCTTGCTACCAGGTCGGTAAGTGATGATCATATTAAATCGACTAAAGAATAGCGCCCATCTGGCCTGTCTTGGTTTCAACCTGCGTGCTTGTTGTAGATATTCGAGATTTCTGTGATCTGTAAGGATGATTACGGGGTGGTGTGCCCCTTCGAGCAGATGACGCCACTCTTCTAGCGAAAGCTTAATAGCGAGCAGTTCTCTCTCGCCTACGTCGTAATTCCTTTCTGCCGGGGTAATGGTCTTTGAGAAGAAGGATACCGGACGTAGGATGTCATCTTTCTTACTCCTTTGGGATAAAATCGACCCGACGGCAAAAGCTGAGGCATCCACTTCTAGAGTGTATGGTAATGTAGGGTCGGGTATTGCCAATACAGGTGCTGTAGTTATGATTTCTTTTAGTTGGTGGAATGCTTTCTGGGCTTCTTCGGACCACCGGAACGGAGTATGTATCTTGGTCAAGTTGGTTAATGGTCGAGCTATGGCAGAGAAGTTTTTTACGAATTTTCTGTAGAAATTGCAGAATCCGATGAAACATTGAACCCCTTTTTTGTTAGCTGGTGCGGGCCATGTGGTGACTGCCTTCACTTTAGCCGGATCCATCTGTATATATCCCGGAGTGATAATGAATCCAAGGAATTCTATACTTCTTGTATGAAAGAGACATTTTTCTAGTTTGGCGTATAAATGATGTTTCAACAACCTTAATAGTACGGTCCGGACGTGGGTCTCGTGAGACTCGGCTGTGTTTGAATAGATCAATATGTCATCCAGGTATATTATTACAAATTGGTCTAATATATCTCTAAAAATATCATTGAGGAACCTTTGGAAGGTGGCGGGGGCATTGCATAGGCCGTACGGCATTACCAGGTATTCGTAATGGCCGTACCTGGACCGGAAGGCGGTTTTCCACTCATCCCCGTCTCGTATCCTGACTAGGTTATATGCTCCCCTTAAATCGAGTTTAGTGAATATCGTAGAGGTTCTTAATCTGTCCATTAATTCGGTTATCAAAGGTAGGGGGTATTTGTTTTTGATGGTGATAGAATTGAGGGCGCGGTAATCCACACAAGGCCTGAGTCCTCCATCTTTCTTCCCTACAAAGAATATAGGGGCACCCGCAGGTGAGGTGGAAGGTCGAATAAATCCTTTTTGTAAATTTTCTTCTACGTATTCTTTCAGGGTCTTTAGCTCGGGTTCTGATAGCGGGTATATCCGTCCATGAGGGATAGGGGCCCCAGGTAATAAATCTATAGGACAGTCGTAGGTTCTGGAGGGTGGTAACGTATCTGCTCCTTTTTTCTCGAATACTTTATGAAGGTCTTGATATATTTTGGGAAGTTCGGTACACACTGCTACCGTGTGTATTTGCGGAACAGTAGCGCTCAGGGTGGTTATTGGTTCTTCTTGGTCGAAGGTTATGGTGCTGTTGATCCAGTTTATAATCGGATTGTTCTTTCTCAGCCAATTCAGACCAAGGACGGCTGGGAATACTGGTGATGAGACAATGTCGAAGACAATGGTATCATTGTGGCTTTCGCCAATACGAGCGGGCAACGGTATAGTCTCTTTGGTGATCGGCCAGACAATGGTGAGCTACCATCCAGGAGTTGTATGGGATAAGGTTGTTTCTTGTATACGGTGGGGATCCCCAAGGATTGGGCCATGTTACTATCCATGAAGCAGCCGCTTGCTCCTGAGTCAAGCATGGCGTTGATACTCATGGCGCGGTTGTTCCACTGTAAAGACAAAGGCACAATCATATGGGTAGACATGGCATTGCATACGCTTCTGACTGAAGTAAAGACTGGGACAGCTAGTGGCTTACCCATGTGGCTGCTAGGCTTCTCTCGGCACTCCCGTACGTGGTGACCGGCACGACCACAGTAGAGGCATAGACCTAAGGAACGTCTCCTCGTCTTTTCGGTTTCTGTAAGCGGTCCTCTAGCGGCCCCTATTTGCATCGGCTCCTCCTCGTCCAACCCGGTTGCAGGAGTGTTAGCTGGCATAGTAGGAAGGGGTCTCCTGGTCGGCGTTGAGGGGTGGTAACCGGCACGTTCAGCCCTTCTTTCACGCAGTCTACGGTCGATTTCGATGCTTAGTGACATAAACTTCTCCAAAGTTCTGGGTTTCTCGACTCTTGCGAGCTCGTCTTTAATGGTTTCTGATAATCCTTTTCTAAACCTGGCTATGAGGGCCGGTTCGTTCCATTCGGAATCTAAAGCGAGATGTTTGAAATCTGTTATATATTCTTCGACGTCATTCTTTCCTTGTCTTAAGTTTTCGAGAGCTTGGGCTGCGTTGGTCAGCCGGTGAGGGTCATCGTACATTTCCTCCATCTTCTTAGAAAAAACATCCCAACTATTTAATAGAGAGCTATTGGTACTTATCAAGTGATGTGCCCATTTCTGGGGCCTACCTGTTAGCAGCGATATCGTAGTCCTGACCTTGGCAAAGTCGTTTCTGTAGGTCCGTGGTTGTAGACAAAACATGAGGTGGCACGATGTTATGAAGGAGCGGAATTGAGCACGGTCACCGCCAAACTTCTCCGGGGGAGCCACGTATGGTTCGGGTCCCGTCGCGTTCATGTCGGGCAGAGATGCGGTAACTACTGCGGCTCCACCGGCGACAGTACTGCCGGCTGTTCCTTGGTCTAAGCGGTTTAGGTGTCTCTGCATAGCCACCTGGTTGGCTTCCAGTACTTGAACAGACTGTGTCAGTACGTTGAGCTGTTGTGATATGGCGGTCAAGGCTTCTGGTATACTTGCTGGTTCCATGATGGCTAGTTCGTTCTGTCAGGATTAGGTGGTGATGGGAACCAATGTGCAAGGTATACCAACTCGGCTCATCTACTATGTGGAGGGTTAGGTATAAATATACAACCTTATCCACAATAGTGCATGGGTGATAGGTAAAATCAGGTACGTAGTGATGTCCAGAGCCGGTTTCAGGATATAGGCAAGCAGCGAAGTCGATAATGGTAGCCGGGGTCAAAAGGGTTAATTCAGACAGCATAAACGGTAATTCAGGCAGAAGGTCGTAGGATAAAGGCAGTCAGCAGAATCGTTAGGTATAAGCAAGTTTCGGTACACGGTAAAGCAAAGCAGGCTTCAGTAGGTCAAACACGCTGTGGCACATGAGAGACTAGACGAACTAGCAATGAACTCACCAATCAGCCGGCTTCTTATAGAGGGGTCTCAGGTTCTAGCTGATTGGTGGGCGGGGTGACGTCAGACGTATGGAGCGTCGTGGCGCGCCGCGCGCGCGCATGCGCGGATCACTTTCATTCCGGGCTGTGGCTGGGGAAGGAGCCTGGGCGCTGTTTGGAAGCTTGCCGGCGGCCATCTTGGGTCCGCGTGGCGGCGCGACAGGTGGGTAGTCCTCACAAAATGCCATGTTGTGGCCCGATTCTTCCTGGGTGGTGTCTCTGGGGTGGAAGCAGATGAGGACGAGGAGGTGTCCAAATGGAACTCTCTGTCTCGTCTTTCAGCCATGTTAAATTATAAATAATTTCAATTTTTTTGGCCTGTCAAAAAATTGTCAAAACTGGCTCAATAAAGTTACGACATCCGCGCGCATGCGCGACCCGCGGACGAATCGGATTACGACAGAATTATCGTATCATCAGAATTATCGGATCATTGGAAACAAGTGATACGCATTTACAAATACAAAATTTACAGAATCAGCGATATAACCGATAATAGTTAAATATACGATGTCCAGAATTACCGAAATGGAACCGAAATCACGAATGGAACCGAAATCATGAATAGAGCAAAAATAAATTTTGATTTGACACATTTCAAGTCCATTCGAAAACTCCGAAAATTTTTCGTTTCGGCTCGGAAAAAGTTTCGGATCTGTCGGTTTTCGGGTCCGATCCAATTCGGAAAATCGGCAGAATCCGAAGACACGAATCGGGAAATTTCGTGAAAATTCCGAAATTCCGAAACCCGAAACGCACATCCCTACTATCAGGGTGCAGAGGGTGCCACCGCAAGGGGGGCCACTGAATCCAGGGGGGGGCCACACTCACCTGCCTGGGCCTGGGGGGCTTGCCTGTATTTTATATATATAATTATTTTTTTCATTTATTTTATACTTATGTGTGAGTTTTATTGTTGTGGAGATCTGTGATACAGTAATATGTGGTGTGTGTGAGTGTATCACAGAGCTCCACAGCAATAAAACTCACAGTAATGTGCGGTGTGTGTGTGTGACTGTATCACAGAGATCGACAGTAATAAAACTCACACTCACACACATGTCAGGGTTTTCCCCACCAGATGCGGGTAGGAGAGGGAAAGAGCTCAGGGGACACCACTGGAAGGCAAGGAGTAGCAGAAAACAAACTGCATGCATGGGACCAACTGCTTCAATCATTCAGGAACAAGAAACCAGGGGAACTGCTTCAATAGTGGAGCGGTTTGAGACTGGGCCCTCTGCTCTTTTATTTCCAATGGACCTCATCTGATCCAATGGCAGGCCTGTGACATTATCGGAGCGCGACGCGGCCGCCATATTGGTGGAGACCAGCGCCGCGCGCGTCCCTAGCCAGAGCCTAGAGCTCCGCCAGCCGGCGGCCGCACCCCTCTCCGGGGAACCTGACCACACCGAGGGGGTGAGCCGATCCGTCCCGTCCTCCTGGCACCGCCGAGCCGTCGAGTCGGCCGTCCTGCCGCAGCAGTCGCTTGAATGCTGGGTAAGCGGGGAGGCAGCCGAACGCGACGCCGGCGGGCCAGGGCACCTGACAGATATCACATATTACTGTGAGATTTATTGCTGTGGAGCTGTGTGATACAGTAATATGTGGTGTATGAGTGTATCACAGAGCTCCACAGCAATAAAACTCACAGTAATGTGCGTTGTGTGTGACTGTATCACAGAGATCCACAGCAATAAAACTCACTCTCATACACATCACATATTACTGTGAGATTTACTGCTGTGGGAGCTCTGTGATACACTCGTACACACCAAATATTACTGTATCACACAGCTCCACAGCAACAAATCTCACAGTAATATGTGATGTGTATGAGAGTGAGTTTTATTGCTGTGGATCTCTGTGATACAGTCACACACAACGCACATTACTGTGAGTTTTATTGCTGTGGAGCTCTGCGATACCTTCATACACACTGCACATTACTGGAAGATTTATTGCTGTGCAGCTCTGAGTTACAACTAGTCAGTGCTTTTTTTCTGGAAAAATAGGTGGGGGTACTCTCACGCCCAGGGAATAACGGTGATTATTATGACTATTTTTTGTGTCCTAATAAATACTTCTTTATTAACCCTTTAAGGACAGAGGCAATTTTACAAGTCATTCTTACTTTGGGCAGTGCAGGCAGCAAATAATGTGGCGATTCTAGGAGCAATACCAGCCTTTTGGGTGCAGGGCGAGGGGGCAACGCCGGACTGCGACAAGAACACAGATGCAGAGTTTTACACACAGCAGCCTGTTTAAAGACAAATACATGCATTTACACACACACAGCCATACATTCACATATGTAAGTATAAATCCCCTACACCCCGGGGGTATGTAGCTATAAAACCCCCAGCAAAGTGCAGTGTGTGTGAGCATATCAGAATCCACAGCAATGAAACCCCCAGCAAAGTGCAGTGTGTGAGCATATCAGAATCCACAGCAATAAAAACCACAGCAAAGTGCAGTGTGTGTGAGCATATCAGAATCCACAGCAATAAAACTCCCAGCAAAGTGTAGTGTGTGTGAGCATATCAGAATCTGCAGCAATAAAACCGCTAGCAAAGTGCAGTGTGTGTGATCATATCAGAATCCACAGCCATGAAACCCCAGCACATCAATTTCATTAACCCCCCCAGGTCAAATTCATTAATCCCCCAGTTCAAATTCATGAATCCCCCAGCTCAAATTCATGAATCCCCCAGCACAAATTCATGAATTCCCCCAGCACAAATTCATGAATCCCCCAGCACAAATTCGTTAACCCGGCACTCACCTCATTAACCCCCACCCAATCTTCATTTCATTAACCCCCCACCCAGGGCAGCCATCAGAAATGATGGGGCCCCTTACTAAACCTCACGATGGGGCCCCCCGGGCCCCCCGGCACTCCCTCAACCTTTTGAACAGATTTTCTCCCCCTTCAAAAAAAAAGGACATAACATAGCACCACAGCAATAAAACTCACAGTAATGTGCAGTGTGTATGAGCGTATCACAGAATCCACAGCAATAAATCTCACAGTAACGGGCTGTATATGATGGCCTTTGGGTCTGGTCCCTGGGTCTGGTTTGGGTCTTGGGGTCTGGGCCCTGGGGTCTATGCTCTGGACCTTGGGGTCTGGTCTGGGCCTGGGCCTTGGGGTCTGGTCTGGTCTGGGCCCTGGGTCTGGGCTCTGGTCCCTGGGACTGGGCCTTGGGGTCTGGTCCCTGGGGTCTGGGCCCTGAGTCTGGCCTGGGGTCTGGGCCTTGGGGGTCTGGTCCCTGGGTCTGGGCTCTGGGTCTGGGCCTTGGGGTCTGGTCCCTGGGGCTGGGCTTTGAGGCCTGGTCCGTGGGTCTAGGCTGGGCCTGGTCCCTGGGTCTGGCCTGGGCCCTGGGGCCTTGTCCCTGGGTCTAGGCCTTGGGGTCTGGGTCCTGGGTCTGGGCTCTGGTCCCTGGGGTCTGGGCCCTGGGTCTGGCCTGGGTCTGGGCCTTGGGGTCTGGGCCTTGGGGTCTGGGCCCTGGATCTGGGCCCTGGGGTCTGGGCCTTGGGGTCTGGGCCCTGGGTCTGGGCATTGGGGTCTGGGCCTTGGGGTCTGGGCCCTGGGGTCTGAGCCCTGGGCATTGGGTTCTGGGTCCTGGGTCTGGGCTCTGGTCCCTGGGGTCTGGGCCCTGGGTCTGGCCTGGGTCTGGGGTCTGGGCCTTGGGGTCTGGGCCCTGGGTCTGGGCATTGGGGTCTGGGCCTTGGGGTCTGGGCCCTGGGGTCTGAGCCCTGGGCATTGGGGTCTGGGCCTTGGGGTCTGGGCCCTGGGCCTTGGGGTCTGGGACCTGGGTCTGGGCCTTGGGGTCTGTGTCCTGGGGTCTGGGCCCTGGGTCTGGGCCTTGGGGTCTGGGCCCAGGGTCTGGGCCTTGGGGTCTGGACCCTGGGTCTGGGCCTTGGGGTCTGGGTGTTTGGGTCCTGGGTGTTTGGGCCTTGGGGTCTGGGCCCTGGGGTCTGGGCCCTGGGTCTGGGCCTTGGGGTCTGTGCCCTGGGTCTGGGCCCGGGGTCTGGGCCCTGGGTCTGGGCCTTGGGGTCTGGGCCCAGGGTCTGGGCCCTGGGGTCTGGGCCTTGGGGTCTGGGCCCTGGGTCTGGGCCTTGGGGTCTGGGTGTTTGGGCCCTGGGTGTTTGGGCCTTGGGGTCTGGGCCCTGGGGTCTGGGCCTTGAGGTCAGAGCCCTGGGGCTGGGCCTTGGGGTCTGGGCCCTGGGTCTGGGTCCTGGGGTCTGGGCCCTGGGTCTTGGCCCTGGGGTCTGGGCCTTGGGGTCTGGGCCCTGGTTCTGGGCCTTGGGGTCTGGGCCTTGGGGTCTGGGCCTTGGGGCCTGGGCCTTGGGGTCTGGGCCCTGGGGTCTGGGCCCGGGGTCTGGGCCCTGGGTCTGGGCCTTGGGGTCTGGGCCCAGGGTCTGGGCCCTGGGTCTGGGCCTTGGGGTCTGGGCCCTGGGTCTGGGCCTTGGGGTCTGGGTGTTTGGGCCCTGGGTGTTTGGGCCTTGGGGTCTGGGCCCTGGGGTCTGGGCCTTGAGGTCAGAGCCCTGGGGCTGGGCCTTGGGGTCTGGGCCCTGGGTCTGGGTCCTGGGGTCTGGGCCCTGGGTCTTGGCCCTGGGGTCTGGGCCTTGGGGTCTGGGCCCTGGTTCTGGGCCTTGGGGTCTGGGCCTTGGGGTCTGGGGTCTGGGCCTTGGGGCCTGGGCCTTGGGGTCTGGGCCCTGGGGTCTGGGGGTCTGGGCCTTGGGGTCAGGCCCTGGGTCTAGGCTGGGCCCTGGCTCACCACTCCGCTGTCTTCCTTCCTTCAGCTCTTCTTTTCTTCTTCTTTTCTTCAATCTTCTGCTTTTCTTCTCTTCTATCTTCTTTTCTTCTGTCTTCTTGTCTTCAGCCTGGGCCCTCCATCTCAGGCGCGCAGCTTCACTGAGTGGAGGGGCGGAGCCAAAGCAACATGCTTGGGAGGCCCCCAACGCTGCTTGGCCCCACCCAGCCAGCCAGTGAAGCTGCCAGGAGCCAGAGGAGACACAGTCCCTCCTCCGGCTCCTGCAGCAGAGACACAGCTCCGGATTCGGACTCATCGAGTCCGATACCGGAGCTGTAAAAGGGCGACGCCGCTGCCGACGGGGGCCCGGGACCCCCCAGCGGGCCCCGGCGGCCCGGGCCCCCACCCCTTACGGCAGCATCGGGAGTTATGCCCTGATGGCAGCCCTGCCCCCACCCACTCATCTCATTAAAGCCCCCCACTCCTCCCATTCGATTCACCTACAGTGAACCTGGGGGATGGGTCCTCCTCGCGGCACCTCAGTCCTCTGCGCGGCACCACTCTCCCCTCCGCACAGCATCTGCATGTGTGTTGGAGCGCTGGGAGGAAGTGACGTTATACGATCACTTCCTCCCAGCACCGCAGCGCACAGTAGCAGGCTGCAGGATGGGGAGGCCTTCAAGAGGCAGCGCTCGGCAGCCACGGACAGAGCATCCCATTGATCCCATTGAGCGGCGGGGCGGCCGCCCCCTGGAAAGTGGCATGTACTCAGCCGGTAGGTGCTGGTACTCAGCCGGTAGGTGTCGGTACGGAGTACCGGCACCTACCGGCTGAAAAAAACACTGCAACTAGTGCATATTACATAAAAGATAGGATGGACTGAAGAGGTCATAGTGGACCTGGAAAAAATGGGACACTGAGTGTCTGGCTTCAACATTGTTGACCTGGAGGGGACTAATGCATGTTGACTGCTATGTCTCTGATGGATTTGTTTTGTTTTTGAAGCCTTACAATGGCCTGTTTCACTTGCATGGACAGCTCCTCTGAACGCATGATGTAGCTTCACAGCAAAATATTCCAAATGCAAATACCACACTTAGAATCAACTCCAGACCTTTTACCTGCTTAATTGATGAAGACATAATGAGGAGTAGGCACACCTGGCCACGAAACAGCTTTTGATTCAATTGTCCAATTACTTTTGGTACCATGAAAAAGGGGGGCGGCTACTCTTAACCCTTCACTACCGAGTGATATTCCATAAACACATTGTCAGAAACTAGTGGTTTTTGTAAAATCATTTTTAATTAATTATGAAGTAAGAAATATTTGAGCATAGTCCTGTAGCGCTCACTCCCGGAGGAGCTGCTGAATTAACCTCGGGTTAGTCTCACCGCACTAGGGAATAACTATACACCAGCACTGTTGTGGATTTTTATATTTTATATTCTTTACTGATCCCAATAAAGCAGCATATATAACGTAGATACGGTATTTAAATGACAGGATTTCGTAACGCGGGAAAAACACGCGGCGGCAAAAGAAAAAGATTTACCCCCTCAGTTCTGGAGTGTAAGTCCCGTGAATAATAACCCAGAAATGTGTATGTGTACTGTCTCGGGTACCCGGGTACTGTATTCAACTGGCCAGTGAATGAAACAAAACAATCTTCGACTAGTCACGCTGGGGCCCTGTGGATTTAAACAATACTGCAGCGTGCGTTTCTTATTTTGGAACTGCGGCCTGGCAGGCCTCTCACCCATCCGATATGCAAGCTGTCCAGCACCCGATCAAGGATCTTCTCCTCTGTGTACTGGGACTCTGTGCCACTGGATCCACTCCCTGCTTGTCGGATCTTCGCAACAGGAACAACGATCCACCGCCTGCACTCCCAATCGATCAGCGCGGTCTCCTAATTCGGGGTCCAGCCGGAACCAGCTTGTCATTCAGACCTCTCAGCGCTGCTTAGGTAGGTCTCAGCACAGTAGTCGACTACAAAAAGAGAAAAATACCCAGGGTCAGGTGTCTATAGCACCCAAAAAAAGACAAATAGAGATACTTATCAGCTGCTGCTAGAATGATATAGTCCCATATGTTCATTCCAATCCACAGGGAAACTTGAATCCAGAGAAGCAAAGAAGGAGATCAAACAGCGCTGCTGTAAATCAAGGTGCACTAGTGCCACCTCATTTATTAGAAAAGAGACCACACATACAGACGTTTCAGGGATACAACCCTTTCCTCAGTGCAAAGTGCCCCAATACATACAATATAGAATAGACCCTTTATATACATAGCGTATATAGGGTAGGCGGTACAGAAATTTCAGACCCACATGGAGACAATAATAAAATAATCATTCATTAACAGTTTCATACCGTTTGTAGGTAACTGAGACTTCACAAAAGTTCATATTGCGATGGAAACGCCAACCGGCGTTATCACAATGGCGGACATTCGGTATAGGAAGTGAGCACCAGTTAGGATCCGCCCCGTGAAGCCGGCAAGAGCGGAATCGCGCATGCGCAAAATCGCGCAATGCCCACATGATACTCAGAACCAATCGGCAAATAGATAACCTCAATGGATGTTTACATTCAATGGACAATAATACAACGCTGTGGTTTTAGACTTCTCATAGTGATCTCTCCATCTCCATGGTGTCTGGAAGGACCAAAGCACAGGTCCAATCTGTAGAAATGAAATAAATCAAAAAACTTTGCCTAACCTTGCGAAAAAATAACCAAAGTGACAAGTGTTCTTGTGCCACTGATCTTTATGTTAAACCCACAGATGTCAACAGTTTTCTTGATTTCTCTAGTTACCACCCTGTGGGACAGAAGAAATCTATTCCTTACAGTCAGATGTTACGTGTTAAACGTATTGTGAGTGATCATACCAGACTCGACACTAGGCTCCATGCATTGAGTGCTAAGTTTCGAGATAAAGGTTATACTAGAAGAGTTTTGAAACAAGCTCAACTTAAAACTTCGGGAGTCACTAGAGAGGAACTTCTATGTGACTCTCCTAAGAGGAAAATGGACCGGGTTCCATTTGTGAGTACGTTTTCACCTCTCTCTAAAGATATCAAAAAGATTATTAGATCCAACTGGCACATTCTACAGAATGATAGAGAAGTGGGTCACTTGTTTTCTACACTTCCTGTATTCGCTATGCGAAGGACTAGGAATATACGCGACCAGGTTGTTAGAGCCGACTCTTCTCCTAGAACAAAACAAACGTTTCTCTCAACTCCTGTTCATGGTACATATCCATGCTTACAGTGTAATCACTGTAACGGCATTATTAAAGGCGATACGTGTACTCACCCTCGTACGGGTGAAGGCATTAAACTAAAAGGTTTCTTTACCTGTCAATCTGATTTTGTAGTCTATCTCTTGAAGTGTCCTCGTGGTTTAGGGTATGTTGGCAAAACCACAAGACCCTTCAAGGACCGCATCTCAGAGCACAAGACCTCCATTCGTAGCCTTACATCTGATCTTCCTGTAGCTAGACATTTTCGAGAATTTAGACATAATGTCTCACAATTACGCTATCAAATTCTAGATAGGATTCTTCCCTTATCACGGGGTGGTGATCCAGATAGGCTACTGTTACAGAGGGAGGCAAAATGGACGTATATGTTGGATACAGTGTCCCCTCATGGTCTCAATGAGAAGCTTGAGTGGCACTGTTTCCTATAGCTACGCCTATGAGGCATCTGCAGTCTAGGTGAGCTGTTCTTCCTTCCTTCCTCTGTTATGACCTTTCTCCCTACTCAACCACCTTATGTCATTTGCTGTGTTTGCATATCTGTTCCTCTTAGGACATATATTGTTCCTTTTTTAGATCTTTAGCGTATGCTTTGTGGTTTATTTTTTATTACACTTGTCACTTTGGTTATTTTTTCGCAAGGTTAGGCAAAGTTTTTTGATTTATTTCATTTCTACAGATTGGACCTGTGCTTTGGTCCTTCCAGACACCATGGAGATGGAGAGATCACTATGAGAAGTCTAAAACCACAGCGTTGTATTATTGTCCATTGAATGTAAACATCCATTGAGGTTATCTATTTGCCGATTGGTTCTGAGTATCATGTGGGCATTGCGCGATTTTGCGCATGCACGATTCCGCTCTTGCCGGCTTCACGGGGCGGATCCTAACTGGTGCTCACTTCCTATACCGAATGTCCGCCATTGTGATAACGCCGGTTGGCGTTTCCATCGCAATATGAACTTTTGTGAAGTCTCAGTTACCTACAAACGGTATGAAACTGTTAATGAATGATTATTTTATTATTGTCTCCATGTGGGTCTGAAATTTCTGTACCGCCTACCCTATATACGCTATGTATATAAAGGGTCTATTCTATATTGTATGTATTGGGGCACTTTGCACTGAGGAAAGGGTTGTATCCCTGAAACGTCTGTATGTGTGGTCTCTTTTCTAATAAATGAGGTGGCACTAGTGCACCTTGATTTACAGCAGCGCTGTTTGATCTCCTTCTTTGCTTCTCTGGTCTCAGCACAGTCACTGTCCCGCTCTACAGCACCAGTGAGGCAGCGCCTGTACTCCGGCCTGGTCACGATCCTTAACAGCTCTCACGTGCGTCTTCCACCTTTCACCGCTCAGCTCACTCTGAACATGCCTTCCATGAGGCTGCTGATCTCCTTCCTCTTCCTCCTCCACCCCCTTCCTGTCCTCACGCAAAGCATGATGGAAACTGTAGTTCAGTTTGTCCAGCATAGTCCATATTGTCTCTATCTCCCTCTGGTGGCCATAATAATTAAATGCAGCAGAACACAGTCTTTAAAGCAGTGCTACAGTCCCATTGTATTTCCTACTGTGAATAACCTATTTTTAGGCAGCAGATGACATTATTGCATTAGAGGTTTGAGCGGCTGGTCTAGTTTCTTCTTTTTCTCCCTGCATCGGCTGCTGAAAGTCTGATATTTCGGAGCAATGAGCAGCTGATTTTACAGTTTTAGCTCTTTGGGCATTATGCCAACAGGGCTAAAACTTTGGGGTCACCTGCAGCACAAAAGCAAACAAAATTAGTTTGCAGCAAACAAATTTCATTTGCTTTTGGGCTGCAGATCAGCATACTGAGATAACGGGGCACCAGATGGTGCCTTTGAAGCCCCGAGATATCTCTATCGGTAGAGAAGGGGTTAAGAGCTATAATTCCTAAACCCTTTCTCCAATTTGGATGTACTTACCCTCAAATTAAACCCGAGAGTGTGCACTTTCAGCTCATATCCTTTATATAAGTATAGCTTGAATATGTTTTGGTAAATACCGTGAAAAAAGTGTGCCTGTGTCCAAATATATATGGACCTAACTTTATATCTGCAATAGGAGAAATATATATCTGTAGGATAGATAGATAGATAGATAGATAGATAGATAGATAGATAGATAGATAAAATAGATTAGGCAGATATCTGTATTTGGAAGAGAAATAGGAAAATATTGATATAAGTCTGGAAGAAATGGACAACCAATATGTTACCTTCTTAAATGTTTGAATTAAAATATAATAAGCTCATGCATGACAAATCGGCGTTAAATCACTCAAACCTATAGGCCATTGATATTCTGGTTTTGAAACTTTCTAATTTTGTTATCTTCAGATCCCAGGGAATATTTGAGCATATTGTATGAGGATGCAGGAGCTTTCATGCACTGTAGACGGTTCGGTTCATTCGGATTTTGTAAATTTTCGTTTCGGCCGATTTACGTTTTGGTTCAGTTCGTTTTTGGTTTGTTTTTCGTATCGACTTTTTTTTCGTGATTTCGGAATTTTTTGTGTTTTTTGGAACGTCTGTTCTCCTCGTTTCAAAGTGTCTATTCGTTTTGACGTAAACTAATGGTTTTTCGGATCCGATAATTCTGTCGATACGATAATTCTGCCATTGAGATTTCTCATGTTTTACAAGCAGGATACATTGAGATTTTTCTGGTTTCCCAGGAAGGATACATTGAGATTTCTCTGGTTTTCCAGGAAGGATACATTGAGATTTCTCATGTTTTACAAGAAGGATACATTGAGATTTCTCTGGTTTTAAAAGAAGGATACATTGAGATTTCCCTGGTTTCCCGGGAAAGATACATTGAGATTTATCTGGTTTTACAAGAAGGATACATTGAGATTTCTCATGTTTTACAAGCAGGATACATTTAGATTTCTCTGGTTTCCCAGGAAGGATACATTGAGATTTCTCTGGTTTTCCAGGAAGGATACATTGAGATTTCTCTGGTTTCCCGGGAAGGATACATTGAGATTTCTCATGTTTTACAAGAAGGATACATTGAGATTTCTCTGGATTCCCAGGAAGGATACATTGAGATTTCTCATGTTTTACAAGAAGGATACATTGAGATTTCTCTGGTTATACAAGAAGGATACATTGAGATTTCTCTGGTTTTGCAGGAAGGATACATTGAGATGGGAATGATACAAAATTACGGAATCAGCGATATAACCGAAAAATACGTTGTCCGAAATTACTGAAAGGGAACCGAAATCAGGAATGGAACCGAAATCACAAATGGAACGAAAATGATTTTTGATTTTACACATTTCTAGTCCATTCGAAAATTCGGAAAAGTTTTCGTTTCGGTTCGGAAATTTGTTCGGATCTGCCGTTTTCGGATCCGAAAATTTTCAGAAAATCGCCCGAATCCGAATGCACGAATCGGGAAATTTCATGAAAATTCCGAAACCCGAAACGCACATCCCTAATGCACTGATATATTCCTTTTTTTTCTGTTGTCCAGGTTAATTACAGTACAGTAAATATTTGTGTTATCTCACAGCCCTCCTTGCTTTCCTGTATTGCATCCATCTTCACCGAAATACACGTCAAACGGCATCTTTTATATTTTCTCAATGTTTTATTTTAGCCTCCCTCTGATTCATTTCGTGTGACTGTGCTATTTGTGGAGGAGGAAAAAATTGCCTGGAGCCTTTTTTTTATAAAGAAGAAGAAAAAAAAAAGTCCAATGACCTGATTTTCTATTTTTTATTCTCAGCTGATTTAACTCTGCCGCGGAACGCATATTTTACAGTGAACAGAATTTCAATTATTCCCATTTGTGCACAGTTAAAACGCAGACATGTGAATTCTGTCAACAGAGTCTGTCCACAAAATCAGTCCGTCTCTGCACCGTGTGCTCGTTTTTTTGTTGGCCCAGATCATTTACTTAATATCCCTCCTTTCAGTGATAAAACCACACAATATTTATTGAGATAATGTACTATATAAAAAATAAATTAGAAGCACAATCACTTACCAGCAGGTTGGAACAGTTCATTGTTCTAGACCTTAGTCTTTATTAATGGATCCTATACAAAGTAAAGGAGCTGTTAATGTACAGTAAGGAGCTCCTAATTCCAAACCGCAAGCAGACTTCACAGGAGGGGCAGACTGACAACTCTTGGGTCCCCCGGGAGGGTAAAGGGAGATCATGGGGTCCCCAACTACGCAAGCCCACATGCAAGACACACCCACATAAATATTCTTGTATTCCAGAATATATAAATGAAAATATTGTCGCTGCTGCTGGTACCCCCTCTTGGTCCAGGGCCCTCGGGCAGTCCACCTTTGTCTTGGTGGTGTGTGGCAGGAACCAAGTGTACAGACAGATGATGGAGTCCAAGGCATGGTACAAGAGGGCAAACCAAAAGGGGTAGTCAAGAACTGTGAAGGTATTCACTTTGGACTAGAGATGCGTTTGGGAGTTGCTGGCCTGATGTTTTATGTTGTCAGCCAGCCATCTTCTATGTTGGAGTCACCCAGTGCCTGCAGTTCTAGGTGCGGGGTGTTTGTGTTTGCTGTGCCCTATCCCTTGATGTCTGTGTTATATTATTAATCCCTGATGTGTTTGTTGGAGTGTCTTGTTGTTTACACTGTGTGGTTTCCCTTATTTCTTCAGGCTTTAATCAAACCACTTCCAATCTCTATGATCTTGCTTAAACTAGTTCTCCCTGTCCCCCTTGCTTTAGTCTTTGTCTCGCCAGGGTGTGTGTGGGTGGGAGAGGGAGGCTATTCAGCACGGAAACACTGGGTTGTGTTTTACCTTTGTATGTTTGTGACTGTAAGCCCAAAATAAAGTCATTCCCAGTTTGGTTTTCACCCAGCTCCGGTTATTGACTCGGTTTTGGGCTAGACTCAGTACTACATTCTGCACGTGGGTACGAGACCCCATGTTACAAGAACAGTCCAGGTTGGGGCAGGCAGCGAGGAGAGGTCAGGCAAAGCAGAGGACTGGTACATAACAGGACACGAGGAGCCATTAATAGAGTCCTGAAGATGTGTGGAACAATGTTGTATGAAGCAGTGTATGCACTGATGCGCGTTTATAGACAAGTGAGGTAGCGACACCTACCTACAACTACATCTGCTGCCTCCCATTGGGCCCACCTGAGGGAGGGAGACCTCCCTCAGTCAACCCTGGAGCTCCTTGGTCAGGTGCAGGCCATGCCCCGCTGCAGCGTCATAGGAAGCCACAGGTCTCATGCCATCTTAGAAAGACCTCCCCAGCCAGACATCGTCACGCTGCAACTGGAATCCCGCCTGCTGATAGAGGACCACATGGGCGGCTCCAGAGCGCTGGGCACAGAGCCCAGAGAAGAAAGCCAAGCAGCCCTGAGACCCGCTTACCCCCCCTCAACCGGTCTCCTGGGCTGCCCACAACCGAGAGCAACACACAGTGCTGAGGCAGCACGTGGCGGCGGCAGGCTGTGACAGCTCCTAGTTGGCAGCAAAGTTGGAATAGTGACTGGAGCCGTTATATACACAAAAGTGCCAGGATAGGACCCTGGATATATTCAGACGAACTTTAAAAAAACACAAAAATGCATCTTTAATATTGTGGGCAGTTTGTATCAGTTTCATGCAGCAATCCAACGTGACTTTTTTTCCCATCATTTCCTGACATGCTCCGTTGGCTTTATATTACATTGTAAACTGATCGCCATTCTCTAATCACGGACTGAATCTTACACAGTCCTTTAGTAATTCTGTCATGTTTTGTCACCTTCATTAGCATTAGAACCACAAACAAGATATATTACTGCCATGTTTTCTGTAGATCAGCACGTACCGGCCTGTTATCAGAATGCAATGTCATCTGGCAGCCTTTTTATATACATAATGCTTTGCCACTTTGTTTACATAGAGAAAAAAGAAACTCATTGTTGATACAAAGCAATTAGTTCTAATGTGCCTATTATTTAGCTGGCTTAGTTTACGGGACCCGGCTGCCAAAAAGTAACTTAATATTAATAAAGTTTGTGTATATTTATGTCAAACACAGACGTGTGAGTTATCTACCAACAGGAAGAATTGTGAGAAAAATGAAAGTAGCCTGAGAAAAGATATACCGCTCTCAGAACGCAAATCATCCTATTAGAATTCAGAGAGTGAGAAGGAAGTCATTTTTTTTAAATAATATTATTATCACCTCAATAGCAGCAACAGGTCCTGCAGTTCTTATATTTTATAGACACATAGTATTAAAGCAGATATAGGGCCACTAACACAAAATAATTAAAAGTTCTTATTGTGTTTATTTCATGTTGCTGATCTTACATGTGTTTTGTTTTTCTCTTGTTTGTTTGGTTAAGAAAATATTTTCCTCTATATGTGTCACTGGGTGCATCCATTGTGTGATCTTTTGTGTTGTATACTGCCCCCCCCCAGTATCTTTACATCACTTGGTCCTCACTTGTTGGCTTTGACACAGAATGGAGTGAATGGGTCAGGCAGCCGACTCACATCATTGTGTTGTGTGGGATGTATTCAAATGACATCACCAGGGGGTAGATTAGAAGACTTTTAAACTCCCTGTCATATCTCATTCACTGCCATCTCTTATCTCGGGTAGTGAAGGCAGGACAATAGCCTTTCTAAACATTCCATCCTCCAGCTCATTAACTGTTAAATACTGCGTATGATAAAGCACGGCCACAAAGTAAAACTTACCATAAGATTTTGGTAAATGTTACATCATAGGAAAAGTCCACAAAATGGAAATGAGAGATAAAAAAAACTCACCTTATTTTTGCTCTTTACATGCAATTACTTCAAACAAACAAAAACCAGCAGCATGTGTTTTATAAGGTGGTTTTGTTTGTAATGCACATTAAACTAGTTACAGTTTATGAAAGTGGTAGTGTCTCATTAACCCCTTAGCACCCATGGGAGGGGTTTAACGCAGGCAGGGCTTACTAGTAAGGTCCGCCACCAGGTGCTGCAGCAGGCCTCACCTTTGGCCTGCTCACACAGCAGACGCACGACGCGCGTCATTGGCACTCAGAGGGATGCCAAGTGCTGGGCCAGGCAGAAGCAGCCCATAGAAGTCAATGGGGCGTACTAGTACAACCCATGGCTTTAAGGCTCCCCCTCCCTCAGTATTGGTCATTGATCAGCTGACAGAGGGATAGAGGAAGGCAGAAGGCTCTGCAGCACAATATACAAGAAGCATCAGTATTAATCCTATAATTCAATGATATTTGTGAGGCTTTTCAAACACTGAATGAGAATCATTAAAAATCTAATTTCCACTAAATAGAATATATTTAAGATACAAACAGCACAACAATATATTTGTAATATAAAATGATTGTACACAAGCAGTGTGGTTGACTGGAGTTTTTCTTCAATTCTGTCGGGTATATTACAGAAAGGAAAAATTAAAATGGATGCCTGTAGCCATTTTGTTTTTAAAGACAGTTTTTCTTTCAATTTTCTCTAGGTTTAGAAATGAACAAGATTTTTTTTACAGAGTTCACTCCTGGGTGAAGTCTTTTATATTTTTTTTTAGAAGTGCCAGACATGAAGGAACCTAGAATGTTTTTGTGTGATAATGCTAGAGTTAAGTGCTAAGACGTGTCATAATTAAATTTATTGGTCTGTCTTAAGTTTTTAAAACAAAAGATATTTTGTCTTTTGGGTATAGGAATAAGAGTTAATATTTCTGTAATATAGATTTATATTCACAAAATATATGTTTATAATCAAGGTATATTTTATTATATTTACAGTAGGAAATATATACTCAAATAAATATTGTAGAAAGTATATAATTGGTAAATAATAAAAATTACTAAAGCATAGATTCTGTTGAGTTAACCAGAAAAGAATTCAGCTGATAGTAAGTAATTTCAAAAGGGAGTAGGGATATAAATTAGATATGGTAGGTAGAGACATAATGTCTATACATTGGGAGAAAAGAAGGTCTTTGTGTAGATTGACCTTTTGACCCGAGATAGGAATATTAAAAAGAAATGGTGGAATTAATTAAGAAGTGCAATACTGCCTCTAGAGGATAGTAAATATTAGATTTGATGTATTAATAATATTGCCAGTGACGTCAAATTTACTATAATTGAAGTGGCAGTGTTGGTTGCAAATCAGTTGGAGATTCCAGAATTCAGACTCACACCGCAATGCATTCAGATGTCCAGTACACATAGCAGATCCCAGGACATGAGGCAATAAAGATTCTGACCAAATCTCTAACTCACATGCATTGATTATCTGATATCGATAATCTTCACATATTCCAAAACAAAGCATCACATAGAAAATTCCAAGACTTATTAAAATCCAAATTGGACAGGTAATGTATGAAATTAAGAAATTAATGTAATTATATATATTTGTAGATATTCTTGCAACGTAGACTGAGACTTCTCAGATACTGGCTAACTCCAAAAATTCTAAGTATTTCTATTCTGCAGATAGAAATATGAAGAAGTGGACATAAGGATTTATTCCTAAAAGAAATGTTGTAAGATTGATACCAATATATATTGAATTTGGAAATTACTGTGATTATAACTAATAAGCAAAGAATTATATAACTACAAAATAAAAAGCAAAAGATTAGAAGTTTAATTCTCGAGATTAGGGGAGGATTCACTAAATAAGTTTTTATTACTTATCATTAAATTAGCTCATCTTTTGTTGATCCATGTAGTATAGAGATATATATATATATCTATAAGAGCTGGCTGGTTAAACATTGTTTGCTGGGAAATGCATGTTGTATTAAGCAGAAATGTTTATTAACCATTTGTTTATTAGTTACTAACTGATAAGGTAAATGATATTAATCATATATGCAGTTACTAACCGGAGATACATATATTGTGAAGCTAGTTTTTATATGCTGATGGATTGTGGTTTATAAATTTTTGTTTATGATATGAGATTTGAAACTTTTTTGTATACGTAATAAATATATATATATTTTTATCCGATTATTGATTATTGTATTTTTCAAAGCAAAACACAGACAAATAAAAGAATTTAGGAGAGTTCTAGGAAATATAAACGATTGATATTTGTGTCTCGTGTAGATTTCTTATGAAATAATAATCCCTGACATATTGGAGGCTTGGCTGATAAGTCCAATATATAACGTGTTGTATTCACGTGCAGAGATTATATCCGACAATTCACACATTTATACATCTCCCTACTGTCCTGACATTGTTTGCCCAGGTCACATGTTAATGTTTTTAAGGCTATATTAAAACGGAATGAGATCGGTATGTCGTGTATTATTATTGTCGTCATTTATATAGCGCCAATGGTTTCTACAGCACTTTACAATAACCAAAGGGAACGAGATACAGATAAATGGACATATGATGAAAACAAGAGGTGTAGAGGGCCCTGCTCATAGGAGCTTACAGTCTAGAGCAGGGTTTCTCAACTCCAGTCCACGGGACCCACTACAGGCCGGATTTTGCAGATCACCTTGGGGAAATGCAGACTGAATACTGCAATCACTGAGCAGCAAATCATATCACCTGTGCTGTGCTTCACATATCCTGCAAACCTGGCCTGTTAGTGGGTCCTGAGGATACGAGTTGAGAAACACTGGTCTAGAGGGATTAGGGTTGAGGAAGATGACAGGAATTTTATAGGACGGCAGGATCATTAGTGCCAGCGGTTTGGGAATGGTGGGGCCATAGAAGCAGCTTCCATCATGTGTGAGAAGGTGAGCAGAGGGATGAGTTGCATCAGTGATGTGGTACACTAATCTGAAGAGATGGGTTTTGAGGGATTTCTTGAAGGCCTGAAGATTAGGGGAGAGTTTGATAGGGCAAGGCAAGTCATTCCACAGGACTGGAGCTGCCCTTGAGAAGTCTTAGAGGCGAGAGTTGGCGGTGCGGGTGTAGATAGACAGATGACAGGAGGAGATCACCTGCTGACCAGAGTTGTCTAGATGGGATGTGCTTGCGGAGTAACGAGGACAAGTAAGGAGGGGTCGAGTTATTGAGCGATTTGAATGTGAGCATCAGTATTTTAAACTGTATCCTGAAACGTACAGGAAGCCAATGGAGGGACCGGCAGAGGGGGAGGTACGTGAGGTGCGTCTGGTGAGAAAAATAAACCTGGCTGGCACCTGCATTCATTACAGATTGCAAAGCGGCAATACGAGATTTGGGGAGGACAATAAGGAGCGAGTTGCAGTGATCAAGTAGCAAAATGACAAGAGCATGAACCAGCACCTTCGCAGTATTCGCACGGGACGACATGGTATGTGCTGCGGTGGGAAAGGGTCAATGTACCTCCAAGAATCCTGCCCTTGGAGTAAAGGCTGGAGTGCTTATTCTGTACTTTGTGCAGATGCTGCTGGAAGTTGCGTTTTCTGGATTCTTTTGGCGCCCATCTATTTTATTTATTTTTATTTATTTTAAGAGTGTCAGTCTATATTTTTAGATACAGTTTCTCTCTGTCAGCGTCTGTGTCTCAGTTGGTCTCTGTCTCTGTTCCTCTGTCTGTCTATGTCTCGTGCGGATGTGATTGAAGTGGTGCTTCACTGGGATGTGATTTCAGCAGGAGGAAAACATGTCCCTGTTTGGCATTTAAAATGTTGGGAGGTATGCTTTTATAGAGCTATATTCCTGCGATGGCTCTGTGAAATATAAGCAACTGAGAAACCCCTGACCTGAAGGCTCTCTCTGTCAGCAACATTGTATACTGAGATATTTTCCTGGGAACAAACTGGATCTAGCAGTGACCTTTATATTAAATCCAGTGGGAGATGAACCAGAAATAGAATTCAGTTGGTGTTGCAAATAAATGATGGTGTACATATGTTGACATTCTTTTGACAATTATTCCAAAAACACACTGACATGCATAAAGAGTACATTAAAAATTCGATTTCCTCCCTCCCCCCTATCTGTGCACCTGTCATGCTTATATATCATGCTGATGAGATCTCAGCACACCGGTTGGCGTCTCTTTATTTTATCAAGTTATAATTAATGTGAAGGTACACTTTTTTGTTTTTTCCATTTCATTTTCAGTCTAAAAACCAGCACCTTTGAAGGCTCAGGGGCAGGTAAATGTTGTCTTATTTCTGTTTGTGTGTGATGAAAGTTTTGAACGTGTGAGTTGGAGCTTATTGTATGTGTATGGTGAAGGTTGTGTGAGTTTGTGTAGGATTGTTTAAGTGGGGCATGAGTGTAGCTGTGTGGAATTAAAGGTTTATGACAAATGCACAATGTGAGGTAAAAGACACAATTATTATTATTATTATTCTTTATTTATAAAGCGCCAGCATATTCCGCAGCGCTGTACAATAAGCACAGTATAGACAGGGTTACAATACATTGAACAACATTTGACAAACAGCACAGGAGGAGATGAGGGCCCTATTCCCGTAGGAACTCACAATCTGGGAGGGTTGGGGTTGGAAACAGGAGGAGAGGACTGTAAGGTGAGAGTGATTGATGGTTGCGTCAGTGAGTTGGGTGGTAGGCTTCCCTAAATAGGAATGTTTTAAGGGAGCGTTTGAAGGAAGAGAAGTTAGGGGAAAGTCTGACAGTACGAGGAGAGCGTTCCAGAGAGTGGGGGCTGCGCGTGAGAAATCCTGCAGTCTATCATGGGAAGAGGTGATGCGGGGAGAAGCTAGGCGCAGGTCACTGTTTGACCTTAGGGAGCGGGCCGGGGTGTATTTGGTGATTAGTGAGGACAGGTAGTGGGGAGCTGAGTTAGTGAGGGTTTTGTAGGTAAGGATAAGGATTTTGAACTTAATTCTGCAGTGGATGGGGAGCCAGTGAAGGGACTCGCAGAGGGGAGCGGCAGAGACAGAGCGGCGGGTGAGGTGAATTAGCCTGGCGGAGGCGTTCAGGATGGATTGTAGGGGGGAGAGGCGGGACAGAGGGAGGCCAGATAAGAGATTATTGCAATAGTCGAGTCAGGAGATTACCAGGGCGTGTATGAGTTGTTTTGTGGTGACAGCGGTAAGAAATGGCCGAATTCTGGAAATATTACGCAGTTGGTATCGGCAGGAGGAGGAAAGAGACTTGATGTGGGGGATGAAGGAAAGAGCAGAGTCAAGTGTAACTCCAAGGCAGCGAACTTGGTTTGATGGGGAGATGGTGATACCCTCCACCGTGATAGAGAAGTCAGGAGGTGGGGAGGCATTGGAGGGAGGAATAAGTAGGAGTTCAGTCTTTGACATGTTGATCTTTAGGTGGTGGGAGGCCATCCAGGAGGAGATGCCAGATAAACAGTCACTGACTTTTGAAAGGACAGGGGGAGAGAGATCAGGGGTAGAGAGGTAGATCTGAGTGTCATCAGCGTAGAGGTGGTAATTAAAACCAAAGCTGTTGATGATTTTGCCCAGAGAGGAGGTGTAGATGGAAAAGAGCAGAGGACCAAGGACAGAGCCTTGAGGTACACCAACAGATAGAGGCAATGAGGAGGAGGAGTTACCAGCAAAGGACACACAGAAGGACCTGTTGGATAAATAGGAGTCAACCCAAGCAAGTGCAGTGTCACCGAGACCCAGAGAGTTGAGGGTCTGTAGAAGGAGGGGGTGGTCAACAGTGTCAAAAGCAGCCGAGAGGTCAAGCAGGATGAGAATAGAATAGTGGCCGTGTTTATTAGCAGTTAGGAGGTCGTTGGTGACTTTGGGAGGGAATGGGAGGGAAGATAGATGGTGTACACCAGGAGTCAGCAACCTTGGCTCTACAGATGGTTTGGACCTACATTTCACATGAGTCTCAGCCAATCTAATGACTTTGAGTAGCTGAGCATCATGGGCGATGTAGTTCCAAAACATCTGTAGAGCCAAGGTTACTGACCCCTGTACACTGTAGACGCACAACAGGGTTAGAGGGCAGAGGCTCACAAATATCTTGACCTCCAAGCCCATGTTGCACTTATGTGTTGCTGATTTAGATG
The DNA here is from genome assembly GCA_009667805.1 of Leptobrachium leishanense. Classification (NCBI taxonomy): domain Eukaryota; kingdom Metazoa; phylum Chordata; class Amphibia; order Anura; family Megophryidae; genus Leptobrachium; species Leptobrachium leishanense. The sequence goes on from CM019066.1 coordinate 338,136,573, forward strand.
GGAATATGTGCTGGATTGAATGACTGTATTGTTTTATGTGGATAATAATGACAGTGCAAGCCATTAGTGAACAGAAGTCATGTTCCTAGAAGAGAACACACAGAACAGAACAGGAAAAGCATCACAGGAAACAAGTGCCATAGAGATAAATCATATGTTTTGTTTATATGCAACTCTAACACTCATAACATCTCCCTCTTAATATTAATAAATGATCATTGTGAAATTTTGTTGAATCCTTGTAATAACATATTTACAGGTTAAGTCTTTTGGGTGGTTGTGAATGTCTCCCACTGCGGGTGAAGACTGGCCCTCGTTGTATACAGAGTTTCTCAGCCCTCTTGGAGGTTACTGGGCTCTTCTCACCACTTACTGGCATGCTCTGCCCTTCACTCCCGTCCGATATGTCCGCTTGCTCCGGACTGATGTATCTCCCCAACCTATCTTTCAGTGACTTGTAGCAACAGCAAAAAGCCGACCAGCTGCTTTTGTGAAACGTAAACTACTATGTTTCCTCTTCTTTCGATACTTCCGGGCCAAAGAATGGTTAGCCTTGCATGAGCACAAGCTGGACAATCACAGATTTCTGACAGACTTACTGAACTACTGGCACAGCTTACCTACATTTTAGGCTGGGGTCAGATGAGCGCACTATGTGTGCCCGTACTGACGTGCCTCCCAGCGTCCATCAAAGCTTTGTGACGCTTTGACTGGGCCAGCCACACGCTGTAGCGCGCACACAAATTGCACATGCTACAGCGGGCGTGCTGCGGACGTCAGGGCCGGCCCAAGTCACTGTGCTGCCTGGAGCGAAGGATGAATTGCTGCCCCCACCCCCAAAAAAACATGGTGTGTATGAGCATATCACAGAGCGCCACATAACACGGCCCACTGTCCCACACATCCACATACGGTCACACACACACACTTCGACATATACACAGACACACACATCCACATACCGTCACACACACACACTTCGACATATACACAGACACACACTTCCACATACACACTTCCACAGTCACACACATGCAGTCACACACACACATAACACAGCCGGTAACGGGGAGACGCAGAGGATTAATGACTCTGGAGGGCACAAAATTACTGTCGATTATATTTCATAGGGTGTTCTTTTAAATAGGAAGCGCCTCACCGAAGGCATGAAAGAAATTAGGAAAATGATCGTTTTTTCACCATGATTTAATAATTCAGGGAATACTGGGGGGGGGGGTAAAAGCCATAAAGTGGCATTAAAACATGCGGCGTCCCAGTCATTTCTGTAATTCGCCCATCAAACCCTGGCAGCTCCATACTATCCCCCCCCCCCAGTTTAGAAAGGTAAAAATGTGGTTTATTTATTTATTTTAGCAAGGTCACCCAGGCCTTGCCAGGTCAGTGAAAAGCAGATCCCCCAGCTATTAACAACTAACTACAGCTCCCATCATGCTGTGCGGGCTGTAAGGGAGCTGCATATTGTCTTCAATCTGGGTCCGTGCAGCCCTCAATCGGCCGCTCCCTCAGGACTCTAGGATAGGGTGTCTGTCCAGGCCTTCCCTCAACCAGGACAGAGGAGCTGGCAGTGCATTATGGGGGAAGCAACATGTCCCTGTGAGGAGGGAAGAGCGGGAGGGGAACCTCCATAACACACACGGGGGGGACACAGAGTCTCCTGTATGAAATCAAGCCAGGCCTACCTCCTCAGCAGCCTCATGGTTCCCCGGGATTCACTTAAAGGCACGCGCTTGCCTACACCATCAGAGCCCTGCCGCGTGTCACGTGACAGGCTCTAACCACCTCGATCCATCTCACAGGCGCACTGCGCTTCAGGAGAGACCACAGCCAGGCTGCATCGCTGGTAAAACTTAAGCTGATGGCCTCCATGCCTGCAGAAAGGGGCAGTCACGTGCCGGAGGGGCAGGCGCGGCTTGGTTTTCAACGGAACACTGTCCTGCAGCCGTGTCCAGGCTGGTGGCCTTTGAAAAAGCAGCAAAATGCTGCCCCCCTGACAAAGTGCTGCCTGGAGTGGCTGCTCCACCCCGCTCCATTGACGGGCCGGCCCTGGTGGACGTTCTGAAAACCTCCATATCAAAGCGTTACAATGCGCTTTTGATGGGGCTGCAAAGCGCAATCCTCCATAGAAGCAGGGCCGGCCTGACGAAGGAGCAGAGTGGAGCGTTTGCTCCAATCGGCGGAAATTTGAGAGCGGCAAACTTAACATTTTTGCACCGCCATTGCCGTCGCCGCGGCCGCTGCATTATTTTTTTGTCGTGCCACGGCACCATCCAATTCGGCCGCCGGCGGCGCATCATGGCTACAGTGAATGACGTTGCCGCTGACCGCGTGCCATCCACCCCACATGCATGTGTCCGCACGGGCCAGCAGCAGCACGGGATCAAGATGCCGTTGTGTGTTCTGTGGGCGGACGGGGGAGCCGCGGAGGGATCCTCAGGCATGCGACTGCCCGCAACTTGTTTACTCTCCGACTCCGAGGGTCATAGACTGGGTCCTCCTCGTCCTCTGGTTCCCGCTGGGCCCTGTTGGACCAGCCAGCTACACACCACCAGGTATGAATGTGCCAGCAGCCACCCTGTCCCAGTGCAGTCTCAGAGAGCGTCAGAGTGAGTGACTGACATATAAGTAAATAACACAACTCACAATTTCACAAAGCCCACATGACTAAGGGCAGAAAATGCACAAACAAGAAATCTAGACAGACCTGGGTTGACCTCTTGGTACATAGCCACTCCATAGGCATCCACAATCCCCTGGAAGCCTGCCATGAATTTATTAGTGCGGATTATGGTTGGAGGACTGAGCGAACAGGGAATCTGTTGGCAAAATGATTGCCCACCTCCACCACAGGCTTCCTGAAACTAATAATGCTTTACATAGTAGAAAGTACAGGATAATGAAGGTTGCACCTTTTTAATGCAAGTATCAATAGATTAGGCCGAGGGCCGGCCAAGACAAACAAGACTGACAGTTTATTCACCCACCCAGCATATCAATTATCGGTACTTTACTGGGAGTTTAAGGCTAGGGTCAGACGAGCGTGATTTCTACGGACTGTACGTCCGTGCAGTACGGACATCGTCAGTACGGATGACGCAGTAGTGGTCACACAGTCCGTTTTTTCACTGAAGTTATTTTTGACGGATGTAGGAGGGGAAAATAAATTACAATGAAAAAACATTCTGTCCGTCAAAAATGCTGGACGTATAAATGCAGTCCGTCTGACCACGCTCCATCACTCACACACAAAGCTATGCAGAGGTTGCAGACGTGGCGCACTCCGCACGTCCGTTCTAGCAGTATTACGTTCTTGCCTAACCTGCGTCCGTTTGCAGCGTCCGTCATGCATCCGCAGTTCAGTGCGGACGTACTTCATGTGTCGGCTCCAATGGACTTTCTTTCATGCTATCACGGACGTACTTTTAGGCGCAATCACGGACGTGAACACTACGCTCGTCTGACAGCAGCCTTATTGCTGTGTATTCTGTGACACACTCATACACACCGCACATTGCTGAGTTTTATTGCTGTGGATTGATTCTGTGATACGCTCATACACACCGCACATTGCTGAGTTTTATTGCTGTGGATTGATTCTGTGATACGCTCATACACACCACAGACCACACATTGCTGTGAGGTTTATTGCCGTCACTGTGGAGCTGTCAAATACTCATACCCTTACAGAGTGGTAGCCATCTGAAGCAAGGGTGAGCTGTCAGGGGCAGCAGCCATTAAATGGACTCACCTGCCATTAAATCACTCACTAGTACTGAATATAATAAAATATAATAAAAATGTTAACAAACTTACTTGCTCTGCGCTCCCCCGTTGTCCGCTTCTGCCTCCCCGCACATTATTTTTTCAGTTGACAGCAGTGAGAGCTATTCTTTACATTAGGTTATGATATGTTTTTATTTTCACCTCTAGTTACATCACCGTCTCCTTGCCTAAAGCAAGATTCTGGGGAGCAATGATCAGCTAGTTCCTGGGGAGCACTGAGATCAGCCAGTTCCTGGGGAGCACTGAGATCAGCCAGTTCCTGGGAAGCACTGAGAGCCGCCAGTTCCTGAGGAGCACTGAATGCAGCCAGTTCCTGCGGAGCACTGAGAGCAGCCAGTTCCTGCGGATCACTGAGAGCAGGCAGTTCCTGTGGAGCACTGAGAGCAGCCAGTTCCTGCGGATCACTGAGAGCAGGCAGTTCCTGTGGAGCACTGAGAGCAGTCAGTTCCTGTGGAGCACTGAGAGCAGCCAGTTCCTGTGGAGCACTGAGAGCAGCCAGATCCTGGTAAGCACTGAGAGCAGCCAGATAAATATCATGATATAACATAATGGACGTGGGTGTATTTTGGGGTTACGTGGTGGTGGGGTGGGGGCAGCATTACAGCCTTCACTCCAGGCAGCACAATGTCTTGGGCCGGCCCTGCATAGGAGGATCGAGCCTTGCAGCGCTGAGCGCACTATCTTTGCTCAGCGAGGTGGCCAGACAGGCGTCAGAGTGAAAGGAACGTCCACTCTCACAGACGTTCCTTCCGCTCTGCAAAATGCTCGTCTGACCCCAGCCTTAGCTGAACAAACAGAATAGAAAAAAAATCATAATACCATGTTTATAGGCCAGTATCAATAGCTAGAGATGTGCACCGCTAAAAATTTTGTTTCGTTTTTTCTTAGGTGTTTTTTATTGTTTCGGCTCGTTTCGGACCGTTTTCGTTTCGATTCGAATTTTTGGATCGATTCGAATTGATGATAAAAAAATATATATATTTTTTTAAATGCTCTAAAGATTGTAAAAAAATCTAAAAATAAACAGATTCTTTACTGCAGAATATTATAAGCAACGGTTTATTAGATAGTTAATTAAAACGGGAATATTTGTAACATTGAAGCCTATGGGGTAAAACATTTCCCACACCATTTTTAACATTGAAGCCTATGGGGTAAAATATTTTCCACACCATTTTTTTTTTTTTTTGTTTTTTTTTTTGTTTAGCAATATGGTTTAATAGATAAATGTTTTTTTTTTTTTTAAATTCTTTATTTTAAAATTTTTCATAACATAATAGAAGGCACATCTACATGAAGACCCCGCAGGGTCAATACGAGAAACAGTAAACCCATAAAGATAACATTTCGCTCTTCAAGGAATTATAAGGGTGCATATAATTCAGGATTAAGTCACTCATATCAAAACAGAAGATACATCATAAGCAGGTCCCCGGAGGGCCAGTACAAGGAACTGTAACCACCTAGGAGGTAACACATTGCTCTTCAGAAAAATATAAAGGCAAAGATAGTGCAGAAAAAAAAAAAAAAACATAACCTATCGTAAAATAAGAGTGTAAGTGGAAAAAGATGTAAGATAAGGACCAAAAGAAGTGGAGGGCACTCAGTCATGTTCTGCAACGACTCGTGAGTAGCAGCCAGGGAAAAAAGAAAAGGCTGCACAGCCGTCCAACCCTTCTAACCCGGGTCCAACGAGGCAATGGGGGAACCCCCGTGATCTAAGCCAGGTGTCGTCTGAGGAGGCGAGATGCCCAGGGTGCGCAACAGGTGCCATGCCGCCTCTGGGGTAGATACCAGATGGGACATGTTGTCATAACAAATATGCATCGATCCCGCCACCCCCATCTATAACGAACCCCCTTGCTCCTCAGAAAGGAGGATATCTCCCTGAACTGCCGCCGGGCCACAAGCGTCACAAAGGGAAGGTCGTTAAAAAGTGTAAGAGAGAGGTCCTCATAAAGTATCGGGGCTCGGGCAACCGGGTTAGACATCAGCCTGCGTTTATCCATCTCCTCCACAGCGATTGCAAGCACGTCACGTGGGGACTCCACCGGAGCTGTGGCCGCCTTCCGAAGACGGGCAGCGTGTCTAAAAATGAGGGTAGTCCCAGTCTGGGTCCCCATGACATGTACTGCAAATTTGTTGACATATGCCAGCAAGGCATCTGCGCCGATCGACTCCGGGATCCCCCTAATCCGGACATTCCTCCTGCAATGTCGCACCTCTGCCGCCTCCACCGCACCTGTGAGCAGCGAGACTTGGGAATTTAAGGCCTCTATCTGCGGCGCGAGGAGAGCCTGTGTCACCGCAGTCTCCTCAGCGCGCGTCTCGACAACCGAGAGCCGTCCTTTTATAGATCGCATTTCTGTCCGCATGGTCTTGAAGTCAGCTTGCCACATAGCTCTCATCTCCGCCATTGTTTCGCCTAAGGCTAGGGTCAGACTGAGGCAGTGCGAACGCGCGTGCAGGCGCACTTAATCACGGCCGCACTAGCAGCAAATGACGGGCAATGACGGCCAATATACGAAGTACGGTCGCACAAAAGTCCGGCTGCGCAACGCAAGTGGAAAACGAACGCATTTTGTCGAGAACGTAAAACCTCTAGTACAGTTGTACAGAGTGCGCTGCGTCCGCTAGAGGCGTGTGTGCGTGAATTGGAGATGTCAGACGCTGCTAATGTCCGGCCAACATAACGTCCAGATGCACAAAGTGTTTTATTGATGATTCGTACAAAATCACGGATGCAAATGCGCATCGTATGACCGCTATCGCGTACTCCGTGAAAAAATGCGTCCATTTGTTCGAACGCACTTTTTCACAGACAACGCGAAAATGCGTTCGTCTGACCCTAGCCTAATAAGCGTCGAATATCGCTCTCCAGGAGGGGTAGAGGTCCACGAGCGGCCTGGGGCACCTCTGCCTCAGCCCGGGAGGCAATCGGGTCTATCCCCACCGTGCCAGCTACCGCTGATTTCAAGGGAGCCGGACCATCCTTTGGCCTTCTCACCTTCCCCGGATCACGGGGCGATCTCCGGGCTGCTGCCGAGGCCTCCGACCAGTATGGGTCCTCACCATCAGATGAACTCATCGTTGGGGACATATAGGTTTGCGGTTGCGCCTGCTTCTTCCGTCGGCCGTCCCCCATGGAATCGCGGATGTCTCTCTGTCGGGGGCTCTCTGGTAGCTCGGGCTTCTTACCCGATTTTCTCCCCATGAGGTCAGGCGTAAGCTGCGACTGAGATGAGATGTCCCCAACAGAGTGAGTAGCGCCGCAAAGATGGCCGCCGGCTGTAGGCCGCAGTCCACAAAACTTCTCAAACCAGCGCCGTTCGGGTCCCAAATAACAGTCCTGGGAAGGTAAAATAGGTCAGCCGGGTTCCACCTGCCAGATATAAATGTTGGACGGGGTTGAGTCGGTGAGGTACACAAATAGATCAAAAATTAGCTGGGGAGCTCTCCACCATGCGACTGCATCCACCGGAAGCTGGCTCCGCCATCTTTCCACACCATTTTTAACATTGAAGCCTATGGGGTAAAGCATTTCCCACACCTTTAACATTGAAGCCTGTGGGGTAAAACATTTTCCACACCATTTTTAGCATTTGAAATGAACTATCAAATGGATATCCATTTGATAGTTCATTTCAAATTCGATAGTTAGTCGATATCCAAATCGGTGCACATTTCTTTATTTTTTTTAAAAAAGAAAGTGGTGTTTTTTTACTTTATTTTCATTGTTTCCTGTCCCCCAGGGCATTACCCGGACCCCATAATCTTTTATGGCCAATATCTTGCATATATGCCCTCTTGGAGGGCACTTTAAAATTCGAACTTTTGAGCCCCATAGACTTGCATTGAGTTCGAATCGTGTTCTCGTTCGAATTCGAACTTTTTCAAAAGTTTGAGTTCGAATGCGAGCCAAACACGGGGGTGTTCGGCCCATCACTACTGTAGAGGTGCTGCCCGCCATGTGAGGATTCATATGCTGCATTAATTATACTATAGAAGTGCTGCCCGGCAGTGTGCGGAATCATATGCTGCATTATTATACTGTAGAGGTGCTGCCCGGCAGTGTGCGGAATCATATGCTGCATTATTATACTGTAGAGGTGCTGCCCGGCAGTGTGCGGAATCATATGCTGTATTATTATACTGTAGAGGTGCTGCCCGGCAGTGTGCGGAATCATATGCTGCATTATTATACTGTAGAGGTGCTGCCAGCAGTGTGCGGAATCATATGCCGCATTATTATACTGTAGAGGTGCTGCCCGGCAGTGTGCGGAATCATATGCTGCATTATTATACTGTAGAGGTGCTGCCCGGCAGTGTGCGGAATCATATGCTGCATTATTATACTGTAGAGGTGCTGCCTGGCAGTGTGCGGAATCATATGCTGCATTATTATACTGTAGAGGTGCTGCCGGCAGTGTGCGGAATCATATGCTGTATTATTATACTGTAGAGGTGCTGCCCGGCAGTGTGCGGAATCATATGCTGCAATTATTATACTGTAGAGGTGCTGCCCGGCAGTGTGCGGAATCATATGCTGCATTAATTATACTGTAGAGGTGCTGCCCGGCAGTGTGTGGAATCATATGCTGTATTATTATACTGTAGAGGTGCTGCCCGGCAGTGTGCGGAATCATATGCTGCATTAATTATACTGTAGAGGTGCTGCCCGGCAGTGTTCGGAATCAATTCTGCATTAATTATACTGTAGAGGTGCTGCCCGGCAGTGTGCGGAATCATATGCTGGCATTATTATACTGTAGAGGTGCTGCCCGGCAGTGTGCGGAATCATATGCTGTATTATACTGTAGAGGTGCTGCCCGGCAGTGTGCGGAATCATATGCTGCATTAATTATACTGTAGAGGTGCTGCCCGGCAGTGTGAGGAATCATATGCTGCATTAGTTATACTGTAGAGGTGCTGCCCGGCAGTGTTCGGAATCAATGCTGCATTAATTATACTGTAGAGGTGCTGCCCGGCAGTGTCCAGATTCATATGCTGCATTATTATACTGTAGAGGTGCTGCCTGGCAGTGTGCGGAATCATATGCTGCATTATATACTGTAGAGGTGCTGCCCGGCAGTGTGCGGAATCATATGCTGCATTATTATACTGTAGAGGTGCTGCCCGGCAGTGTTCGGAATCATATGCTGTGCATTATTTACTGTAAGGTGCCCCGGCAGTCGGAATCAATGCTGCTAATTATACTGTAAGGTGCTGCTCGGCAGTGTGCATTCATATGCTGCTTATTATACTGTAGAGGTGCTGCCCGGCAGTGTGCGGTATTCATATGCTGCATTATTATACTGTAGAGTGCTGCCCGGCAGTGTGCGGAATCATATGCTGCTTACTGTAGAGGTGCTGCCCGGCAGTGTCGAATCATATGCTGCATTATTTACTGTAGAGGTGCTGCCCGGCAGTGTGCGGAATCATATGCTGTATTATTATACTGTAGAGGTGCTGCCCGGCAGTGGCGGAATCATATGCTGCATTAATACTGTAGAGGTGCTGCCCGGCAGTGTGTGAATCACATGCTGTATTATTATACTGTAGAGGTGCTGCCGGCAGTGTGCGGAATCAATATGCTGCATTAATTATACTGTAGAGGTGCTGCCCGGCAGTGTGCGGAATCATATGCTGCATTATTATACTGTAGAGGTGCTGCCCGGCAGTGTGCGGAATCATATGCTGTATTATACTGTAGAGGTGCTGCCCGGCAGTGTGCGGAATCATATGCTGCATTAATTATACTGTAGAGGTGCTGCCCGGCAGTGTGAGGAATCATATGCTGCATTAGTTATACTGTAGAGGTGCTGCCCGGCAGTGTTCGGAATCAATGCTGCATTAATTATACTGTAGAGGTGCTGCCCGGCAGTGTGCGGAATCATATGCTGCATTAATTATACTGTAGAGGTGCTGCCCGGCAGTGTGCGGAATCATATGCTGCATTATTATACTGTAGAGGTGCTGCCCGGCAGTGTGCAGAATCATATGCTGCATTATTATACTGTAGAGGTGCTGCCCGGCAGTGTGAGGATTCATATGCTGTATTATTATACTGTAGAGGTGCTGCCCGGCAGTGTTCGGAATCAATGCTGCATTAATTATACTGTAGAGGTGCTGCCCGGCAGTGTGCGGAATCATATGCTGCATTATTATACTGTAGAGGTGCTGCCCGGCAGTGTGAGGATTCATATGCTGTATTATTATACTGTAGAGGTGCTGCCCGGCAGTGTGCGGAATCATATGCTGCATTATTATACTGTAGAGGTGCTGCCCGGCAGTGTGCGGAATCATATGCTGCATTATTATACTGTAGAGGTGCTGCCCGGCAGTGTGCAGAATCATATGCTGCATTATTATACTGTAGAGGTGCTGCCCGGCAGTGTGCGGAATCATATGCTGCATTATTATACTGTAGAGGTGCTGCCCGGCAGTGTGCAGAATCATATGCTGCAACTATCAAACTTGAAATGAACTATCAAATAGATATCAAGTAACTATCGAATTTGATCGAAACAATACGAAATTACGGAATCAGCAATGGAACCGAAAAATACGATGTCCGAAATGACCAAAATCACGAATGGAACGAAAATGACTTGCGATTTTACATATTTCACGTTCATACGAAATAACAAAATTATTTTGTTTCAGATCGGAAAAAATTTTGGATGCTGTGTATTTCGGTGCCGATCCGATTCAGAACATCGGACAAATCCGAAGCACCGAATCGGCCCGATTCGTGAAAAAGACGAATCGGCCGAATCGAAACGCACACCCCTATTAAATATTAAGCTGTGTCACGGTTTTTGTACTTGAGTCAAATTAAACAGTGAAATTAAATTAATTTGTTTCATAAAATCCTTTGCTGACTATTACTTGTATTGTAAATTAAGATCAATTTGATAGTTGATATCAATTCGAAATTTGATTTCAAATTCGATAGTTGACATCAAATTCGTTAGTGTGGGAAATGTTGTATCCCATAGGCTTCAATGTTAAAAATATTCCAGCTTTAATTCAATATCTAATAAACCATTGCTTATAATATTCTGCAGTAAAAAGTCTTTCTTTTTAGATTTTTTTAGGATCTTTTAAGTTTTTTTTTTGTTTTTGTTTTTTTTATCAATTCGAAATTTGACCCGAAATTTTGAATCGATCCGAAATTTCGTGTGGTCGAAATTTCGGATTCGGGATGCCCTCGGAAGCACAAAAATGGTAAATTTTGTAAGAAAAACGAATCTGTACGAAACGAAATTGCACATCCCTATCAATAGCCTAGATGCCTGGTTTTAGCCAATAAACTGTACTTACTGTTTGTGAGCTTTATGCCCTATTTCATATAATTTCTCATTCTTTACAAGAACAATATTTCTAAAAAAACAACAACCTGGTAGGCCGCTTGACTTCTCCAGTCTTGTTTGGATAAATTATCTCCCTATTGTTTTTATTCGTTATTTTCTTTGCAATAGATTTCTAGATCCAAGCCTAATTGGTGTCCTTCCAGTAACACCTGTTTCTCAAACATCCATGTACCCATACACACATGCAGCCCTCGCTTACTCTATCGGGTCCTATTGGGTTAATAGAGACACTAATATATCAAAAATCTTATATGAAGGCTGAAAAACCTTTCCTGGGCATGTGGGCCAAATATTCAGATGGTTTTCTGTTTCACTTCCAATTTGAAAGCAGCAATAAAAATATATATATTATTTGTAGAGATTTAAGGCTCTATTACATTCTTTGCGCCAAAAACGCTCACGCAGCGCATTAATTTGTGCACGGAGCATTAAACGTTAACGCTTCTAAATTAACGCTGGTATTACAATCCGAGTGCATTTTTTCATCCGTCAAAAAATGACGTACGTAAAAAAGACACGCAAAAACACGCGCGCATTAACGCTGCGCGCAGAAATCGGTGTGCGGACTGTTTTTTCACGTGATTCAGCCAATCAGAATTAAGAACCGCAATTGTCTCCCGTTCAGTTTTTGCGCCTGTCAAAATCAATCTGAGTATATATGCTGCAGCAATAATAAAAACACGCACGACCTCTCCATTTTATTGTTTGGGTATGTGTAGAATGTGTAACTATACGTTGCTGCGTATTTTTTTTCGTGCTGGTGTATGTGGGTTCGGTCAGAACGTTCAGATTTGCCGTTACCACCAGCTTTTAAAAGACGTTAAAATTATGCGCGCAAACGTTGTCCATTAAGACTAGGGTCAGACGAAAGCATTTTTCCCCGCGAACGTGAAAAAGTGCGTCCGAACGCATTGACGTATTTTTTCACGGAATGCGCAAAAACGGTCAGACGACGCACATTTTCGGGCGTGATTTTGTACGGATCGTCAATTAAACTCTTGTTGCGTCTGGACGTTATGTAGGCTGGACATTAGCAGCGTCTGACATCTCCTAATCACGCAAACACGCCGCTATGCCGCAGCTGCGCACTCAGTACGTCAGTACTAGCGGTTCAGCGTTCTCAGAAAAATGCGTTCAAATTCCACTTGCGTTGCACGGCCGGACTTTTGTGCGGCCGTACATCGTATATTGGCCGTCATTGCCCGTCATCTGCTGCTAGTGCGGCCGTAATTATGTGCGCCAGAACGCACGTTAAAAGTGCGCTGGTCTGATCCCAGCCTTAATCAGCGGTTTATTGAAAGACTGTGTGAATTTTCAGTTATTTAATTTATTTGATGTAAACCGTCATATAGGTCAGAGGCCATTAAACCTTGGTCCTCCAGATGTTTTGGAAATACATCCCTAATAATGCTGGGCCAGTGGGCCACTCATTAGTTCGGCTGAGCTTCTTGAAAAAATTTTGTTTTTTTCCGAAACATCTGAGGGGGAGCAAGGTCGCTGACCCTTGATGTAGTTTTTCGATTAAACACAGCTTTTGATAAATTCCTGCTATAATTGCGGCTTGCCGTCGGTGTGCTTTCTGCCAGCGGTTTCAGAGATGGCTTATTGATTGTTACGGCTCTGTGATTAAACACGTGCTTTCGTTGGAGGGTTTTCTAAGTCACATTAATTTGAAAAGTTACTTATATAATTAACCAAAACTAAGCTACAGCTGTAATAGTACTGTAATGATTAATGAGTAATTTATCTTGCGCTGGCCAGCTGCTGCCTGTTATCTACATGTCGGCCTCTCCTGATTATTCAGCAAAGCTCCATTTAAACATATAGACTTGGTGGTTACATTGGTGGTTTTTAAAGCTGCAATAACTTATATAAATCGTCAAAATGGGTTTTCTGAAAAAAGAGAAGGCAGGAGTTCTTCCTTATTATTTTTCCCCACTTAGGGCCCTATTACAATCTTCGCCTTAAAACGCTCGCGCAACGCGTGAATTTGTGTGCCCAGTGTTAAACATTAACGCGCGGAAATAAATGCTGGAATTATAATCCTCGCGCATTTTTTTCATCCGTTGAACAGTAACTCGCGTAAAACGGTCACGCACAAACACGCGCGCAGAAATCGGTGTGCGGACTGTTTTTTCACGAGATTCAGCAAATCAGAATTAAGAACCACAATTGTCTCACGTTAAGTTTTTGCGCCTGTCAAAGTCAATCTGCGCATATATGCTGCTTCAATAAAAAAATCACACACAACTTCTCCATTTTATTGGTTTGGGTATGTATAGAATGTGTAACTATACTTTGCTGCGCATTTTTTTTTTGGGCTGGTGTATTTGGTTTCGACCAGGTTGATAGAATTTGCCATTAACACCAGCTTTTAGGAGTTGCTAAAATTATGCACGCAAAGGCTGTCCGTTAATTCCTGCGCATAGATTGTAATACCACCCGCGTACCAGCGCACAACCGCATTTGCGCTCACAATGTTAAGTACAGGACGTGCGACGTACAGTAAGCTCGCGCAGCGCTTGCGCAGGTTCACCTGCGATAGACGTATACGTGTGTTTGTTGTGCTGACATTGTAATACGACATACAGAGCAAAGGGTTTTGCCCCTCGCATTAATGCGTTTTTGCGCCAGCGCAAATGTTTGCGCGAAGATTGTAATAGGGCCCTAAATGTACAATTTGGGTTGCCAGTTGTCCTCCTCCATAATCCTGGGGTATAAGGGACGGTGTGTCTCATGGATGTTTGTTTATTTTTTTGCCCTTTTCACCATGACACCTTAAAATGTGTGAGCATTTCTGAAGTGGAGCCCCTTCCACATACCATTATATCGATCAATCCTATCTGCCAACCCATGTACAAATTGAGCCACAATGTATGGACAAAAGTATCGGGACTCCTGGCCATTGCACCAACAGGGACTCTATGACATTGCATTTTAAATACGTGACATTGAAACATAGAAACATAGAAAAATGTAGGCAGATAATTATTATTATTATTCTTTATTTATAAAGTGCCAGCATATTCCGCAGCACTGTACAATAAGCACAGTATAGACAGGGTTACAATACATTGAACAACATTTGACAAACAGTACAGGAGGAGATGAGGGCCCTATTCCCGTAGGAACTCACAATCTAGGAGGGTTGGGGTTGGAAACAGGAGGAGAGGACTGTAAGGTGAGAGTGATTGATGGTTGTGTCAGTGAGTTGGGTGGTAGACTTCCCTAAATAGGAATGTTTGAAGGAAGAGAAGTTATGGGAAAGTCTGACAGTACGAGGGAGAGCGTTCCAGAGAGTGGGGGCTGCGCGTGAGAAATCCTGCAGTCTATCATGGGAAGAGGTGATGCGGGGAGAAGCTAGGCGCAGGTCACTGTTTGACCTTAGGGAGCGGGCTGGGGTGTATCTGGTGATTAGTGAGGACAGGTAGTGAGGCGCTGAGTTAGTGAGGGTTTTGTAGGTAAGGATAAGGATTTTGAACTTAATTCTGCAGTGGATGGGGAGCCAGTGAAGGGACTCGCAGAGGGGAGCGGCAGAGACAGAGCGCGCGGTTGAGGTGAATTAGCCTGGCGGAGGCGTTCAGGATGGATGTAGGGGGGAGAGGCGGGACAGAGGGAGGCCAGATAAGAGATTATTGCAATAGTCGAGTCGGGAGATTACCAGGGCGTGTATGAGTTGTTTTGTGGTGACAGCGGTAAGAAATGGCCGAATTCTGGAAATATTACGCAGTTGGTATCGGCAGGAGGAGGAAAGATACTGGATGTGGGGGATGAAGGAAAGAGCAGAGTCAAGTGTAACTCAAAGACAGCGAACTTGGTTTGATGGGGAGATGGTGATACCCTCCACCGTGATAGAGAAGTCAGGAGGTGGGGAGGCATTGGAGGGAGGAATAAGTAGGAGCTCAGTCTTTGACATGTTGATCTTTAGGTGGTGGGAGGCCATCCAGGAGGAGATGCCAGATAAACAGTCACTGACTTTTGAAAGGACAGGGGGAGAGAGATCAGGGGTAGAGAGGTAGATCTGAGTGTCATCAGCGTAGAGGTGGTAATTAAAGCCAAAGCTGTTGATGATTTTGCCCAGGGAGGAGGTGTAGATGGAAAAGAGCAGAGGACCAAGGACAGAGCCTTGAGGTACACCAACAGATAGAGGCAATGAAGAGGAGGAGTTACCAGCAAAGGACACACAGAAGGACCTGTTGGATAAATAGGAGTCAAGCCAAGCAAGTGCAGTGTCACCGAGACCCAGAGAGTTGAGGGTCTGTAGAAGGAGGGGGTGGTCAACAGTGTCAAAAGCAGCCGAGAGGTCAAGCAGGATGAGAATAGAATAGTGGCCGTGTTTTTTAGCAGTTAGGAGGTCATTGGTGACTTTGGTGAGGGCAGTTTCAGTTGAGTGTAGGGGACGGAAGCCAGATTGCAGGGGGTCAAGTAGGGAATTGGAGGACAGGAAGAGGGAGAGGCGGTTGAAGACTAGTTTTTCTAAGAGCTTTATGTGAAGGGAAGCAGGGATACAGGGCGGTAGTTGGATGGAGAGTTGGGGTCTAGGGATGGTTTCTTTAGAAAAGGGGTAACTAGTGCGTGTTTGAAGGCGGATGGAAAGGAGCCAGTGGAGAGAGATAGGTTGAAGATGTGTGTGAGAGCAGGGGTGAGGGAGGATTAGAGGGGAGGAATTAGATGTGAGGGAATGGGGTCGAGCGGGCACGTGGTGAGATGTGAGGAGGACAATAAGGAATTGACTTCCTCCTCAGTGGCTGGGAGGAAGCGGCAGAGGGTGGCAGAGGGGACCTGTGGGAGTGGAGGTGGCAGATAACTATCTTGTGTTGGGATGTTGCTTCTGATAGTTAGAGTTTTACTGAGGAAGTAGTCTGCCAGGTCTTGAGCGCTGAAGGCAGCTGAGGGGGGAGGTGCAGGTGGGTAGAGGAGGGTGTTGAAGGTGGACCAGAGCCGTTTAGGGTTGGAGGACAGCGTAGATATAAGAGATGAGAAGAAGGATTGTTTGGCCAAGTGAAGGGCAGAGGTGTATGACCGGAGAATAAACTTGAAGTGAACAAAATCAGCTTCAGAGCGGGATTTCCTCCAGACACGCTCTGCGGTGTGGGAGCATCTTTGCAGGTAGCGAGTCTGGAGGGTGAGCCAGGGCTGAAGCTGGCGGCGTGGGGCCTTACAGAGTCGAAGAGGAGCAAGAGTGTCTAGAGCAGAGATAAGCGTAGTGTTGTAGTGATTAGTGGCAGCATCAGGGCAGGTGAAGGATGAGGTATGAGGGAGGTGGTGAAGTAGGTTGGAGAATTGATGGGGGTCCACAGCATGTAGATTTCTGCGAGTGTGTGTGCGGGGTGGGGGAGCAGGGTGTTTAGGAAGTCCAGATAGGTTGAAAGAGAGAAGGTGGTGGTCAGAGATGGGGAAAGGGCGACATTTGAACTCAAAAATGGAGCAGAGGTTGGAAAAGACCAGGTCAATAACGTGACCATCGCGGTGGGTAGGGAGGAGGGAGGATTGTGTGAGTCCAAGGGAGGACGTGAGTGAAAGAAGTTTGGAGGCAGCAGGAGCGGAAGGATCGTCAATGGGAATGTTGAAGTCCCCGAGAATTAGGCATGGAAGATTAGAAGACAGGAAGTGAGAAAGCCAGGTAGCAAAGTGGTCAAAGAACTGGGAGGTTGGTCCCGGTGGGCGGTAGAATGACTGCCACCCTGAGAGCCAGAGGAGAGAACAGGCGGATGCAGTGTGTCTCGAAGAGGAGAAGGAGAGGGATGGGGGTGGAGGGAGATGCTGGTAGGTGCAGTGGGAGAGAGCAGGAGTCCGACCCCGCCACCATTTCTCTCACCCGGTCTGGGGGTATGGCTCAAGTGTACACCGCCATGTGAGAGAGCAGCAACGGAGGCCGTGTCAGAGGGAGTTAGCCAGGTTTCAGTTAAAGCTAGGAGGTTGAATGAGTTTGAAAGGAAGAGGTCATGGACGGCTGTGAGTTTGTTGCACACAGAGCGAGCGTTCCAGAGGGCGCAGGAGAAAGAGGACAGGCGCTGAGGGATTATGGGAATGAGGTTGCTGGGCTTGCAGGGAGGTGATTTATGTGTGATGGAGATAGGATGAGAGGGAAGTATTGGATATGTCACCTGAATAGAGTAACAGCAGGAGGGTGAGAAAGAGAAGGTGGGAATGGGATTTGTGGGAGTGGGAGTGATTGGCAGCACGAGAGTTAGAGGGAGACCATGTTCTGAGGAAACAAAGGAGCTCATGCGAGGCCATCATGTGGGACGAGAGGAGGGAGGGAGAGATGCAGATTGTGTAGGGGTCGGTGGTAGAGGGGCAGGAGTTCCATTTAAGGAGAAAGGTAGAAGTAAAGAGCAGAAGCGTGAGAGAAAGCATGATATAGACGTGAGTTTACCAGAGTAAAAAGTGGGCCTTGCAGTTTTGCAGTTCCTTCCTCCAGTCCCAAAACTCCAGGAATCAACTCTGAACGTCCACTTAAGAATGCCACTTGGAATAAGAACCTTTCGGCCCATCTAGTCTGCCCAATTACATGGATACTTTACCTGTATTTATCTTTTGTTTAGGATAGCCTTATGCCTATCCCATGCCTGCTTAAATTCAATTACTGTTTTGGCCTCTACCACTTCTACTGGAAGACTGTTCCATGTATCCACCACCCTCTCAGTAAAATAATGCTTTCCTGATGTTACTTTTAAACCTTTGCCCCTCTAATCTAAGACTATGTCCTTCTTGTTTTTGCTATTTTGTTTCCTTTTAAATATACTCCCTTCCTCTACCTTGTGGATTCCCTTTACGTATTTAAATGTTTCTATCATATCTCCTCTGTCTCGTCTTTTTTCCAAGCTGTACATGTTAAGATCATTAAGCCTTTCCTGGTAACTTTTCTCCTTCAAGCCGTACACCATTTTAGTAGCCCTTCTCTGAACTCTCTCTAAGATGTCTATATCCTTCTGGAGATACGGTCTCCAGTACTGCGCACAGTACTCCAAGTGAGGTCTCGCCAGTGCTCTGTACAGTGGCATGAGCACTTCCCTTTTCCTACTGCTAATACCTCTCCCTACACAACCAAGCATTCTACTAGCATTTCCTGCTGCTCTATTACATTGACTACTTACCCTTAGATCCTCTGAAATAATGACCCCTAAATCCCTTTCCTCAGATGTTGAGGTTAGGACTGTATCAAATATTCTATATTCAGCCCTTGGGTTTTTACGTCCCAGGTGCATTGTCTTGCACTTATCCACATTAAAACTCAATTGCCACAGCTCCGACCATTTTTTTAGTTTACCTAAATCATTTGTCATTTGGCTGATCCTTCCAGGAACGTCAACCCTGTTGCAAATCTTTGTGTCATCAGCAAAAAGACATACTTTTCCATTAATACCTTCTGCAATATCACTAATAAAAATATTAAAGAGAATGGGTCCAAGTACTGATCCCTGAGGTACCCCACTGGTAACAAGACCTTGCGCCGAATAAACTCCATTTACCACAACCCTCTGTTGCCTGTCACTCAGCCACTGCCTAATCCATTCAACAATATTGGAATCCAAGCTCAAAGATTGCAATTTATTGATAAGCCTTCTATGCGGAACAGTATCAAAAGCCTTACTGAAATCTAAATAAGCAATGTCCACTGCACTACCTGTGTCTATTATTTTTGTTACCCAATCAAAAAAATCAATAAGATTAGTTTGGCATGATCTCCCTGAGGTAAACCCATGTTGTTTCTGATCCTGTAATCTATGTGTTTTTAGATGTTCAACAATCCTTTCCTTTAACATGGTTTCCATTAATTTCCCCACTACTGACGTAAGACTAACTGGCCTATAGTTCCCCGATTCCTCCCTACTACCCTTGTTGTAAATGGGCAGAACATTTGCTAATTTCCAGTCTTCTAGGACGACTCCCATTAACAAGGATTGGTTAAATAAATCTGTTAACGGTTTTGCTATTACATCACTGAGCTCTTTTAATAATTTAGGGTGGTTCCCATCAGGCCCCATTGACTTATTTGTCTTTACTTTAGACAGCTGCTGTAGAACCTCCTCCTTTGTAAACTCATATGTAAATGTCTCTTTAGTGTTTCCTCCTAACTGAGGTCCCTTTCCTTCCTTTTCTTCTGCAAAGACTGAACAAAAATATTCATTGAGGCAGTCAGCGAGACTTTTATCCTCTTCTACATACCTTCCTTCCTTTGTTTTTAATCTAACTAATCCTTGTTTTACTTTTCTTTTCTCGTTTATGTATCTAAAAAATGTTTTGTCCCCTTTTTTACTGACTGAGCTATTTTCTCTTCTGCGTGTGCTTTGGAAGCTCTTATAAATTGCTTTGCCTCTTTCTGCCTAATTTTATAGGTTTGCCTATCTTCTTCACTCTGAGTTTTTTTATAATTATTGAATGCTATCTTTTTGTTCTTCACTATTTTGGCCACTTCTGCAGAGTACCACAGTGGTTTCCTCCCTTTTTTGTTCTTGCTAACAAGCCGAAAGCAATTTCCTGTGGCCTTCAATAATGCTTCCTTTAAATAATCCCATTTCTCCTGGACTCCCTTTAAACTCCTCCAGTCTGATAATGACTCATTCACACAAAATCTCATTTTAGAAAAATCTGTTTTTTTAACCCCTTAATGACCCCTGACGTACCCTGTACGTCCTGTCCTCGGGTCTCCCTTAGACCCGCGGACGTACAGGGTACGTCAGCGGCGCCAAATCCCCCTCCTGCCCGATACTCACCTCCCTCGTCGGATCCCACGGCGATCTGGCAGGGGAGGAAGCCTGCCCATGTGATTTACATGGGCAGGCGAGGCTGATGACGTCGCCACGCTGCGTGGTGACGTCATCAGAAGGTGCCCCCATGTGTTTCAATAGAGGGGAGGGGGGCTCCTTCGGAGCCCTCTATCTCCCCAACCATTGAAGCTAGGGAGATGCCGTTTGCACCGCTGGAGAGGGGAGAGCCTCCCCTTTCCAGCGGTGTATGGCATTAACAGTTTCGCCGCCGGATCACGTTGCGGCGCCAATTGGCGCCAAAACGCGATTCAAACCTGGAGGGGGGCTTACATCTTGGATGTCAGCCAAGCCTCCAGGTCCCCCCCACCCACTGACAACCTCACCATATGTGTGAGGATGTCAGTGGGCCAGTTAACCCTCTAGCTGCCATGTAGAGATAAGGGGATCCTAAGGATCCCTTTATCTCCCGATCCATGGCAGCTGGATCGTCATATTTGTCATCATTTAAAAGGCCTGATTATGGCCTTTCAAATGATACCAAACATGACCAGGTTTGGTTTTAAAAATTTTTTTAAAAAAAAAATTAAATAAAAAAAAAAAAATTAAATAAAATAAAAAAATGGTTTTTTTTTTAAAAGTTTTTTTTGTCTGGGGGAGTTTAATTAAATAGGACCTAGGCTGTCATCTAAAAATAATTAGCACAGAATGGTCAGAATGAGCGCAGCGCACATAGGTGAACTGTCTCAGCAGTGAAGGGGTTAAAAAGCAAACGCATGTTAAAATTGGGTATTTCTAGTCTCGGGACAAAATTTTGAACCTATTTAGCCGGGGTCTTTTTGGGTGGTTGTAGATTTTGGGGATTAAATTACGAAAAAGTGTGTTTTTACCATTTTTTTCCTCATATTTCATATTTTTTTTTATAGTAAATTATTCGATATGATGGAAATAATGGTATTTCTAGAAAGTCCATTTAATGGCGGGAAAAAGGGTGTATAATATGTGTGGGTCGAATAAACGAGTAAGAGGAAAAATTGTCCTAAACACTAACAGCGCAGAAACGTAAAAACAGCAGCGGTCACTAAAAGACGGATTTGTGTAAAACCGCCCGGTCACTAAGGGGTTAAAGTCTAAAACTTTTGTTTTTGTGTGGTGCGGCTCCATCCCTGTTCTTATATTAAACCACACTGACTGGTGATCACTAGATCCCAAATTTTCACCTACAACAACGTCCGATACCAAACCTCCATTTGTGAGTATTAAATCCAATATGGCCTCTTTACAGGTCGGCTCCTCAACTACTTGTGTTAGAGATAATCCCAGTAAGGAGTTTAGAATATTTGTACTCCTGGTGCACCCAGCTATTTTGGTTTTCCAGTTCACATCAGGAAGATTAAAGTCCCCCATGATAATAACTTCCCCCTTCATTGCCATTTTGGCTATTTCTCAACCAGCAGATTATCTAGCTCTTCTACTTGTCCAGGGGGTCTATAGATCACACCTACACGAGCTACTGTATGATTGCAAAATGTTAGCGTAACCCAAACTGACTCTATGTTCACCTCGCTCACTTTTATTTGGTTCGTTTTTATGTTGTTTTTCACATACAGGGCCACTCCTCCTTTCCTACCTTCTCTGTCTTTTCTATATAAAGAGTACCCCGGTATTGTTATGTCCCAGTTATTTTTCTCACTGAACCATGTCTCAGTAACCGCCACTAAATCTACTTTTTCAGCTGCCATCATTGCCTCCAGTTCATTGATTTTATTGACTAAACTGCGAGCATTTATAGACACGACTCTGAGCTTGTCATTTTTTACCTTGCATGTTGCTTGCACCCTCCGATTTAGTTTTGGGGGACAATCGGGCAGATTGTTTTTTACCCTTTTGTCCCCCCCTCCTAGTTTAAATATTCCTTTGTGAAACCTTTGAACTTCTCACTGAGAACATATGTTCCCCTATGAGTAAGATGCAAACCATCTTTTTTATACAGTTCCTTTCTGCTCCAATTAGAGCTATCATGGGACACAAAGCCAAATCCTTGCTCCCGACACCATTCCCGAAGCCACAAATTAAATTCCCTATTGCGCATCTGCCTATCTTGAATATTATGCACAGGCAAAACTTCAGAGAATGACACAGTGGACGCAATCTGCTGTATTTCACCTCCAAGAACACAAAAATCTTCCTTAATCTCAGAAACCTCATTGCTAGCCAAGTCATTTGTCCCTAAATGGACTAGAACGTCCACTTCCCCTTGCTGCTTTGCTTGTTTGACAATATTGAGAATACGTCTCTTGTCTCTGCGAGCAATAGCCCCAGGAAGACATCTCACCAAACCACTACTCTCCAGCTCAACACCTCTTATGATAGAATCACCCAGCAACAATTGCCTTCTATCAAGTCCCACCTTTTACTTTTTGTCCTTGGTTGCAGTCCTGCATACCTTAGGCATAGTGGATGGTGGTTCCTCAACTATGGTGTCTGAGCCTACATCCGTCTTACCACTACACTCTGAAAGTGCCTCAAAAGAATTAAGAAGAGCCACAGATTGTGGGACATGCCTTCTATCCACAACTCTAAGTCTACCAGATCCTACAGTAGTCCATCTGCCTCTCCTAGGAGGCCTCTGTGGCAGTGGCTTTGTAACAGTCATAGCCTGAGTTTGTCTAACAGATAATTTACAAATCTCAGACTTCAAACAGGCAATTTCCTGCTGCAATAAAGAGAACTGCCTACATATCAGGCACACTCCAAACCTCCAAAAATTGGATCTAAAAACAAATGCATGACAGCTCTTACACTGGACCAAGTCTGCCATTATACAGTTGTGTTCAAAATTATTCAACCCCCACTGAAATTGAGTGTTTTGGCCAGTTTGACATTGAGTTTGATCATTCAGTCGTCTTGCTTACAATTAAATCAAAGAGGGACGTGTAGTTCAGACAAATATAACATAACATTTATAATGAAATAACCACAAATGTCTTTTCTGTGCTCACATCATTATCAGTTTTATTCAACCCCCAAGTGACATTTAATCTTAGTACTTAGTACAACATCCTTTTACAGTTATAACAGCTTTTAAACGTGAAGCATAGCTTGACACAAGTGTCTTGCAGCGATCTACGGGTATCTTCACCCATTCGTCATGGGCAAAAGCCTCCAGTTCAGTCACATTCTTAGGCTTGCGCACTGCAACTGCTTTCTTTAAGTCCCACCAGAGGTTCTCAATCGGATTTAAGTCAGGTGACTGCGATGGCCACTCCAAAATGTTCCAGCCTTTAATCTGCAACCATGCTCTAGTGGACTTGGAGGTATGCTTGGGATCATTGTCCTGTTGAAAGGTCCAACGTCTTCCAAGCCTCAGGTTTGTGACGGACTGCATCACATTGTCATCCAATATCTCCTGGTACTGAAGAGAATTCATGGTACCTTGCACACACTGAAGCTTCCCTGTACCTGCAGAAGCAAAACAGCCCCAAAGCATGATTGACCCCCCGCCATGCTTCACAGTAGGCAAGGTGTTCTTTTCTTCATAGGCCTTGTTCTTCCTCCTCCAAACATAGCGTTGATCCATGTGCCCAAACACTTCTAATTTTGTTTCATCAGTCCACAGAACACTATCCCAAAACTTCTGTGGTTTGTCCACATGACTTTTGGCATACTGCAGTCGACTCTTCTTATTCTTTGGAGACAGCAAGGGGGTGCGCCTGGGAGTTCTGGCATGGAGGCCTTCATTACGCAGTGTGCGCCGTATTGTCTGAGCTGAAACTTCAGTACCCACATCTGACAAATCTTTTCTCAGTTCCTCAGCAGTCACACGGGGACTTTTCTCCACTCTACGCTTCAGGTAGCGCACAGCAGTCGAAGTCAGCATCTTCTTTCTGCCACGACCAGGTAGCGTTTCAACAGTGCCCTTTGCCTTGAATTTGCGAATGATGCTTCCTATGGTCTCTCTTGTATGTTTAACATCTTTGCAATCTTCTTATAGCCATTGCCCTTCCTGTGAAGAGTAATCACCTCTTCTCTTGTCTTCCTGGACCATTCTCTTGACTTCACCATGTTTGTAACCACACAGTAAATGTCTAGATTGAGCTGAGTATCACAGTCATTTTAAAGCTGCCTAATTGGTGCTTATTATGCTTTATTGCTGCTCCGTGACATCCACAGGTGTTTTCAATACCTGATTGAAAACACTTGAATGAACCTCTGTTCTTCAGAGTGGTAGTCTTTAAGGGGTTGAATAATTGTGTCAATGAAGAATTCACAAAAGAAACATTTACTACTGTATTACAAAACCAATTGATGTCATTTTAGTTGCATATGGTTCTCTAAAAAGTCCTTGTAGGACTTCATTCTGAATACAATTACAAATGTACACTAAATTCCCTAAAACCCTTTACAGCATTGGGGGTTGAATAATTTGGAACACAACTGTAAAAGAATGGATTTAAAACCAGCAAATCTTACCTTTTTGTAGGTTTTCTACCTCCTGTCAAACCTCAGACTACCTCCAGAGTATCTCCAGAAGATCTCCTCTAAGTGCTAATCAGTATGAAAATGAGTCACCAGCCTAACCTAATTTACTCACCAGACCTAACTTAAAACCTTAAGATGAATAGAAAAGATCTGTTTGAAACAAAAATCAAAATCACTCACCAGAAGATCTCCTCTAAGTGTTCACTTTGAAGGCTTCACTTAGAAGGCTTGACAAGCTCAATTAGCAAGCTAATATCCCCAACCTTTATATAGTCACCTGATGTGGAGTTAACAGCTCCCACTCTTCTGGGACGGTTTTCCACAAGTAATTTTGCCCCTTCATCCAGTAGAGCATTTGTGAGGTCAGACACTGATGTTGGCCGAGAAGACCATGTTCACAATCTCAGCATTTGGCGGTCAGATCACGGTCTTCGGTGGCTTGATCGGTTGGGTTCAGCGGCGTTCAGCGGGCTGATCGGCCGTCTTTGGCAGTAGTCGGCAGACAGATCAGCTGTCTTTGGTGGGCTGATCGAAGGTCGGCAGCGGCGTTCCGCGTGCTTCGGGGACCCTCAGGTGAATAGTGAATTCACCACAGGGTCAGCAAACTGGAATCGCTGAATCGCACCGAAGAGCACTGAAAGTTCCTGGAAATTTCGGTGCAATTTGAATAAAACTTCTAGTCTCTCTTTCCATCTTGTGGCCCTGATTTTTTTCCTTCTTATGAGTTGAGTTAATACACAGGTCGAGTGACATGTTTTTATAATTTTCGCCGTCCCGTCTTAACACCATCCAGATAAGATCTCTCATTATTTTATCCCCCCCCCTCTCCTTGTGAGCCAAGACCTTAAGGCTGGTGTCAGACGAGCGTAGTGTTCACGTCCGTGATTGCGCCTAAAAGTACGTCCGTGATAGCATGACAGAAAGCCCATCGGAGCCCGTTACACGAAGTACGTCCGTACTGAACTGCGGACGCACAACGGCCGCGGCCCACGGACGCAAGGCAGGCAAGAACGTACAACCCCTAGAACGGCCGCACAAAGTGCGCTGCGTCCGCGACGTCTGCATAGCTGTGTGTGTGAGTGATGGAACGTGGTCAGACGGACTGCATTTATACGTCCAGCATTTTCCACGGACAAAATGGTTTTGCTTTTTATTGTATTTTCTCTCCTACATCCGTCAAAATATACATCAGTGATAAACGGACTGTGTGGCCACTACTGCGTCTTCCGCACGGACGTACAGTCCGTAGAAATCACGCTCGTCTGACCCTAGCCTTATCACCCATTTCCTCCTCACCCACTGTTGCTATGTTGTGCTCAGTGGACGGAGACCCTGGTCTTTGTAGAATTTCTTTTTGATTTACTCAACAGTTGTACAGATCAAAATACTTTCCACAACCAGGGTTAATAGATAACGATTTACTGAAACGGTCTTTCCAATTAACCCCCAACATTTCCTGATCTTGCAACAATAACAACTGACATGTGAGGTGCATTTAATTTACCAGCTTAAAACCCCTGAAGGACCAAGGGTCTTTTAGGCCGGGGTCAGACGAGCGTTGTTGAAGAGCGGAAGACACCCGTGAGAGTGGACATTCCTTCAACTCGACGCCCGTCTGGGCGCCTCGCTGAGCGCAGTTGGTGCGATCAGCACTGCAAGGCTCGATCCAACTATGGAGAATCGCGCTTTGCAGCCTCGTCAACACGCGTCCTAGCGTTTTGACAGAGATTGCTGCTGCACGCATGCAATTTGTAAGCGCACAACAGCATGTGACCATCCCCGTCGCAGTGTCACAACACTGCAATGGACGCTGGAAGGCACGTCAGTACAGGCGCACATAGTGCGCTCGTCTGACCCCAGCCTTAAAGTCAATGCATTTATGACAGAAAAGTTTCGTCATGGGTCCTTAAGGGGTTAAACACACCTTCCTCCCATGCTTTGTTTTACTTGTATCAAGACACTGCTCAGATAGAGATCACAGCATCTTGTGGGATAATAGACACCTTGTTACATTTGTTTGATAAATTCTGGACCAGTTCCATTGATGTAAACTATACGTAAGTTAAATGTTAGGCTGCATAGGAAACCCTCAAAGTGCTCACAACAGCCGCTTTATTCTGATACACGTCCTGCAGGATTTCTTTGTAAAACCTATGCAAGGATAGTCTTTTGAGTCTTCTTTAGCTGTTACTGGAACAGTTTCTTCTTCTCTTATGGTTCCTCTACCACAGTGCTTTCCAATCCTAGTCCTCAAGTTCCCCCTAACAGGCCAGGTTTTACTGATCACCTTGGGGAAATACAGACTGAATCCTGCAATCTCTGAGCAGCAAATCATATCACCTGTGTTGTGCTACACATATCCTGCAAACCTGGTCTGTTAGGGGGACCTGAGGACCGCGGTTGGAAACCACTGCTGTAGCAGAAAACACGACCAGTGAATACCTGTTTTCTTTTAGTCTGTTCATTAAATGTATCGCTGTAACAAAGGGATGTGCAACTCTCTGCTGCAATTCCCATCGCATCACTAGCACACTATAATTATTTGATGCCCAATGATTTATACTTTTTAATGTGCATGGTGCACTCAGACTCTTATGTTCTCTCTCACCTTCAAAACCAACAATGTTGTCAAGATGGCGGCAATTGGGTGTTTACATAAAAACTAGACGAAATCTAAAATGAAAATCTCTAAATGGAATGTATTTATTTTACCTTCTATCTTTATTCCTTAGAACAGGGCTGTCGAACTCACGTTCCCCAGATGTTGATGCCTACAATTCCCAGAATCCTTTTTAATGCAATGGATGTCCAGAGAATCATGGGAGTTGTAGTTCAAAAACAACTGGGAGGCTGGCGTCTTACAGCCCTGCCTGGAAGATTTCTTAGAAAAACAATTGCACAAAGTGCAGGGAAGGTGTCTGTCAATACAATAATTTTATTAACAAAATGAGCACTGAAGACATAGGGAGGTGGAAAAGTATATAGAGTAGCGGCACCTCATAGGAGTCCACACTGGCGAAGGCACATATAGAGAGGTAAAGTTATATAAAAGAGACTGCTGTCTAATACCTCGGCGGTTCAAGTGGTATTAGTCAGCAATCTCTTTTATATAACTTTACCTCTCTATATGTGCCTTCGCCAGTGTGGACTCCTATGAGGTGCCGCTACTCTATATACTTTTCCACCTCCCTATGTCTTCAGTGCTCATTTTGTTAATAAAATTATTGTATTGATAGACACCTTCCCTGTACTTTGTGCAATCGTATTTCTATACGTATTGTTGGGTTATGCCCTTTGGGTGTCTTTTCCCCTGCTTTTTGTTTGGGTTTGTTAGAAGATTTCTTAGTCCACCACCAGGTTTGTATAGTGTCTAATGGAGGAACCACAGCTCCAATTGGGTCAACGCATCAGGCAGACACCTTGCTCATGGTAGCTCTGGCTCCCACCGGAGACCTGGGACTGAAGCTTCCCAGGCCTGGTGCAAAAGCTGCTTTAGCCCAGCCTAGCAACAGCCCATGTAGTGGATGGAAAAAAAAAATTAATTAAGGTTGCAAGGAGACAGTGGCGTAGCAAGGGGGGGCATGTGCCCCTGAGCGACATTCAGCCGGGGGGCGCCGGCGCAGCAGCCCTGCTGCTCACGTGGGTTCCACCAGCCAGCCGCGAGATCGCGGAGTTCACGTGAACTCCGCGAGATCGTGGCTGGCTGGTGGAACCCACGTGAGCAGCAGAGCTTCTTGCCGGCAGCCGCTCGTAGAATGAAAAGCCGGCAATATTTTCTCGGAGGGGCCTGGCAGAGGAGAGGTGAGCTGGGGGCAATATATATCCATGTGTGAGCTGCTGGGGGCAATATCTATCCATGTGTGAGCTGCTGGGGGCAATATATATCCATGTGTTAGCTGCTGGGGGCAATATATTCATGTGTGAGCTGCTGGGGGCAATATATATCCATGTGTGAGCTGCTGGGGCAATATATATCCATGTGGGAGCTGCTGGGGCAATATATATCCATATGTGAGCTGCTGGGGGTTGTAATGTCAAACATTTTGGAAAAATGAGTCTACACGCAATTACGTGATTAATATCAATATTGGAACTACTTAACCACAGATCAATCCGGCTTTCGTCCAAATCACTAAACTACAACCGCCCTTTTAAAAGTCTGCAATGATATCCAAGCTGGGATGGAACCAGGGCCGGCCCAAGACATTGTGCTGCCTGGAGCGAAGGCTGAAATGCTGCCCCCCTCCACCACCACGTAACCCCAAAATACGCCCATGTCCATTATGTTATATCATGAAAATGAAACTTCATGCTCATTCTTTTCCGTGTTCACAATTGTGAGGGGCGGGTCTGCTGTTCTGTGCAAGTAGAGCATTGATAACTGAGGCGCATTCAGTTCCTCAGCTGCTACAAGTGCTAAGTTATCAACTTGGCACTGAACGCTGTGCTGCAGTTCAACGCTCAACACTGCTAACTTAGCACTTGCAGCCAAGACGAGAGATGCTGCGGGGTTAGCTGAGTGTGAAGTAGGAAAGATGGCCACCTCTACAGAGCAAATAATCCAATAAGGAAATGTTCAGTTGAAGGTTTGGTGGAACAAAACACCAAATATTTATTGGAACATGGTAACCATTATCACTAAAGTGGTAATAAAATGGACAAAAGTGGATTTTGCAGACACAGCACCTATCATTAAGCAATCCTCTGCCCTTTCTCTTCCATATTCACAGCAAAAGCGTTCAGCGAGACGGCTGCAGCAAACTGAACTGCTGCACTGAAGCAATTCAGCAGCTGCTGAGGAACTGAACGCGCTTCGGGTTACAAAGTGAAGAGTCAAGAAGCTCATATTTTTCAAGCTCAAAGTTTTCAGTTACCATTGTATTCTTCAGCTAAACATGTAGCAGGGATCTCAAACTCCAGCACTCCAAGATGTCAATTGCCTACAATTCCCTTGAATTCTTTAACTGCAAAAGATGCCGAAGAAACAAGGAGTTGTAGTTCAGAGTTCAGACACACATGGGGGCCAGAGTTTGAGATCCCTGACATGAAGTGTCAATATTTGGTAAGCCTCTTCAACGAGAATTAAAATGCAGTTGGCAAGAGATCAAATATATTTAGACAACATCAGAATACATCTAGAATATTCCTCTAAATATGAGCGTCCCCTCTGACCAGGTGATCTGTGCATAAACCCATAATGGAGCTAGCGGCCTCTGCCCACTGAGACAGCCTCCCGGGCAGCGGAAAAAAGATGGCGGCGGCTTTACCGGAACCCAGGCAGTATTCCTGTCACAGCTGCTCCTCAGAGATCAGCCCTCAGCTGCCGGTGAGAAAGAGGGGTTTCATGGGTTGACCGACGTGTGAGCTGTGGGTGGGCGAGGGGATAAGCGTTCCCTGTGATTTTTTTCTTGTCAGGCGGCATGGGGGTATTGCAATGACCGTGTGCTCAGAAACTGGGTAATGGCAGTGTGAGAGTCGGCCGGCTTCTCTGACCCGGCAAGGACGCTTCTGGCACAGGGCAGGCGGTTGGGAGTGACAGGCGCCTAACACATACCTGCACATAGCGAGGTCTAGGCTGATCAGCTGCTACACCGGATCCTTGGAGCTGG
Source organism: Leptobrachium leishanense (assembly GCA_009667805.1). Taxonomy (NCBI): domain Eukaryota; kingdom Metazoa; phylum Chordata; class Amphibia; order Anura; family Megophryidae; genus Leptobrachium; species Leptobrachium leishanense. The sequence goes on from CM019066.1 coordinate 338,166,552, forward strand.
GAACAGGTCCTGCTTGCTGCCACTTTAAACAAACATGTCCTCCCATCGTGCCCGAAGATCTACTGTAGGGGCCCGCCTGCCGCCCGTGCCTGTGAGGATCCACCATGCGTCTCGATCCCGCGCCCCAGCGTGGAAGCGACACCTGCGTGGTCAGCGGCAGCGGCACCAAATGTATCCATGCGCTGGCGCATTACTCCAAATTAAGTGCCGACACCGGAGCTGACAAAAAAATAGTGCAGCGCTCTCGGCTGCGGCGATGGCAGCGCAAAAATTTGCCGCTGTCAAATTTTTGCCGCTTGGCGCAAGCGCTCCACACTGCTCCATCGTCGGGCCGGCCCTGGATGGAACAAGGAGACCTAACTGGAGCCATATTCCTTGATTTTGCAAAGGCCTTTCACACAGCAGACCTTGGCATCTTGTTAAAAAAACTTAAAGACTCTGGTATTGGTGATCACACGCCAACCTGGTTTCAATCATATGTATCCGACCGATCGCAATATGAGTCCATTTCTGGCAGCTCCTCCCTCCCCCTCCCAGTCACTTGCGGTGTACCCCAAGGCTCGATACTCTGCCCCCTGCCATTCACGTTATTCATAAATGATCTGCCAAACTTCTGCAAAGCCTCAACTGTACACGTGTACGCAGACGACACCGTAATCTATACCAGCAAACCAAATCTCCCGCAGCTGGAGGCCGTGCTGCAAGAACAATTCACAGAGGTAGAAAAGTGGATCAAACACAACAAACTCGAGGCTCTTTGGAACAAAACCTAAACTACACAAATTGAAAACACCCCATCTATGTGTGGGGACAAAATCAAATGGCACGCTGACTAGGGATGAGCCGAACACACCCGAGTTCGGGCTCGTACCCGAACCCGAACTTTCCAAATGTTCGAATCCGAACTCAAACTCAATACAAGTCAATGGGGCTGAAAATTCGGTTTTTAGAGTGCCCTCCAAGAGGGCATATATGCTAGATATTTGCCATACAAGAGTTTTCCATGAAATAAGGGTTAAAAATAAAAACAAAAAATTCCTTCAAATATCGTGCCTAGGAGGTCCCCATAACCTGTCCGTGAAGTGGCGGATTTCTAGGATGTATAGAAACACTTAAAAACAAAAAAATTACGTTTCAAATGACGGTAAATGCTTTTCCTTTAATCTATCCATAAACAACTGCTTGGGGCGGCAGTCTGTATGAAAAGAGGAGACATTTTCGGACACGCAGAAAAAGTTTAGTGATTTTTTGGCTAAATTATTGTGAAACTTATGCAGGCTTTGGATGAAAGTAACAATAGGTGCTTTAAAATTGGGCCTTTAGCGTCAGCAACAGTGCCGTCACACCGTAACCCCTCTGAGGATATGAAACTGATACAGGCGTCAGTGGCAGTGCACCCAAATATTTTGCTTTTGGTGCCAGGCCTGCAAGTACTATCATACAGTATCCCCTCTGTAGTATTGTGGAAGAATGCAGGGGTGGACCTTGCGGTCCTATATTAAAAAGATATGAATCTGGTAAAGGCGTCAGTGCACCCAGATATTGTGCTTTTGGTGCCAGACTGCCAGGCCAGCAAGTATCATCATACAGTAACCCCTCTGTAGTATTGTGGAAGAATGCAGGGGTGGACCATGTGGTCCTATATTAAAAAGATATGAATCTGGTAAAGGAGTCAGTGCACCCAGATATTGTGCTTTTGGTGCCAGACTGCCAGCAAGTACTATCATACAGTAATCCCTCTGTAGTATTGTGGAAGAGTGCGGGGTTGGACCCTGCTGTTCAAAAAATTAAAATGATATAAATCTGGCACAGGCGTCAGTGCAGCCAAATATTGTGCCTTTCATGGCAGCAAGTGCATTCACACCGTAACCCTTTTGTGGTATTGTGGAAGAGTGTAGGGTTGGACCCTGCTGTTCAAAAAATTAAAATGATATAAATCTGGCACAGGCGTCAGTGCAGCCAAATATTTTGCCTTTCATGGCAGCAAGTGCATTCACACCGTAACCCTTTTGTGGTATTGTGGAAGAGTTCAGTGCTGGAGGTTTTGTGCATGCAGAAGACATCCCTGATCTATTCCGTTATGTCAGCATCAAGGGATTGATAACTGCTGATCCAGGACTGATTTTTTTTATAAATGTCAGCCGGTCTACAGAGTCGGTGGACAGACGCACTCTTTTGTCTGTGACAAAACCTCCAGCGGCACTGAATGTCCTTTCAGAAAGCACGCTGGATGAAGGGCAACCTAGTAGCTGCATAGCATATTGGCTAAGTTCTGGCCAGTGATCCAATCTCAACACCCAGTAAGCCAGTGGATCATCTTCTGGAAAGGTATCCAGGTCTGCCCTTGCCCCTAGGTAGTCCTGCACCATATGGTGAAGACGCTGGCAATGGGTGCCTACATTTGACGTCCCTGGGCGTCGTGCACTAAAAAATTAAAAAAATGCATCAGTCAAGCGGCCCTGGCCTTCACCACTATTCCTCTGATCATCCGCAGCCTCAGAAGCACGTGTGTCATCACTTGGTAACCTACCAGTGCCTGGAAAGGTGTTACACAAGTGTCGCTTTAGAGCGTCCTCAAGTTTTTTCATCCTGTGCTCCCTCTGTGCAGGCAGGATGAGCTCTGCAACTTTACCCTTGTATCGTGGATCAAGAAGGGTTGCCAACCAGTAATGATCCCTCTCCTTGATAGCACGAATCCTGGGGTCCTTTAGCAGGCTTTGCATTATAAGGGAGCCCATGCAGCGTAGGTTGGAGGTGGCATTAGCTTCCGAGTCTTCCTGGTCAATGAGGATGACCCCATCGTGCACTTCCTCCTCCCAGCCACGCACTAGCCCTTGTGTTTCTGGGCACACGAAACCCTCTCTTGAGGAATCCCCACCTTCAATGCCCCCACTACTTAAATATTCCTCCGCTTCCTCCTCCTGTCTGATCTGAGTAGGACCCGCTGGAATGCTGTCTGCGGAAAGACTGGGGCCTTGAGAGCTAGGTAAGGCCTCCTCTTCCTCCCGCTGCTCTGCCTCTAGAGCCACATCTATATTTCCCCGCAGAGTGTGCTCCAGCAGGAACACTAAAGGAATTGTGTCACTGATGCATGCACTGTCCCTGCTCACCATCCTCGTTGCCTCCTCAAATGGTGACAGTACAATGCATGCATCCTTGATCATCAGCCACTGCAGGGGGAAAAAAACAAGTTGACATGAACCTGTCCTTGTGCCATACTCACACAGGTACTCGTTGATGGCCCTCTGCTGCTTGTGCAGATGCTGCAGCATTGCTAATGTTGAGTTCCACCTGGTGGGCATGTCACAGATCAGACGGTTTGCGGGAAGGTGAAATTCTCTTTGAATTTCTGCCAGGCGAACGCTTGCTGGGAATGACCGTCTGAAGTGGCTGCAGACTTTTCTGGCCTGGCTGAGAAGCTCTGCCAGCCCTGGGTACTTGGTTAGGAAACGCTGTACCACTAGATTTAGGACGTGTGCTAGGCATGGTACATGCGTCAATTTACCCTTGCGTAGGGCGGAGAGAAGGTTGCTGCCATTATCGCAGACGATCATTCCCAGCTGAAGCTGGCGTGGTGTTAACCATCTCAGCACCTGCCCCTGCAGAGCTGACAGAATTTCTGGCCCGGTGTGGCTCCTGTCCCCTAAACAAACCAGCTCAAGCACAGTATGGCATCTTTTTGCTTGAGCCATTGCGTAGCCCCTGCCACGCATCGGTTTAACTGCCACTTCGCCAGAGACAGAGAAGGAGGAGGAGGAGGAGGAAGAGGTGGTGGAGCAGACAGACCTCATACAAGCAGCTTTCTGGAGGCGTGGTGGATGAACAAGCTCCAGCACAGAGCCCTGTCTTGGATCCCTCCCAGCTGCAATCAGAGTTACCCAGTGTGCCGTGAAGGAAATGTAACGGCCCTGTCCATGCTTGCTGGACCACGTGTCTAAAGTCACATACACCTTGTTGCTGACTGCCTTTCCCAATGACTGGATAACATTGTCTTCCACGTGCTGGTAGAGTGCTGGAATGGCCTTGCGTGAAAAGTAATGGCGTTTTGGAACCTGCCACTGTGGTACAGCACATTCAGCAAATTCACGGAAGGGAGCAGAGTCCACCAGCTGGAAAGGCAGCAGCTGCAATGCGAGTAATTTTGCTAAGCTGGCATTTAGACGCTGTGCTTGGATGGTTGGGACTATATTTTTTCTTACGCTGCAGCAGCTGTGGCAACGTAATCTGACTGCGTAAATTTTCAGCTGATGGGATGATGTCACATTGTGAGGAAGGGGCTGGTACACCATTACTGTAGCATCATCCCTGTCAGTGGAGGTTGACATGGCAGGACATACAGTGGGGGTAGAGACAGATGAGGAGGAGGAGGACCTATGCAAAGTTTTGCACCAACGGGATGTGTGGCAGGTGTTCATATGTCGCCTCAAGCACGTGGTACCCAAGTGTCTGGTGTCTTTCCCACGCTTCAGCCTCATCTGACATAGATTACAAATAGCAACAGTGCGCTCTGCTGCACATTTCTTAAAGAACTCCCAGACAACAGAGTTCCTGCATGTGTGCTTTGAGACAACAGCGCTCTGCACCGGAGCTGCTCTGACATCTGATGCCTTGGACTGGCTAGTGCTACAGTTGGTCATAGAGGATGTTGTGCCTCGTGTTTGCTGTGCCTCCTCCTCCTCCTCCCCCTCCTCCTCACTTGATTCCTCTGTTCGATCTGGAACCCAGGTGGAGTCAGTGACCTCATCATCAATGTCATCTTTACCCCCTATCTCCTCGTCACTGGAGCCAACTTGGCAGTACGCTGCAGCTGCTGGGGCAACATGAGTGCCAGTTATTTGTGTGTCATCACTGTCACCCCCTTCCTCTAGGTTGATTATACTCCCTGCCTCAACCTCAGAGATTGAATCAGAGCACTGTACTTGCTGCACATCCTCAAGCAGCATGTCACTCTCATTGTAGTCAAACAATTCAGCTGACTCCTCCGTGTGTGATAGTGAGGCTACGGCAGGAGTAGCTGTGGACATGGAGGCTGCATTAGATGTTTTGTCAGCTGAGGTGGACTGTAAAGCACTAGAAGCCTGGCTGGCAGAGGACTCGGAGGATGAGGATGGCCTGGTTAGCCAATTCACCAAATCCTCAGTATGTTGCTGCTGCTTAAGACGGCCAACACCAGTTAGAAAGGACAAGTGTGCCTCTGCAGAGGATGCACCACGTCCACCACGACCAGAGGCACAGCCTCCCGACACAGGTGCTGCTTGCCCTCTTATCTGTGTCTGCGAGCGTCTGCCTGTACTTTTTGTTCTTTCAGACATAGTGAGTGATATATAGATTAAATATATACAGAACTCTGATTCAACCCTGGTATAAAGATTAAAGATTTACAGAACTCTGGTATAACTTAGTGAGACACCCTGATAGCTGGCAGCCAGTGACAAGACACAAATTACAATTCCCTCCTATAAATCAGTGAGACCCCCCTTGATGGGTGGCAGTGAGAAGACACAAATTACAATTTGCATAAATCTGCTAGAAGTATGTGGGACCCCCTGATGGGTGGCAGTGAGAAACCACAGATTACAAATCTCAGAAACCTCCTATAAATCAGTGTGACCCCTTGATGGGTGGCAGTGAGAAGACACAAATTACAATTTGCATAAATCTGCTAGAAGTATGTGGGACCCCCTGATGGGTGGCAGTAAGAAGCCACAGATTACAAGTCTCAGAAACCTCCTATAAATCAGTGTGACCCCTTGATGGGTGGCAGTGAGAAGACACAAATTACAATTCGCATAAATCTGCTAGAAGTATGTGGGACCCCGTGATGGGTGGCAGTGAGAAGCCACAGATTACAAATCTCAGAAAGCTCCTATAAATCAGTGAGACCCCCTGATGGGTGGCAGCCAGTGAGAACACACGGATTATAACAATTCCCAAATATTTTGTAGAAATTAGTGACCCCCAAAATACTTGCTGGCAGTGACAAGAGACAGATCACCTCAATTCCCAGATATTTAGTAAAAATTAGTGACCCCCCAAAATACTGCATGGCACTGGCTGTGTGACAAGACACAGATCACCTCAATTCCCAAATATTTTGTAGAAATTTGTGAGACCCCCAAAATACTTGCTGGCAGTGACAAGACACAGAAGATCACCTCAATTCCCAAATGTTTTGTAGAAATTTGTGAGACCCCCAAAATACTTGCTGGCAGCCAGTGACAAGACACAGATCACCTCAATTCCCAAATGTTTTGTAGAAATTTGTGAGACCCCCAAAATACTTGCTGGCAGTGACAAGACACAGATCACCTCAATTCCCAAATGTTTTGTAGAAATTAGTGACCCCAAAATACTTGCTGGCACCAGTGACAAGACTCAGATCACCTCAATTCCCAAATGTTTTGTAGAAATGAGAACCCCCCAGACCCCCCCAGTAGCGTGGCAGACCGGCAGTAAGAACACACAACAACAATCTCCTATGAAATCTCCTCTCAAATGCATGCTGAAGCGCTGCGTGGAAACCTTATATAGTGTGCTGCGGGACTTAGCTCTGTGAGCCCATGATTGGGCAAATTTTGCCCTATCAGGACTCTGAGCCGTGATTGGCATACTGCTGAACCTGTCTTGCACCAGACCTGTGGTCAGGTGCAAGGCTGTAGCCAATTATGAGCTTCAGGCCAGTGAGAAAGTGCACTGTGGTCCATTGTGATGCATTGTGGTCAAACATGCGCCGAACACCCGGAAATGTTCAGAGTTCGCGAGCAGACCGAACAGGCTAAGTTCAGTCCGAACCCCGAACTGTCCGAACCGAACAGCTCATCCCTAACGCTGACCAGTCACTGCTCTCAAATATCTAGGTATGTGGTTAGACCCAAATCTATCCTTTGGCCCCCACATTGAAAAACTCTCATCTAAACTTTACCCCAAACTAGGTGCCCTGTACAGAAACAAATCCTGCCTGAGCCCCGCGGTAAGAAATCAGATTGTACAACAAATGCTTATGCCGGCTATTGATTACGGAGATGTAGTGTATGCAGCCGCCCCACAAACTCACCTCCAGAAACTTACCACATTGTATAACTCATTCTGTCGCTTTGTGCTACAATGTAACTACATGACCCACCATTGTGACATGTTAAAATAGCTAAACTGGCAGTCGCTGGAATCCAGGTGCACCCTTCACCTTTCCAACCTGGTGTTTAAGAGTTTTTCTGGGAAGCTACCACCCTACCTGAATAGACTGCTTCCCCCAGCGGTTCCCTCATCCTATAACCTCCGATCCAGGACCAGCACCTTACTTGCAATACCACAATACAAAAAGAAAGTGGCGCGGTCCTCATTTTCCTACAGAGCACCACAGTTATGGAATAACCTTCCAGACGCCATCAAATCTTCCCCCAGTCTTAAGTCACTCAAGAGCTCCCTATTAACATACCTCAATACGGAATACACCTGTAAACATGTAACATAATGACAATTCCTACATATTTATTTTATGTTAATCTGTATATTTGTGTTTTTTAAATATTTTGCATTGTGTTACAGTTGTTACAAAAATACAAAGTAACATTTCAATGTTCTTGAACCCAGGACGTACTTGAAAACGAGAGAAATATCAATGTATCCTTCCTGGTAAAGTCCTTTATAAATAAATAAATATATATATCCAAGTGTGAGCTGCTGGGTCAACGTATATCCATGTGTGAGCTGCTGGGGGAAATATATATGCATGTGTGAACTGCTGGGGGAAATATTTATCCATGTGTGAGCTGCTGGGGGCAATATATATCCATGTGTGAGCTGCTGGAGGCAATATATATCCATGTGTGAGCTGCTGGGGGAAATATATATGCATGTGTGAACTGCTGGGGGAAATATTTATCCATGTGTGAGCTGCTGGAGGCAATATATATCCATGTGTGAGCTGTTGGGGGAAATATATATCCATGTGTGAGCTGGGGGCAATATATCCATGTGCGGTGTGTTTGAGCGTGAGTTTTATTGCTGTGGAGCTCTGTGATACACTCATACACACAGCACATTACTGTGAGTTTTATAGTTGTGAAGCTCTGTGGTACACACCATACGCAGTCAATGAGGCAAGTGGCATGTCGGCTAGTTTTGGCAAAACCTGCCCGTCAGTAAAAGGTTAATAATGCTGTCCTGTTAACCTGTTTTATGTGTTGCACCTTTCCAATTGTTATTGAAAAAATAGTTATTATATTTTGGGGGGGTTTAAATATTTATAAAATTTGTATGCTTTAGTGATTATTTTTGGATTGGGGGGCACTAATGAAAGACTTGCCCCCGGGCGCCACATGATCTCGCTATGCCTCTGCAAGGAGAATGATTGAAACACCGAGACAACTGCAGATAGAGCAAGCGGCCAGACAGTAACACGAGGCGGGGGTATTAGGAAGAGACAGTGATGGAGTAATTACCAAATTCTAACTTTAAATAAGGAAACATGCTGCGTCTCGTTCTTACATGTGTAGAGTACGTCTGTCGGCTCAGACCAGAAAGGTATTATAGCTCTAGCATATGGGAGCATTTACATCCACACAGTGTTATTGAGACGAACAGTCAGTCAGCCTGAAAAAAAGAAAAGCAAATGTTGCATTGATACATGTATCTTGAGTAGGACCATAGGCGTGCACAAAGGGTGTGCCATTGTGATAATTGTAGTAATATCATATAGTTCTGGTTACCAGATAATGTTTTTCGGTTTGTGTGCACCAAAAGGGAACTCCATTCCCCCTGAAGAAATGGAGGAACTGCGCAGGTGCTCCTGCTCAACCTGACGCCTGCTCTTACTGTAATACTGTGCTCTGACAGTCGTTCCTTGATATATTTTATATATGAAATTCTAAAAAGGGTTGTACGTGGTTTAACAATTTGCTTTGGTTGCAAAGTGTCCTTTCATGATTTCCATTTCTGGGTGTACCAAAAACTATAAATGTTCCTTAAAATGAATTTAATTAATAAAATTAATTAAATTAAATTAATTATTTAATTAAATTAATTATTTAATTAAATAATTTAATTTAATAAAGAAATAAACCTGAATATCAAGCATTGCACCATTACCCCTATTCTACGTGGAGCGGTGATTTTCCAGCTATTTTGCGTTTGAAAACGCCGGTCCATAAAATCTGTAGTTGTATCCTCTAGTCTAGACTGTGTAAGCTCCTATGAGCAGGGCCCTCTACACCTCTTGTTTCCATCTTACGTCCGTTTATTTGTATTTCGTTCCCTTTGGTTATTGTAAAGCTCTGCGGAAACTGTTGGCGCTTTATAAATGATGATGATAATAATAATAATGTACAGTATATATATTTTTTCTGTGATAAACTCTCGCTTCAATGCTTTTTAATATCTGATACTTGCGTATATTTGAATCCGCTGCTAATAGCCTTGCAAGGATAGTTTGTGGTAGATTATTTTAAACGGTGAGCTGACGCGGCTTGTGATTACGATATGATTGAAGATTATGTAACAATGCATGCAGATAAATCAGTTTTTTTTCCTGTGTATGCAATTTGTTACACGCTGAGTAGCCTTTCTGTCGCTCCTCTTCCTCTTTGTAATCTCTGCTTTTCTATTGTTGTATTAAAGTCCACTGACAGTGACTGATGAATGGCACTAATTATGTTGTGTTTTTTTTTTTTTTACATATTGTGAATTATTATGTCAAGATATGCAGCCATCCTCATAAAATGAGAAGAACTGATGGTTCCGGTTCGGTGGGAAAACTGCAGGCCAGAACTTGCTCTATTTTCTTTAAAGGGAAAACTCTTATCTACACATTCTGACCATTTTCGTTTTTAAAAGTGGTCAGGCCACCTTTCTCCCCCGCCCCCTGCTCCTGTCTTGAGAATGTGCTGTGGGAAGCGGAGGAGTTTCCTTTGCCCACGCGCACATCACCAGGCAGCCAGGATTTAGAATTTCTCGGTTACTGGTCACTAATGACTTCAGCATCCCGGCAGCACCTTCTCTCAGACTGATGGCGTCCTTGTAGAGGCAGTCATTGGGTCAGTTCTGCGCATGCGCCCCCATCTCTGATCCATCATTCTGTACAGGCAGTGCGGAGCTTAAACATGGAAAGTACGCATGTTTCATGCAAAGCTCCATTGGCGCATCCCACACAATGCAATTTGGGTATGAACGCAAACGATGTAAGAAGAACCTAAATGGACGTCTGGATTTTGGAAACCCTGAGCTGACGGGGACAAGCAGTGTGCTCCAAAGGAGAAATGGTGAGCATTATCAGTTTAACCCCCTTGCCGCCTCAGGACATGCTATGCCGTCCTCGTGGCTGGAGGGCTTTGAAGATGCAGGGCGTACCATATCCCGCCGGCTTCAATGGACCGCCTCGGCCCTTACCTGCAGCCGGTGCACACGGTGCGCGGTTGGCTGCAGAGAGACGACCTGAACTCAGGCCGTCCCCCTGCAGCCAATGACACACGTTGTGCGTCAGCTGCGGGGTGGGATGAAATCAGCGGCTCGCACGGCACCTGTATGCCTTGCCAGCGTTAAACCGCCTGTCGTGAAGGGGTTAAATAAAAAAATTATAATAATTGGGCAGTTGCTGTCAGCAGCAATTTTCACCTGTATTTGCAACTTCAGCAAACTCCACTAGTTACTGAATAACCCTCCATGTGCTTGCTATCATTGTGTGAAAATAATATTTTATTCAATATTGAAATTTCTGTTGCTGTGGAGCTCTGTGATACAGTAATGTGCAGTTTGTATGAGCGTATCACAGAGCTCCACAGCAATAAAGCTCACAGTAATGCGCATACCAGAGCTCCAAAGCAATAACATTTGAAAATTAATATAATTTGTATTAATCTATAATGAAACGCCCAGGTGTGAACGGGCCCCATAGGAAATCATGGGATTTCCGTGTTTAGGCGTTTTACAGCGCACAGGAACGCGCTGTAAAATGCCCAGGTGTGAACGGGCCCCATAGGAAATCATGGGATTTCCGTGTTTAGGCGTTTTACAGCGCACAGGAACGTGCTGTAAAACGCCCAGGTGTGAACGGGGCCTTAAGAATTAAAGGGATGTTAGTGAAGGGGCAAGAAGACCCACAGCCAGCAGCAATCCGAGCAGCAACCTTGCTCAGCAAACATAGTATGACAGGGGCAGCAGATTACGGTAAAAAAACACATTGCTGACCCTGCACCTCCACGGAACATTTTCTTCCAGGTCCCTGGCTGCAGTGTTCCCCAGCCTCCTCCTCCACAGTTCCTGTAAACGTGTGCGGGGGCCAGGATGGTGACTGGACAGTGGGAGGAGGAGCCGTGTGTTCTCAGACACAACAGCGGGGTGGAACAGTGGACCGCGTGCTGTGCTGTGACTTTAGTACCACCACTGTGTAGTCAGGGGCGGGGGGTGGGCGCTTCGAGCACACGCTTAGACAGTGAAGCAGGGCAGGAAGCATAAATCCAAATCCCCACCCCGTGACTGACAATTCGGATTTTTGGGTCCCTCCTTCACCAGCGCCATAAGGTGGCCACCTGTGTCGCCTTATAGGAAGCGCCAGCCCTGAGTATAGGGGTAAATATGAAGGGGTTTATAAATATGTGTTTCTGTATAGCGGCAAACAAAAGTGGGCTCACTTTAAAATGCCCGGGTCTATTTTTTGTCCCAGTCCGGTCCTGCCCCAGGCCCCCTAATACTTTACTGCTGCATGTTGCAGCTCTCCTTCTCCTGTCCTGAGAGGCGGCTGAGGCGAAGTACAGCTTCCCAGCATCTGTCACTCACTCCAAGGTAAGGGCAGAGCTTAGAGTGAAGACACATCATCAAACACACTCATGTTAATCTCCACCCTCCTTGTCAACTACATAGACCTGCAAATGGGAATGACGTCTGCAATGTCTCTTTTACTAGATTTTTTTTATTTTTACAAAGATCAAGTTTATGCAACCTGTTGCATAAACCTGATCTTTGCTTGAAGAAGAAAAAAAAAGCCATCTAGCATGGCATTGGTTAGAGGCTTCTGCGTTAAAACAGAAATTGCAAACGTCATTTGCATATCTTACCCAGAGTTCTGTGCAGCACATGGGGAACGTAGCACGTGCACTCTGTGAAGCAGTTCTCTGAATTGCTGGGATGTGTAAATTACCTCTGCAATAATAAATTTTAAAAGCCTCCACACAGCAAATAATAATCTCCTTTTTTTTCCCTCCACCACAATTTAAATGAGTATATATATTTATTTATTTTATAAACACACACATCAAATATGAGTGAGTGAGCGAGATGACGTTTTTGGGGGCGAAAAAGTCTTACAGGGTTAGTCAGAGAAAGGTGAAACTCTGGAGAACATTTGGAGAAGTGAAAATTCTAGACCAAATAGGCGATTTGGAAAGTGAGATAAATGGGAGAATTTTTCTGGTTTGGCTATTTTGATCTAGAATTTTCACTTCACCAAAAGTTGTCCAGAGTTTCACCTTTCTCTGAATAACCCTATATGTTTTGTTCCACTTTTTTTGTTGTTGTTGGTACTTTCATCGTGTTACAAACCCCTCATAAACAACTTCAATGAACGAAAGCTAATGACTGGAGCTTCCAATAAAACCTACTACATCTTTTCATACATAATACACACAGTGAATTTACTACACCACGCCTTACACTGGGAAACACACCATAAAGTCCACAAAAACACTTTCTTCATGAAACAAGAGTGAAACATGAAAATTGCCTTTTATCTGCATTCTATGAGAATAAGAATTTTCGCTAATAGCGGCTTGACTATAAAGAGCTCTGTAAAACACAAACGCAGGCAGTAAATATGAATAGGCTGCTCAATGCGGTGCCAGATTCTGACATATGCAACATTATAAATAAATTTCACTTTCTTTAATAAAGGATTTTACCAGGAAGGATACATTGAGATTTCTCTCGTTTTCAAGTATGTCCTGGGTTCAGGAACATTGACTTTTTACAGTCGTTACAGAAATACAAAGTAATAAATGCAAAATATTAAAATCAAAACAAATAATCACTATGTTACATGTGTACAGGTGCATTCTGTACATAGTCACTATGTTACATGTTTACAGGCGCATTCTGCATATAGTCACTATGTTACATGTTTACAGGTGCATTGTGTATATAGTCACTATGTTACATGTTTACAGGCGCATTCTGCATATAGTCACTATGTTACATGTTTACAGGCGCATTCTGTATATAGTCACTATGTTACATGTTTACTGGTGCATTCTGAATATAGTCACTATGTTACATGTTTACTGGTGCATTCTGTATATATTCACTATGTTACATGTTTACAGGCGCATTCTGCATATAGTCACTATGTTACATGTTTACTGGTGCATTCTGTATATATTCACTATGTTACATGTTTACAGGTGCATTCTGTATATAGTCACTATGTTACATGTTTACTGGTGCATTCTGTATATAGTCACTATGTTACACGTTTACTGGTGCATTCTGTATATAGTCACTAAGTTACATGTTTACTGGTGCATTCTGTATATAGTCACTATGTTACATGTTTACTGGTGCATTCTGTATATAGTCACTATGTTACATGTTTACAGGTGCATTCTGTATATAGTCACTATGTCAGGGACGTAACTACCAGGGGTGCAGAGGGTGCGACTGCACCCGGGCCCTTGAGTCTGGGGGGGCCCACACTCGCCTGCCTGGGGGCTTGCCTATAATATGTAATTGTGGATTATTCCAGCCTTGGTGTTAGAATAATCTTAATTTTAATAAAGACAGGAGGCAAATATTTTGCAATCTCTTCTCTTTACTAAATCACAGCAGCAAAGAGAGTTTTACATAGCAACAGTAAAAACCAATAAACAAATAGCATTCCCACAAGAGAGCAGTAAGTCCCTCCCACAGCCTCTTTTCTTGCATGCGAGACGAGCAGGAATGTCCATGAAACAGAAAGTCTGGAGCAACTGAAGATGAAGAAACCTAAGTGAACTTGACGTCAACTGGCCGAACAGGAGGAACCGGAGTTCAACAGGTGAGTCGCAGACCAGCGGAGCAACGGAGTCCAATCAGGCTAAGGAGAAAACAGAGGATACGTGAAAGTACCATGTGATGGAAACGTGTCAATCAGCAGGTAACTAACTCACTAGCAAAGAGCTATCAAGAACACTATGAACAAGGTCGAGAAGACTAGCCCTAGACTAGACTAACTAGACATGCAAACATCGAATCCTACTAATGGAGGGAAAAACAATTAGATAAATGATGGACACAGAGTCGTTGAAGTCGTGTTTTTTTTATTTATTTTATTCAGTAGAAAATGCGGTAAATGTAAACAACCAGGGCATGGGCGGGAGGGAAAAATATTCGCCTCCTGTCTTTATTAAAATTAAGATTATTCTAACACCAAGGCTGGAATAATCCACAATTTTATATCAAGTCAGGAGGCTTCATATTTTGCAGTTTTAAAGCTGCACTAGCGCCCCAGATGCATGGGAAAGGAGGGCGAAAATAGAAGGTATGGAACGTAACCGCCCTGGACCAATCAGCAGCTGCCAGTATATCGGACAGAGAACCCCCGGCGTCCGCAGCAGAGGAAGCCGCAGCGCCCCGCACGTAATGAGCGCCAAAGTGAGGAGCAATGCCCGCAAGGGAGAGTAGCCAGCGAACCCATCTAGAGAGGGTAGGTGAAGAGACAGGTTTGTAAGGGGTGACATAGGAGACCAAAAGTTGGCCAGTAGGAGAGGAGCGCAAGGGACGCAAACGAGAGAGGTAAGTGGAAACACAACGAGCAACACACAATAGGGGATCGGAAGGAAAGTAAGGATAGTAAACCTCCGGAGAAAGTGTTTTAGTATGCCTGGTAAGTGTGAAAACTACGCCCTCAGGGGAGAAAGCCACAGCGTGCGCATCGAAGACCCTAACATCTGAGACACGTCGAAAGGACACCAAACCTAAAAGGACTGTTAGTTTAGCCGAGAGCTGACGGAGGGACAGCGAATCATTATCTGGCCAGCTACGCAGGAACTCGAGCATCAGCACAACATCCCAGAAATGAGCATACTTAGGGGCCGGCGGCGAGTGAGCCGAATGCCTCGGAGGAGACGACACACGGAAGGGTCCCGACCCACAGGAACACCACCCAAGGGAGCGTGAGCTGCCGAAATGGCCGAGCGGGACAGATTAACCGTACGGTATGATTTTCCGGTCGTGGAAAGGTCCGCTAAAAAATTAAGTATTAGAGGTAGAGGGGCTGTAGCGGGATCAGCCTGTTGTTGCACACACCAACTACACCAAGTTCTCCAGGTGTAACGGTAGCTCTTTCTTGTGCCAGGAGCTCAGAATCCCCATAATAAGGAGCGAGCTGCATCTGATAGACCTGGCAGCATGCAGGGTCCCTGGAAATCGTCCACACCACCAGGGGAAGGTTGCCCTCCAAAACCAACGTGTGTGGCCTGCCTTGAGGGTCCAGCAGAATTGAGTGGAAGGACGGTAGCAGAAGCGGGTGGAGACAAGAAAGTTCCAACGTCAGAGGAAACCAGGGCTGAGCGTGCCACAGGGGTGTGATTAGGAGAATCTGAATCCTCCGTCTGCGGACTTCCTGGATCGTGTGTGTGATCATCGGGAATGGTGGAAAAGCGTAGGCTTCCCGACGGTGGCCATGGTTGGAGGAAAGCGTCCACTGCTGTCGCCTGCGGGTCTGGAAGCCAGCTGAAGTAGGCCTGCGTCTGATGGTTCCAGCGGGAAGCGAACAGATCGAGATGAAAAAGGCCCTCTCAGCATCGTCAAGTGTTGGAACGTTGCATCGTCCAATTTCCAGTCGCTGGAGTCTCTCCAGTATCTTGAAACCCAATCCACCACATAGTTTGATGAACCGGGCAGATATTCCGCTGTGAGGGAGATGTTCAGTTTCAGGCAGTAGTTGAAAAGGGAGAGTGTAAGGTCCAACAGGAGCTTGGAACGGGAGCCCCCTAGCTGGTGGACATATTGGACCGTGGAGATGTTGTCCATTTGGAGGAGTAGAGAGCAGTCCCTGAGGTCTTGGGTAAAACTGCGGACAGCAAAGGAGCCGGCGATGAGTTCCAAGCAGTTGATGTGAAGGTGCTGTTCCTCTGGCGTCCATGCACCTCCTGTGGACACGGACCCGCAGGTCGCTCCCCAGCCCGATTGTCTGGCGTCCGATTCCAGTACGAAGTACGCCCATTCCATGCTTCCATGTGTCGCAGCCACCATAGGAGCTCCACTCAAACCTCTGGGGTGATAGGGACCAACTGGTCGTAGGAGGGATTGAGGCAGAGGTATGTAGTCTTCAGACGTTGCATCTCCCGATAGTGCAATGGGTCCGGGAAAATGGCTTGGATGGAGGAAGAGAGTAGGCCTACAACTCTCGCCAGATCTTAGAGGCAGAGGGTGTCCCGTAGGGTCTTTTTGATGGTTCAAAGCTTTTGCGAAGGGAGACGTAGTTGGCAAGACGTGGAGTCTATTTCGAATCCCAGGAAGGTGACCTTTTGGGCTGGACGAAGTGCCGACTTGTCCACGTTGATGATGAACCCGAGGTCTTGCAGGAGTGTAACCACTAAGGCCGTGTGACGGGAAGACTGGATGGGATCCTGAGCCAGTATTAGTATCTCGTCCAGATAGATGATGGTCCTGATGCCTTGAGCGCGTATGAAGGCCATAACCGGTTTGAGGAGCTTTGTGAAGCACCATGGCGCGGAGCTGAGGCAGAACGGTAGGCAGGTGAACTGCCAGAGGTCGTGGTGCCAGTAAAATTGCAGGATTGACCGTGACCATAAGGTACGCGTCTGTGAGCTCCAGTCTTGTGAACCAGTCGCCGTCTCAGAGGAGGTCCCTGAGCAGGTGTATTCCCTTCATCTTGAAGTGGCGATAGGACACAAAGGCATTGAGGGCTTTCAAATTTATGACTGGACGGAGATTCCCAGACTTTTTGTGTACTAGGAACACATGGCTTATGAAGCGTGGGTGGTCTAGTGTGGGGAGGATGGCCCCTTTTAACTGCAGGGAACGAAGCTCCCTGTCTATCAGTGACTCGGGCGAGGGCTGTTGAAGCCGCGACCGACGGGAACTCCCCGAGGATTGGGCTTGGTCTATATTGCACGTCCGTGCTCGGATTGGTGGTGAGGCGAGGTCTATAGGAGTTGTTGTATCGGCTGGCGACCCGACCTCTTTGTGCTCCAGCCCTGGAGGAAAAACGAGTCTGTGGGTGGAAGACTCTTTTCATATTATACTGGACCTTCTGCAGGTTCGTATAGACCTTAACCTTACAGTTAGCTCTTTTAAGAAGAGATCCCCAAACAGCAACCCCTTGGCTGCAGGACCTAACTCCTTGGTGCACATGCTGGTAAGTTTTGCATCAAAGCGAAAAAACACCGCCTTGCGGCGTTCGGAAGAGATGCCAACATTGGCGTTACCTAAAAGGCAGATAGCACGCTGTGCCCATTCTCGGACCATCGCGGGGGTCTAGCGGAGTATTGTTAGTTAATACTTTGTCCGCCATGACGAAAATAACGGAATGGGGGCCAAAAACGACTAGCAGTTTGTCCTGAGCGACGCGGAGGCCCTGTTCCAGACCACGACGAGGATCCCTACCAGCCTTACCCATGAAGGTGACTAAATCCTCGAATTCCGGGGTAAGAGAGACCTTGTCTGGCAAGGTCGGGCGGGGGCATTTTGCGCAAATGTGGCCTGTCTGCTTTTTTTAAGGGACAGCGTAGCCAAAAGCACAGGAGCTCGGCTACGTGGTCAGGTGGGAGCTAGGCCGAAGACCTGGGGTGGGTAGTAGTGCACGGGTCGAAAGAGGGTACTCCTCGAGCGTCGAGGATCTACAATGGGGTATCCGAGGACACCAGGGAGTGTGGCGGTACTGGCGCGGCAGAGAGAGGCACAATGGCCATGGCATCAGAACGGGGCTCACCCGTTGAGCTAGGAGTAGCCGGCGGGTCACCGGCGGTCTCTGCTCCTTCCTCCTCCGGGTAATCAGCCCGGTAATCCTCCAGGTCGCAAATATCGTCCCCTTCATGGTGGGCAGACATGCGAGAGGATTTTTTAGCGGGCCCTTGCCCTTGCCTGCGGAGTCAGACTGGCCCTTCCAGGGTCTTTTGCGTGACGGTGCGGCAGCTTCGGACTGATCGGACGAAGAGTCCACAGATTGAGCCGGGGACTGGGCCCGAGAAAGCACCGGAGGATCCGGCTGTGGAAGTGGAGGTAAAGCTGCCAGGGCTATGGGTAGGGTCTCGGAAATAGCAGTAAGGAGCCAGGCCTTAAGCTCCTCCTGATTGATGGGATTTAATTGTGGAGGGTCCATCAAAAAAATCGGGAGTTACGGGGCTCACCCATTGCGGATCTTTAATATATATATATATCCGCGAAAGTAGCGCAATATATTGCTGTGTGATCGGGGCTCACCCGATGTGTTGCGGGCTGGTAATAACAAAATGCCGCTTGGTGTATACGAATATATCGGGGCTCACCCGAGTTAACTGCAGGGTCCTGCAGGGAAGTGGAGGCTGTTCATTTCTCAGGGCGCGTGAAGTGTGCTGCCGCCTGTCAGTGTTGCGAGCTCCGAATGGCGGCAAACGCATATGGAAAAACCCCCAAAATGGCCGCCAGGGTGTGCAAGCGCAGTAAAAACACCACGCTCTGAGGAGAAAAGACCGCACGTGCGGTTAAAACTGGGAAAGCCGCACAACGGGTAATTAAGGGCAGAAAAATACACTAAAAACGTGGAAAAAACGTGGCAAAACATCGCCGATAGTCACCCGACGGTCAGAGGTGTAAAACGCTCGTCCCGTCGGGAGACCACAAGCAGATGGCAAAGCGCAACCTGCAGGCGGGAGAGTGCCCGCACAGCAGGGACGAACCTATGGGGAAAAACAGATTAAATCCACAGTAATACAGTAGAAAAAACATATAATAAAATTACAGAAAGATCAATCGAAAATACAGTAAAATACAATTAAACTAGGCCTGACAACCAGTAGCTGTTTCAAAAACGTCTCACCTGGTCGTCAGCAGCAAAGAGAAGAGGCTGTGGGAGGGACTTACTGCTCTCTTGTGGGAATGCTATTTGTTTATTGGTTTTTACTGTTGCTATGTAAAACTCTCTTTGCTGCTGTGGTTTAGTAAAGAGAAGAGATTGCAAAATATGAAGCCTTCTGACTTGATATAAAATTCTTCTTTTAATTTATTTTATACTTTGGAGCTCTGTGATACATTCAAACACACCACATATTACTGTGAGTTTTGTTGCTGTGAACCTCTGTGATTTACACTGATACACAGTGCACATTACTGTGAGGTTTAATGCTGTGGAGCTCTGTGAGATACACATAGTGCAAATTACATAAAAAATGGGATGGACTGAAGAGGTCATAGTCACCCTGGAAAAAATGTGATACTGTCACTCTGGAGTCAACATTGTGGACCAGGAGGGAGACCAATGCTTGTTAACGGGAGGCGGGTTATGTTTTTGCCTAGGGTTGGGGGGGCCCGTCATGGTTCCTGCACCTGGGCCCTGAGGTTTCTAGTTACGCCTCTGCACTATGTTACATGTGCATTCTGTATATAGTCACTATGTTACATGTTTACAGGTGCATTCTGTATATAGTCACTATGTTACATGTTTACAGGTGCATTCTGTATATAGTCACTATATTACATGTTTACAGGTGCATTCTGTATATAGTCACTATGTTACATGTTTACAGGTGCATTCTGTATATAGTCACTATGTTACATGTTTACAGGTGCATTCTGTATATAGTCACTGTTGCAGGTTTACAGGTGCATTCTGCATATAGTCACTATGTTACATGTTTACAGGTGCATTCTGTATATAGTCACTGTGTTACATGTTTACAGGTGCATTCTGTATATAGTCACTATGTTACATGTTTACAGGTGCATTCTGTATATAGTCACTATGTTACATGTTTACAGGTGCATTCTGTATATAGTCACTATGTTACATGTTTACAGGTGCATTCTGTATATAGTCACTGTGTTACTTGTTTACAGGTGCATTCTGTATATAGTCACTATGTTACGTTTACAGGTGCCTTCTGTATATAGTCACTATGTTACATGTTTACAGGTGCATTCTGTGCATAGTCACTATGTTACATGTTTACAGGTGCATTCTGTATATAGTCACTATGTTACATGTTTACAGGTGCATTCTGTGCATAGTCACTATGTTACATGTTTACAGGTGCATTCTGTATATAGTCACTATGTTACATGTTTACAGGTGCATTCTGTATATAGTCACTATGTTACATGTTTACAGGTGCATTCTGTATATAGTCACTGTTACATGTTTACAGGTGCATTCTGTATTGAGGTATGTTAATAGAGATCTCTTAAGGGACTTTAGACTGGGGGAAGATTTGATGGCGTCTGGGAGGTTATTCCATAATTGTGGTGCTCTGTAGGAAAATGAGCAGCGAGCCACTTTCTTTTTGTATTGTGGTATTGCAAGTAAGGTGCTGGTCCTGGATTATATGGGAAGGTTTTATTATATCATGAAATAAAGGAGGATTTTCATTTCCAAATGCCCATTTGAAGGCCTGTATTATATAAACAGGACAGGTACGTCAATAAGGTGGCGCAGAATGGCCTATATTTTGAAAATTACTGAAAGAGAGCTACTTGTTTACCTGGGGAGCCAGCCATAACCGTGAAAGGAAAAAAATGAATAGGCAGAATGAGTAGTGGTGGCACTATATGTTGAAGGGATCCGCCAAACGACGCAGATAAACCCGCCGATCGCAGCAACAAACCTCTGAACGCTGCTGATAAACCGCTGATCGCAGCGACAAACCTCTGAACGCTGCTGATAAACTGCCGAACGCAGCCGACGACAAGCCGAACAGACCGCTGAACGCAGCCACAAGCCACTGAACGCAACCGACGACACACTGAACAGACCGCCGAACACAGCCGACCAGCCGCTGAAGAGGGGTAAAAAAAACGCAATTTTTAAAAGGCGTTTTAAATAAGGAATAATGCATGGAAATAATATATAAGTTCCTATGAATAACAATAAAAAGGTAGGTTACAGAATAAATAAAAACTCCATTTAAATAAAACCTGAATGAAAAATTTTGCAGAAAAATGCCTAAAAAATTCTAAAACAATAAAATAATGAGACTTTTTGCTGCAAATAAAAATAATAAATGGTTGAAGAAAAAAATTAATAAAAACAGGTATTTTTTTTTACACAATGAAACCTATGGGGTTCTCCTGTTTAATGCTACTGGGTGGAGTAGAGGTAATGTCACCGCTCTGCATGGAGAGAGCCTGTGGAGACATGGGTTCGATCCCAGCGAGCAACCTCTCCAGTAAGTGTCCTTGGCAAGACACCTAACGGTACATACTCACCACCCAGGACATACTTGAAAACGAGAGAAATCTCAATGTATCCTTCCTGGTAAAATCCTTTCACAAAAAAAAAAAATGCTGTCGAACGAAAGTACTGAAAATCTGGGCATTTTGCAAAGTTTTCGGGGCTGTTTGGCGTTTTCCGAATAGATTAACCATTACTTCTCTATGGGGAATTTCACTGCAGCTGAATTGTAATGTATTTCGCTGGCAATTTGGCAAATTGACAGCTTTATAAATAGCCGAATTGCCACAAAATTGCACCGTACGGGGAAATTCACCACTCGGTGCAATTCAGTGGCAAATTTGTCTCTCTTTGAATAACCGTCATGACTCTGAATATCTCCCAGGCATTAAAGCAAGTCTCTCTTCCCCATTGGGATTTTGTCTGAAAATGTACCCTGTGCCACATTCACGGCTTGGGTTTCATTTCCTGGCAGCCTGTGGCTTCCCAACGCCATTGAATGCCAGAACAGGCAGTCAGACCCGTGCCCCTGTCAGCAATATGACCGGGAGACACTCAGGGTTATTCAGAGAAAGGAGAAAACCAGGAGAACTGGCAGAAGAGAACAATCTAGACCAAATAGCCGATTTGGAAAGTGAGATAAATGGGAGAATTTTTCTGGTTTGGCTATTTTGACCTAGAATTTTCACTTCTCCATTCATTCTCCTGGTTTTCACTTCTCTCTGAATAACCCTGACTGTCTTTTTGGAAAGACACAGTTAATGTTTGTGTGTTTGTCTCGATTCATTGCACCTTTTTATTTTATTTCAATTTATTACTTTTTTCCTTTACTCTTTTTGTGTTTCCATTAATATTATTTTGAATTTTTATTAATTTCACTTTTAATCTCACCCGCTGCAGCATTATTGAAAAAAGTCAATATAATGCTCCTTTCATCCATTCGGCTGGGAAGACTCTCCCTATCAATATTGACGCCCGACGTCCTTGCCTTACTAATGATAATGCTGTTGACAAAATAGAACAGAAGGGACACAGGTCCTGCAAATGTTCCCCAGGAGGCAAAACAAACAGAGAATGTGAAACCTAAAACAAGCCTTAGTCCAGCCCTGACTCTAACAAAATAATATGGCTCTATCAGGGTTATTCAGAGAGAGGTGAAAACCAGGAGAATGGCTGGAGAAGCGAAAATTCGAGGTCAAAATAGCCAAACCAGAAAAATTCTCCCATTTATCTCACTTTCCAAATCGGCTATTTGGTCTAGATTGTTGATTCTCCTGGCAATTCTCCAGGTTTTCACCTCTCTCTGAATAACCCTGTGTGACACCCAGAATGGAATTAACACACTGTATTTATTCCAGATATCCCATATTGAAAGGAGCACTCTAAAATTAATAGTTAGCTATATATATATATAAAACGAAGTGCAGGTGTGCAATAGTAAAAGTGCAAAACCTTATATATACACTATCAGGGTTATCCAGAGAGCAACTGTTACCGGAATCCACTTGGTTCACTCGGGACGAGGCCGGACCGGACACGAGCAAGGATTGTCTGGACACGAGTCTCTTCAGGAAAGGCAAACTTTATTGTGACGTCACAGAAGATGCTCAGACAGGATTGAATCGCAAAGACTGAGCCCCGAGTTCACCCCGACAAGGGGTCTTATACCCCGAATACATAATTAGGTACATCCCAATTAGCCCACCTCCCGGTGACACTATCCCACCCCACGTGGGTTAATACCTCCCTTAGTCTAATACAAAGACATTCAATTAAATTGACTGTAAATTGGCAAACTTCATGTTAGTTTTGACAGATCATGATTAGTTACTACATTCAATCCGGGCTATACTCGCCTCCCTAACGCCTGTACTTATTTGTTGCGGCTAACACCTGGTCTATCTTCTATGCTTCCCTTTATCTCTCAGCGGGCCTCTATGACCTTGGTGTATCCATTCCTCATTCTGTCCCTTCGTGCCAGGAACAGCCAAGATCTTTCTCAGGGTTCTAATTGCTTTTCTGCTAATCTAACACATTCCTAAATTTCTACGTATGCTTCAATCTAATTTCAGCTAAAACCTACTGTAGCGCTCACTCCCGGAGGAGCCGCTGAAAATGAACCACGGGTCAGTCTCCCCGCACTAGGGAATAAATATACTCCAACACCGTTGTGAGTTTTATATTTTAAATAGTTTACTAAAATAGTAAGCAGACGTTGAGACACGGTATTCACAGATATTATCACAGTACTTTCGTATCGCGGTAAAAGCGCGTAGCGGAAAAGAAACGAAACACGAGGCTTCGTATTTCGGAAGAATAAAATATTCGCAACCGAACAGAAAAAGGAATGCAATACCCGATAGTTCGGAAAAACAAGGACACGTAGCGAACCCCAAAAATACAATCTCTTCGTATTACGATAAACGCGCAGCGGAAAAGAGAAAAATATATATTCGGAACGTATCTTTACTCCCATTCCGATTCGTAACAGAATGAGTCCTGCACAGGTTTAAGTCCCGGAGTGTAAAAGGTGTATATGTGTGTGTGGTACCCGGGTACTGTTCAACTGGCCAGTGAATTTACTTAAGGAATGTCTTCGACTAGTCAAGTTGGGGCCCTGTGGACTTGAAAGAGAAAACAGCAGTGCGTTCCTTAATTACATACGGCCTTGGAGGCCTCTCACCCATCCACCGGTTGCTTTAGGCTCCGCTGACCCAGGACGTCTCTCCGCTCGATTTTGACTGGGGATACTAGCGGCCGGATCTGTTGTCTGACTCTCCGTTGCTTGTCCACGACTTGTCCAGCTCACCCCTGCTCTCCGTATCCGATCAGCTCGCGGTGACTCCTTACTCGAGGTCTTCGGCTTGTTTAATCTGCAGCAATCTCTGGAACTTGGAGGTCTCCTTCTCTTTAGGCTGAATGACCCGGTGAGGAACTGACAGGTCTCACTCGCGCTCTGGCCTAGGCCCTCCTGCGATGTCTTTCACTGCGTCTGCTCTCTCTCGTTCCCTCGCGCGCTCTCCCAGCTATTTCCACGAGGCTCAGGATGTACAGCGTCTGTGTCCCACCCACTTCCTGTGTCTGTTTGCAAAGCATGCCAGGAAACGTAGTCCCAATGTCCAGTGTCTCTAATCGCGATTGTCTCCATCTTGTGGCCAAAAATAGGTACTGCCAGCAGCAAGATTTTTAACACAGCGCTACACTAGTTATTTTCAAGTGAACCAATATTCTGAACAAGATGGCCGCCTGGCTTATAATGGCAGCCAGCTTCCAGCCTGAGTCCACTTCACAACGAAATGTCACCGACATTCCCTGGAATTATCCTATAAGGTCCTATGAATAATAATAAAAGGTTTGTTACATAAAAAGTCTATTTAAAAAAATCCTTAAAATAATTGTGGTGATAAAATCCTGAAAAATGCCTAAAAAAATCCTAAAAATCAATAAATAAAGAGACTTTTTACTGCAGATTAAAGTAATAAACGGTTTATTAAACATTAAATAAGAATGGGAATGTTTTTACACCCACTGATGAAGCTGCGTCCAGCGAAACGCGTTTGAGGTGTATTTTACTATTTGTTTTAATAAACTGATTATAGAATTTATCATCTTGAGTGTTTCTTGGTGAATAAATCTATACTATCCTGGGAAAGACATTCACTTTCATTTGGATTCCTGATACCGGGATCTCGAGAAAGGGAAGCGGTGTCCCTTGCTAAATTCACCGTTTGCCTGTTGTTTGGTGCCGTTTTCTGAAATTGGCACTAGAAAATGTGAGTATAATCTCTTCTTTTTTTGTAGTTACTCTACTTTGGACATACAGTATACACAGAATTTTTTCTTTTTTCCTTCTCTCTTCTGCCTTCCCATTGAGGACTTATTTTAAGGTATACGAGCTTTCACTGGAACCGATGGAAATCAGTGCTAGGGCCTGGTATCAGCCCTGTGACCTTCATGTTTTTAGCATTGAAGCCTATGGGATTCTCCTGAATAACCCAGCGGAATAGAACCACCAAACAGCAGGGCACGTTTCGCTGCTGTTCATTGTTCTCTGAATAGATTAACCATTGCTTCTCTATGGGGGATTTCACTGCTGTCAAACAGGCACTGTATTTGCGGGCAGTTTGCCAAAATTTGGCGAACTGCCTGCTTTCTGAATAGCTGAATGGCCACAAAAGTGCACCGAACGGGGAAAATCGCCGTTTGGTGCAATTTCGTGGCCAGATCGGCTCTCTGAATAACCCCTTAAAACTAGGTGAAATGAAAGTGAAATAAAAATGACATTGTGAATGCAGACTCATTGGACAATATCAGCACAAAAAACATCCACAATTTGTGACATAAAACATGCAGTGAAAATGTGTGCCGTTTAGTCCCTTTGGCGCATAAAATAATAACATTCCAGTATACAAATAATTGAAAATAATGATTTTCCAAAATGCACCTGATGATGCAACTGCAAAGGATAATTGGTGCTCTAATTGAGGTAAACAATGTGCGTATTATTTTCATTGTTTTCCACGATCAGAGCACCAAATACTTGTTTTAACATTTACAATTGATTTATGTAAGGATTAAAAACCACTAGTAAGTCTGTAAGGATTTTTTAGGGACACAGTTTTGACCCCCCCCCCACTCCACCCTTTGCATCTGCCCAATTATTTTTCTATATTAGGTTAAAATACTCATAATTTCTCCCTTGGCCCGTGCTGTGCCTCCCGTTCAGTTTCAGTCTTCCAATATACAGAAGTCCCTGCAGCTATCTAACTCGCATACATACCTACGCAATGTCTCGTATTGTATACGCTGCTCAAATTACTCAGAGTTTGTGTGTTTTTGTACGCATACTCCGTAGCACCTGTACAGAAGGATGGATTTGCTCTGTATGCTTATGCACAGAAACAATCTGCTTCCGTCTCCCGGAATGCTCGCCACTGTGACTGTTCGGACACAGGATGATATCAACACGCAGCGCTAACATCATTGGTGAACAATTTATTGACCGACAGACAGGATATTCAAATCCTGTCTGCCTGGTGACAGCTATGTGGGTGGAGGAAACTCCTCCACTTCCCACATCGATATTTCCAAATCTAAAGTGGTCAGGGTGTGTAGAATGTCTCTTTAAAACATGGAGGAAACATGTAAAGATTTGAGATATAGAACACCTCAGAGATCTGCTGAGATTGCATCCCAGAGGAATGAATAGAATGATGGTGTACATTGATAC
This sequence comes from Leptobrachium leishanense, assembly GCA_009667805.1. Lineage (NCBI taxonomy): Eukaryota > Metazoa > Chordata > Amphibia > Anura > Megophryidae > Leptobrachium > Leptobrachium leishanense. The sequence goes on from CM019066.1 coordinate 338,193,131, forward strand.
AGTATGGCTTAGATTATGATATAGTTACAATGCAGCGTGCAAGCAAATTTCCTTTACATTTAAATGTCTAGAACCCAGCAGTTGCTAATGTCATCAGATCATCATTTATTGGACAATATGAGAACCAGGGGTGGACTGACCATTAGGGCACTGCCCAAGGGCCCTTGCTGAAGAGCGGGCCCCATGAAGGCCCCTTAGGTCTTGGTCAGCCCGGCCCTTTCAGAAAGAGTACCACCAACCAGCTTTAATCCTGGACGCTGTTAATTCCATAATACAACAAAGTACATATGACGTGTGGGCAGGCAAGGTGGGGAGCCCATGACCACCTATAGCTATTGCCCAGGGGCCCCAACAGTTGTCAGTCCATCCCAGATGAGAATGCAGAGTCACCATCCAGTAATAAGTAGCATTAGTCACTGTTTTGTTGAGAAAGTATTGTTACCAGGAAGGATACATTGAGATTTCTCTCGTTTTCAAGTATGTCCTGGGTGGCGAGTATGTACCGTTAGGTGTCTTGCCCAAGGACACTTACTGGAGAGGTGCTCTGGCCAGGATTCAAACCTGTGTCTCCACTGTTATAGAGCAGTGATGTTACCTCTATACCACCCAGCCGGCACTGTTGTGTTGTCTTTAGTTTTTTTTCCTTATATTTAGCTGATAGTGAAAAGGAATTTTCAAGCCACAAGAAACCAAATAATCACAAATTTTGTTTCTTTTTTTTCTTTCAGTTGATTTTGTTTCTTAATTTGCCTTTTAATATCTTTATGTATTTCCCCTCTGCGTGTCACCCTGCTCCTCTTAGATTGGAAGCTCCTGAGCAGGGTCCTCTTTTCCCATCGTTCTTCGTGTGTCTAACTTGTTTGTCAATCATTTTAGGTTCGTTTTGTCCAACACACATTGTACATCACTGAGGAATTGTGTTGGTGCTTGATATAATTGGCATTATATTTATTGTAATTTATAAATAACGTGAGCATCAGAATACACAGAATATTTGTGTTTTGTTTTTAATATCTTGCATTTATTACTTTGTATTTCTGTAACATTTCAATGTTCTTGAACCTAGGACATACTTGAAAATGATAGAAATCTCAATGTATCCTTCCTGGTAAAATCCTTTATAAATAAAGACTGAATCTGTTTATGTGTCTGTTATATAGAGTGACACCGTGCTACACACATGCCACATTCTGTCTTCGTCAAGGCAGATGATGTTCTTCATTGATCGGCCTTTACAGAGAGTGGCGTGTCTGAGCGATAATCAGCAAGTCTGTACGATATGTATACTGTTACCCGAGGGAAACTCAAACGTCATGAGATCTATATCCCCCTGCTAGTGACCAACGTTCCATGTCACGCACACTGGAGGGCTTCAGCTACTACTCTAATCTCCCCGTAGACAAGCCAGACGCCTACATAATGTGCAGTGTCTGTGGAAAAAGTGGGACTTCATCTAGAACATGTAAAACCCTGAAAATAAATGGACCTTCGCTCGCAGGGCTCGGATATCACAAACTCCGTCCTGCAGTCCCACGTTCCATAAAAGGGTTTCAAAGCTGATATTAAATCTTTATCCAGAAATCTGTCAATCAGAAAACAAGGAATTACATTTCCTGAATCACATCGAGAGTGTCTGAAGGTTCATGCGCAGAATCTATCGCGTGTAAAATTTTATAAAATAGTAAGATCATGCGACTTCTTTTATCCAATAAAAAAGCTGAAAATGTATTCATTTATCCAGAGATATTTTAGATAAGGGGTCAGCAATCTTGGCCCTCCAGATGTTTTGGAACTACATTCCCAAGGAGTCTCTATCCAGTTTTTGAGTGGCTGAGCATCATGGGAGATGTTGTTCCATAGCATCTGAAGAACCAAGGTTGCCGGCTCCTTTTTAAGCCCCTAATTCAGTTTACATTCATCCGTCATTTTCACTGGTTCCGAGTGTCTTTGCAAGTACCTGGACTCCAAAGGCCAACGTGACAGGGAGGTCAGCGAAACACATTGCGATGTGTTGCCATTGTTATGTTTGACCTGGGAGTGCGTTACCAGGAAGCTTATTGCGTTATGATTTGTCGACTTCACTTCAGTTATATCCAGGGCCGGTGCTAGACTAGTTTGCGCCCTAGGCAAGACCAGCTGCTTGCACCCCCCCTAAAAGAATTGTTAACTGTTGAAATGCAGGGGGGGGGCACACAAACTGTGTGCGGGGGGGGGAGAGACACATTGTGCACGGGGACATACACACACGTGGCCGCACACGAATGTTCGGTGTCCATCTTACCCCTCCCCATTGGTCGGGCCCGGGATCAGTCCGGGCCCCTTTCTTTCCTCGGTCTCTTTTATTCGCCTTTTCTTTCATCAGCCTCTTTGTTTATCTGCCTCTTTCTTGCTTTCTTTTGTCTTTCTTCCTTTTCGTTCTTTTTTCTGTGCCTTTTTCTCTTCTGCCTCTTTTCTTCCTTTATCTGCCTCTGGTGGCGCCTGCACTTCATCTGGTGGCGCCTGTGCATCACCATAACACACCAACCTTCAGCGCCGCTAGAAGGGGCCTGCGAGCCTCCACTGATGGCTACGAGCCACACAATGAGGAATGGGTACAAAAATGGAACCCCTTTGTGGCAGTGCGCCCTAGGCAGTTGCCTAGCTTGCCTAGTGGGAGCACCGGCCCTGGTTATACCTTCATATATTTTTTGTAGTGACAATTATTCACATTTTATGCTCTTTAATATCTTATTCCATATCCCGATACTACTTACATCCACGTTTTGCTCATCTACATACTTTGTATGGAAGTTGGAAATGCAGATGAGTTTATTCCATGTGTGGGTGTTCGTGTTGCTTGTTGTAACAGATCTGTATGGACACCAGGAGTTCCAGTGACAGACAACTGTTTAATTAAACACTCGCTAAGTGAAATAGATCTGGATATCACCTGGCTCTGGAAGATGACCCCTAGTTTAACTTTCCTCTTTAAAGAATCTTCGAACCAGAATGCCACACTGTGGCCTTCAAAGCTCGTGAAGAAGGATGGAAGACCTGCTGCCATGCTATATTGCAGATGTGTAGTCACCTGTTGTTTTAATGTAAGAGATGTAAACGTCTTGAAGGGTTATTCAGAGAAAGGCGAAACTCTGGAGAACTTTTGGAGAAGTGAAAATTCTAGCAGAGTTATTCAGAGAGAGGTGAAAACCAGGAGAATGACTGGAGAAGTGAAAATTCTAGGTCGAAATAGCCAAACCAGAAAATGTCTCACTTTTCCAAATCGGCTATTTTGACCTAGCATTTTCACTTTTCCAGTCATTCTCCTCGTTTTCACCTCTCTCTGAATAACCCTGAATGTCAAAATAGCCAAACCAGAAAAATTCTCCCACTTACTGAACTTTCCAAATCGGCTATTTTGACCTAGAATTTTCACTTCTCAAAAGTTCTCCAGAGTTTCACCTTTCTTTGAATATACCCGCTAGTCATCCCAAGAAATTAAAAGCAGCATATAATAAAAACATGGAGATATTTCAAGTAAATACAAAAGGTATGAAATACAAAGAGGTTTCTAATGTCCTCATGTTTTAGAAGTTATGAAGCTGCCCTTTGCTCCTTATTTCTTTAACACTTTTTAGAAACAAAATCGAGATCTCAAATGTATCACCTTTAAATTTAACATGAAGTACACTCACAGCCTTCCAGGACACCTGATACTCAGGACATTCCTGCCTTAAGGGATACATCTAACTCCAGGCCCCCAAGATGTCCCTGAACTACAAGCAGGCAGAAGTGGCCAAAATAGTGAAGAACAAAAAGACAGCATTCAATAATTATAAAAAAACTCAGGCAAACCTATAAGATTAGGCAGAAAGAGGCAAAGCAATTTATAAGAGCTTCCAAAGCACACGCAGAAGAGAAAATAGCTCAGTCAGTAAAAAAGGGGGACAAAACATTTTTTAGATACATAAACGAGAAAAGAAAAGTAAAACAAGGATTAGTTAGATTAAAAACAAAGGAAGGAAGGTATGTAGAAGAGGATAAAAGTCTCGCTGACTGCCTCAATGAATATTTTTGTTCAGTCTTTGCAGAAGAAAAGGAAGGAAAGGGACCTCAGTTAGGAGGAAACACTAACGAGACAATTACATATCAGTTTACAGAGGAGGAGGTTCTACAGCAGCTGTCTAAAGTAAAGACAAATAAGTCAATGGGGCCTGATGGGATCCACCCTAAATTATTAAAAGAGCTCAGTGATGTAATAGCAAAACCGTTAACAGATTTATTTAACCAATCCTTGTTAACAGGAGTCGTCCCAGAAGACTGGAAATTAGCAAATGTTGTGCCCATTCACAAGAAGGGTAGTAGGGAGGAATCTGGGAACTATAGGCCAGTTAGTCTTACGTCAGTAGTGGGGAAATTAATGGAAACCATGTTAAAGGAAAGGATTGTTGACCATCTAAAAACACATAGATTACAGGATCAGAAACAACATGGGTTTACCTCAGGGAGATCATGCCAAACTAATCTTATTGATTTTTTTGATTGGGTAACAAAAATAATAGACACAGGTGGTGCAGTAGACATTGCTTATTTAGATTTCAGTAAGGCTTTTGATACTGTTCCGCATAGAAGGCTTATCAATAAATTGCAATCTTTGAGCTTGGATTCCAATATTGTTGAATGGATTAGGCAGTGGCTGAGTTACAGGCAACAGAGGGTTGTGGTAAATGGAGTTTATTCGGCGCAAGGTCTTGTTACCAGTGGGGTACCTCAGGGGTCAGTACTTGGACCCATTCTATTTAATATTTTTATTAGTGATATTGCAGAAGGTATTAATGGAAAAGTAAGTCTTTTTGCTGATGACACAAAGATTTGCAACAGGGTTGACGTTCCTGGAGGGATCAGCCAAATGACAAATGATTTAGGTAAACTAAAAAAATGGTCGGAGCTGTGGCAATTGAGTTTTAACGTGGATAAGTGCAAGATAATGCACCTGGGACGTAAAAACCCAAGGGCTGAATATAGAATATTTGATACAGTCCTAACCTCAACATCTGAGGAAAGGGATTTAGGGGTTATTATTGCAGAGGATCTAAAGGTAAGTAGTCAATGTAATAGAGCAGCAGGAAATGCTAGCAGAATGCTTGGTTGTGTAGGGAGAGGTATAAGCAGTAGGAAAAGGGAAGTGCTCATGCCACTGTACAGAGCACTGGTGAGACCTCACTTGGAGTACTGTGTGCAGTACTGGAGACCGTATCTCCAGAAGGATATAAACATCTTAGAGAGAGTTCAGAGAAGGGCTACTAAAATGGTGTACGCTTGAAGGAGAAAAGTTACCAGGAAAGGCTTAATGATCTTAACATGTACAGCTTGGAAAAAAGACGAGACAGAGGAGATATGATAGAAACATTTAAATACGTAAAGGGAATCCACAAGGTAGAGGAAGGGAGTATATTTAAAAGGAAACAAAGTAGCAAAACAAGAGGACATAGTCTTAGATTAGAGGGGCAAAGGTTTAAAAGTAACATCAGAAAGCATTATTTTACTGAGAGGGTGGTGGATACATGGAACAGTCTTCCAGTTGGAGTGGTAGAGGCCAAAACAGTAATTGAATTTAAGCAAGCATGGGATAGGCATAAGGCTATCCTAAACAAAAGATAAATCCAGGTAAAGTATCCATGTAATTGGGCAGACTAGATGGGCCGAAAGGTTCTTATCTGCCGACATTTTTCTATGTTTCTAACTCCCATGCTTCTCCATCCATCTAATGCAATCAGAGATTTCTGGGAGTTGTAGTTCAGGAACATCTGGGGGGCTGGATTTTGGACATCCCTGCCTTAAGGGGACACTCTAATTAACTAAAGTGGTAAGGGTGTGTAAAGTGCTCACGCTGCATGGAGTGACCATCCCCCTCCCTCCATTATACCGTGTAGAGAGACTGTGGAGACACAGGTTCGATCCCGGCAAGAGCACCTCTCCAGTAAGTGTCTTTGGGCAAGACACATAACGGTATATACTCGGCACACAGGACATACTTGAAAACGAGAGAAATCTCAATGTATCCTTCCTGGTAAAATCCTTTCTGAAAAAAAATAATTATGCAGATATCGCTGTTCGTAGAGGAGGAGTTTCATACGCCCACACAGCTGTCACTTGGCAGACGGGGTTTTGAATTTCCCGCCTGCCAGGGACCAACTCTGGGACAGATGATGTCAGAACACCCAGCGAGCATTCTGGGAGACGACAGCCGAAGACTTTGCGCTGCGCATGTGCACTACACAATTTACGTACGAAATTTGCATAAGAAGCTGCAGGGACTTCCGCATTTCAGAAGCCCTGAGCCAAAAGAAAAGGAGCACACCAGCCCAGAAAAGGTGAGTATTTACACCTAAATATAAAAATAATTAATTGGGCAGATGCTGTCAGCAGCACACGCAGAATGATTTAACGGGGGGAAACGAGGGTTTACATTTTTAATGGCGTGTTCCTTTAAGTGATCAATATGAACACAAACTATCCATGAACCATTGAAGGTAATCCAAGATGCCGAGTTCCATTTTCTAGCGATAAACATAAAAAAAAAAGGAGAAAAAAAAAAACATAACCGAGGAAGATGAGTGAGAATGTGTTGTGTAAAAGTCGGTGTGAGTGGAAACACTCATCGCAGGATGTCAGTTCAGCAGAACACACGCACACTATGCCAGACGTTTGAGTTTTATTAGAAAGTTCTTGGATCACTTGTAAGGGTTTTGCGAATTAGAAAAATGCCTAGTTTTATGGGTTTCACATGAACATTCGCTAATATGCGGGTTGAACCACCCACAAACCTATAATTATAAATTAGTAGACATCTAATGACAATGGAGCAGAGATGGTCTGAGGTTAAGATCTGCTCAGTAAAACAAGTCAAATCAAGACTGAATGTGCCCTCTCTGCCAGGCTTAGACTTCAAAACAAACTTTTTTTACATCTGTAATTAGAACCGTTTTTTATGAGTCGTTTATCCTGCTGCTTTGTTTCATTTTTTTGTGCTGGAGAAACATGAAAAAGAGGGATGAGGAGCTCTCCAATCCCAACGCTGCAAAGATTTTTCAATCCACATGTCTTCGTCTATATCCTTTAATTGGTGGAAAATGACAACCCTGGGGTTTCTAGAAAGCAAGAGAATTTGCACAACTAGGTGGTACAGGGCTCTCCCATCTACATCATTATTGGGGTCACAGTGTTCGGAAATGCTCGTGTAGCGCTCACTCCCGGAGGAGCCGCTGAAAATGAACCACAGGTCCGTCTCCCCGCACTAGGGAATAAATATACTCCAACACAGTTGTGAGTTTTTATCATTTATATAGTTTACTAAAATATTTGAGCAGATGTTGAAACACGGTATTCACAAGTATTATTACAGTATTTTCGTATCCCGGTAAAACGTGTAGCGGAAAAGAAATGAAACACGAGGCTTCGTATTTCGGAAAATAAAATATTCGCAACCGAACATAAAAGCAATGCAATTTCCCGATAGTTCAGAAAAAGAAAACACGTAGCAAAACCCGAACATACAATCCCTTCGTATTACGGCAAACGCGCAACGGAAAAAGAGGAAAAATATATATTCGGAACGTATCTTTATCTGTAACCCCTATTCCGATTCCTAAAAGAAAAGGAGTCCTGCACAAATTAAGTCCCAGGAGGTGAAAGGTGTATATGTGTGTGTGTGGTACCCGGGTACTGTTCAACTGGCCAGTGAGTTTATTTAAAGAAAGTCTTCGACTAGTCAGTTGGGGCCCTGTGGACTTTAAACAGAAAACAGCAGCTTGACCTTTAATCACAAACAGCCTTGGAGGCCTCTCACCCATCCGACGCAGGCTTTAGGCTCCGCTGACCCAGGACGTCTCTCCTCCGGATTTTGACTGGGGATACTAGCGGCCGGATCCGTTGTCTCACTTTATGCCGCTTGTCCAGCTCACCGCCTGCTCTCCGTTCGATTCCGCCGGTCTGCAGCAGTGTCTGGGCTCTGGCGAGTCTCCTTCTCCTCAGGCTAGGTGACCCAAACCGGAACAACAGGTCTCCCTCAGGCTTTGGGCCTAGATTCTCCCGCCATCTCCTCGGTGCGTCTGCTTTCTCTGCTTCCCTGGCGCGCTCTGGAACTTTCTCCACGAGGCAGAGGATGTAAGTGTCCAGTCCCCACCCACTTCCTGTCTTCTTGCAAAGCATGCCGGGCATTGTAGTCCCAATGTCCAGTATCTGATCGCGATAGTCTCCATCTTGTGGCCAAAAATAGGTACTGCCACAGCAAGATGATTTTTAACACAGCGCTACACTAGTGGAAGAAGAGGACCGGTCACGCAAGGCTTGGTATGCGGATGAGCATTGATTTGGAGCGGCATCATGTTTTGGTCCTGACTCCTGACACAGGACCTTTCTCAAGCAACTATGTGTTGGCAACTGTGACAAGGACCCACTCCTTTTAGGGGATCTTGCTGTCAAATGCCTTGAGCATTGAGGGTCCAGGCAATGGCTACCTTCATGTTTTGCCCAAAGGCTCGCTAAGTAGGGATGTGCGTTTCGGGTTTCGGAATTGTCATGAAATTTCCCGATTCGTGCATTCGGAGTCGGCCGATTTTTCCGAAAATTTTCGGATCCGAAAACGGCAGATCCGAACGAATTTTCGTGCCGAAACGAAAACTTTTCGGAATTTTCGAATGGACTAGAAATGTGTAAAATAGAAATTCATTTTCGTTCCATTCGTGATTTCGGCTCCATTTCAGTAATTTCGGACATCGTATTTATATCGCCGATTCTGTAATTAAATTTTGTATCATTCCCATCTCAATGTATCCTTCCTGGAAAACCAGAGAAATCTCAATGTATCCTTCTTGTAAAACATGAGAAATCTCAATGGCAGAATTATCGTATCGGGCAGAATTATCGTATCGTATAATTATCGTATCCGAAAAACCATTAGTTTGTCAAAACGAATAGACCCTTTGAAACGAGGAGAACAGACGTTCCGAAAAAAACACGAAAATTTCCGAAATGATGAAAAGAAAAAAAAAAATCGATACAAAAAACGAACCGAACCGAAAATCAGCCGAAACGAGTCTAACATTTACAAAATCCGAACGAACCGAATCAAAAAAAACCCCAAAAAAAAACAATTGGTGCACAAGCCTATCGCTAAGGCCTAGTTATGTCCTAATCTCTCTCTGCTTCTCTCTGTCACAATAACAGGAATATAATGCCACACTCTGAAACAGCAGACAGGAGCCGAGCCGAGCTCAGAAGGACAAAGGCAACTAATATAATCCAGCAGATTATCTGAAGGTCTGGTAGCCGCGGAATCCACACGATGACAGGAAGTGTAGGAAGCGGAGCAGAGAAACCGGATGGCATAGGAACACGGTCTCAGTCAGTTGAGTGTTTATAGGGAAAAATAAAGGTGCGGTTCTCCTCTTAAGGATGCTGGACCTCCATCCTCAGTGTCCAATGGGTATGCAAGTGGACCGGTAGTCATTTCAAAACATCTGGAGGGTCAAGGTTGCCAAACGCCATTGTACAGGATGGTCACGAGGATGTCGCAGAGTAGGTTGAGTAGACACTGCTATGAGTATGAGCATGGGGACACCAATGAGCAGGATGGGTAAATCCCCAAATGTACAAATTATAATATAACAGTGTGTGGTGTTGTGATAATACAATTACACAAACAACCTCATACTCTTTTTTTTGCATAAAATTTGCATGTTAGTTCTCAACTCACCCCAATTCACTGCGTAGTGAGTAAACCCCTTTAAATGGTAAGCTCAGATTTATCACTGTCAAAACAAAATATAACTTTTCAACGTTCACAATGACCTTGGAAGTCGTAACCTGGACACGTTAATGCAGCAGAGCGAAAAAATATTCTTAATATAAACTACAGGCTGGCTTATATCAATACTTCCGAGTTAATAATAACCTGGACTCTGCAAATTAAAAAAAAAAATAAACGATGGGAGAGATTATATGATTATTTGCAAAATATAAAGAGAGGTCACATTTCGATTGGCTAACAAGGCACATTTTTGTGTATTGGCTTGTGCCAGGTCTGTGATGGATACATCATATTTCCTACTCGCCCTTTTGCATTACTCCAACTATATAACAAATTTAACCAACTGTTATTTAAACGATAAACGCCGTGAAATAAAGTGTGAAGCTATTAACTAAAAACAAAGAACTGGGAATATAGAGCAACATAATGTCTAGGGTAACACCACAAAAAATTATCCTATCCAAGTGTTTCCGAGTGAAAGAACCACTAAAGTATTAAGTAAAATGGTCTTTAAAGAGTATATTGATTTCTGAACAATCCAAGTGATAACATTCACCATGAATAGGTCATTAAACATTAATGCTTATTGAAACACATTATACATAAGCGGCCTTGGGGACAGACTAGTACAAAAGAAATTTATTGCACTCCTAAATTATGTGCTGGAGAACTGTCAGATGGAAAGTGATACAATGTAGACTAGAATTAATACACAAAGTTTAATAAAATACTATGGGCTCTATCACCTCCTTCAAGGTAATACTAGCATCAGTGTTAGCTTAAAGGAGGTCATAGCGCTGCAGCCAGATCGTCTTCGAATCGCTAACGGGTTAATTAGCAATTCGTTGTGTGAGTTTAATGTACTTTGCGCTCCCTATACCTACATGGGGAGCGTAAAGTGAAAGAACAGAGTAACTAGCTTTAGTAACTAGCTTTAGGACCAAGTGATCCTAAGAGCTGGCGCTAACGAAAAAGTTACCACCAGCTCAGAGGTGTAGGTAACGGATTCCGCTGCTGCAGAATCTATTACCTGCAGCTCTAAACCCCCCCAAAAATCACATACTCACCTCTCATCCCGCGGCGAGAACGGAGACCCGATCCGCTGCTTCTGGCCACCAGGAGCAGAGTGAGACTAGGGGAAGAAAGTCCCCTGTCTCCCAGCGTCATCACTCCACCGACCAGCAGGATCTTGCAAGAGGTGAAATCCTGCTGGTCATGTGATCCGGCAGCACGATCCTCCATGGAGTCCTATGGACGTCATGGAGGGGATGCTGCCCCCCGCATCCGTGAGCTTAGCAATCGCTAACGGGCAGGCTGCCGGACTTGGCACCTGCCCCGCGATCTGCTCTGGAAATCGGGATGCTAGGGAGAAGCAAATTTTTCCCCTTTGCGTCCCAGTTTTAGCGAGGGGCAGCTGATAGTGCCCTATATGCGGTTGATAAGTGCCAAATAATTAAACCATCTCCCGTTGCTACGGTTTACTTGTGTATGCTGTAATGCGGGTGAATTAGTGATATGAGAGTGAAATATATTTCCTACATATTTATTTTCTGTTAATCTGTATATTTGGTTTTGTGTTAATTTCTTGCATTTTACTATTTTGTATTTCTGTAACCATGTTCTTGAATCCAGGACATACTTGAAAACGAGAGAAATCTCAATGTATCCTTCCTGGTAAAATCCTTTAAATAAATATGCAGGATATAAGTAAAAAAAAACATATAAAGGGTTATTCAATAAGGGACGAACTTGACGCCAAATTGCACAGTGCAAACATTATGAACTTCTCAAATATTATTTTTTAGCAAAGATCAAAAACAACCAATAATTGCTATTATTATTATCAGTAGAAATGCTTTCCATCGCCCAGGTAGAAAGAAATGATTCCCAAAGCTTCCTTCATGCAGGTTGATGGGAGTCTGTCCTTAGCAAATAGAAATTAAATATATTTTTATCTCATTTCTTTTAAGACCCACAATTACCCTGTCATCCGTATTATTATTTTCATTATCCTCCAAGTCTCTAAAGAAAAGCAATAATAATTGTAACATGTATCTCATTACTATTTTAATATAGAATGACTCATTCGACGAGCTCTCGAGCCGCATCATCTTATTAAAAAACGATTTCTGTTATCACCACTTTCCATTAAAGAATAAGAGTCGATAATCCCAACATATTAAAGGAAAACAGAGTCTATTTTCTGCAATATCCTGCTCACATGACTTAATTCAGGCCATGGAAATGGCGGTGTCTGAAAAAGCCTTTCAGTCTTCTGAAGCCTATAGAGGTTATTCACTAATCTCCAAACTGACCCCACATTGCACCGGACCGTGAATTTCACGCCGATTCGTCTATTCACTAAACTGTCAATTCTTCAAATACGGACAAAATACGGCGCAGTTTGCCTCAATTCGCCGGCACCGAAATTGCTCCATAGAAGACTATCGTGTCTTCTATTCACAGAACGCCGAACTGCAAAATGAACTGATTTTCAGTATTTCAGTTCGACAGGTTAACAGGCCAATCCCATAGGATTCAATGTAAAAACATTAAAAAAAAATGTTTAAAGACCGTTTATTATTTTCAATTTCAGCAAAAACCCTTATTTTTTTTAGAACACCTTTTTGTACTTTTTAGACTAAAATTTTGTTTCTCATATTTTTAAAGAGACATTTTTTTTAAATTATATATCTTAAAAGAACCTTTTTTATTATTTAGACACATTTTAATACATTTTTATTGGTTTAAACATCCTATTAGGAGGATAGGAGACTTCTGGTTTTTGTGTTTATTTTTTGCAGTACATTGGAACTCGCAGATGTTAATTCGGCAGTTATCGGTGCACTTCGGCGGTTTCACTACATCTGATAAATGCAATGGAGCACTACGGTGACCATTTGCTAAAGATTGAATTCACCAAAATTTGGTTGAAATGGAATTGCTGAAGTGGGCCAAAATGCTTTGTGAATAGACCCTTATGTCTTCTCTTCACTGTGGAGATGGCTATGAAAACCTAGTAGAAATATAAATATATATATATTATATTTACATAGGTAGGGGGTGGGGTATCCTATGGAAAAGATGTGGGGATTTTTTGATGCGTCAAAAAAGACACGCCAATCTGGATGTTGACGATTTTTGACAAATATGGCGTTCCATTTATTCGGTTATAAAAGAATTAAGTGAAGAAATTAGGGTTAGCTTACGATTTAAGCATTTTCTTTAGGGTTCGGATTTAACCCTAACATTCTAATCCATTTTGCTTCATTTTTAGGCTTCAGATTCTGCCCTTCCTTTTCACACAAGCGTCAAAAGAACGGGCACGATCTGTTACCTAAAAATGAATCAAAAATGGATCAGAACGTTAGGGATAGTGTTAAATCTAAATCCTAAATGTAACCCTAAAAAGGAGCTCAAATGGTAGCTTATCTCTAATTTCTTATCCTAGCTAAGAAAAATTATGTTCTTTTATGGAACAGAGCGTCAAATTCAGCCGCAGCCAAATTGGATGCATTGTAAATTCGGACGCATCCAATCCTGAGCACTCAAAATAGACCATGTCCAAATTGGAAACTAATCCAATTTGGTTGCAACCGAATTAACACATTTTTTAAAACATTTCTTTTTTAAAATGTATTTCTTTCTTTTTACGAGTCATTTCTATAGTAAACAGTCAGGGGATAAAATAAAAGAACACACAAGGGGTTAGTCACGATGCACGGTATTTCAGCACCGACATTTCACAAAGCTAAAATCCAAAGAGCAGGAGGAGAAGCTTCACTGTGCAGATTCTCTTTTTGCTTTGTGGATTTTAGGTCGGTGGAATGCCAACATTTTGTCAGTGCTGCAACATTTGCAACACCAGCAAACATTGGCACTTACTGCATAACCCCTATAGCAGGCCTGTCAAACTACGGTCCCTCAGATGTTGCTGAACTACATCTCCTATGATTCTCTTGCCATCTATTTTATTGAAAGTGGTCGGGGAATTGTAGGTTATCGACACCTGGGGGCCCAGAGTTTGACAGCCCTCTCCTTTAGTTTAATGACGATGGTATGGTAGAATTGGAAGTTTCCTCAGGAACAGGGTCCTTCTGTTATGATATACAATATATTGTTAGTGCATCTTAACCCCTTAAGGACGGGAGTCATTTTACAACTTCAGCGCTGTTTCGGAAGTAGAAGTTTGCTGAGCTCATTTTGACCATTTTTAAGTCACGTATTATTATACCACCCAGACAAATTATATATCGTTCTTTCCGGCAGACTCGGCAGATTAATAATATATCATTATTATATGTATATGTCATGCCCTGCCAAAATGCTATAACAAAAAATGTAAAAAAAAGTAAAAAAATTTGAATTTTCAATAAAATTTCAATCTTCCACAGTGTGTAAAGTGTTTTTTTTTTAAATTTTATTATCCGAGGCTCTGCGGTCATATTCTATGGGGTAGATTTGTTAAAAAAATTAGAACGGGGAACCCATTTATTTTTTTTGGGGAGAAATTGTGTGATTTTATTTAAACCCCCCCCCAAAAAAAAAAAAAACATTAGTGAAGCATCATTGTTCACATTATAATTGAAATGTGAACAATAGTGCTGCATTAAAAAAAAAAAAAAAGTATTTATTTTTTTATTATTTAATTTATTATTTTTTTATTTTTACTTTTTTTAAACTTTTATTTTACTTATAACATGGTCATGTTTGATATCATTGGAAAGGCCATGCTCTGGCCTTTCCAGCAATGTCATACATGACCCCCTAGCTGCCACCGATCAGGAGATAGGGGGGTTCTTTGAACCCCTTTATCTCCTCTAAGGGATTTCCGTAGGAAATCCCTTTGCAGCTAGGGGGTTCCCCGGTTAACTGACATCATCGCGCATGGCGCAATGAGTCAGTTGACCGGGGGGGGCCCAGTGGTGGGGGCTGCCATCCAAGATGGCAACCCCCACCGGAAACAGGCCGCGATCGGGCACAAATTAGTGCCTGGTCGCGACCTGGCAACTAAGGGGTTAACCCCCCATACATCGCTGGAAAGGTCAGGCTGTGACCCTTCCAGCGATGCTGGCCACAGCCGCCTGGTCCCCGGCGATGGGGAGATAGAGGGATCCAAAGGATCCCCCCCTCCCCTTCAGGCACTTCCCCTGCTCCGGCGGGGGGGGGGGGGGAGCGGCGCCTGAAACTGACGTCATCGCGCCACCGGCGCAATGACGTCACTGCACCGGAGGAGGGATTCACACTGATCTGACTCCGCGGGAGTCAGAGCAGCGTGGGAGCGCCCGGAGGAGGTATTAACGGAGGGGGGCTGTAAACGCCGAGGACGTACATTTACATCCTGCGGCGTCAAAGCCCGCCTAATCAGGACGTAAATGTACGTCCTGCGGTGTTAAGGGGTTAAATACCACCCCCCATGTGCAGGGCCGGTGTTAGACTATTTTGCGCCCTAGGCAAGACCAGCTACTTGCGCCCCCCCAGAAAAAATTGTTAAGTGTTGAAATGCAGGGGACACACACACACTGTGAGCGCAACTGGGGGCTGCACACGGTCGGTCGGTGCCCACCTTACTCCTCTGCTGGTCAGGCCACTGTGCCCCATTCTTTCCTCTGACTCTTTCTGCTTTCCTCTGTGCCTCTTTCTTTCACCTATTCTTTCCTCTTTCTTTCTCTCTTTTATTCATGCCTTTCTTACTTCGCTTTTTTTCTTTAATCTGCATCTGGTGGGGCCTACATGTCACCATAAGACACACACCTTCTGCGCCGCTAACGAGGGTCCGCGAGTCGCAACTGTCACCCACACGAGCCTCACAAAGAGGTATGGGTACAATAATGGAACCCGGGTTGAGGTCGGCTGCGCCCCTAGGTGGCGGTGCGCCCTAGGCGGTTGCTTAGCTTGCCTAGTGGGAGCACCGGCCCTGCCCATGTGCCAACACCACTTTCCTATATACCTGTTTCCACTTCGGTTCTCTGTGAGAAATAAGGGAGGGATTTAAAAACATAGTTTTTGCTCACATTTAATGGTTAGTTCACAGCCCCAGTTTGAATATAACTCAGTGACTTTATTTTTGTTCTGTCTTTAAAAAAAAAAAAATCTTTGTATGATGAAATTGTTCTATTTCTCACAAAATCTGCATTCACTGCTTCGAGAGACACCCCTGTGCTACTGCTCAT
Source organism: Leptobrachium leishanense (assembly GCA_009667805.1). NCBI lineage: Eukaryota > Metazoa > Chordata > Amphibia > Anura > Megophryidae > Leptobrachium > Leptobrachium leishanense. The sequence continues at coordinate 338,209,091 of CM019066.1, forward strand.
TATACCTTTTTGGAACGTGTGATATGTTGTTCTTCTGCACGTACATTCCTGTCGGAGAAGCAAACCTGCTTTTCTCGCCGGTCCCATCTGTGATGTTCCAAAATCAGGGCCCCGCTGACCTGTCACAAAAAGCAAGATGACAGATTAAACTCATCTTCCTCACCCTGGAAAAGCTGAAGATAAAATAGCTTCTATGTCAGACTCGAGGAGCACAATGGAGATAATTATGTTTACACTGATCTCCAGTATTCCTAGTATGAAGGGACTGGAAGATGTGCCGTATGAATTGTTAAAGTTCGACTTTCCATTTTGAGAATTACATTCGGATCGGTGCGTTCCAGCTGTGCCGCAGAGAGCGCGTTAATTTAAATTAAGGCAGTGGATACAATTAGAACAGTTTACAGATACAATTCTTCAATGGTAGATTATATTGGTGTTCTATGAGGTACCTTGCGTGTTATTCCACAAAGAGAAACCACTGCTAAATAAGAGTGAACCAATACAAGATTGTATTAAACAGGATTGACTGGGTAGTGCGATTTAACCAGTGCTGAATTAAGGGCTTCATGGGCCTGGAACTTGATATGAGCCCTGGCAGCACCTTTCCTATATCTGCCTTTGAATCCAGTCCTCATTTTCTGCCATGTCTGCATAAAGGTAGCCTCAGGTGCGCCCTATACAGTTTTGATTTTTGGACTTGAGAATGGAAAATTCTAGGTCAAAATAGCCGATTTGGAAAGTGAGATGGGAGAATTTTTCTGGTTTGGCTATTTTGACCTAGAATTTTCACTTCTGTCATTCTCCTGCTTTTCACCGCTCTCTAAATAACCCTGTTTGTTTTGACATCACACAATTTCACGTTACAACCTGGACTCTCTGTTTCACGCCTGATTGCTGTCAATCATTGCTGCTTTGTTTCCCATCATCTCAGTTCCTGTGCTTTCCATCTTGAGTGCCAGTCATCCTTGTATGTATTTACCTTGTTTGTATCCTGCACCTGCCTTGCGTGTATCACCTATTTGTAAATTATTCCACCCCAACCTGCTTGATTGCCGTGTATCCCCTGCAACTGGACTGCCTGCATACCATGGTACCATGAGCGTAATGGTGGAATTTGGTGCGGACATAATTTTTCACGGTGTGTGGTGCTGAGGCCACTTCTTTTACCATTACACTTTCCTAATCAAATATGAGCTATCTTCCCTCCCTCTGTAACCTAATATCAATCTTTGTTCATCTCATCTTTAATAATCAAGACTTTAATGTAGTATTCAAATCTGAAAGGACACCTTTCACACACACAGGAATGTCAACGACTGGCAAAGAATGATGGAAGATACACAGGGTTATTCAGAGAGTGGTGAAAAGCAGGAGAATGACTGGAGAATGAAAAATTCTAGGTCAAAATGGAGATTTTTTCTGGTTTGGCTATTTTGACCTAGAATTTTTCATTCTCCAGTCATTCTCCTGCTTTTCACGCTCTCTGAATAACCCTGACAGTTTACAATCACCAAAAAATAAAATGTTCTTATTGTGTTTATTTTATGTTGATAGGTTACATGTGCTTTATTTTTCTCTTGTATGTTTAGTTAAAAAGTTCTAGACATGCATATCCCCTTTTTTTAGCAGAAGTTTCAACGTATGTTTAACCTCTTCGCTACTGAGGTGGAAATATCTCCGGCTTCAAAGGCACCATTGAGTGCGCCGATCGAGATATCTGCATCCCAAAAGCAAATTAAAATGGTTTGCTTTTGGGCTGCAGAAGGTGTCCCTATTGTTTTAGCCTTGTGGGCATAATGCTAAAACTGGGTAAAGGCAGCTAACTGGATGCCCTGACATTGTGCATTCAGCAGCCGATGCGGGGGGGGGGGGGGAGAGGAGGAGCTGTGAATAGCTGTAACTCAATTTGACAGTAGATGGCGCCATCTACTGGCAAAATAGTTTATTTACAGTAAGAAATACAATGCGACTAGGCTCAAATATTTCTTACTGTATAATGAATTAAAAATGATTGTCAAAAACCTGTGGGTTTTTTTGTAAAATGTTTTTTTTTGGAAATCACTTGGTAGCGACGGGGATAAATGGTGGTTCCACCATAGTTTCTGTCCTAGTAATTCAGGATAGATTTCACTGGTGTTTCAGTTGAAATTTCCCAGCAGTGTTTTCCACCATAGCTTGTATGGGAGTTCAATGGAGATTGCCACTTTGTGAATTAGCCCTTATTCATACATTTTGCTACTTGCCGGATTTTTCGAAAAGTGCTATACAGTCAAAGGTGCGGGGAGGGGGGGGGCACAACACAAAACTGTTGACAAGTAGTTAAACAAGCACTTTATGAACGGAAATCAGCCAATAGCAATGTAACATACATTCCTGCCATCATTTCGACTATTTGTATTACACAGTATCTAGATCATCAAGACTTTGACGGTCATAGAAAAAGCCTATGATAGAGCCATGCGCGCGAGATACACATAGACCCCCCCCCAACCAATACAAAGAAACCTAAAGCAGGCTGCGAGCAGATTGCAGCATGTACTGTCAGGTTCTCAGCGAATTACAAAATGAATATTGCACAGCTCTCCGTATAATCAACATTCCAGAGAGCTCCGACCATCTGGTATACAAGTGATTACTTGCCAGCCACAAGTTATTTATAAGACTAATTTGTGCTGGTAGTTGGCAGAGCGGCTCAGCGAGGATTCACAGGAATAGGGTACAAGGGGCAGGCATTCACACATTGCTGCAATTAAATCAAAAGGTGGTTTTGGAAGGAGAAGCACTGTGATCTTTGCAATGAAGACGTGAATATACGGTATTTTATATTTACAGCTGTAATGGATAAGGGCTTTCTGCAGGAGAACATCTCAACCAACCATTCTGCTGTATAATCGCAGTAGTTCTAGTTCATTGAACGGGAGAATGTAAGAATTATTCTGTTCAGCACTAGAATTTAAAGAGACGTTACAGGCTTGATAGGATCACAATTCATAGTTTTGATAAATTCACTAAAACTAAGTATTTTTTTTTACCATAAGTAAAAACTATTCTAGGGCTGCAACAAACGATTAATCTCCTAACTAATCGACTTATGAAAATAGAGTAAATTATCTGGTGATTTGATCAAATACTTTTTTATATATTTAATCTTTTTCCATAGTCGTAGCGGCAGTCCTTCCTGTCCAGTTGTAAGATGGTAAGAAGAACCCAATCGTAACAGCACGCTCGACGTATGGAAGAAAAAAAAAATATTCCTTGAATGTAAACAAAAGTATTAAGTACAAATCAAACCCTGCCCCTTTTTTCATAAGCAATTTGTGTAGTGTATGTAACTTTCGTATGTACATACGCAGATAGCGTATCTTACGTAAGTTGAGTTCTTTTCACATACAAGCGCCTGCTCAGTGATGGATGCTGCATGCGGAGCTCAAGCCCACGTCTACTTTCTCTCCCAACAAACACTACAAGCACTCTGATAAGACATGATGAGGTCAGCACAAAAGCGGGGGGGGGGGGGGGGAGAACTCCACGCAGCCCTGACCACATTAAGCTAAAATAATTTCAGGAACAAACTGCGCAAGATGAGGGTCTGGAGGCGTGAGTGTTTTTGGGCAAGAGACTGGACCTGCGTGTGGGAGGGAGTTGGGGGGGGGGAAGGGACCAGAACAAAATCGAGGCATGGCAATTCCAGATCAGAAAAGGGGAGGCAGGGAGGGTGGGGTGGTAAACCAGGACTTCAGCTTCAAGCAAAGATAAAACCACTGGTGGAACAGCTCTTGCACCCAGTGGTAGCACCCCCCCGGTCTGTGCTATAGTTATGCTACAGTTAACGGCAAACTAAATAAAGGCAAACTGGTTATGTCTCATCTAACCTAGAAGTAAATCATAGCGAGTAAATCAGCGACACGTCTTCTCCAATCCCCTACGAAGTAGCGTCTGAGGTTAACGTTTAACACAGTCCGCCTGTAAACAGTGTGTGCTCTACACAAACAGATTATCGATTAATCAGATGGTCGAATAATGAAAATCGATTATTCTCATTATCGATTAGTTGTTTCAGCCCTAAAATATTCTCACGGCCCTATAAGATTTGGACCCCCATAGTAACTCATGATGCTCCATGTACATTCGTCACTCAAGCCACCAGCAAAGGGTCTGTTTGGGAGATTATTATACACCACCCATGTTAACCAATGCTGATGACCACAACTATCATCTGTCTTAACCCCTTCTTGTCAGTGAACATATTGTACCCTGAGCAATGTTTACCTTTATGCTACAGTAGATCACCGCTCAATGGTAATTTACTTCTTGTTTATTGTACCAATTCACAATATAAACTGCTTTTTAAATAACATGATGGCGAGAAAAAAAAAGGGAAGATATGGAAAAATTTATTTTCCCACCGTTAAGCTCATTATACTTTGTACACAGCTAGCGTAGCCAAGAAAATATCTGAAAATACTGATTAATCTAATTGACTTAATTTTGGCAAACTCATACCTGGGATTATAACCTGCGAGACAGAAAGGTAATCTGTCATACAGCAAAATAAAAGCATTCCTGTTTTACTTGACAGGCTGATCACACGACAGACACAAATTGGCTGTTGCCAATTTGCCGCACATCAAAACGCATTTGGCAACAGTGATTTTGGCAGGATCCCATGAGGTTAACCAACTCATGACAGTCACTGGACCCTCTAGGGACAGTTTTTGTTGTTATGGCCATGGCTTGAAGGAGGTAAAAATGGAGATAATGTATGTGTTTGAGAGGACCTTTCCAGAATCCACATCTTACTGACATTTGCATAGGCTGTGGAGAAACAAAGGTCCTCTGTGTGACAGCACTGATCAGGTGTTTGCTATGGTAACATGTAAACAAGAAAAACCCTGCACCATGACTACTACTATGTGGAATGTCCCTTCACTACAGATGGACAGCACCAAGGCCATTTACACACCAGGGATTTTCTTGGACACACTCAGGGTTTTTCAGAGAATGGTGAAACTCTCGAGAACTTTTGGAGAAGTGAAAATTCTAGGTCAAAATAGCCAAACCAGAAAAATTCTCCCATTTATCTCCCTTTTCAAAATCAGCTATTTTGACCTAAAATTTTAAATTCTCCAAAAGTTCTACAGAGTTTCACCATTCTCTGAATAACCATTTCCCTGCTTTATTCCTGCTCTCCATCATTGGATACATTGCATAAAGCTCCAGAAAAGCTGGTAAAGGGATATACAGTTAAAATGAAATATGGATGGGATAACACCCTCCATTTTTAACCCTTTACTTGTAAACCTACCTTAAATCTAGCACTGGGCTTGCTGGGTGCTGGTCCAGACGTGACATGCTGTGATAGCATTGCATGAGAAAGTGAGAAAGGCTGTTTGTACAGCCGAAACATTGTGGCTCACCCAGTAAACTGGTTATCTACTAGAGATTGTAGTGCCAGGTTCTCCTGTCCTGTATAGCAGTGGTTCCCAACCGCGGTCCTCAAGTACCCCCAACAGGTCAGGTTTGCCAGATAGCTGAAGCTCAGCACAGGTGATATGATTTGCTGCTCAGTGATTGCAGGATTCAGTCTTCATTTCCCCACGTTTATCCTTAAAACCTGGCCTGTTAGGGGGACTTGAGGACCACGGTTGGGAACCACTGTTGTATAGTATAACTGCAGAGTCTTTTGGCCGTTCTGGAAAACCCATAAAAAACGAAATAAAAAGGTCATGATCCAGTGAAACCATTGTATCTTACGTGATGGCAGAGTGGTAATTAACCCATACGATTTTATCCCATCAAATGTATTCTGCTTATAAATACAACGTTCACTTATGTTTTTGTCGTATAGATTTAGCTGCTAGAAAGGTTTAACATCTTATTCTATCGGATGTACAGTACGCAGGCAAATTGCTCCCATTTTATACTCCTATCCTACGTCAAGAGTGGTACAGCATCTAAAAACATTTTACAGTGAGCCCTGTTCATTTACAAACAAATGACTAACAGTCAGATTGATGACAATTAATGGCTACCCAGTGGGCCCTATTCCTCTCTTGCCATTAGGGATATCGGCTAGTGCCGGTATCACCAACAGCTGGACAAACTACTCTGCTCCTGCGGCTCAGACATAGCATGTCTTTATGGTAAATGAACACTGATTCCTTAATAAAAGGAGGCGTTATTTTGTACCTAGGAGTGGAACGTCAAGCTATTCCATGGTATCTTGTTCTATTCTGAAGCTGGAACACTGACTCCCAGAACCTGTGTTAAGTGATTCAGGTTTTGCAAAATCACTTAACACCTCAAAAAGAAATATACTATAGTTGAATACTTCATACTTATTATTTAGCACACAGTTTTACACTAGTTTTGGTGTTCAATTTTATTATAAAATGATCGTGTGCTGATTTTTCCTTTACCTGTATTGAATGTGTATATTTTACATGGGTATATCATTTTTTCTCCCCTCTATTCATATGTCTGACCTTACCTGCACAGCTTTGCCGTGTCATTGTCTTTGCGCATTCAATAAAAATTGTCAAAATGTAATGAGGTTGTACGCCTGCAGGGTCAGCGCAGCATTTCGCAGAACAGACTTACAGCCATCCGTTTCCAAATCATCATGCAGAACAAGAATAAAGTTTAAGGACAGGAATAGTCTATATTTGCATAATATTTATATTTACAAAGTTAATAACATTAGGAGGTTATTGCAAACACTTCACTTTTACAAGAATGCAATAAAAACAGGGTAACATTTTAAAAACAAGATGTTAAAACCTGAATGGAAAAAAGGATTCAACTTTCTAAAACAAACACATAACCATGGAAACCAACGTGGGACTTAAAAATCAAGATGGTGGAGATTGGACATCCTTTGCAAAGGCGATTCAGTTTTGGGACTGAACATTATGTAGGTTTGGTCCAGTATCAGCTTTCTGAAGGCAAAGACGTTTGCTTTAGTTCATCTCAAAGCGAGCATGGGAGATCATTATTTAGCTTGTGCAACCAGGTCCAGATGTGCGAGTTACTGAATGAGGGTGTCCTTGCAATGTAGGATTAATTCTCTTAGGTCAATATATAAATCACCGGTAAATTTCCACGGTATCATACAGATCAGCGCTGAACAGGCTGCAGAAATCGGCAGGAAAAAATAACTTTTCTGCTTACCGTCTGGCTCCTGGAAAGTGCTTTGTTCACTAAACTAACCTGACTGAAATTCTATGACAATGGGAAACCACGAGCAGCATATTATGCTACAGATTACGGTACAGGAGATATATTCACATATTCTTTCTTTTACACCTACACAGTCTGACTAGAGGAAAGGAAGAAAACCTGTTCGTTGCTGCCGCTAGACGTATGGAAAATTAAAAAAAAAAAACCCTGTGGCGGATACACTTGCATCTCAGTATCTCATGTTCTACAATAATTCACATTCCATCGGTGCTGGCCATAATTAAATTTAACACTAAAACAGGGTAACGCATTCAATACATTCTATTGTATTGATAAATATAAATAAGGACCAGAATGATCTCCACACAGGACCAGGGTGCTCTTGGGTTTCTATATGTCCACTTCCCCAAACAAATAGATCGAAAGCCGATAGAAAACTCTGTAGAAGCTCTGCACGTTTATTGAAGTGACACAGACATCGGTGTTTTGTTATCAAGCTTGATAACACATAATCACAGCCGAAACGCTGCCGCCTCCAACACTCTAATAAATGTGCCATTTAACCAACGGCTAGGACAGCCCGGCCTTCCATCACCTTCCAATCTATAATTAAATAACAGCAAACCCCAAGCATCTGGAATTTCTAGATAAAGTTTGTTCTATACAGTGTGACCGTATAGAACAGACTTTAACAGATGCAAGTGAACCGACACCTCGGACTTCTTTGACGAAGGAAACAAGAGAATGAAAGTCCAGCTGAAGCAGCAAAAAAAAATAAAAAAAAAAAATTGACACCTAAAATGGGAAAATTGAATTCCACTGGGAAGTAACAAAAACCAAAATGCTTCAACTAATCACAAATGTAATGACTTCTCTTAGACAAAAAAAAAAAAACAAAGAAACCATGCCGGTAAAACAATCATTTTCACTGTCAGCAAAGGACACCCTTCGGTTTGGCAGATGTTCTAGTAGACGACTCCATTCAGCAGCGTCCCTACTCCGAGGGCTTTTTATGGAAGTAGGTGCAGATGTTCCTCATTGAGCGAGGAGTGGTGGGACCCTATAGAGAAAGCAGAAACTGATTTTAGAATAAACCTGACGCGTTACACCAATACAAGCGGGGGGGGGGGGGGAGAGAAGAGAGAAGAGAGAGAAGAAGAAAGAAAGAAAGAAAGAAAGAGAGAAAGAAAGAAAGAGAGAAAGAAAGAAAGAGAGAAAGAAAGAGAGAATAGACAGAAGATTTGCCCATGTATAGTTAATATTGCACAAAGTTGGCTACAAGGATTGAGTCAGAAATAGTAACACATTCCCATTGCATCGGCCGCAGCTCTATCATTTAGCAGATATTGTTAGGTTAACGTTGAAAACCTAGGTGGGAAATGCTTGACATCGTTTTTTTTTTTGCAAAAAAGTGTTTTAGAAAGCCACACATAGATTTTCCATCAATTCCTGAGCTAGGATCTAGATTATTTTTTTTTCTAGAAAAGACACATTAATACACGCATAAAGCAATAACTCCACAATTGTGGCGTAATACGTTTTCACACGTATTAATGTGAGTTTTATTTTTAGTTACTTTGCATTTCGGTCCAGAGCACTTGGAAAAGGTTTACTATGGGAAAGATGCAGTTTTCAAGCTGTGTAAAAAAAAAAAGAATAAAGTAAAAAAAGAAAAACCTAACACTCAAAATGCAGAGTCTTTCAAAAAGAAACGCTCTGGCGAACTACCGCGTCTTTTTCCATATAGTTGGGGTTATAAAATAGGGTTGGGCTGCTCTTTGTGATTGTTTTATTGTTAACCCCAACATTCTGCTCCATTTTTAGGCAATCAATTCTGCCTCTTCATTTGACGAAACGAAAAATCGGATTTATTGAGAACGAGAGTTCCTATACAACACTACTCAATCACACATCCAGTCTAATTTTTGTTCATCCTAGCCCCGGTGTGTGTTTGTCAGTCAAGCCCTGCACTAGACCAACGCACGGATACAATGTATCATTCATTATGAGAAATATAAATGCCACTAGGGCTCTTCAAATAAATGTGTCAACTAGGAGAACACTTACTGCCACAGGTGAACTTGTAATGCTCTTCCCTTGAAGCTTCTTTGTGCTGCCGTTTCTTGAAGATGGACTGTTGCCAGCTTTGCTGGGTGTAGGCCTGTCAGTCTTTAGCTTGTGTCCCAAGGCAGACAGCCAGTTCTTTTCTGGAGTGCTGTTTTCCTTATTAAGAATATCACATTTTAAACGGCTGGATATCTCCACGTTCTCCGCCTGAGATGTGCCGGCAGGATTTAAAGGCACTTTACGCTCGCAGTTCTTACCAAGGGCGGCAAGGCTTAAACACACTACAGGGCTTTCATTGCTGCCCTCAGAGGAACACAGATCCACCTTGCTCTTTTTAAAGCCAGGCTCCAGCTCGATCACGCAGTTGCAACTTCCGGAACAGTCGTGATCCGCATATTCCGAACTGGTCTCGAGCCGCCTTTTGACCCGCTTCTCAAGATGCTGCGGCGGGCTTCTACAGCTCATGACTGTTGTGTATTGTTCCACAGGAGTGAAGGCTTTGCGTGGCGAGGGTGTTTTTGTGTCTGTTCCCGGGGTGCTAGACTTCGGTGTGCGGGTTACCCAGGCTTTAATAGAAATCTTGGTGGTGGAAGACTGCTTCGGAGAGAAGGTGCTCGCTCTCTGCCTTCTGGGAGTCTGCAAATTCGGAAGTGGAATGACAGACGCGGCTGTGATAGAAGGCATGGGAAGATCTCCAGTATAACTCGGGGCACAGGTAGCTGCTGTTGGGGAGGTAATCATGAGATTCCTGTGTACGGTGTTTGATTTGCCAGGTGTACAGAGTTTGGACAAAACTGAAAAGTAAAAAAAGGTTTTTTTTGTTTTGTTTTTTTTAATTATACAACCCAAACAAAACCAACAGATAAAAACAAAAACACAAATAACTGGAAAAGAAATGTTGGTGGTTTTCTTGTTTTTGTTACTACTTTTCATCTTTTAAATCTTGAGGAATAACAAGAAATAAATAGAATACTATAGCCAATTAAGGACTTTAAAACCAATGGGTCCCGGAAGCATCAATTTAAGGGTTTGGCATTTTGTATATGTAAAATACAGATGAAAGCTGTATTTTTTAACCCCTCCACAGACGTTTTCCCAATGTAAGGAGTGATATTTATTTATCAGTAGCAGAGACTGAGGATTTTCGTCAGGAAAGAGAATGGGTATTCTTAAATGAAGCTATGACAACAGAAAACGCTACAATGTATATACAGAAAATGAATGAAACCTTATGAAAGAAGTGTCCTTGCACATATAAATATGTCCCTCAGCAACCAGCACGTCCGATTTGTAACCTTGGCACTATATATATTGCAATAATCATCATAAGAAGCGTACATCTGCTTTGAATGGGAAAGAAAAGTCTGCCGTCTATAAATGGATTGGTCTATACTTCTGCTTTCAGACTGGAATGACCTTAAAGGAGAGCTCGAGCACTTCAGACAAGTAGTAAGCATTTCTGTTGGAAATATGTGCAAAGCATCTAGGCAACGTCATTATTTTCCTTCCTGTTTTGCATTTCCAAGTTCAAGCTAACCACCAGGTCGCTGCTCTACAAATCAAGGAAAGACAACCCGATCCCACGCAGACGCCACCAGCGAGTGTCCTTGGGCAAGACACCCAACAACATGGATGCGCCTACCTCAAAAAATACTTGTACTAGATTGTAAATTCCCTTGAGAAAAGGGTCCCCCTGAATCAGGCCGTATCAACCATGTGTGGTATTCCAATGTATCAACTCCTTGTACACTGATCTTGTAAAGCGCTGCGGAAATTGTGGTGCTGTGTAAATAACCTTGGTCAAGCCAGGTTTCACAGTCTCTGTAATATTCCATTAGGAGATTGACATCGCATTGGTCATAAAAGATCGATGCAATAGCTCATCCCTTGATAAAATACATGTATCAGTCTCTACATACATGGCCCCAGCAGTGGGTCCACCATGCTTGGCTCTCAGGGACGTCTACAATAAAAAGGTACACAGAATGAGCCGAGGGCTGTCCTGCAGTTTGTTTCTTCCTCTCTGTAGTCACTCACAGCAGCGACATGCCACCACTATGAGTCTTAAAAAATAAAATCAACACATATTATAGGGAGTGATTTCCAATCAAATGAGGCCAACTCAGCTTGGCCATGCCACGTGCCCTTTACAGAAGTATAGTCAGACAGGACAAACATGTTCATGGCAAAATTTTAGGCAACATAGAAAGCTAATAAATAAATACGAAGCCTCTTGAATGAAACCTTTGTGCATTTGTCCTATTTTTATGCCAAGCAGCTCATATTCACAACCATACCATACAAACTATGAGTGTTTCTGCTGGTCTGAAACTGGCAACTCGCTTGTTATTTCCCCATATATGGGGGAAGTAAAGAATAGTCCCTCAAACAAGAAGGATATAGCGACTCCTAATTACCAAATTTTCCTATTATATTGACGGAAAGTTTGGATTTTAATAAGGACTCGGAGGCGAGTATTTGCAATCCCTTTCTTTATTGCACCCACAGCAGTAAAGAACAGTGACAATAAAGAACAAGAAAAAACAAGAAAACAAGCCCCCAATGTGGGGTACCCTCCCAATCTGTAAGCCCCGCCCCCAAGTCTATAAATGGTCTGGGCTGGAGCAGTCACACCCTGTTTCTTTACTGCTCCTGCTACAGACCAGATAAGTATCTCTCCTTTTACTTTCTGGTAGTTATTTAACTGTACTTGCGCACAATTTTCATGCTGTTAATTCTTACCAGAGTGATTGTCGGGTTTCGCTTGGCAAGCCCAGCCAATCGTGTCGGCTTTGTCGGTCTTGGAATTTCGGTTTAGCCTCCATAGCCTGACAGTGTTGTCATCAGAGCAGGTTGCGATCTAAATGTGGGACAGTTAGCAGACATAACTGTTAAAATATAATCACAACTTTAAACCCACCCCAATAATTGCACAGCCTTATTTTGCTCATTTGGTACTTTTAGAACCAAAGCAATTTTGGCATTTTACCGTGTGAGCGTTTTCAACCATTCGATCTTTTTAATTTACTGCACCACCACATATTATATACTGGTAGGGTATGCCCCGATCATGGTTTTCTGTGTCCCAAGTCCAAGTCATTCAATACTGGGCGTCTGCCAATACCCAGTCCTGACCAATACTTTTACAGGGATGAGGTCAGGATCAAATAAGGCGATATTAAAGAGTCCAAGCCACGCTCTTCATTTTGCACACATTCATTTCAGTTTGCCTCTAGCTTATTATAGTGACACACGTCAAAGGGGCGCTCTGTCTCTAGTGCAGGAAACAAAAAAAGTCTTCCATAGTTTCACAGGCTGGAGGGGAGAAAAAAAAAAAAAAAAACACGTGTGTCCATCGAGTTCAGCCTTTTACACTGCAGCTGATCCATAAAAAGGCAAACTCCCCGGTCTGAAACGCTTGCCAAATTCTACTAGTTTTTGTCATTATAGTCTGTGCGCCTAAAGGGAAACACTTTAAAGTAAGTAAGTGTTGTCCTGAGTTACAGGTTGCATCTTATGCTCCGGATCCCAGTTTACGTTTCTGGAAATTATTTTTGAGAACGTTAAGTGGTAGCTACGATGCACATTGATCACTATGGCTGTCAATGCGATCACTGTGCCGGGACATTACATTTCCTGGTGGTGGTACTTCTCGGATGGTGAGGCACTCCGTAACAGCATCAACCTAGCCCATTATTGATCCTGTGGCTGCAGGGCGCAGTTTAAGCCACATGATGGAATAGTTGTCGTGAGTCCTTCGCTGTGGGACACCCAAGAATAATTCTGTCATGCGGCAGAAAGGCTTAATATTATGAGATCAGCAGTCTAAAAAAATCCCTGTGATAATAATATCAAAACATTACATGTACAGGGATGACTCTGGACAGTTTCTGCACACAAGACTTTTTTTTTTTCCTTTCGTAAAACGTTGAGGAATGCTGCCAAACGCGTCTGGTATCACCTCCTGCAATTTGCATAGAGGGCATAAAACCCAATAAAAGCAAATTATGTGAGGAAATAAATCAACACAGAGACTTAAATTTTGGCAGAAACCTTGTATGGTTCTCAAGCATAAAACTATTTGAGCGAAAAAGATTTCCCTTTAAATCAGAAATCCTAGCAAATGCATCGGTAAAGTAGCCCACGGGAACTGGAATGGGGTTTGCCGGATATCGGACCATGCTAGGATAAGAAGTATTCTTCGGAGAATTCCTGACAGATTACAACTTTCCAGAACGGATTCTTTGGCATTTCGACCAGTAAAAGCAGAGCCTACAAGGACTTTCTTTTTAGAAATCATGGTTTACTCAGATTTCAGACTAGAGGATAGCACAGGACGGGGCCGCAGACTGTCCGATAACATGGTTCATGGGAATCCATGAGGTCTTTCATGATATTGGGGGCAGAGATAGCAAGGACCAATTAAAATACAGAGAGCAGGAGAGGCAAATGGGAAAACATGGACAGTGTATCAATAACAGCATCAGAATATTCTAAAACGAAATACCTTGGTGAAGTCTGACTGGCACCAGGTAACAGATGTAACTTCTTGGCTATGTCCCTGCAACGTTACAGGAGGCGCCTGGGGATCACACACCTGGAAACAATGTAAAAAAAAATTGATCAATGGAGGAGATAAGTCACACAGGTGGGAATAGGGGAGATTTCTAAAAGATATTGGAAATCGCCGCTCAACATTATTGATTTACTGCACAAAGCAAGATAACTGCGTGCTTTAATGTACTTCAAAATGTAAACATTAAGACTGGGGTGGAATGTGGGTGAGCCTCGTTGGGCTGGGGGGTTTTCCAAACCAATGTTTAAAAAAATTGTGTACATTAATCCTGGTAAGTTCTACTTCTCTGCTTTTGTCACACAGCTGACCTGGACTTGTTTTAACAACCTTATCGAATTGATGTAAGATTTTGTTCAAAGTGTAAATAGTAAAAATCTCCGCACACCAAAAGGGCAGCACTCAATCTGAACATACAAAATCGCATAACAGTTCCACCGACACCAATATACAAAATGATATAGATATATATATACACCCACCAACACTGCCTGGCAAAAAGTCTCACCCTTTAATACTCCATTGGACCACCTTTTGCTGTGGTAGCATACAAATTAGGCTAGGGTCACACAAACGCAATCTGTGTGGACTGTGTGTCCGTGCACAACGGACGACGTACGTACTTACTTCTTACTGACTGACAGATAGGGTAGTGGCCACATGGTCATTCTTTGTGACTGACTTTTTTTGACTGATGTAGATGGGAAATAAAATATGAAAAACCATTTTGTCCGTCAAAAATGCAGTCCGTCTGACTACGTTCCATCACTCACGCACAAAGCTATGCGGACTCCGCACATCAGTTCTAGCGGTTTTACGTTCTTGCCTAACTTGCATCCGTTTGCCGCGTCCGTTGTGCAGAAGTACTTCGTGTGTGGGTCTCTATTGATCATAATTGTATGCTACCACGGATGTTAAAATGTGCGGCAACATGGACGTGATCACTGCGCTCGTCTGACCCAAGCCTAAATGTTATGACATTGCATAATCTTATTTCCGTCCAATGTCACCACATTTATTTGCGTCCAGAGTGGCATTAATTTGTGGCCAATATCTTGTATTGATGATGGGAGAGTCGCAGCGCTGCGTAAAGTCTTCTCCAGCACATTATCCCAAAGATTCTCAATGGGGTTAAGGTCTGGACTGTGTGGTGACCAATCCATGTGTGAAAATGATGTCTCATGCTCCCTGAACCACTCTTGCACAATTTGAGCCCGATTAATCCTGGCATTGCCATCTTGGAATATGCCCGCTGTGCCATCAGGGGAGAAAAAAAACATTGATGGAAAAACCTGCTCATTCAATATATTCAGGGAGTCACATAATGTTGCTGAACCTGGACCTGACCAACTGAAACAAACCCAAATCATAACAGGCTTGTACAGAAGGTGGTGACATTTTTATGGCCAGGCAGTATGTATGATATAGATATATATATATCAAAACAAAACACCCTGGTGAGTTTAATCACCCAGAGCTTAAAAGAAAATAAATAATACATAACCAAGCACTTTAACTTGGGCTCTTTTGGTTGCGACGCTGAGAAGGTTCACTGCCCACATCTTCCTATTCAAATTATGTGTTTACCAAAACCTGTTTCACTAGAACGAAAACCACGAGTGATTTATGAAACCACTACAAAAACATGACAAGCTGGTCACGGTTCAAACAGCAAACCAGGCTCTGTCCTACATTCGCTCGTCGTTCAGTCGACTCCAGGTGCAGCAGATTAAAAACGCTCATAGATGAGTAGAATGTGAAAAACCATGAGCGCTGCAGGACGAAAGTCAGATTATCAGTAGCAGTGATCCGCTGCCGTCTATTGATACTGCAACATATTTATATTACGCACGCATGAAACCTTACAGTCTGAAGCCACTTTACAGTACGAGAGCAACCGGCAAACCACATGTGTATTACCTGCCGACACAACCGCAACCCTGAAAAATGTGACTGAAACCGGAAGCTTGAACACGCAGAGTGAACAGAATATCACATTTATTATCAATATCTCCTGTCTGCTTTATTATCTTGTACAAGATGCACGGGACAATATATTTTGTCTTTGGGGAGAAAGAAGACGCTGTCTTTTCATCAGAGGATGAGCCCACATATTAAAGATTATTAATTTATTCAGGGTCTTGGTTTATTGAAGTTTACACAGAATTTGCAGGTTGGGAAGATAGGTGAATGGGTATTTTACCAGTAAGCATTCCCTTCCATTTTATATGTATATATTAACCTGGTTTAGGTATCCTGGTTATAGATTGGACTCGCCGGAAGCTGTCTATAGATCAGAACTTCTAGGGTAGGGCTTTCATTTGGCCGAGCACTGAATTGAGCTCTGCTGAGAATGTATTCACACTGTACCAAACCCCACCTTTATTTAATGAGAGAAAAACACAGCCTAGAGGGAAAAAAATGCAAAACACTAATAAAACGAGCAAGAAAAACCTTAAACCCAGCCAAATCGCATTATCACCATACTGACATCTGAGAACAGCTGTCCATTATCTACTACTAGATCCAGGTTACCATTATTGCAAAAATATGCAGAATATGATTTAGTGTTACATATATATATATATATATATATATAATTCTAGATTGTAAATTCCCATGGGAATAGGGCCCTCGTTTCCGCCTGTACTGGTTTGTCAAAATGTTGTTCAATGTATTGTAACCCTGTCTATGTTGTGCCCATTGTACAGCGCTGTGGAATATGCTGGCGCTTTATAAATAAAACATAGAAGCATAGAAAATGTCGGCAGATAAGACCCTTTCGGCCCATCTAGTCTGCCCAATAAAGAATAATAAGTGTAAATATAGTGCGTATATAGAGTTATACAGTCAAACAAATCCTGCTACAATGTTTAAACCTAGCGTCTTCCTTTCTCCATTACAAGCAGATCTCCCTCTTGGTGAAGCAATGTGCAGCTTGACACATGGACCAGCCCCCTTAATTGACTTGTGATTGCCATTACGTGCAATTAAAGTGTGGGATGGGAAAAAGGAAAAGAAAAAAAAGTGCTATGCAGCTGAGAAACCAGCCTTCAGTTGCTAGGTTATTTATCAGAGTTCTGCAAACATGCCTGACTTCATCCAAGGCTCTGCATCGCTCTGCACCAGCAAAGCCATTGTAATAGTTGTTTAACTACATGAATGCTGCACGCAGGGCATCATTACCACCACACACATACACAACACCAGTTCATCTTTACAGCAAGAGTAACAGTAACAGTTCAGATCTCAAAGTGGATTTTAAAGACTGGCACCAAGCCAAGGACTCTATTCCACAACTGGTGTAAACTTAGCCAGGGCTGTGGTAAATTTTCCAGAGTCAAAGTCTACGCTGAGTTCACAACAGCTCTGGTTACAGTTTACACCGTGGTTGAAATGCAGCCCCGGGTTTACACGGCACCCATCGTGCTCGATGCATGACAACCCAGTTCTGCAAACATGATCAGCAATGCTGGTGGAACAATAATGTAACCACGGTAAACAAGACCTGTGAAAGCAGACTAGCAACCAGCTCTAAGGGACGGCAACAGAATGGGGACTCTGTTACGTTCCACATGAACTGCCACAAGCAAAGGGATTGGAGACGTCAGCAGATTCACGTCTCGTGCTACACTGTAAGTCACATGTTTAGCTGTCAGCGTGGCATTTGACAAACTACATCAGCGTACAAATACTTACCGGACAGGAACATATGGCACATATAGCATGCAGTGATAACGCGGGGCGCTGGGGTAGGATATATAGGATTTACTGCAGGAGTTCAAAATCCGGGTAATTGTAATAAAATATAGGAACTATGAAATGTCGTTTGATGGACATATTGTCATTATGATTTCAGCAACATTTAGCCTAACTCATGCATAAAGCCACGCTAACGTTTTCAACTTCAAAGAGATAAAAGAAAGGCTGTTGCAGAACGACGACGCTGCACCATACTACCGACGCAGACGATGCAGACCATGGATTATATCCGACTTATGGACAAACTGTCAGCTATTCATCACACTATCAGGGTTATTCAGAGAGAGGTGAAAACCAGGAGAAGTGAAAATTCTAGGTCAAAACAGCTGATTTGGAAAGTGAGATAAATGGGAGAATTTTTCTGGTTTGGCTATTTTGACCTAGAATTTTCACTTCTCCGGTCATTCTCCTGAGTTTCACCTCTTCCTGAATAACCCCGTATGCCTTGGTTTCAAAAGATTTGGGAGGCATGGGAGTCGTTTGAGGGGTGGTGTATTGCGGTGATTGATTCTGCTGTTTGCAGGTTATGGGAGGGACGCCTGTTTTCAGGGATGTAGGTATGTGCTGCACGGTTTGAATTGGAGAGGTCTGATTGCTTGTGGTGGCGTGCCGGTGGATTTGACACCCCCATCTTTTCTTCTGTCCTCCAGCTTCGGTTTTCTATTGCTTCTGTAGTTTCCCCTGGAGAGGTTTTGCTTCAAAATGGGGGGTGGGGTGGGCCGAGGCTACTCTACTGCAACTGTTTATTTTTTCTTCTTTCTGTGATTGCTTGTTCTACATTAAAGTCTTAAATGAAAAGGTTGTATATAATAGAAAGGATACGAGACCCCTGTCAAAATAAAAGGGAGAGATCCTACTGTTCATTTAAAACACGGTCCCGCAGATACAACCGTTCAGAAGATCTCATTTTATGTAAAGTTACCATGGAAGAATGACAAAAACACACACAGAACAAACCATGAATTAAACACAAAATTATTCTCTCTGCACCCCTGGTTAACGTGCATTTTATTTTGCACGTGCAGTCTGATGTACCTGCCATATGTATGCGTTGTGATCACTAGATCCGCTCAGGAGAAAACGGCCGTCTGGGCTGATACTGGACTTTATATAAAAAGTTGAATTTTGATGACCACTGAAGACCGCCACTAAAATAAGCAAAGAAATAAGAACGTCACGTAAAAACAGAAATTTTCTTATCGTAAACTATCCTTTTCTCGAATTAAAGCAGCAGTACCAGATGGGGATCCGGCCTTCCTGAGGACCAGCAGTCACCTATGAAAGAGATGCATTAAAAGTTCTGGCTTTTTCCCTAGGAGTCCAGTTCCCGGGCCCAACATCCTCATACAGCCGGGCCCAACATCCTCATACAGCCGGGCCCAACATCCTCATACAGCCGGGCCCAACATCCTCATACAGCCGGGCCCAACATCCTCATACAGCCGGGCCCAACATCCTCATACAGCCGGGCCCAACATCCTCATACAGCCGGGCCCAACATCCTCATACAGCCGGGCCCAACATCCTCATAAAGCCGGGCCCAACATCCTCATAAAGCCGGGCCCAACATCCTCATAAAGCCGGGCCCAACATCCTCAAAGCCAGACCCAACCGAAGATCTCCAGTTCAGTAAAAAAAGAGACAGGAACCACAATAATATAAAAAAGTAATGGGAGGGTTACGTATTGGACATTACACTGAAGATGGTTCCACAGCCAAAACATTTTGTTTGATGCTCATCTAATGTAGTAACCCTTTGCCGCTGGGCGGGTTGTGCCTGGCAACTGGGCTTTAACGTACTAGTATGCCCCACTTGCCGGAAGCTGTGGCATGCCCTCCTCTGGCTCACATCATTGGTGGCAGCCAATGGCCTGTGGCGACTGGGGGGCAGCACAAAGAATGCCCATTGAAGCTAGCGGGGGTTATTATGCCACCCCGCTGCTTAATGGCCCAACCACCACAGGGATGGCATGGTACGCCCCGCGGCGGGAAAGGGTTAAAACACAAGTGACACTAGTGCACCTTTTGAAGAAACACATCGCTGTCTCTATTTTTTCTACGAGGTTTCTGCAGGTTTCCTTCGCCTGAGGATGTTGGTGGTGAGACGCTGCAGCTTGTTCAGCCTAAACATTATCCTGTAGTGGGAGTTTTTGTTAACCCCCCCTCCACAACTATTCTAGAAAAAGAAAAGTGTGGAACAACCGTCATGATACAAAAAACAGGATGAAAGCCACAAAGGAGAAGAAAGTTCACGGCCAGAAAGCCAAATAGACACCCCCCCACCCCTCACCAAAAAAAAATAAAAAGATGCACCCCCATCAGGATTCAGATTAAGGAGGGACACACACACACTACAGAGGAACACAGCCGTGCATCAGCACGTGAAAAGGGAAACAAGCAACCTGTGCTTCTCAACCTTCTGCTCAGGATGAAAACTGCAGTGTGTCCCTTAACGCCGAGCATTCACCACAAGGTGACCTACCTGTCTGAGGACACACAAGGGGAACCCAGCTTAGATCTGAAGACAGGCAAGAGAACAGGAGATGGCAGGTTGGGCCTGGCTTTAAGAGGATGTTAATCTCGGGGGCTGGACCCCTAGGGAGGAAGGGGATGGGCCAGAACTTTTTATGCACATCTTTTGTAGGTGACCGCCTATCCTGGGGAAGGCCGGACCCCCATCTGGTACTGCTGCTTTATGGGAAAAAAGATGGTTTCATTAAAAAAGTGAATAAGCCCTGTTCCCACCACGAGTCAGCTTTATTGTTAAAAGGGGATTATTGCAGTTCCTTTTAATACCTTTTAGATTAGACTAACAAGGATTTGCAGGGACGAGCTTTCCAGCGTTCACCACTTCAAGTCTAAAAAAGCATTTCTGAGCAAAAGTGAAACGAGCTAAAATATCCGTAATACAGCAGTTGAAGCAACAATAAAATATTCAAAAAGGTAATTTTCTTTTGTTGCTTTAACCTCTGTATTACAGCTACCTTAGCTTGTTTCACTTCTGCTCAGAAATGCTTCAGACGCGACGAATGGAGGAGCGCGTGAAAGCTCGTCGTACAACCAATCCTCGATAACCCAACAAAAAAGGTATTTAAATAAACTGCAATACTTCCTTAGTTCACATCTACATTACTGAACTAATATGGAATCAGATACATCACGATTCGTTAAAAAGGAACACGGTAATACATTGCTAAATTGGGTTAATTAGCAGCGCAAACTGAATTACAAGGGAGGTATAAGCTTAACCCTTTCACTGCTGAGGACGTGTGGGAACGTCTTCATTGACTCCTAAGGAAAGATAGGGAGTTCCTTTGAACCCCGATATCTCCCAACTGTTGGCAGCTAGCAGGGTCATGTTTGGTATCATTAGAAAGGCCAGAGCATGGCCTTTCTAATGATTCCAAACATAACCTTGTTTAAAGTAAAGAAAAAAAATAAGAAAAATGTGTTTTTTAAGACGTGAAATGGCTCAGCAGTGAAGGGGTTAATGCAGAGATTGTGAGAAATCAAGTTAAATGAGCCTCGCCTATTAAAACACACACACACACACACACAGGAAGAGGTAAAGAAGAACACGGTCATAAAACAAAGTAGTAAGTTGGCTGCATTTTACATGTTCTGCCCAGCAAAGGAATTTCTGTATCATCATTAAACACAGTCAGAGTTCACAGCTACACATTCCTGCAGAGCCTGGATACCAAACAGAGCGGATACTCCCCCACCGGTACATTGGAAGACAGTGTCAAGGCTACGCGCTGCAATCAGGTGAGATTCACAAAGAGTGAAGCGCCCTCTGCTGTCCTAGACAGGATTGCACACCGAACAAGACTAGCAGGTCTGTTCACCAAAAGGTGAAACTCAGGAGAACGACTGGAGATGTGAAAATTCTAGATCAAAATAGCCAAACTAGAAAAATTCTAGCATTTATCTCACTTTCCAAATTGTTCTCTTCTTCTGTCAATTCTCCTGAGTTTCACCTTTTAATGAATAGGCCTGCATGGATTTTTGGCTCCCAAATGCCATAATTAAAAGTAGCATCATGGGAGGCAAGTGTGGGGAAAGGGTCTTAGAACATTTCAAAATGGGGTAATTAATGTCCTCAGGAGCCCTTATTTTTAAGTAGTCCTTGCATTTCAATGTGGGGAGTCACCAAGATTGCACCAACACCAATCCCATAACTCTCTCAGGCTATAAACTCCGGCCAAGGAGGAGGCAGCCAGTCTGTAAACATTATCTGATCATTCAGGATATGATTAATGCTAAGTATCAATTACCAGCTTTCTTATGACTGATAAAGACCACCAAGGAGGACTCCACACACATATATATATATATATATATAGAGCAGCGTTTCCCAACCTTATCCTCATTAACCAATAACAGACCAGGTTTTAAGAATCACCTTGGGGAAATGCAGACTGAATCCTGCAGTCACTGAGCAACAAATCATATCACCTGTGCTTCACATATCTGGCAAACCTGACCTGAGGACCAGGGTTGAGAAACGCCACTGCTATAGAGGAATTCACCAAGATATATCCATAGTATTTGGTTGTTTTCCCTGGTACAAAATAATCATATGTGTGCATTGTATATGATTATACAAAGGATTCCAATACTTGTGTAGATTTCAAGCGAGATGAAGCGAACGCCAAGGTCATTAGCATTTTATGGGCCTATCCACAGCTGTTTTTTAGGGTTTCTGCACCACTTCTGCAATGCTGGGGCAATATACAGGTCTTTACCACCTGTAATATCCAAGCGTGCCTCATCTGGATCCGCGGGGCTTCTCATTACTGGCATGCCCGCACACAATCCTCAGAGGTGGAACAGTAAAGACACTTCAGAGTGCTTAGGATGGGCCACTATATGGACCAGAAACGGATTAAAAGCAGAAAGATAAGGCAGCCTCACCTGGGTCAGTCCTCAGCCCTAACGCGTTAAACATATAGATATTGTCATCGGTACAGTTTGCATACAAGTTGCTTCCTGTTGGATCCAATACAAGGCTTGAATAACCTGAAAGTGGAAAAAGAATATTTATTTTAACCCCAAATGCGTAACCTTGTATAAACAGGCTGTAAAAAATAAATCAAGATGTTGCAAAAAAACACAGACATTGGTTTGATTCAATCGGTACTGAAACAGCATGCAAACTACTGGATTCCCCTGTGTGTAAAAAATAAAACTTAAATATGTATTCACAAGTGAACGCACCAATATTAGCCAAAAGGCTTCATTCCCTAACAAAGATCCCGAGGTGTGAAACCTTTTGCGTCCGGATAGATATATATATATATATATATAAAAAAAAGCATTGCATTGAGTATGCGCGCACACACACACACTGAAAGAAAATATAAAAAAATAAAATAATAAAAATAATCACACACAAATAAATATATATTGAAAAGAGAATCCATAAAGAAGCCGCACATACCTAATTTGCGTGTACTACTTCCAGGATACGGAAAGAGTTTGGCCGGCACTGGATCCTGTTTGTACGTACTGTAATTTTTTCTCAAATCCCACACTTTAATGATGCTACGTGACACAACAACAAAAATAAACATTGCCATAAGTAAACTGTGGAAAATACATCCAAAGACCTTAAACTGAACCGGTCGCGCACTAAACATTTACGCAAGATCAATAGTGTGTAGGAATAAGCTGCATATTAAATTTATAATATTTTAATTCTCATCTTTGAATGTTACATAACCAAAACATGTCAATAAAAGGAAACCACAAAAAACAACGCACTGTCATTAATAGATCTGCAAGCTCCATACATACATGGTCTTGCTTTTTAAGGCGTTTCCTCACGTTTTGCAATAATAGTGCACTTTAAAAGGGGAATCAATTTAAGCCCAATAACACTGTAGTAGATCTGGACCATTACTGTACTTACCCATCGACAGCTCCAGCAGAGATAACCGTGTGCTCATCCTGGAAAATTACCACTGTAACACTTTGCTGAGAGTCCTAGAACACAGAAGCCACCAGTTACAGTTACGAGCATTTATAAAAGAGCCAACAGATTCCTTAGCGCTGTACAATGGGAGACAGAATAATAAATATACATACACTTTACACACACGGAACAGTAGGAGGGAAGAACCCTGCTCGAGAGCTTACAATCTAAAAAGTGAGGGGTGACACAGAAGCGACCACATATTATAGCGCAGAGGCACGGCGCTAGACCATACTTCCACAAAAGGTCAGTAACGTCAATGTGCCTCGGGTAAGGGCAGCAAGCCAAAAAGACCAAACAAGGGGTGTATTTGGTGCTATAGGTACAGCCCACCGAAACAAGCTAACAAACATAATCAAAGAGGTGGTGTCACTATTGATCGCACTCCATGAATTGGTGTAGTATAAAAAGCAGCAAGCCACCTGCTCCATTAAAAGGTGGGCATATATATGATTAATATACGATTGCTGCTATGTGCAGCAATACTTTTCAGCTAGCTGCACCAAGACCATCCAAAATTAAGCATTTTGGGGAACAAAAAGATCAACAGTTTGCCC
This sequence comes from Leptobrachium leishanense, assembly GCA_009667805.1. NCBI lineage: Eukaryota > Metazoa > Chordata > Amphibia > Anura > Megophryidae > Leptobrachium > Leptobrachium leishanense. The sequence goes on from CM019066.1 coordinate 338,233,206, forward strand.
GTTTCAGTAGTTTAGGAGGAAGCTGCAAACCGGAGCTTGATAATTACTATAGAACTTTAGGTCCGGAAACATTTATTTTTCACCAAGGAAAGAGTTAATCATACCAGATGACCAATTCTCAAGCATACAATAAGCTAATCCCTTGCAAATATTCATGGACACACACACACTGCAAATTTTCCCTCTGCTGCTCAGTTTTGACAAAGGTGATGAGTGATAGGAAACCAGAAGTTGCTGCCATCTGTACCTGGTATATCACCAAGAACACGGCAGATTCTAGGTCCCTTACATTGCCAGGATGTGATTTCTCCTGGGTAGTGCAAGTCAAGATGCTGCATGGGTGAAAGGGACCTTTTAAGCGGTCTTACAAAAAAATGCAAAGACAATGAACCCATCACCAGTCCATGGTGACTATTGTATACATATATTCTGATTTTCCTTGACTGACCGGGACCAGGCCCAACAACAACCTGGCAAAGGAAAATTAATCCAGCCTTGCTGTACACGATATCCTTATACATATATATATATATATATATATATTTATTTACCACAGAAGGAGCAAGACCTCTGACAGCTGGCTTCTTCTTCTTAATTTTGGATGGGGTTTGCTTCTCCAGAGAATTATGAGCCCCTGTAATCTGTTTAACCGATCTGTAACATCCATCTAAAAAAATAAATAAAAAAAAAGGAACAAAACGTGTTTACATGTTACATTGTTACTTCTGACTTTTATAGCAATTTTGCATTTTTCATCACTGTGAAACCGGTCAGGATCAAACCATAGTATATAATGTTACACATCGTACATTCTGAAATTTGTTTCAAGGTAGCTAGGCTCTGCGTTTTGGCCTATGCAAATGCAGCCATAAGACCTTTTATTTGAGTAGAGGAGGCAAAATGTTTTTTAGCAAAACTGTTTCCACTTTTTTTTTTATAGAATCCTTTAAATAAGCTTTGAACAGGATAACCTAGGGTGGCGATGGTGAACTTTTGCACCCCAGATATTTCAGAACTACATGTCCCATGATGCTTAGTCACACAGATGGCTGAGCGTCATGGGACATGTATTTCAGAAACACCTGGGATGTCAAGTTTTGCCATCACTGTCCTAGGATTAATAGAGGGAGATTGAATCCTTCCTGCCCCCCATTAACCATTTCTTTTCTTCTTTAAACTGATCTAGAATCCAGCACCTCTCTTCCATCGTACTGGTCTGAACGTGACATGCTGCTACTTCCTGTAAGCTGCAACATGTCATGTGACTGTGTGGAGGAAGTCAATCCAATGGCTCTCAACACAGAGCATTGCGATGCATTGGTGGTAGCTTGTTCAAAGGGTCCTCCGCTCCCTGAATCTGACTTCTACAGTACGGCCAGAGTCATTTGACAGGAAAGCGTAACGAGGATAAGCAACGACCCTGACAGCACAATTGTGCGATGTACAAATTTTACAGAAATCACGTTCAACCGATGTAGCCAAAATATATTTTTCAATCTCGTCAGGCTTGGATACATTTTAGATTTCCACTGTGCACTCACGAGAATTAAATTTCTAGTGAGCATCTCCCACAATGTTAGGTCTCACGGCTTAAATTATTTTTTCCATAGCATGTCTAACAAACCCAAGCGCACAGATCGGCTTTAACACGATAACGATGTTACCTTTCTTGCTGCATCTAGTATCCCAGATCATTATGTTTCCGTCTCTCCCACCAGTTCCAAACACAGCTGTACAGAAGATAAAAATGTTGGAAAGCCATGGCTTGAGACAGAATACAGATATACATTTTTATTATGGTTTATGATCACAAAAAGGAAAAAAAAACAACACACCACTGATAAACAAGAAGCGAAATCATGAACATTTTCTACTTTAAAACAGGACCAGCCATCCCTGCTTTAAGCTGAACGCAGAGGTGTTCAGAGTTATAAGATTTGTGCATGTATGTGTAAATATACACACACACACACACCCCCCATTCACTGTTTATTCTATAAAGCCTACAGTTAATAAGTTATGCATAGAAACAAAATAGGGGGAATAACTAGACTATGAAAGATTTGGAATAGTAACAGCACTTAGGGCCTTATTCAGAATAATAAGTCAAATAATGCCAGAGCGCCGGATAGTGCGAGCGACGCTCTGTGTGCGCCGGTGCCGCTACCAGCTAAAATCCCCGATGTATGCGAAAATCTGCCACGAGCGTCGGGCTGTGCAAGCGACTCTCTGCGCATGCGCCACTGGAAGGGAATCCCTAGACACGAGCACACAAAGCCAGAGGCATTATTTGACCCCTCAGATAATGCTTCGCGCATTCTGCTTGTGCCGACACCGAGGAGGAGAAAAAGGTTTGTTCTTAGGGTTTTCTCAAGCTCAATTTAAATAAAGTTACTATAGTTTGAATGCACGATGGGTCCGATAATGCCTCTGGCTTTGTGTGCTGGTGTCTAAGGATTCCCTTCCAGTGGCGCATGCGCAGAGTGTCGCTTTGCACAAGCAGTCGCTCGTGGACGATTTTCACATACGTCATGGATGCTAGCTGGTAGCGGTACATGCGCAGAGCATCGCTTGCATTATTCGACGGAACGCAGGCATTGCAAACACCAGCATGCAAATGCTTCACAAGAAAAATCAAAATGCGCTGATGTTGTACGGAGCGTCTCCTGCGACTGTATTTTTCTTGTGAAGCATTGGCATGTTGCAGTTTGCAACAGTGATTTTCGCCGTTAAAACCCCCTTAAGACCAGAATCTGTACTCTATGAACATCCATGGAACATGAATGAAGCGAAACAACATTGGGCCAAAATACAATGTTAGCAGTAAAACGCGGGCGCAAGGGAGGAAAAACTGCGCCCGCAGTCTACCCCCTTGCACCAACTTTTTAACGCTGGATTACAATGCAGGCGCAATAAATGCTGCCTGCATTGTTACCGCACGTTGAAATCAGGGATGCTCGCGGCAGCGTTGAGCACAGCCGCGAGCATCCACTTGATGGAGTCCATTGAGTTCCCCCTGCCGTTCACATGACCAGCCGGATCTCACCTTTCGAGATCTGACTGGTCGGCGTAGTGATACGCAGGGAGAGACTGGGGGACTCCCCCACCCCCACGTCTTTCCCTGCTCTCGCCAGACCGAGGAGGCTGACGGAACCGCGGTCCTCGCCGCAGGACAGAGGGTGAATATGTAATTTTTTCATTTTTCAGGCTGGTGTTAACACCAAGGCCTGGCTGTGGTTAACTTTTTGCTAACCACAGCCAGACGTTAATCAGCGCTGGGACTTTGCGCTCCCCATGTTAAGTATAGGGAGCACAAAGTACAGTAACCTCGCGCTGAAATCGCAAGGTACCAAACGCAAACGGGTTACTTAACCCGTTTGCGTTTGGATTGTAATATGTGGTAGACACCGCAGCAAACGATAATGCTCAAACAAGTGAGCGTTAACGTTTGCGTGAAGATTGTAAATGTAGCCCATCTTATTTTGCTGCTCTCAAACAACTCGAGGGGAAGAAAAAAAACACAAAACCTAAATTTAAACAAATAGCTGTATACCATGCACAAGATAAAAACATACCTGTTTCAAACTTTGAAAAAGCAACAGATTTCAGGCTACATTGATGTCCTTTGAACACGCCAATTATCTCCCCTGCCACCACATCCCAAAGTACGGCAGTTTGGTCGCCTGAGGCTGTAACCTAAAACATGCAAGTGACAGCTACTGAGACCATGGATTGCACATAGACATTTCATAAAAGCTGTGGAAATGTCAGTGTTTACTTTTTACAATGTTTAGAGAAAGAAAAATGCTGAGGTGCTCTACCGGTCAGGTGACATTCTAATCCCCCCCTGCAAAAAAAAGGATAGAAACACACCGAAACTCACACTGCCTTTGCAGAAGAGGAAGTCACGGAGAGCAGTTTAAAACATTGGCTTCCTAGGGACAGAATTGAACGCTAGGTAGCCACAGTTTTGGTAACTCACATGTTTTATATATTATCCACAATGCTTTATTTAGCTGGAAGAGTGTACTTACAAACTGGTGCAAAACATCTGGGGTGCCAAGGCTGCCGATCTCAGATTGTGGTCAATGACTGACAATTTAAAGGCTTTCTATGTATATTTTTTATGTTCCTGACACTTTCTAAATGTAAACACTAACTTTACCTCCTATTTCCTTGTAATTTGATCAGGGCTGAAACAACTAATCGATCATGAAAATAGTTGTCAACTAGTCTCATTCTCGATTAATCGATTTGTGCACAGCACACACTGCCAGACTGAGTTAAATGTTATAACCTCTGCTTCGGAGTTGATTGCTGAAGACGTGACGCTGCTTTACTTGGTATGATTTAGTTCTAGGTTTATGTCAGACATAACTAGTATGGTTTTATTCAGTTTACAACTGTAGCAGCGCTAGGACACAATCCCTGGGATATTGTCACTGGGTATGGGCACTGTACCGCTGGTGTTTTATCCTTACTTGAAGCTGGAGTCCTGTGCCACTACCCCTTCCTTCCTGCCTCCCCCTCTTTGGTCCGGTTCCTTCCCACAAACTCTGTCCCACACTCAGGTCCAGTCTTTTGTCCAAACACACTCCCTCTTACACTCGGGTCAAATCCCTTGCCCAAACTCGCTCCCTTCCACCTACAGACCCCCTCCTGCTGTGTTTGTTCATGGAATTATTTTAAAAAGGGACACTCTATGCACCCCGACCACTTCAGCTTATTAACCCCTTCGCTGAGCGCGTCCAACCGCAGGTAACGTTCCTTGCTGTGGACGCGCTCAACGCGTCCTCCCTTTGGGGCCAGCGTTCGGCCGGGTTCCGGTCGATCGCTGGCCCCCCCGGTGCAGGCTGACATCCTCGATGGCAGCCCAGCACCCGGAACCGCCGCCGGAGTAATTAGGTGTCATCGCGGGGGCGCGATGATGACACCTAATTCAGGCGCCCCCCCCCCGCATGTGCGGAGGAGATGCCTGAAAGGGAGGGGGGGTTCCTTCAGACCGCTCTCCCTCCCGATCGGCAGCGTGCAGGGGGTTAGCCCAGGCACCGTTTGGAAGGGCACAGCCTGCCCTTCCAAATGGTACCTGGCATTAACCCCATGGGGGCCGGATCACGAATCGGCACCAAAAAGCGCCGGTTCGTGATCCTTTCCCGGAGCTGGCCGACATCTTGGATGTCGGCCAAGCTTCCGGGAATGCCCCCTGAGGCCTGGCGTCAACCCCTAAGGCTAGGGTCAGACGAACGCATTTTTCACGTTGTCCGTGAAAAAGTGCGTTCGAACGAATGGACGTATTTTTTCACGGAATACGCGATAGCGGTCATACGATGCGCATTTTCGTCCGTGATTTTGTACGGATCATCAATAAAACCCTTTTGCGTCTGGACGTTATGTTGGCCGGACGTGTGCAGCGTCTGACGTCTCCCAATCACGCAAACACGCCGCTATGCGGGCGCAGCGCACTCTGTACGTCAGTAGTAGCAGTTTGACGTTCTAGAAAAAATGCGTTTGTTTGCCACTTGCGTTGCACGGACGATCTTTCGTGCGGCCGTTCGTCGTATGTTCCCCGGCATTGGACGTCATTTGCTGCTAGCACGGCCGTGATTTCGTGCGGCTAAACGCACGTTAAAACTGCTTTCGTCTGACTTTAGGGGGTTCATTGGAACCCCCCATCTCCCGATCCGTGGCAGTTAGGGGTTAATGTTTGGTATTGTTGGATCGGCCAGAGCATGGCCGTTCCAACAATACCAAACATGAGTATGAAAAAAGGTTTTTTTTAAAAATAAACAAGTTTTTTTTTCTTTTTTTTGGTTCGTTAATGCAGCAATATTGTTCCCATTTCAATTATAATGTTAACAATAATGCTGCACTAACGATTTTTGTATGCGGTGCGTTTGTTAAAAATCGCGTAATTTCCCCCCAAAAAAAATGTAACGAGACCCCATCTCTAATTTTTTTAACAAGCGCATCCCATACAAAATATAACCGCAATTGCTCGCATGTTAAAATGTAAAAAAAAACACTTTACACGTTGTAAATTATTGAAAATTCATATTTTATTGCATTTTCTGTTATAATATACAGACAGGACATGACGTATACATATAATAATGACATATTATGAATCTGCCGAGTCTGACGGAAAGAACGATATATAATATGTCTGGGTCATATACTAAAATAAGCCTTCAAGACATGTTTAAACATGAGCAAAACCGGTAAAAATGACCTCAGCACAGAGGCGGGAAAAGCCTCAGCAGCGAAAGGGTTAAAGTGGTCAGGCTGCGTGGAGTGCCCCCTTCTCACCCCACTTTCGTACTGACCTCATCATGTCTATCTGAGCTCTCGTAGCAGCGTTTGTTTGGGGAGAAAGCAGACATGGACTTAAGCCCCGCACGTAGCATCAATCTCCATTGCTGTGACCAGGTGGTCGTGCACCTTGTGTGTGAAAAGTGTGCAAATTGTGTATGTACGTATGTAAGTTATGTACACTACTCAAATGGTTTATGAAAAAGGGGGGAAGCAGGAGTTGATTTTTTTTTTTAATTTACATAATGTTCCTTTTTTTAAGTATACTTTTTTTTCTCCGATGAATCGATCGAAAAAAATAATAGATTGAGAATAATCGTTCGTTGCAGCCTTAAATTTGATAATTATAAAAATCTGATTTTTATACAAGGCCAAAGTAGGCCGTCACCCAACAAAAAAAGTGTCTCTTATTATGAATTGTGAAGGTTGGCATGACTTACGATTTTGTGTTCTCTGGGTACCCAGGCAATGTCAAAAACTGCGTTTGTGTGTGCCAACCACTCTAAAAACAAAAAACAAACATTAGCTGTAAAAAGGCATTACCACGAGGTGACATTGACATGTATACGCAATAGTGCAATCAAAAAAGCCCTTTGTGATCCTGCAGTAAAATCTTTGGCCTGTAAGGACGATACCAAATAGCAGGACAATAACTGCACTGAAATTGTGTTTCGCTGCAACAATTAAGTGTTACTTGGCACTGATATTTTAGAGCAGGGTTCGCCAACCCTGGCCCTCCAGATATTTTAGAACTACATCTCCCATGATGCTTGGCCACTCATTAGGCTGACTGAGCATCATGGGAAATGTAGTAAAAAAAAAAAAAAATCTGGCTATGGTTGATGAATCCTTCCCTAGAGGTACTGTTTATAAGAAACGTTGTGGTTTCATACCAGACGTGACGGATCAAAGCCTAATAGCATGTTATACACTCGACTTCCCAGCGGTGTCTCTTGTGACCAGAAAGTAACCCGACTTCAGCTAGTTTGTGTTTTTTTTCTAAACAGAGTATTTATCCATTTTGCCCGACTTTCAGCCTACACCGCATCTTACCAAAATGAAATCGTAAGTCAATATTGTTGAATGGATTAGGCAGTGGCTGAGTGACAGGCAACAGAGGGTTGTGGTAAATGGAGTTTATTCGGCGCAAGGTCTTGTTACCAGTGGGGTACCTCAGGGGTCAGTACTTGGACCCATTCTCTTTAATATTTTTATTAGTGATATTGCAGAAGGTATTAATGGTAAAGTATGTCTTTTTGCTGATGACACAAAGATTTGCAACAGGGTTGACGTTCCTGGAGGGATCAGCCAAATGACAAATGATTTAGGTAAACTAAAAAAATGGTCGGAGTTGTGGCAATTGAGTTTTAATGTGGATAAGTGCAAGATAATGCACCTGGGACGTAAAAACCCAAGGGCTGAATATAGAATATTTGATACAGTCCTAACCTCAACATCTGAGGGTTGGGATTTAGGGGTTATTATTTCAGAGGATCTAAGGGTAAGTAGTCAATGTAATAGAGCAGCAGGAAATGCTGGCAGAATGCTTGGTTGTGTAGGGAGAGGTATTAGCAGTAGGAAAAGGGAAGTACTCATGCCACTGTACAGAGCACTGGTGAGACCTCACTTGGAGTACTGTGTGCAGTACTGGAGACCGTATCTCCAGAAGGATATAGACATCTTAGAGAGAGTTCAGAGAAGGGCTACTAAAATGGTGTACGGCTTGAAGGAGAAAAGTTACCAGGAAAGGCTTAATGATCTTAACATGTACAGCTTGGAAAAAAGACGAGACAGAGGAGATATGATAGAAACATTTAAATACGTAAAGGGAATCCACAAGGTAGAGGAAGGGAGTATATTTAAAAGGAAACAAAGTAGCAAAACAAGAGGACATAGTCTTAGATTAGAGGGGCAAAGGTTTAAAAGTAACATCAGGAAGCATTATTTTACTGAGAGGGTGGTGGATACATGGAACAGTCTTCCAGTAGAAGTGGTAGAGGCCAAAACAGTAATTGAATTTAAGCAGGCATGGGATAGGCATAAGGCTATCCTAAACAAAAGATAAATCCAGGTAAAGTATCCATGTAATTGGGCTGAAAGGTTCTTCTCTGCCAACATTTTCTATGTTTCTAAATTGTTCCACAACTGATCTAGAGTATAAATCTAGTGCTGAGAGCTTTGTTAAGCAAACTAGATGGGCAGACTAAAGGTTCTTATCTGCCGTCATTTTTCTATGTTTCTATGATTCGAGTAATATCCTGTACAAAAGCCACTTTTAAAGGGAACACAACTCACCCTGACTACTTTAGTGTTTTCAGGTGGTCAGGATGTCCCCCTTCCCTACAGCCCCGATCTGGAGAAAACGCTGTGTGAAGTGGAAGAGTTTCCTCCACCCTCCCAGATTATGAATTTCCCAGTTGTTGGTCACCAGTGACTCCAGCACACAGAGAGCATGCAGACATCACCCTTTCGGAGACCGACCGCAATATAGCAATTGGTCTCAGGGAGGCAGCAATGGATGGGATCTGCACATGTGTGTGCACGCAGCTCCAATCCATTGCTCTGTGCAGACGCTACAGAACTTGGGCACATAATGTGTGCAAGCCCATAGCGGTTTGCAATTTGCAGTTCATATGCAACGCAAGCTGTGTAGGACTGTAAATTGCATAGTAAAGCTTCCGGGAACTCCGGGAAGGGTTTGGGAGTCCATGAGCTGAAGAGGAGCCACACGCAGCGAGGGAGAAAAGATTTTGCAACATAGGAAAAAATTGGGCCGATGTTGTCAGCGTCCTCTGCCCAAGTTGTTTAAGCAATCGCAATAATAGAGTATCCCTTTAAGAAAATGAAATACAGGAGTCTGTAAAATACAGCGTCACACTCAGCATAACGCTTCCATCTTTATTAACATCCTCTTCCTTTCAACACAATCTTTAAATGGTGAATTAAGTGGAGACATATATGGCAATGTACACATTATAAATTCCGGTCTTGCTGTATCGGCGTCAAATATAACATTTCTATGACATTCCATATAAAAGGAAAAAAATAAAATAAATCCACAGTAACTTGTTAATGATATTTTTTGTATACCTTCTAGAGCAGTAACCCTGTTCTAGAGGGCTCACCTTTAACAATTCGATTTTGGGCATTTCTGCACTCTGTGTCATATATGCGGACGATGCCTTCTTCATTGGCTACAGCAAGGACATGAGGAACCTCTGATACTGGAAAACGGAAAAAAATAAATATTTATATACACCTGTTAGAAATCCATCCAGGTAACAAAAGACTCAAATGAGAGGGGGGATTAAATATTAACCACTCAGGTTACCACAACCGTACGAATTACATTGAAGGGTCGGGGTGCCTAGAGCGCCCCTTTACTAAAAATCATACATCTGCATGCCAGGTGCTATTACAGCATTACCGGCACAGCTTGAGGCTCGTCAACTATCACTCAAAAACTGTGCAACTGGGAAAAAGAATATTACCAGTACTGAATGAACAGCCAAAGGGGAAAACGGGCATTCCCGAGTCACCATAAGAAACATGTTCATCATTCCTGAGACACTGGAAACTCTGCAGAAGGGATTGAAGGGGGTATCCAGAGGACTCTGCAAGTAGAGGAATAGTTTGCTATAAAAGAAGACACTTCAATGCATAGGCTATTCCTCAAATTCAATAATTATAAAAAAACTCAGGCAAACCTATAAGATTAGGCAGAAAGAGGCAAAGCAATTTATAAAAGCTTCCAAAGCACACGCAGAAGAGAAAATCGCTCAGTCAGTAAAAAAGGGGGACAAAACATTTTTTAGATACATTAACGAGAAAAGAAAAGTAAAAACAAAGGAAGGAATGTAGCAGAGGATAAAAGTCTCGCTGACTGCCTCAATGAAAATTTTTGTTCAGTCTTTGCAGAAGAAAAGGAAGGAAAGGGACCTCAGTTAGGAGGAAACACTAACGAGACATTTACATATGAGTTTACAGAGGAGGAGGTTCTACAGCAGCTGTCTAAAGTAAAGATAAATAAGTCAATGGGGCCTGATGGGATCCACCCTAAGTTATTAAAAGAGCTCAGTGGTGTAATAGCAAAACCGTTAACAAGGATTGGTTAAATAAATCTGTTAACGGGAGTCATCCCAGAAGACTGCAAATTAGCAAATGTTGTGCCCATTTACAAGAAGGGTAGTAGGGAGGAATCGGTGAACTATAGGCCAGTTAATGGAAACCATGTTATTATTTTATTATTATGATTTATAAAGCGCCAGCATATTCCGCAGCGCTGTACAATAAGCACAGTATAGACAGGGTTACAATACATTGAACAACATTTGACAAACAGTACAGGAGGAGATGAGGGCCCTATTCCCGTAGGAACTCACAATCTAGGAGGGTTGGGGTTGGAAACAGGAGGAGAGGACTGTAAGGTGAGAGTGATTGATGGTTGCGTCAGTGAGTTGGGTGGTAGGCTTCCCTAAATAGGAACGTTTTAAGGGAGCGTTTGAAGGAAGAGAAGTTAGGGGAAAGTCTGACAGTACGAGGGAGAGCGTTCCAGTGAGTGGGGGTTGCGCGTGTGAAGTCCTGCAGTCTATCATGGAAAGAGGTGATGCGGGGAGAAGCTAGGCGCAGGTCACTGTTTGACCTTAGGGAGCGGGCTGGGGTGTATTTGGTGATTAGTGAGGACAGGTAGTGGGGCGCTGAGTTAGTGAGGGTTTTGTAGGTGTAAGGATAAGGATTTTGAACTTAATTCTGCAGTGGATGGGGAGCCAGTGAAGGTACTCGCAGAGAGGAGCGGCAGAGACAGAGCGGCGGGTGAGGTGAATTAGCCTGGCGGAGGTGTTCAGGATGGATTGTAGGGGGGAGAGGCGGGACAGAGGGAGGCCAGATAAGAGATTATTGCAATAGTCGAGTCGGGAGATTACCAGGGTGTGTAGGAGTTGTTTTGTGGTGACAGCGGTAAGAAATGGCCGAATTCTGGAAATATTACGCAGTTGGTATCGGCAGGAGGAGGAAAGAGACTTGATGTGGGGGATGAAGGAAAGAGCAGAGTCAAGTGTAACTCCAAGACAGCGAACTTGGTTTGATGGGGAGATGGTGATACCCTCCACCGTGATAGAGAAGTCAGGAGGTGGGGAGGCATTGGAGGGAGGAATAAGTAGGAGCTCAGTCTTTGACATGTTGATCTTTAGGTGGTGGGAGGCCATCCAGGAGGAGATGCCAGATAAACCGTCACTGACTTTTGAAAGGACAGGGGGAGAGAGATCAGGGGTAGAGAGGTAGATCTGAGTGTCATCAGCGTAGAGGTGGTAATGTTAAAGGAAAGTATTGTTGAACATCTACAAACACAGATTACAGGATCAGAAACAACATGGGTTTACCGAAGGGAGATCATGCCAAACTAATCTTATTGATTTTTTTGATTGGGTAACAAAAATAATAGACACAGGTGGTGCAGTAGACATTGCTTATTTCGATTTCAGTAAGGCTTTTGATACTGTTCCGCATAGAAGGCTTATCAATAAATTGCAATCTTTCAGCTTGGATTCCAATATTGTTGAATGGATTAGGCAGTGGCTGAGTGACAGGCAACAGAGGGTTGTGGTAAATGGAGTTTATTCGGCGCAAGGTCTTGTTACCAGTGGGGTACCTCAGGGGTCAGTACTTGGACCCATTCTCTTTAATAGTTTTATTAGCGATATTGCAGAAGGTATTAATGGTAAAGTATGTTTTTTTGCTGATGACACAAAGATTTGCAACAGGGTTGACGTTCCTGGAGGGATCAGCCAAATGAAAAATGATTTAAACTAAAAAAATGGTCAAAGTTGTGGCAATTGAGTTTTAATGTGGGTAAGTGCAAGATAATGCACCTGGGACGTAAAAACCCAAGGGCTGAATATAGAATATTTGATACAGTCCTAACCTCAACATCTGAGGAAAGGGATTTAGGGGTTATTATTTCAGAGGATCTAAGGGTAAGTAGTCAATGTAATAGAGCAGCAGGAAATGCTAGCAGAATGCTTGGTTGTGTAGGGAGAGGTGTTAGCAGTAAGAAAAGGGAAGTGCTCATGCCACTGTACAGAGCACTGGTGAGACCTCACTTGGAGTACTGTGTGCAGTACTGGAGACCGTATCTCCAGAAGAATATAGACATCTTAGAGAGAGTTCAGAGAAGGGCTACTAAAATGGTGTACGGCTTGAAGGAGAAAAGTTACCAGGAAAGGCTTAATGATCTTAACATGTACAGCTTGGAAAAAAGACGAGACAGAGGAGATATGATAGAAACATTTAAATACGTAAAGGGAATCCACAAGGTAGAGGAAGGGAGTATATTTAAAAGGAAACCGTAGCAAAACAAGAGGACATAGTCTTAGATTAGAGGGGAAAAAGGTTTAAAAGTAACATCAGGAAGCATTATTTTACTGAGAGGGTGGTGGATACATGGAACAGCCTTCCAGTAGAAGTGGTAGAGGCCAAAACAGTGATTGAATTTAAGCAAGCATGGGATAGGCATAAGGCTATCCTAAACAAAAGATAAATCCAGGTAAAGTATCCATGTAATTGGGCTGAAAGGTTCTTCTCTGCCAACATTTTCTATGTTTCTAAATTGTTCCACAACTGATCTAGAGTATAAATCTAGTGCTGAGAGCTTTGTTAAGCAATAAACACAGCTCCTAAACGTTTCATCATGTTAACCTGTAGGTCAGACACAAGGTGGAATATGCTCCCTCTATTCACAAGTTCTCTGCTCTTACAGCGACGGCCATTGCTGCAGAGTGTTTTAATTGCAAAGAATGGCAGACTTACCAATGACATTTCTATGTCACATTATCGCAGAGAAAATTAAAAATGGACACAAACCACCGTAGCCACTTAAAGTCCCCCCCCCCCTCGGCCCATCTCTTAACAGCACCCTGTGGGCTAGCAGTCAGCAGCGGCTGGACCCCTTTATTTGCCTTTGGTTCCAGAATAATCAGAGTTTGAGGAGAGCTTGTAATACTATCAAGGGGATCAGTTGCTCACAGAAAAGACGTACATTCGCTGTCACTCTTGAATGGACGATAGAAGGGCAAACAGTGCCCCGGTAACAAGCGAGCCTTGCCAAAGTAAAAAAAAAAAACACACAAATACATGGGGTTGAGGGATAACCCATATGTTCTTTATTTGGTGCTACGGCTTCAATCCGATACAAGTTTACACGTCCTTTTAAAAGTCTGCAATGATATCCAAGATGGGATGGAACAAGGAAACCTAACTGGAGCCATCTTCCTTGATTTTGCCAAGGCCTTTGACACAGTAGACCTTGGCATCCTATTACAAAAACTTAAAGACTCTGGTATTGGTGATCACACGCTAACCTGGTTTCATTCATACGTATCCAACCGATGGCAATATGTGTCCATTTCTGGCAGCTCCTCCCTCCCCCTCCCAGTCACGTGCGGAGTACCCCAAGGCTCAATACTCGACCGCCTGCTATTTACAATATTCATAAATGATCTGCCCAACGTCTGCAAAGCCTCAACTGTACATATGTACACAGATACTATGTGCCCTGTACAGAAACAAATCCTGCCTGAGCCCCGCGGTAAGAAAGCAGATTGTACAACAAATGCTTACGCCGGCTATTGAATACGGAGATTTAGTGTATGCAGCCGCCCCGCAAACACACCTTCAGAAACTTACTACATTGTATAACTCATTCTGCCGCTTTGTGCTACAAATGTAACTACATGACCCACCATTGTGACATGTTAAAAGAGCTAAACTGGCCGTCGCTAGAGTCTAATCGCACCCTTCACCTTTCCAACCTGGTGTTTAAGAGCTTTTCTGGGAAGCTGCCACCCTACCTGAATAGGCTGCTTCCCCTAGCAGTTCCCTCATCCTATAACCTCCGATCCAGGACCAGCACCTTACTTGCAATACCACAATACAAAAAGAAAGTGATCCTCATTTTCCTACAGAGCACCGCAGTTATGGAATAACCTCCCAGAAGCCATCAAATCTTCCCCCAGTCTAAAGTCACTCAAGAGCTCCCTATTACCCTACCTCAATACGGAATACACCTGTAAACATGTAACAGTGACTATTTCCTACATATTTATTTTCTGTTAATATGTATATTTCAGGTTTTTTTTTATATCTTGCATTTTAGTACTTTGTGTTTCTGTAACAACTGTAACATTTTAACGTTCTTGAACCCAGGACATACTTGAAAACGAGAGAAATCTCAATGTATCCTTCCTGGTAAAATACTTTAAATAAAATAAATGCAGTCCCTCTGCCTCATGGTACCGATACGTATGGAAACATGCAACAAAAGGAAAACTTTCCTGTGTAGGACTGTTGAAAGTACAATATAAGTACATGTATGGGGATCGCACTCACATGTGTTGGCGCTTATAGCCAAGCTCTGGGGTCAATCGCCTGTGGACTTTTTTACGGTAAAGCCCATAGAAAACCTCTGTACTCAGCAACACACCGGGGACTGGTGCAAGTATAAAAATTTATTTGAACATAAAAACAAATAAAATGAATCAACCTGGCTCAGCCAGTATACCCAGACGCGTTTCGCCACGTAGCGCGGCTTCCTCAGTCGGTTTACAGGAAATATAACAGGTCAAAATATATACCCTTCAAGTCCTAATTTCAATTGTCCCCAGGTGTTGCTTGCTGAATCGGCGTGCGATTCACGCCTCAAGATCACTTGAAGATCGGGTGTTTTCAGCGGGTCCGCCTAATTGAAATTAGGACTTGAAGGGTATATATATATATATACTTATATACAGAGAGGAAAGTTTTAAAAAAAGGGCTTAAGTTCGCACCAAGTGTTAAAGTTAATAAGTTCGAACTATATATAGACCTTAAAAAATTTCAGCGGAAACTTTGTTTAAAAAAATTCTTTCTTAAACATCCCCTTGAAAGACCGGTAGAAACAGCTCGGTACAAGCACACCGAGCTGAAGGAACCCTCTAAATTTTTTCCTAAAAGGTATGATATCTGAGGAAATGAAAATTTTTGAATTTATGGTAATGAAAGATCTAGACACGATACTAGTATCGGTATCGGGGCCGATATTGCCGTTTGCACGAGTACTTGTTACTCGTGCAAACGGCCCGATACATCCCGCCGATACCGGAAGCCGGCGCTGGGCCGGCTTGCCGGTATCCGCGGGGCTGGGGAAGCTGGCCGCCTGCATGTAAAGCACGCGGCCAGCGTTCCCATCCGGCGCGCCAAATACTCACCCTTCCTGAAGTTCCGGTCGCTGGGCAGTGATGCGGTCACGTGGCCGCCGGGCGCTCCTGTGACGCGGCCTCTCGGCTGGAGGCAGCGTCACAGATGCGCCCGGCGGCCACGTGACCGCATCACTGCCCAGCGACCGGAACTTCAGGAAGGGTGAGTATTTGGCGCGCCGGAGGGGAACGCTGGCCGCGTGCTTTACATGCACACGGCCAGCGTTCGAGCTGTGGGCCAATCCATGAGACCTGGGGGCCAATCCATGAGACCTGGGGGCCAATCCATGAGACCTGGGGGCCAATCCATGAGACCTGGGGGCCAATCCATGAGACCTGGGGGCCAATCCATGGGACCTGAGGGCAAATCCATGAGACCTGGGGGCAAATCCATGAGACCTGGGGCAAATCCATGAGACCTGGGGGCAATATCCATGAGACCTGGGGGACATATCCATGAGACCTGGGGGCCAATCCATGAGACCTGGGGGCCAATCCATGAGACCTGGGGGCCAATCCATGAGACCTGGGGGCCAATCCATGAGACCTGGGGCCAATCCATGAGACCTGGGGGCAAATCCATGAGACCTGGGGGCAAATCCATGAGACCTGGGGGCAAATCCATGAGACCTGGGGCAAATCCATGAGAATTGGGGGCAAATCCATGAGACCTGGGGGACATATCCATGAGACCTGGGGGACATATCCATCAGAGCTGGGGGCAAATCCATGTGAGCTGGGGGCAAATCCATGTGAGCTGGGGGCAAATCCATGTGAGCTGGGGGCAAATCCATGTGAGCTGGGGGCAAATCCATGAGACCTGGGGGAAATCCATGTGAGCTGCGGTCAATCTCATATAAATTTTTATGAGGTCTGTTCCTATTGGAAAGCGTCACATGACATTAAATAAAAGTATCGGTACTCGGTATCGGTGAGTACTTTTAAAAAGTATCGGTACTCGTACTCTGTCTTAAAAAAGTGGTATCGGTGCATCCCTAATATCTGGTAAAAAAAATTCCCCTAATCTCACCAAAAAGGAGGTTGAGGCATTAAAAACACTTAATAATGACCCCTCCCTTGTCATCAAGCCTGCTGACAAGGGTGGGGGCATAGTTTTATGGGATATAGACAAATATAATTCGGAAGCAGCCCGCCAATTAAATGATCTTGAAACCTACTCAATTCTGCCATCCAACCCCACAGATAAAATTAAAACTGAACTCATTGACCTTCTGTTGAAAGGGAGAGATAGTGGTATTCTCACTGAAAAAGAATATGTATACCTTAATATATTATTTCCAAAAATTCCTGTCTTATACCTTTTACCTAAAATCCACAAAGATCAGCAAAACCCGCCGGGGAGGCCTATAATTTCAGGCATTCATTCCCTCACAAGTAGATTATCTCAATATATAGATACATTATTACAACCGGCCGTCAAAATGATTCCATCTTACCTGAGAGACACCATGCATCTCCTACAGCTACTTGATCTCTTTGAATGGGGGATTCATTTTTGCTTGTTACCTGCGACGTTCGTTCCTTATACACCATTATTCCACACGATAAAGGATGCGCAGCCACTCGCCATTTTTTAGAACAACAACAGCTTTATGAACCCGATCAGGTTGATTTTTTGATACAGGGTATAGAGTTCATTCTACATAATAATTTTTTTAGTTTTAATGGTACATTTTATCTTCAACGGAAAGGAACAGCGATGGGGACCAGGTTTGCGCCCAGCTATGCCAATCTTTTTATGGCATTATGGGAAGCCCAATGGTGTCCACGCTGGGCGCAGAACCTGGTCCTCTACCGTCGCTATATCGATGACCTGTTTTTCATTTGGAAAGGGGGTGAGGATAGTCTCAATGAATTCCTTAGTGAATGGAATCAAAATGACTGGGGCATCTCTCTAGAAACCCATTTCCATGGGAGCGAAATTAACTTTCTTGATCTAACTTTCTTGAGGGTTTTTTTTTTAAAAACAAAAACTTTTTTCAAGCCCGTAGACACAAACAGTTTCATAGAATTCACTAGTTGCCATGCCAAGGCTTGGCTTAATAGTGTTCCCAACGGCCAGATAACCCGATTGCGGAGGCATTGCACGGATGTTGTGTCTTTTGAAGCTCAGTCCCAGGAGATGAGCCAGAAATTCATCGAAAAAGGGTTCAATAAAGATAA
Organism: Leptobrachium leishanense; assembly: GCA_009667805.1. Lineage (NCBI taxonomy): Eukaryota > Metazoa > Chordata > Amphibia > Anura > Megophryidae > Leptobrachium > Leptobrachium leishanense. The sequence goes on from CM019066.1 coordinate 338,250,926, forward strand.
AATTGACTCTCTTATCCTTCAAACTAAGGAGAAAGATAGAGGGGATCTTCTTAAATATAAAACCAAATTGGTGGAAAAAGCACCGATTATACCATTCATTTATAATTTTAACAGTCAATCAAAAGACATTAATAGGAGTATTCAGAGGAATTGGAAAATCCTCTTGGAAGACCCGTCGTTACGAGAACTTTTGGAGGATAGACCCCAAATTATTAATCGTGGTGGTGCATCAAATATTAAACAAAAGGTTGTTAGGTGTGTTCAGAAAAATAATCCAACTCGGAATCCCTTTCAGATTAAGGAAGGTTTTTATAGATGTGGCTATTGTTTAGCCTGCAGAAATCTAAAACTCAACAAATGTCACTTCTCCACCTTTGAATAGAAGGAAAATTTTAGGCTGAAACAGATTATGAGCTGTCAAACTAAAAATGTTATATATGGCTTAATATGTCCCTGCAATCTAGTTTATATTGGAAGGACAACGCGCCCATTGCATGTGAGAATCATGGAACATGTAAGAAATATACGTAAAGGGCATGAGAAACATCCTTTATCTGCTCACTTTTTACAGAAACATAACAAAGATCCATCAGGTTTAAATTTTTTTGCTCTGAAAAAAATTAATAAAGATTGGCGAGGAGAGGACTTTGTTAGAAAATTAATAAGGAGGAGATGAAACTAATATTTATGTTTGATACGTTAATCCCAAAGGGTTTGAATTCTGATTTCGAGCTGTGTCATTTTCTCTGATTATCCTCCCTTCATCTGGTTCTACAATTTAGCCGTTTTTGTGTCTATTACAGTTCATATTACTGGACATATTTTGTTCGTTATTAACCTCCATTGAGAGATAAGCCTCCTTTCACATGCTGGTTCCCTGCAGACACTTCTAGTTCCTTTAGGCACCTTTTAGACCAGGTAGCCGATTTAAATTCCCCCCCCCCCCGGTTTTAATATCCAACCACCCCTCATTTTTCTTCTTGTCTATGTCCACATGGACGTTTCTCCGTCATTCCCCACATAGTGGCATGTTCCTATTAGGAGTCTCGTAGTCTTCTAGTGTTTTTTTTTTTCTTCTGCTATCAAGAGGCATTATCTTTTGAGAATTGATTGCTACCCCATGGAGATGCAAATTTTTATTTATTTTTTTACTCTCTTTTGAAGGTTTCATGTATGGTTGCATTTAACCAAATTCTTACTCTCGCCCTTTGGCACAATTTTATCTATTTTAGATTCAAATTTTACGGTTCGTCACGGACCATTTAAATTTTTCCCTCTAATCTAAGTAGAAATATTATGTATGATAAGGGTGATATTATCTTTCATTGTCAAGCGTGTATTTTTGCACTAGCATATGCCCTAGACAAATTAAATCCTGATTTTGAGGTATTGGATTCAGAATAGAGTCCTCTGTATCGCCCTTGAAAACTCGTTTGCTTCTTCTTATTTTTTACTTGTGATACACTGTTGAAGTCTCTGTATTGTCTTTTATCAATTAAATTTTATTTATTTTATTATATCAATGTGTATATCATAAGGTTCATTCAAGGGAAATTGTCTGATCTTGTTTAGAACACCTCTGCTAAAAGGCTTAATTGCAGTTTGTGTCTTAATTGTCCACACCGGTTGGTAATGATTAACTTGCTGGTGTCTTTGGATGCTGAGAGTATATTAATGTGTTTAAAGCATGCAAGTCCATTTGTCTTTTCTATTGCCACTGAGGAAGCGCCAGCGAGGCGTGAAACGCGTTTGGCTTGTTCATTTTTTGTTTTATTTTATCTGGAGCATCATATTGATGTAAGGTGTTATTTTATTGAATTTCAATAAATTCGTTTTTCAAGCTATCCCATTCAAGTATTTTTTCCCCCATCTGCGGTGGAGCTCAAAGGAGGCAGACGTAAGGAGTACTGCGTGCCCCGTGAGAGCGGACTCCAGGTCTAAGACTCTCGTGTCTGGTCTATTTATTTGAAGTTTCCTGCAGACATCCTAAGGAGGATAAAGCGCATTTCGGAGACCAACCCTGATGATCTTGTGACATCTTGAGGGACGGAACTACCGAGGGGTGAACCTTCTGATTGGGTAAGATCCAGGCTTGAAAAAAAACAAAAAAACATTTGTTTGCTGTATTCACCTACATTGGCTCAGCACCACGGGACTTGTATCAAGTTATTACTACTTATTAACCATCTGGTTTGCTACGGAGCTTGCAGAGACCTGCCCAGCGGCCAAGACTGTTTATTTGAGCCAACTTATAAAGACTATCTAGAGATCAGTTACACAGACTGTTCTCTTATTTATTACTCCATTTGAAGTTTGGGCGCACCCTCCAACTCCATTTATTTTCTATATTCTTTTTTGGGCAGTTGGACAGACTACCTGGAGGAGTTTATTGGCAGCACCCGTCCAAAAATTATTTTTTCTTCTCTCTTTAGCGCCAACCATCACACACACGTTACTGTTTATATGAAATATTCAACCAAAGAAAAAAAAAAAACTTTGACAAATAAGACACTGACCGTATAGGAGACCAGGCTGAAGTCCGGTTTCTTATTAATGTCATCATTTACATCGCGCCAACAGTTTTGGCAGCGCTTTACAATAACCAAAGGGAACGAGATACAGATGGTACCGATAATCAGTCGACCCCTAGTCAAGGTCAGGGGAGAGTTTGATGGGGCGAGGCAAGTCATTCCACAGGACCAGAGCTGCCCTTGAGAAGTCTTTGGGGTGAGAGTTGGCCGTGCGCGTGTAGACCACCGGCGTTGTCTAGATGGGACGTGTTTGCGGAGTAACAAAGACATGTAGGTAGGGGTTGAGTTATTGAGCGATTTGAATAGGAGTGTCAGTATTTTAGTACATGATGCAAATCATGTCTGTTGCAATGAAGCAGAAAACACTCTGCAAAGTCACATTCACACATAAAGGTCAGCTCTTATCATAGAGGCCTAAATAAAAAAAGGAATATGGGGGCCTGGAAAAGGCCGATCAGACACAGAGGGGAAAATGACTCCTTCAGCACAATAAAGCAGAAAAAACAGCCTTCCCGCCAAGTTGTTTTTGAAGCTCACCTTTCTGTCCCCATCCCAGGCGAGCTCTGCTCACTACAGAATGAAATAGCATGGTGAGGGGTGTTCGGGTGGGCGAGGCGGATGGCGTTAAGGTCTGTCACGGAGCCCCCTCTCTGCTGTACTCACTCCTCGATACAATGAATGAAGCTAGACTCGCGCGAAACCCGACGCGCCAACACAAGAAACTCCCGCGAAATCACATCGGCGCTCCCGATTGGCTGGCGCTTCCACCAACGACGTTGCTCCGTCGAACGCTTGCGCGTCCAGAATAGGGCATCCACCAATCAGACATCGGATGCCAGCAATAGTACGTCAAATTTAGGCGACAGCCCGGTGCTTTGGAGTTTGCGCATGCGTTGTGTTTCGTCTTCTTATGGTGGCCTTGTAGCCCAGGCTGTGCTTGTTGATACAGTAAGAAAGTTGTTGGTTGTTACAGGCCTTGGGGAAGATGGCGTCAGGAGGAGCAGCTTCTTCAAGGTCTTTTTTGGCGGATTCTGGCTATGGGGAGCAGGAACTGGACGCCAATTCAGCGCTGATGGAGCTGGACAAAGGTAGCCGAGAGGCACTGGGGATGCAAAGATTACAGCATGAAGTCTGGAGAAATGGCAGGAGGAGAGACCAATCTGGACTAACAGGTCTAGTAAAAAAAAAAAAGGTGAAACTCAGGAGAAGTGAAAATTCTAGGTCAAAATAGCCAAACAAGAAAAATCTCCCATTTATCTCCCTTTCCACATCAGCTATTTGGTCTAGATTGTTCTCTTCTCCTGGTTTTCACCATTCTTTGAACAGACCTGAGTATAGGCAAGTTTTTATAAAGCGCTAACAAGTTCTGTAGCGCTGTATAAATTGGCCATATTACGGTCGCCAGATCGGCCATGTGTTTCTTGACACATAATTTATTCATGCTGATGGGCCGTGCTTTAGAAATACAGCCTCGCGGTATGTAGAATCCATACGCTGCAGGTAAGAAATAAAGGAATTCTAGGTGTTCTGCCTTTGTTCCTTACTGTGGCACATGCATTTTATATGTTGCTGGGCAGCGCGTTTCCCTTCCTCCTCCTCTGCATAAAATTAGTAATATGTGTCCAAATAGTCAAACCAGAAAAAATTCTCCCCTTTTATCTCACTTTCCAAATCGACTATTTGGTCTAGATTGTTAATTTCTCCTGGCAGTTCTCAAGGTTTTCGGCACCTCTCTCTGAATAACCCTGTTAGTCTGACCCCTTGCCCTGTAATTTAGCCACTGGAAAAACATTGCTTTGCATTGGGATCCTTTCCTTGCCCAGAGGTAGAATTTTAAGTCAATGGCAACATGTTTCCTTTATTTGTCAGGCTCTAACATATGGCCTTCTACTCAACTTTTAACATACCCCAGAATAAACAGATTAATGCTCTTGCCAAATATTTGGTTTTCTACCTCCCTTTCCTTGCACTCAGTCCAGTTTTATTTGCAACAAGAATTTTCATTGTTTTACGGCGCTGTCCAAGGTTCAGATGACATTTTGCTAGCGTTTGTGTGGCTGAAGGCATAGATGTTGTGCCGCCTGTTTTATATTTTTCCTTGTGATTTCCAGGGTTACGATCTGGGAAGCTGGGGGAGCAGTGTGAAGCAGTGGTTCGTTTTCCTAGGCTCTTTCAGAAATATCCATTTCCTATCCTAATTAACTCTGCATTTCTTAAACTCGCTGATGTGTTCAGAGTTGGGTAAGACATGACCGTTTATATATTTCTTCTCTTAAGGGTTTCGCCTTATTTATTCTGCAATATTGTAAATACATTTGTTCACGTTTCAGGAACAACTTCCTTCGTCTTTGTGTGCTAAAAGTGACCCAACAAAGTGAGAAGCATTTGGAAAAAATCCTAAATGTGGACGAGTTTGTGAAAAGGATCTTCTCTGTGATTCACAGCAATGATCCAGTTGCCAGAGCCATTACCTTGCGGTGAGTAATAATCAGCACAGCCTAACAAAAATCATTGTTGGTATAAGCTTTTCATATTTTCCCCATCAAAAGATGTTCTTTCTCCTCTACTCTTACTTGACCCTTTGCTTTATACACACATGGTCTTGGCTTCTGTTTTCATAACACACTGCATGTCCTGGTCCTTAAACCTGCGAACCAGGTAATTGGTAAACTGGCTGCATCTTTTCTTTATCTGAGTCTCATTCTATTGAACTTCATTTCCTATGGTGCTTTTTAGTGTTCAGTTGTTACTTGGTAAATGTTCATATTCTGAGTCTCCGTTTGTGGTACATTTGTGCCATAGAATGTCTACCATTTATCACAGCATCAGTTCGTTACAAGTATTTATAAAGCGCAACAACTTTCGCAGCGTTGTACAATGGGAGAGACAGAATAATACATATACATACATGTCACACACGCACAGAACAGTATGAGGAGGACCCTGCTTGAGACTTTACAATCTAAGAGGAGAGGGGTGACACTCTAGGTGATCGTAAATAGCAGAGTGTGTGAGGTAGCTGGGAGCGTGTGTGCTGATTGGGAAGATTGGGCATGAAATGTACAGTTGGGGATTATGGAGTGAGCCGATAGGCTTCTCTAAAGTAATGTTTTAGAGACTTCTTGAAGGACCGGAGAGATGGGGAGAGACACTGCTGCGGGGAAGGTCATTCAAATTTACCGGTGTTGTTATTATTATTATTATTATTATTATTTATAAAGCGCCAGCATATTCCGCAGCGCTGTACAATAGGCACAGTATAGACAGGGCTACAATACATTGAACAACATTTGACAAACAGTACAGGAGGAGATGTGGGCCCTATTCCCGTGGGAACTCACAATCTAGGAGGGTTGGGGTTGGAAACAGGAGGAGAGGACTGTAAGGTGAGAGTGATTGATGGTTGCGTCAGTGAGTTGGGTGGTAGGCTTCCCTAAATAGGAACGTTTTAAGGGAGCGTTTGAAGGAAGAGAAGTTAGGGGAAAGTCTGACTGTTCCAGAGAGTGGGGGCTGCGCGTGAGAAATCCTGCACTCTATCATGGGAAGAGGTGATGCGGGGAGAAGCTAGGTGCAGGTCACTGTTTGACCTTAGGGAGCGGGCTGGGGTGTATTTTTGTGATTCGTGAGGACAGGTAGTGGGGAGCTGAGTTAGTGAGGGTTTTGTAGGTAAGGATAAGGATTTTGAACTTAATTCTCCAGTGGATGGGGAGCGGCGGGTGAGGTGAATTAGCCTGGCAGAGGCGTTCAGGATGGATTGTAGGGGGGAGAGGCGGGACAGAGGGAGGCCAGATAAGAGATTATTGCAATAGTCGAGTCGGGAGATTACCAGGGCGTGTATGAGTTGTTTTGTGGTGACAGCGGTAAGAAATGGCCGAATTCTGGAAATATTACGCAGTTGGTATCGGCAGGAGGAGGAAAGAGACTTGATGTGGGGGATGAAGGAAAGAGCAGAGTCAAGTGTAACTCCAAGGCAGCAAACTTGCTTGGATGGGGAGATGGTGATACCCTCCACCGTGATAGAGAAGTCAGGAGGCATTAGAGGGAGGAATAAGTAGGTGTTATTTATTAATGATTTTTCTTGCTCGGTTTTATGTGTCTATTACATGCTTTAAGCTTTTACCCCGAATTTTGATTTAATTATTTCTTTCAGATTGCTTGGCAGCATGGCCTCCATAATTCCTGACCGCAAAAATGCTCATCACAGTATACGGCAGAGCTTAGATTCCCATGATAACGTGGAGGTGGAGGCTGCGATCTTCGCTGCTGCTCACTTCTCAGCACAATCAAAGTAGGTGTTTAGGGTTTGTGGCAGATACTAAGCCAATACGTTTAATGTCTCATGGACAGCTGTACCTGGAATCAGCCTCTGTAGTTAGAATACATTCATTCCATATAATCATTTTTCAAAGCTATGGAATGTACAGGGGCAGATGTTAGGAAAATCAGAGTCCAGGGTTTTACTTCTATTTCATGTTTACTGGCAATAAAATTAGTATATAATTTATATATGAGTTGGTAGATTATTCAGTGAGTGGTTTTGTATTTTTTTTTTTTTTTTGTAGGATGCTTAACGCTTTAATTCTCACGTTTCCTTCACATTTTAACCAGGGACTTTGCTACTGGAATCTGTAACAAAATTGGGGAGATGATCCAAGGTATGTTTTCCGACGTCCTATTAATTTTTGTAACATACAGGTCTGTTCACTAAAAGGTGACACTCTGGAGAACTGGCAGAAGAGAACAATCTAGACCAAATAGCCGATTTGGAAAGTGAGATGATAAATGGGAGAATTTATTTTGACCTATTGTGAGTCTCCTGAGTTTCATCTATCTCTATTTTCCTCTGCTTTTGATCACTTGAACAATATCAGATCTGCAGAGCTTTGCACAGTTTATTTTTTTTTGCAGTGACTAGCAGGGTTATTCAGAAAGAGGTGAAAACCTTGAATGACTGGAGAATTGAAAATTCTAGGTCAAACCAGAAAAAATCTCCCATTTATCTTGCTTTCCAAATCGGCTATTTGGTCTAGATTGTTCATTCTCCTGCCAATTCTCAAGGTTTTCACCTCTCTGAATAGCCCTGTAGGTTTTATTGAAGTCTACTTGAAGCTAAAAGCCAGACGTCTCCCTTTCTGTGTTTTTTTTGAAGGCTTAGCTACCCCTGTAGATTTGAAGTTGAAGCTGATTCCAATTCTCCAGCACATGCACCATGATGCAATTTTGGCATCAAACAGTCGACAGCTACTGCAGCAACTGGTGACCTCCTATCCTTCTACCAAGATGGTGATTGTAACGCTGCACACCTTCACACTACTGGCTGCATCTTCTTTAGTAGACATTCCAAAACAGGTAATGGGCCTTTTTATGTTAGATTTGATTGGACAAACTCAAAACTCCAAAAAAAAAATAAACTGGCACTGGTTTATACTCTGATCTTTCATTTTGTACAGTGCAATAGCAGGAGGCTGATTGTTTTGTATTTTTTTATTCTTCCTCACGCCTTGGTTTGTTTTCAGGGTTAGTGCTGTGTTTTTATATTCGTATTTTCTTGTTGTAACATTTGTTGATCCAAGTGAGGTTGCTTTTTTTGTGGGTAAAGTAGCTTGTTGTGTAGTTGTTATATAGCTGAGATCACAATAGTTAGTTTTCATTTCTCTTAATAAATCCAAAAATTGATCTGATTTTGACACCATATTTTTAGGACTCTTAACGCGAGGGGCAAAACCTTTTGCGCAGAACGCCTTATTACAATGTCCGTGCAAAAAATGCGTTAACATCTACCGCGGGTGAACCTGCGCGAGCGTAATGTACTTTGCGCGTCCTATACTTAACATTGTGAACGCAAATGCGTACGCGGATGGTATTACAATCTATGCACAAAATTTAACGGACAACGTTTGCGCGCATAATTTTAACGTCTTTGAAAAGCTGGTGTTAACGGCAAATCTGAACGTCCTGGCCGAACCCAAATACAGCACAGTATAGTTACACATTCTACACATACCCAAACAATAAAATTGAGACGTTGTGCGTGTTTTTATTATTGGTGCAGCATTATATACTCAGATTGATTTTGACAGGCGCAAAAACTGAACGGGAGGTAATCCCAGATTTTTTTGATTTTTGTTCCAGATACAACTCTTGTTGCAATATTTAAAAAATGACCCGAGAAGAGCAGTAAAACGACTTGCTATTCAAGATCTGAAGTTTCTCGCCAACAAAACCCCACATACCTGGAGCAGAGAAAACATTCAGGTATATTGGGCTATTGCTTTCCCTTGATTTTAATGTTCTGTGGCTGTGTGTGTTTAACTCCCACGTAGAAGTTAAACAAACTTTTGATGTTACAATGGAGTAGGAATACAGGCATTAATTTTACCTGTTTTATTACAGCTTCTTATTGACAGGGTCATGTGCCTCCACATTAATTTATTATTTAACATAAAAAGAACTGTCAATTACACAGAAACCATGCAATTGCATCTACAAACAACCTTAAACGACTGACTTATTTTTTTCCTTAAAAGAAAACTGCTTCAAATCAATAAACCGTAAATGAATGTTGTCACAGCTCTGTTCAGCCAGGGCAAAACAGGACGCGGTATTAGAATTGTCTGCATGAGAAACGTGATTTTTTTTTTTCTCTCAAATTTTAGTTTTTAAGAGAATGTAGGCTAAAATAACATTGTGCTTCGATTGTTGTTCTTGGTTGAAAGATTAAATATAAATTTGCACATTTTCATCTTTATGTTTCAAATGGTATTGTCAGACGGAAAATAGACACCTATGATTTAAGGCTATTGTGCCGAAACGTCACGTCTAGTGGGGTTGCTCTACCCTGCAATAAATTCTCTCCAGCACTACTTCCAGCTTGTAGCCCGGCTGTTTTCTTTCTTCTTGGAAAATAAACACTGACTAGATACTAACGGCACTATTCCTTATTGAACATTAATGTTAGCGTTTGCTTGTGTAAGCGTTAATGTATGATCAACATATTACCTTTCTAAATCTGTATGAAATCACTTGGCGCATTGGTGACTATGCGAGTTTACTGTACTTTCCACTCCCCATGTGAAGTATAGGATACGCAATCATTAATTAAAGTTAAGATAAGTAAGGTTTTACAAAGTGCTAGCGCTAATTACCGCAGGGATATGCAAGGCAAAATTTTAGCTACACCTAAAAAGCTGGTGGCCTGCTGCAGCTTCTCCCTGGGAGCAGAGTGAGACTGGGAAGAAATGGTTCCCAGTTTCCTTCTGTGAGAGCTAGATCAAGCACGGCTCCAGTCCCAGAAGCACAAGCCTCCATGGAGTCCTGTATACTTCAGGAGGTGATACTTGCGCCTACCACGAGTATCCCAGCAGTTATTGCTGCATTCTGGGGCGAGATCCTCAGCCAGCACCTGCCCCAGAATATCGCACTTTTATATGGGGACGCTACGGGGAAATCTACAGGTGCAGCTTTTCCCCATTTTTAGCGCGCACTGTGGAATAGCGCCCTAAATCTTTTTCTGTATTTTCAAACTCTGCATATTCATCATACAGGCAGAAATGGCCTTTGTGTCAAACGCAGTAAAAGCTAGACAATAAAATGAGATCTCCTGCTTACACGGATTCGTAGTGATCATAATGTGATTATTAGCAACGCAGCTTCCAAAAAATACCATCTGCGGCATTATAGCTGTGTGCGGAGATTACAGTAACACATTGTATCTGTTCTGTACGGGATTTTCAGAAATTCTAACAACCTGAATGTCCTCTCTGTACAGCAGTGAGTGACTCGAGCTCTCCGTCAGTTGTGCCCCTTTCCTAACCTTTTGTAATGTTGGACGTTTATATTCCAGTGCTTCTTTGCAGTTAGACGCAGTAACATAAGTGAGGTCTACATTAGAATATTGTTTCTCCACGGATAAAATCTTGTGCTTTACAAAGGTGTGTTAATGAATTTTCAGGGGATAAATTTTGTTTATTTTGTGATAAAAGTGTTAACATTGACCTAGCTTGCGTGTAAAGGCTACTGCTACATCCCCAATCCCTGGTAATAGTCCCTGTCTGTTGCTGTGAAGGCAGTAATAAACTCCCGGGGGGTTAAGAGAACCTATAAATAAGGAGTTTCAGGTTGCTCTTCCCCTCCAACATCTCTTCATGGTTCTATAGACAACACCTACAACTTGCCTGGTGTATGTTTACTCTATCAGTATTGCTCCTGAAGCATCCAGAGTCTCAATGCGTGGTCTCAGGACTCTCTGCCTCCTTCACGGCGCTTCTGTAGGAATTCAGTGACTATGTTTAAATAGTACTCCAGTGTTACCACATCCTTTTAACTGTATTCTTGTTTTGTTTTGTTTTTTTTTAGTCTCTCTGTGAGTGTGCTCTTCAAACCCCATATGACAGCCTGAAGCTTGGCATGCTCACAGTCCTCTCCACGCTGTCAGGGAGCATAGCCATCAAACAGTTCTTCAATGCCGTGCCAGGTAAAACTTAAGAGTGAGCTTGAAATTTTGATAAACCACATCAGTTCTCAAGGAAGTGGAAGGAAAAGTAGGTCATCGCTGCCTGCCTTTTAAAATCTTAGGAGTGTACTTATACAGTCTGATGAACCTTAAATGCTGTCACTGCTTGTGGTAGACCTTTACACTGTCTAATTTACCAGAGTTCACTGACCGTGTTTTTTTTTTTTTTTTTTTAGCCTAGTGTGAAAATAAACCCCAGTGTGGTTTTACAACCTATAGGCACATAACCTTCCACGGCGGGGATGTGGCCGGATGCCAAAGATGCGATACGCGTTTATCTTGAGCTTTTGGATTACGACAAAGTTCTTATTATCTTAACCCTACGTTTTTGACCCCCCCCCCCAAGGCTATTGTCTTGCATGACTGACTGGCCTCCCCCTGGGAGGTCCAAAATGTACCCGCAGAGCTGGAACTTTTTATTTGCAGCCTAGCGACCCGTCTGGGTGCGCAGGGTGAGAAGTGATTTCTCGAGTGGCACTGTGGATCTGCCGAGGATGGGGTAGAATAATCAATCGGCCACGCCAGCCCCTGCATACCTGGCGCCTGGTATTTGCCTCTCCCTGGGAGAGGGGTGGCCAGACCCAAAAGCAGAGATTGGGTGCAGTTGGAGGTGCGATCTGACACCGGATTCGGCTGGTGGATGTTCTTGAAAGTAGTCTGGGGACTACCCCGGAGTTGTCTGCCATGTCACACGCAGATGTCATTCCTGACTCTTGAGGTGAGCTACAACTTATGATGGAGTATTTTCAGGATTTTTGGAGACCTGACTTACAGCTGGTGAGGGAAGAAGTGGGCTCCGTATGGGAACAGGGGTCAGGGATGGCGCCCAGATGTCAGCATTGGAGACATGGCGAACCCAGAACTCCGCACAGTCATTCATGCTGTAGGATCAGGTGTGTCACCTGTCGTGGGTAGTGATGACTCTACAGCAGTGTTTCCCAAACCTGTCCTCAAGACTCTCAACCAGGCCAGATTTTGCAGATCACCTTGTGGAGTTGCAGACTGAATCCTGCAATCACTGAGCAGCTAATCATATCACCTGTGCTGTGCTTCAGATATCTGGAAAAACTGGCCTGTCAGCATGTCCAGAGGACAGGTTTGGGAAACACTGATCTAGAGTCATGGCAAGGGCAGAAGAATATTCAGCTGCGGGGGATCCAGGAGGCAGTTCCACAGGACTCGCTGCTCCAGTATGTGAATGCTCTAGCGGTGCATATCCTCCAAGATGTCATGCAGTCTCAGGTTTTCTTAAGGTCAGCTCTGAAGATCCGTAAGGTCACTACGGCCCACCTCGGGTCCCTGAGAAATGTCATAGCAGTAACTTGAGAGGCATTGATTAGGGTCCGACTGTCTATTGCCGCAATGTTCCTGGTTTTGTGTTCCAGGGCGCCAACATAGCCCTATACCAGGACTTACTGTTTTTGGTTTGAAAATAAATAATTTTTCTTTTAATTTCCTGTATGAATATATAAATATTGTGATTCAAATACATACCTTCGTTAATACGCCCCATTAGTTTGAAAAGCGTGTTCTAATACAGATGGGCTATGGTTTTCTCTTCCCCTTTTGTATGTTACTCCAAAAGTTAAAATGTAAACCAGATGTGTTTTAAGTGTATTCATTTCAGACGTGGCAAAATGTATGCGCGCTATTTTAATAGTGACGTGATCCGTTTCATGATTAGCTGTTACATCACATTTCTTGTTTGTGGGGCGCAGAGATGAACGATGTTTGTGTTGGAACACTCTCATTGGTTATAAATTTGTCTGTTCAGCCAGGTCTTTCATTAGAAACTCAAAGACAAGCTAGATATACTTAAAGCATCAAATCCTTGTGATTGGTTTCTTCAGTTATAGCGTAGTGCTGCTGCTTGCGTCTTTTCTTGGTTATATGAGAGAAATGACAGAGGTTTTCTGGGAATTCACGCTTTGGTAACTGAATAGGAAAATTGATTTTATTAGATTTAATTTTTTTTTTTTATTTAACATGGTTGTGCATTGCCAGCTGGCAGGGGTGTTCGGGACTCTTCTAGCTAATAAAGAGAAGTAAAAGTGGGAGGATCTTGGTTTCGCTGATGGTCCAAAAAGATGGGGCTATCATTCGCTATATAAGCTTGTGTAGACTAAGGCCTTCCTGGCGACACGGGGCATCTCGAGGAACACTGCGCCTGTACCCAGACAGGGACAGGCTGGGCAACCTAGAAAAGGCTGATGGGTTTTCATTGTTGTTAACACCCCCCCCCCCTCCTCTTTATCTTCTCTGCGGCTTGTAGAGACATCTGATGGAATTACACCACATGAGATCCTTTCCATATAGTCATTGTCTAATGACTGATATTTTTATTTTTTTTCCATTCTTTTCTCCCACCTCACATCTGCTCTACATTTTAATACCTTCCTATAACATGTATCGCGACAATTACTGCATAACCTGTGGGTTTAAGGAACTTGGGCACTGTACGAATGTCCCTTGTGCTTGGGGGTTAGTCTCTCCCCCCCCCCCCCCATCTCCACTTCCTCTGCATCCATCTTTTTTTTGTGCCAGGGTTCTCGTGCTAATTTCTGAGATTGTTTACTTTGTTGAACATTGTGATTTATTCTTGCTGAATGTTACCTGTTGTCATATACAATACACTGCTACTGTTCTACTGCGATTTGTTGTAAAGATGACAAGACTCCAAAAATAATTAAAATAATACCATTCCACAGCAGTAGACGTGGCCAGTGTCTAGATAATGTTCGTTTTACAGCAAGCATTTCATTTTTGACTCTTATTTTCCCAGGAACCAAACCCAGCCCCGCAAAGTATTCTGATTTGGTAAAATTGGCCCAGGAGTCCAGTTACCACAGTAACCGTGGTATCGCTGCACACGGCATAACCGTTCTTACAAATATTGTGTCATCGTGCCAGGATAAGGGTGAGTTCACGTTGATCGCGTCCTAATAATCTTGTGCATTTGAATTTATGGGGACTGTGTGTGGTTTATGTAACGCCTGAAACTTGGTATTTTGTTTTATTGGGCCTCCAAGCCACCTGCTCTCTGTATAGGGATGCGAATTACTACCTTTTGTTCTTTCAAGGATTTATGTGTGGAACGATTGCATGGCTTATTTATATGGTGGGTTTTGAGGGCCAGTTTCTGCATGCTAGTGCTTTGCTTTCAGGTTACCTCCGCGTGTTACTGCTTCCATCAGGTTATTCAGTAAGTGCTGGTATTGTAAACACAGCGTAGCTTCTCTTGTCTTCTTTGCATTTTAGTTTTCCGAAATGTCAGCTTTTGTTGGCTCTGCAATAACATCAGTCTGTGCCAGTGTTTGCAACACCGGCATTTACTGAACAATCATGAAAGAGTTTGTGTGATCTCAGGCATTCCCTGTCTATATCCTCCGGCATTGCTGAAATCTTTTAGACTATGAGGAAACATGATTTATGTTTCACGTACCGTTTCCCATTGTGCAGCACTACGGATCTTGTCAGCGCTTTATAAGTACCTTGTAACTGTTCCACAACTCTGCCAGGTGTGAGTGTGTGTGTGTGGGGTCTGTTCTTACTTTAATGCCATGTGACTGCTTTTCATTATCAGTAATACAGAAAAAATGGCGTCGCGCCCATACTCACCGGAGCGGCAGCAACTGCCAGGAGTAACAGCCCAGTTAATATATAAAACATAACAAGGAAAAAAGGTGTCATCTGCGCTCGTTTCTAGGTGTTCCATGTACAACAAAACTGAGGTTTTTGTTTGTTTCAATGGCCATTGCAACGTAAGTTCACTCGCCACTTCACGGCACCTCTTTACAGAGTGAGTACCTAACAATTGTAACCAAAAGGCCGCTCTACTGAGCAGCTCCAAGCCCCTCCTGCTGCTTTTCAGCCAAGGAAAGGCAAAGATGGTGGGTTTTATAAAACCCACCATCTTTGCCTTTCCTTGGCTGAAAAGCAGCAGGAGGGGCTTGGAGCTGCTCAGTAGAGCGGCCTTTTGGTTACAATTGTTAGGTACTCACTCTGTAAAGAGGTGCCGTGAAGTGGCGAGTGAACTTACGTTGCAATGGCCATTGAAACAAACAAAAACCTCAGTTTTGTTGTACATGGAACACCTAGAAACGAGCGCAGATGACACCTTTTTTTCCTTGTTATGTTTTATACATTAAAGTATCAGTGTTCGGTCTTGAAGTGGAGTCGGTGCATCCCTACTGAAAAACCTGCCTTTTTTTATGGTTATTTATAATGACATTGATGGCCTAGTAGTTGCTAAAGTAGTTTATCGATGAACAAATGTAAGAATTTATGTCAGTGTTCCACCCTGATGCTGTCATACATCTATACTATAATTGAGTAAGGCTTGGCGTGTCCGTCGCCAAGCCTTACTCTGCGCATGCGCGCGCAACCAGCGGCGGTTGGTTGCGCGCGCATGCAACCGCCGCGGCACGAGCCGGCTGCCGGCTCGCCGCGGCGGTTACAAGATGCAAACAGCAGCCGGGTAGAGGCTGCGCTCGCAGCCTCTACCCGGCTGCCGCGCGCATCCAACCCCCGAGCGGTCGAAGGGAAAGCTCCCTCCGCCGCTCGGGGTTGGATGCGCGCGGCAGCCGGGTAGAGGCTGCGAGCGCAGCCTCTACCCGGCTGCTGTGTGCAGTGGCGTAGCGTGGGGGGGCTGGGGGGGCCGTGGCCCCGGGCGCAGTTTTGTTAGGGGCGCATTTGCGCCCCTAAAACTGGCCCGGGGTTGAGGGGACCCAGATGCCGGGCAGCGCCGCAGTGCCTGCCCGGTCCTGAAGAGTCTGTCCTGTTAAAGGGAAGCGGCTTGTGCAGGCGCAGCCGGTCACGTGGTACTGAGTCTCTGTACCACCTGACTGGCCGGACCGCGTGACCTGCGCACGCACGCAGCCGCATCCCCTTCAACAGGACGGACTCTTCAGGACCGGGCAGGCACTCCGGCGCTGCCCGGCATCTGGGCCCCCTCAACCCCTGCCGGAGCTGGAGCAATATCCAGGTGAGAGCTGGGGGCAAATCCATGTGTAAGCTGGGGCAAATCCATGAGCTGGGGCAAATCCATGTGAGAGCTGGGGCAATATCGATAACATGTCCACAGGTGGGGGCGCACAATTCTTGGCTGGCCCCGGGCGCTGAAAACCCACGCTACGCCACTGGCTGTGTGCATCCAACCCGTCCCCCGAGCGGCGAAGGGAAAGTTCCCTCGCTTCCGCTCTTTGAAGGACCCAAGCCCCGGTCACGTGACCGCGGCTTGGGTCCTTCAAAGACCGGAATCGGGGAAACTTTCACTTCCCCGGCACCGCTCGGAAAGGTAAGTATGGCGCGGACGGCGGAGCTCATGGGGCGGCTGTCCGAATGCCGATAGCGCATTCGAACAGCCGCCCCATGTCTGGTCTGGGGTCTGATCTGGGGTATATATCCATGAGAGCTTGGGGGGCAATATCCACGAGCCGGGGGTCAATATCCACGAGCTGGGGGACAGTAATCCATGAGCTGGGGGGCAGTATCCATGAGCTGGGGGGCAGTATCCACGAGCTGGGGGGCAGTATCCACGAGCTGGGGGGCAGTATCCACGAGCTGGGGGCCAATATCCACGAGCTGGGGGCCAATATCCACGAGCTGGGGGCCAGTATCCACGAGCTGGGGGCCAGTATCCACGAGCTGGGGGCCAGTATCCACGAGCTGGGGACAGTATCCACGAGCTGGGGGGCAGTATCCACGAGCTGGGGGCCAATATCCACGAGCTGGGGGCCAGTATCCACGTGCTGGGGCAATATCCAGGAGCTGGGGCAGTATCCAAGAGCTGGGGCAGTATCCAAGAGCTGGGGCAATATCCAGGAGCTGGGGCAATATCCAGGAGCGGGGGGGGGGCAATATCCAGGAGCGGGGGGGCAATATCCAGGAGCGGGGGGGCAATATCCAGGAGCGGGGGGGCAATATCCAGGAGCCGGGGGGCAATATCCAGGAGCCGGGGGGCAATATCCAGGAGCCGGGGGCCAATATCCACGAGCCGGGGGCCAATATCCACGAGCCGGGGGCTAATATCCACGAGCCGGGGGCCAGTATCACGAGCCGGGGGCCAGTATCCACGAGCCGGGGGCCAATATCCACGAGCTGGGGGCCAATATCCACGAGCTGGGGGGCAGTATCCACGAGCTGGGGGCAGTATCCACGAGCTGGGGGGCAGTATCCACGAGCTGGGGGGCAGTATCCACGAGCTGGGGGGCAGTATCCACGTGCTGGGGCAATATCCACGTGCTGGGGCAATATCCACGAGCTGGGACAGTATATCCACAATAGACTGCCCTCTGGGCAGGCTTTCCACCTTGTTGCACTATAAAATAACACGAGAACGTGGCCCATTCATTATCCTCCACTGCTTATTGATCTGTGTTTAGAAAAATACTGAATGCTTATTTATTAATATTTACAATTTTACTTTGGTTTAAATCATTGGATTTTAGAAAAAAAGTATTCGCTATGAGAATCCCCGTTTTTGCTGCCAACAGTTTTAAATCTGACCGGTTCTTGTCTTTCTTTAAAAGCACCAGGTATATGTATTTTATTTCTAAAAATGCAGAGATATATTTGGCATCACTTTGGTCTCACCTGCTGATATCTTACTTCGAATTTTTCTAATATTTCAGATAATTCGGGTCTTGAAAAAGACGCGGTGTATGGACTGGAATCTCTTCTTGTCCTTTGCAGTCAAGATAACAGCGCAGGAGCTCAGCTAACATTAAAGGTTTGTGACCCCCCCCGGTTACAGTTATGATACTCAGAAGACCCCCCCCCCCCCCCCCCCCCCCGCCGTAAGAACCTGCTCAGATATGGGTTTGGATTTGCACCAGCTCACATACCAGGGAGAGGAAACTCATGGCATGAGCATTTTAAAGGATTACTCTACTTCCTTGACCACTTTTATCTTTTTAAAACCGCCATGATGTGTTCAGTGCCCCCCCCCCCCCCCGGCAGTTCCATTTCGGTTTTATTACTGGATGAAGTGGAGGAATTTCCACCACCCCACTCAGCATCACCAACAGCCTGAACTTTGAATTTCGCAGCTGCCGGACACTAGTGACATCACGCTCTGAGACCACCTATGATGGTGAGCTTTCTCCAGAGTGGCAGCTGATGGATCAGCCCTGTGCATGCACGAGCAGCTCAATCCATTGTTCTGCGCAGTCACTATGGAATTTGCTTACGTAAACTGCGCAAGTCCCGAGAGAGATACGCAATTTCCAGATCTTGTGCTACGTAATTGCAAAGTCACGCAAATGGTGTAGAGCTTCAGGGACTTCCAGATCCGAGAGCCTCTGAACTGAAGAGGACAAAATGTGAGTAAAATCACCTAAGATAAAACTAATAATAATAATTGGGCAGATACTGTGCAGTCTAAAGGCCGCGAGAGCGTTGTAAAACTCTACATAGGAGTAGGCAAGCGTCCAGTGTATCGCTCCCAGAATCCCTGTTCTTTGTCAAAATATATATATATATATATATATATATATATATATATTCTTTTTCTTGCAAAGTTATGAATACATTGCAGAATTTTAAAAACACACGATGTAAAGCTGTCCAGACACAACTATTTTGTGCTTTGGTCTTCCCCAGATGACGTTGTCCTGCATGGTTAAACTGGCCAAGAGCCGACCGTATCTCAGCCAGTCAGTGGTGGAGTCCCTCCTAACCCAGCTGCACAGCGCTCAGGATTCTGCCAGGATACTCATGTGCCATTGTCTGGCTTCTGTAGCCATGCAGCTGCCAGTCTTGGGGGATGGCATGCTGGGCGACATAGTCGAGCTGTACAAGGTGATTGGTCGATCTGCTACAGACAAGCAGCAAGAGCTTCTGGTAAGAAAATACATACACAGCAGTGGTGGTTGGCTTTTTTATTTTATCTACATTATTTTGTAAGATTTTGTGACACAAGCGGGATATCAATTATCAGGTAGGAAAAGTATACGCACTGATAGTACAACAGCAGGCAGTGTGAAGGGTGAAACGAGGAATATACGCCTAACAAAATGGATATTGGTACAACTGTAGTTTGAATTTGCATCAGATCTGAAAGTAATGCAGGCATAGGGCTTATGCTTTTTCTAGCCGTTTTGTTTCATGTGGTTGCTTTATTACTTTCCTGAGTGTTATACTGACTAACGTATATTCCAAATCCCTTCACACAAACACTGCACAACCTAAACTGCCCGTGTTTAGCATAGCCTGAATAAACTAGCTACAGGACAAACCCCCAGAAAAGACCGGGTCAAGAACAAGCCGGCGTCAGAAACCAGAGCGGGTAATCAGACATGCCTAGGTTCAGTACACGGAGTTCAACAAATGTGTATAGTTGCTAAACCGAGCCAAGGTCGATGCACGGTAAAACATTAATACTAAGGGTTAACCTCAAGAGAGTGGTCAAAACCGAGTCAAGATCACTACACCGGTAAACGGCATGTTCTTCTTTTCTATATTCCTATCTAGTAGGAAACCTGACCGGACAAGGAGGCAAAGGAGCTTTCCTACTTTTATATCTGGCGTGCTTCGCGTCATCCAGCTGCACCGCCTGTCGCGTCACCGCGGGATTCAGCATTATCAATCGGTCGGCCAGTGAGCAGCGAGGATAGTGCTGACCGTGCGCTTGTGACTGCAGCCTTAGCCCCTCTCTAACATTTTAGTCTATTTGGGAAGGGATCCAATCTCACGTAAGAGATAAATGATGAATTTTCTATATTCAGATAAGATGTTTACTCCAGGAGTATATAAAGAGTTTGGAAATTCTGGAGAAATGCTTAAATAATGCAGAACACACTTTAAACACATTAGATTTTAGTTGACTAAAATGATGTGACATTTATTCGACCAAAACCAATCAGACGACTAAAATATAATTAAAACTAAATGGTATTTTAGTCAGAAGACTATGACTAAAACCAAATTAAAATTTCCTGTCAAAACTTACACTGCTGCCAGTGAAAGGAAAACTTGCTGGTAGGTAGATAGTAGCCAGAAACTTAAACGTACTGGCTATTATGCAGGTTTTTGTTTTTTAAAACTTGCATCTATTCTTCCAGATATAAGAAGACACACTTGGAATTTCGAGAGTCGTGTCCATTTTGCTACACTATTACATTTATTTTTATTAATAATAATAATAATAATATTATTTTTTAATATTGTGGTGTTCTTTGCACAGTTTTGAGTTTTACCTTTTAAGTGCCACACTTACTGATGGGGCAGATCCCTCCTTCGATTGCAATCTTCTAGAAAAATAGATAAGTCCTATAAATGGTAACCAAATAAAACAGAGGTTTTCAAAGGTGAACGTTTAAGTATAAACCATATTGTGGGGACTGTAAGCTTTATGATCTGCTGCCAACAGTTCTGCATATGTCCGTCATGTCTTTAGAATGTCTCCACTTACAGTTCACTCGATCATTTTAATGTAAACCTCTTAGGACTTGTGCCTTGACTGTACTCTTTGGTTTTGCCTATACAGGTTTGTCTGGCTACTGTCATATTTGTTGCTAGTCAGAAAGCCCTCTCGCCTGACGTGAAGACAATCATCAAGCAGCAGCTCGAAAATGTGTCGAATGGATGGACGGTGTATAGGATAGCCAGACAAGCGTCTAGAATGGTAAGATTTTCACATTTGATGCTCCTACATGGACAAGTCTTGATCTGTAGAATAGAGCTGTCACAATTATCAATTTAAGGTAAGTTGGTTGTGAGTGTGCAGTGGTGTTTGTTTTGTTTTTTTTGTAGGTCAATTTGCAGTGTAACTGTATAGACAATCAATAAAATACACAGCTGCATGCTAAAAACCATTCACTTTGCACAGGGAATTGGTGGAAAACCTAAGGCAGTGTTTTGCAAACCTGTCCTCGGGATGCTCAACCAGGCCAGGTTTTAAGGATTCCCTTGGGGGAAATGCAGACTGAATCCTGCAATCACTGAGCAGCAAATTATATCACCTGTGCTGTGCTTCAGGAATCTGGTAAACGTAGTGTGTCAGCAGGTCCTGAGGACAGGTTTGGGAAACACTGACTTAAGATTCAGAGAGCACCAAAATGTCGCCGTCCTTTCGGTGCTCTCTCCTTTGGCAAGTTAAATTCGCTGACACTACGGTGAATTCAGTATTCACCGCAGGTTCCCCTAAAGTGCGCTGAATCGAAAAACTACCGAATCATTCCGATAACCCGCTGAACAGACTGCTGAAATGTATTTGAAAAAAAGCCACCGAACAGGGGTTAAAATAACCAAAAAAAATTAAAAGGAATTTAAAAAAAACAAAATGTATGCATGAAAATGCCTGGATATAATATATATATATAAGATTCTATGAAGAACAATAAAAAAATCTGAATCAAAAATGTCGCCTGAAAAACGCCTATAAAATAAATAATAATAAAAAAATTGGGTCTATTCACTAAAAGGTGAAATTCAAGAACTGGCAGGAGAAGAGCACAAATAGCCAATTTGGAAAGCGAGATAAATGGGAGAATTTTTCTGTTTTTGGCTATTTTATGATTTTCCACTTCTCCTGCCAATTGTCCTGAGTTTCACCTCTAGTGAATAGACCTGAGAGACGTTTTGCTGCAAATGAAAAGAATAAGCGGTTGAATAAATATTTAAGAAAACGAGGCATTTTTTAAAAATAAATTAACATTGAAACCTATGGGATTCGCCTGCTTAAACCTGTCGCATGAAACCACAGAAAATCTGGGCATTTCGACAACTTTCACAGCTGTTCGGCGTTCCATGAATAGATTGACCATTGCTTCTCTGTGGGGGATTTCCCTGGCAGTTCGCTAATATTTGGCTAATGGCCACTAAATTGCACCGTACAGGGAAATTCACCGCTCGGTGCTATATGGTGGCCAATTCGGTGCTCTCTGAATAACCCAGTAAGGGAACTTCATATTTTTTGTTGAAAATCGTTCAAACGCCGGCAGCCCTAGTCCTCCAGCAATCGGTTCGTTCCCAACTCACCGATTAGGTGATAAAATGCGGTAGGCTACGTTTTCATGCCAAATAACCATGAAAATGATAATGGTAAAACCATAAACCTTGGCCACCTGATTGATGGCTACTTCGGTAGAGGTATCCAGTATGTAGTTATTTTTGACTAGTCTCTGGTTATGTATTTAAAATACCGGTTTATTCACTGAAAAATTAGCTTTAACTAAGCTTTGTTTTTTCTTTTTGTGTATGATATATATATATATCAAATTTTTATTTTTTTTGTCTAGGGCAACCATGACATGGCCAAGGAGCTCTACCAGAGCCTGTTGACACAAGTAGCCTCAGAGCATTTCTACTTCTGGTTAAACAGTCTGAAGGAATTCTCCCTGGCGGAGCAGTCCCTTACGGTGCTGCAGGAGGACGATTACAGCTCTGCTCTGTCAGCCATCGCCGATTCACTAAAATCTTACCACAAGGGGATTGCGTCACTTACGGTTAGTGCATCAGAATTTTTTGCTTTTTCTTTAAGGATTATTCCCAAAACACACAGATTTTAATAACACAGAAATTTTCATAATGTTTATTGTAAGCCGCAATACTACAAGGACCCTTTGCTTCTTAGAAGCTCTATTTAAAGCTTTGCAAGCCAAGCCACTTTCCTGATCGATGGTCATCCATTAAGGACCGGGTCAGACGAGCGCCCTATTCGCGCCTGTACTAATGTGCCTCCTGGCGTCCGTTGCAGCGTTGTGACGCTTCAACGGGGTCGGCACACGCTGTAGCACATGCACAAATTGCGCGCTACAGCAGGCTTTCTGCGGACGTTCTGAAAGCCTACCCGTCCAAGCATTCGTCGGGGCTGCAAAGCGCGATCCTCCTTAGGAGGATCGAGCCTTGCAGCACTGAGCGCACTAACTGCACTCAGCGAGGCGGCCAGACAGGCGTCAGATTGGAAGGAACGTCCTTTGTCACTGATGTTCCTTCCACTCATAAAAACGCTCGTCTGACCCCGGCCTAAGACTGACGCAGGAGCAATATTTACCAATGTTTCTCACGGTAATTGTGACGGACTCATTGATGCCCTGTCTGGGTATCTCCGCCAAGAGGTGCTTCCTATGCCTACAGACCTCCAAATTGCTTCATAGAATTCCCCCAATAACCAGACAGAATGAAATTTGGGAGCAGAAAACCATAGACTGTTTATTCAAACTTGGGCAGACACTTTTAACAACTCTTAGGGACAATCCCCCTGCGATGCATAAAACCACTCACTGAAGAAGGGGCAAGGAAACCCAGGCTGGGACATTCCCGGAAATGACACACTCAGGCACTCACAAACTCTTAAACATTTAATCCAATTATCTCCCTGACACATGGACGCTTCTTACCAGTAATCTGTAGTTAGCTGGGGGATGGTCAAACCGTGAACAGATGTACATTGAGAAACCAAATCTATTTAGAAGATCCACCAGCTCCGGATTCCCCAATAGTCTGGAGAAATTTGTCTCTTTTAAATATAAAACGTCAGTTTCCACTTAGCTGGGCGAGAGGGCAAAGGTATCCGAAAACAGACCCGGCTACCTAACGTGCCCTTACCCGGCCAACCCCCCCCCCCCTCAGCACCCACAACCAAACTGCTCTCCGAGAAGTAAAAAGCCCCTGCATTGGGTCTGTCAAAGTAATTCTATACTTTCTATGTTTTTCCTAATAATATATTCTGCATAACAATTGTATTGTTAAAAGGAAAAAAAAATAATAATAATAAAAAATCCTAATGGTATAGAGAGGTTTCCGTCACGTATAAATCTTTTAGCATTGGTGAATACATAGTTCAGTTTCTTCCTGCTTGTAAAGAATATTATTAAGTGCCAACACATTCTGCAGCATTGTACAAAAGGTACAGTGGGTAAGACCAGACAGTTCTACAGTACAGCAAAAAGGCAAGTCCAATATTTCAAACAGATACAGGTCTTACTACAGTATTTTTAAGGGGCCACTAAAATTGAAATGTCCTTGTTGTGTTTATTTGATGTTGATTTGATCTTACATGTGCTTTGTTTTTCTCTTGTTTAGTTAAGATAATATTTTATTTTCACTTGGTGAATCCATTGTGTGATCTTTTGTGTTGTTAACCATGCTCCCCCCCCCCCACCTCACTCACACATGTCAGGGTTATTCAGAGAAAGGTGACATTTTTGAGAACTTTTGGAGAAGTGAAAATTCTAGGTCAAAATAGCTGATTTGGAAAGTGAGATAAATGGGGGAAATTTTTCTGGTTTGGCTATTTTGACCTAGAATTTTCACTTCTCCCAGAGTTTCACCTTTCTCTGACTAACCCGGAGTATCTTTCCAGCACTTGCTCCTTACTGTGTGGCTTTGACCATATAATGGAGTCTAATGGTCGATCATTGACTATAATCATTGTATTATGTGGGATGTATTCAAAGGACATCACCAGGGTGCAGATTAGAAATCTTTTAAGATCCCTGCCTTACCTCATTCAGCTGCCTGCTCTTTTATATCGGGTAGTCTGGACATCACCATAAACCTCCTGCAGCTTTATCTAAATATTCCCCCCTCCAACTCAGTAACTGGTAAAAACTGTAGATTGGATAAACCACAGCAGTAAGGTAAAACATTAGCACTGATTTTTGCTAATGTTACCTGTATGGGAAAAATCCAGAAAGTGGAAACGGAGATAAAAACAGTAGTATGTGTTTTTAGAAGGTGGTTTTATTTGTAATATACAAGTGGTAGTGGCCCTTTTGCCAGATCTTGCTTCGATGCATCACTTGTCATTTGCTGATGGACCCTTTCCTCACCATCATTCTCAGGGCACAAAGTTAATTATGTTTATTCTCTGTTTATGTAACCCATAGATTGTTTCCGGTCTTTTTTTCAGGCTGCCAGTACTCCAATGAATCCATTAAGTTTCCAGTGTGAGTTTGTGAAGCTGCGAATAGATCTCCTTCAGGCGTTCTCACAGTTAATCTGCACATGTAACAGTCTCAAAACCAGCCCCCCTCCTGCCATTGCTTCCACCATTGCCATGACCTCTGGCAACGATCTCCAGCGCTGTGGGCGCATTTCAACCCAGGTACTGTAGCTTGGGTGTCTGGGCTTTTGTTTGTCTGGTTTCATGGCATTGATCCACTATCCTGTGCCACGTCTATTGATCAAATTCTTCAATGACAGAATATTTGCAATATATACATTGTAGAGTTTATCCGCTCAATAGAGAACCAAATCCAAATGGCCGATTTAGAAAGTGAGATAAATGGGAGAATTTTTTTCTGGTTTTGCTATTTTTTAAATTATTTTTTGAGAAAGTATTGTTACCAGGAAGGATACATTGAGATTTCTCTCGTTTTCAAGTATGTCCTGGGTGGCGAGTATGTACCGTTAGGTGTCTTGCCCAAGGACACTTACTGGAGAGGTGCTCTTGCCGGGATTTTGACCTAGAATTTTCACTTCTCTAGTCATTCTCCTGAGTTTCACCTTTCTTTGAATAGACCATACTATCTGGATCTATACTGTAAGAAAAACCTGGGTCTATGCAATGCATATCTAACCTGCTACAGAGAGGTGAATAATCTTTTTCAATACTCATTGCTACCGGCTGAACTCGAGCAGGGACAGATAATGATCCCTACATTCCATCAAATGACAAGCCAGTAACCGCTGTTAATCACAAAATTTTCCTATTCCATAACGGAAAGTTTAGATTTTAATAAGGACACGGAGGCGAGTATTTGCTGTTCTCTCTTAACTGCCCCAACAGCAGCGAAGAAACTTTTATTGAAAATATAACAGAAAACAAACGGTCCTCCCTTCCCCAACGTGGGGAGGGGAACCTAGCTCCCCAGATCCTCCCCTTCCAGTCCATAAACCACTCCCCCGGAAGCAGCCCCTCCTCTTTCGAAGCTGCGACATGACAACGGTGGGAGCCTCAGAAGCGAAACTGGAGTAGGAGATCAGGAGCCAAAACATCGAGGAACCATATCAGGAACTCAGAAGGCTGAAATAGACAAAGCACATGAAAGAACAGTGAGACACTGTAATCTGGTTAAACAAAGGGAGCCCTGGCAGCCACCAAAACAGTCCATCCCAATCCAGGAGAGATGCGGAATCCAATCAAACCGGGTGGGGTAGGGCGGGAAATACTCACCTCCGTGTCCTTATTAAAATCTAAACTTTCCGTTATGGAATAGGAAAATTTTGTGATTTTAAGGCAGGACACGGAGGCTTCGTATTTGCTAGTTCAAAGCGGAACAGAAGCCGCATCCGACCAATGGACAATGGGCTTGAAGTAGAAGGTACGAAACGTGGATTCGCTAGACCAGTCAGCCGCACGTAAGATGTCCTCCAGACGACAGCCCATCAAAGCCGCCTTTGAGGCGGAGGCACTGCGGACAGAATGGGCTCCGAAAGCCGACACATCCACCCCGGCCTGTGCCATAAGCCATCGCATCCAACGAGCCAAAGTGGGAGAGGAGACCGGTTTATGAGGAGATCGAAAAGAGACAAAGAGAGGTGAAACCGGGAGAACCCTGAAGGAGTGAGTACGAGACTCGTACTCCCGGAGACACGAAACCGGGCAGAGACGGGGAGAAACCCGAAAAGACGGGAAGAGTACCGAAGTCAGGGACGTCTTGGTATGACGTGAAATATCGAAGCGTACACCTTCAGGAACATAAGAACGGGCGCCGAAATCCAGCGCCCTAACATCTCCGACACGTTTACAGGCCACTAGACAGAAAAGCATAAGGAGTTTAGCCAAAAGGGCCTGCAGTGAGAGAGCTGCATTCTCAGGCCAGCGATCCAGGAAGGAGAGTACTCTGGACACGTCCCAAGTACAGGAGTATTTGGGTGCCGGAGGGCGGGAGAAGCGCATGCCTCGTAGCAGGCGACAAACCAAAGGATGGGATCCTGCGGCGACTCCCGAAAATCCAGAATGGCCAGCCGAGATAGCCGAACGAAGGACATTCACGGTGCGATAAGCCTTACCAGAGTCGAAGGCGTGGGTGAGGAAATCCAGGAGAGCCGTCACAGGGGCCGAAAAGGGATCTCTATCCCGTTCCAGACACCAGCCAGCCCACCCATCCCATGCGGACTTGTAGGCGAGTCGGGTACCCGGATCCCAGGATTGGAGCAAGAGGTCTGTAGTGCGTTCCGAAAGGCGTGAGCCTGTAGGGGGGTGCCAGAGAGCCACCACGCCAGGAGTTGAAGACGGTGGGAGGTCATCAGTGGATGGGGTTGCCCCTCGTGGTCCAGCAGAAGGTCCGGGGAGGGAGGCAGAAGCCTCGGGACGTCTATCGCCATGCTCAGGAGCGTTGGGAACCACGGTTGGGACTTCCAAAATGGAGTTATCAGGACCACAGATGCCTCCTGAGCTCGGATCTGTGACAGAGTGCGAGCAATGAGGACGAACGGTGGGAAGGCGTAGAGGGGGCCCTTGGACCAATCCTGGAGGAACGCATCCGTGGCCATGGTGTCCGGATCCGGTCTCCAGCTGAAGAAGTCGGGCAGCTGTGTATTGAGCCTGGAGGCGAACAAGTCTATCCGGAAAGGACCCCAGAGTGCGGATAGTGAAGAGAAACTGTGCCGTGACAGTCGCCAGTCTCCCGAGTCCGCAAAGTGCCTGGAGTTCCAATCGGCCACTTCGTTCGTCAGACCGGGGATGAACTGGGCGTGGACCGAGATCCCGAGGGGAAGGCAGAATTCCCAGAGTCGTAGAGCCATGGCTGATAGGTCTGCCGAGCGAGGGCCTCCCATGCCGTTGATGTAGCGGACCGCAGGTATGTTGTCCATCCGAAGTACGACCGAGTCCGGAGGGGATCGCCGTGTAAAGCAACGGAGTGCGAATAATCCCGCCAGGAGTTCCAGGCAATTGATGTGCCACAACTGTTCCAGTGGGGACCAGCGACCGCCTGTCTCCTGGGACCCACATCTCGCGCCCCAGCCCAGTCTGCTGGCGTCCGAATCGATGGTCATTGTGGGAGGAGGAGGTGGTACCAGGGAACGACCGTTCCATGTGACTATGTTGTCTATCCACCATAGTAGATCCGATCTGGCGTCCTCTGTCAGCATCACGTGATCCGTATATTCGAGGCCCGCCCGGAGTGAACGGACCTTCAATCGTTGGAGGGCCCTGTAGTGTAGTGGGCCCGGATGAACCGCCATGCGGCCCGCCGCTAGGAGACCTACCGTATGGGCCAAGGAGCGGAGGGGGAAGGGCTTCTTCCTGAGTAGTATCCTCGCTTCTTTCCTGATCGAGGAGATCTTTGACAGTGGAAGGCTGAGGTTCATGAGGTCGGAATCCACCACGAAGCCCAGGAATTCTATAGAGCGAGTGGGCGTGAGAATGGATTTCTCTGGATTGAGAAGGAACCCTAGTTCCTGGAATAGGGAAATAGTGTCGTGTAGCTGGGTCCGAAGGGTGTGAGGTGACTGGGACATGAGAAGAACATCGTCCAGGTAGATCACCAATCGGACTTCCCGAGCGCGGAGGGAAGAAACCACGGGTCTGAGTAGCTTGGTGAAACACCGCGGGGCGGACGACAGTCCGAAGGGGAGGCAGGTGAATCTCCATAATTTGTCGTTCCAACGGAATTGTAGGAGGTCCCGTTGGGATTCCGTTATGGGTACTGAGAGGTAGGCATCTTTGAGGTCGAGTTTGACCATCCAATCTCCCAGAAGGAGCATGTCCTTTAACGTGGGGATGCCCTCCATTTTGAAATGGTGGTAAATGACCCAATTGTTGAGGGAGCGGAGGTTGATGACCGGACGGAACCCCCCGCCTTTCTTTGACACCAGAAAGAGGGAGCTGACGAAGCCCCTTGGATGGGGTAAAGCGGGTTCTATGGCCTTTTTGCGGTTGAGGTCTGTTACCTCGGAATGAATGAGTGTCCGAAGGGCATCTGCGAACCGAGGAGGGTGGGGGAGATGGGTCTGAGTGGGAAAACCGCAGAGTTCTATCTGGTAACCCATCACGGTGGAGAGGACCCACGGGTCCGATGTGAGTGAAGCCCACCTTGGGAGGAATAGAGTGAGGCGGCCGCCCATGGCAACTAGGGACGAAGGGATAATATAAATTGGTCTTACCTTGTCCTTGTGGAACGGGAGGACCACCTCTGCCACCTCTGTATCCGCGGGCTCGCCAAGCTCGTGACCTCGATGGGTAGAAAGAGCTGGAACCACGGAAGCCACTGGAACCAACGGTGGGCTGAGTGTTGGAAGCGGAGCCTCTAGCGATGCGGGAATTATTAGCGCCCGCTCGGCCGACAGGTCGACCCCTGAACCTGCCGGCCCTGCCAAAAACGCGGTTAGGTGAGAAAATGCGTTTAAGGGATGCCTCCGACTTGTCAATTGAGTTGAATGCCTGAGTGTATTCCCCATGTCTTTAAGAAAGGGTTTCCCGAAGAGGAAGCCCTGTGCGGAGGCACCTAGGTCATTGGTGGCTAGGTGCAGCATCTCTGTGTCAATTTTGAGCAGTATGCTCTTGCGTCTCTCGGTTGAGAGAGCTGCATTGGCGTTGCCAAGCAGGCATAGGGACCGTTGGACCCATTCTGTGACCTCGTAAGGGTCCATCAGTGATGCATTGGTTTTGGCCTCCTCTGCCAGTTGGAAGAGCTTAATCAGGGGGCCGGCTGTGTCCAGGAGACGGTCCTGGCAGCCTTTAATGGCAAATTCAATGCCTCTTTTGGGGTTCCAGCCACGCTTGGATACAATTTTTTGGAAGCTGACATCCACGTTGGGAGTCAGGCATGATTTACCGGCAGTAACCGGACGAGGACACTCCAATTTCATTTTGGCCCTGTCCTCTTTTGGTCATAGGGCGCCTGATGTGCGAGTCGACCCATTGCTCCACGTGTGGAGACGCGTACCAGATCGTGGAATTAGGGCGAGCAATATCCTCAGGCTCGAAGAGGGGATTGCCCTGCGGATCGTACACCACCGTACCCCGAGATCGTGGCTGGCAAGTGGGTGCGTCCGCGTCTAGCAAATCTGAGCCCTCCGGAGCGTGGAGTTCGAGGACTTCTCCCTCAGCCATCCCTGGATCTGCTTCGTCCTGATCTGAATAATCAGTGAGGGTGACTATGGGTTTTGCACGGCAGACTTTTTTGGTCTTTTTAGCCCGAGCCCCTTGGGGTAGGGTGCGCCGTGGTGGCTGGATTAGGCAGTGATCTGGGGGTGCCGGCCCCTCTGCTGCTGGTGCTCGCAGCTGGACTACCGGTGGGAAGTCCGATCTCAGGTGCACAGAGTGCGGGGTCGAAGCCCATATTAAGGTCCTCTGTAGGGACATCAGGGATCTCTGGAGCCGGATCGACATGAATGGGGGGGGAGGGTGGAGGAGATGGCCTCCGTAAGAGATTCGTGCCATGACTCAGAGAGGGAAGAGACTGCTGCAGCCACTGCCTGTGAGACGGATGTCTGCAGGGAAGCCTCCATGCGGGCAAATCTGGACTCTGTAGAAAGTCTTTTGGATTTTTTATGTTTCCTGCGGGCATATTGCTCCAGGGAGAGGGAGCTCCGATCAGATCCGGGGTCTGAGGCTGGTATGTCCTCCGAGGAGGGAGCATCAGCTTGGCCAGGCTTAGAAGCAGACATGGTTTGGGGGTAAATCGATCTTGCAGAGCTGAGCTGAGCTGGCGTGAAAGCGTGCGTGTGCTGCGCTGTGTGAAAGGGGAACTCCAAGATGGCGGCCGCTACCTCCCGCGATACTGCGGAGTTTGAGGGGGCGTGGTTAAAACCGCGTGCAGAGCTTGTGCGCGCAATGCAGGGAGACAGCGCGAGAAAACAAAGCTGTGCAGAGACAGGGAGATGCCCGAACCCGGCGCCGGCTAACACTGCCGACGCCAGGAACGGACGAGTGAGCGAACCGCCGCGGTTTTGGACCGGGTCGGGAAGCTCTGGTAGTAAAAGGAGATAGAAGTAGATAAATACAGGTTAGAGCTAATACTTATCTGACTGCTACCGCCGGGAGCAGCGAAGAAAGAGGAGGGGCTGCTTCCGGGGGAGTGGTTTATGGACTGGAAGGGGAGGATCTGGGGAGCTAGGTTCCCCTCCCCACGTTGGGGAAGGGAGGACCGTTTGTTTTCTGTTATATTTTCAATAAAAGTTTCTTCGCTGCTGTTGGGGCAGTTAAGAGAGAACAGCAAATCCGAAGCCTCCGTGTCCTGCCTTAAAATCATACCACTATACATGCTGAAGAAAACAACCAAAACCTTTTAAGACCGGTGTCAGGAGAGCATATTTGAAGAGTGGAAGGAACGTCCGTGTGACTGGACATTCCTTCCTCTCGACACCTGTCTGACACCCGTCTGGCTACCTCGCTGTGCACAGTTAGTGCACTCAGCGCTGCACGGCTCGATCCTCTTATGGGGGATTGCGCTTTGCAGCCCGTCAACAAGCGTCCTACCGCTTTGACGGGGAGGCTTGCTGCACGGACGCAGCACGGCCACCGTCGCGTGCACAATTCGTGCGCGCAACAACGTGTGGCCGGCCCCGTTGCAGCGTCACAACGCTGTAACGGACGCCGGAAGGCAGATCAGTACGGGTGCACATAGGCTGGGGTCCAACTGCAAAGAAATGGACCCGGGGTCAGGTGTCTATGGCACCCGAAGATAATAAAGCGATACTTATCAGCTGCTGCTAGAATGATGTAAGTCCCATATGTTCATTCCAATCCACAGGGAAACGTAAATCCAGAGAGGCAAAAAAGGAGATCAATCAGCGCTGCTGCAGACAAAGGTGCACTAGTGCACCTAATTTATTAGAAAAAGGAACACATATATACAGACGTTTCAGGGATACAACCCTTTCCTCAGTGCAAAGTGCACTTTGCACTGAGGAAAGGGTTGTATCCCTGAAACGTCTGTATATATGTGTTCCTTTTTCTAATAAATTAGGTGGCACTAGTGCACCTTTGTCTGCAGCAGCGCTGATTGATCTCCTTTTTTGCCTCATAGGCTGGGGTCCGACATACACACTATGTGCATGCTACTTTTGTAAGTATCGTTTCCCACAACTCATACCCCTTACATTCCTATTCTATATTTACCCTTTATTACATTGTTCAGTATGGATGAAAGATGGGTATAATATATGTTATACTCTCCAGTTTCTGTGTAAGCTTTCCAGGCTAACATTGTCTCCTTTTCCTTCCGCTTTCTGCTTCTTTGAGCCTTTTTGCAGCACTATGAAATGATAGTAAAACCTCTTCCTTTTAAAAAAAAGTCTAAAATCCTAAGTTTTCTCTGTTTTGTATATAGTTTACATACACGCACATATTTTGAGACCACATGAATGCGATATACCGCTGTTTAGAGGGATATATATATATATATATATATATAAAGTGTGATTAATATTGCAGAAGCCACCCGCACATCATAGCAATTCAAAGAATTGCATCCCAGAGCTCCTGTGCCACATTCCCCATATGCAGCAAGGAATTCTGGGTAAGATATGCAAATGACCTCTGTCTCACTTTTACACATCCTGGATCTGTTATTACACAGAACCCTAAAATCAATGCTATGCCACACTGTGGCTTTGTAGCAAAGATAAGGTTATGCAACTGGTCAAAGCCACTCCTAGGACAGTGCTGTTTCAGGTTTGTTGAACCCTCATCAGCTAGGAGACAGGCATATATATATAATGCCTCCACACTGCAAATTCTAAACTTTATTATTGCAGAGGTCATTTACACATCACAGAAATTCAAAGAACTGCATCACCGAGCTCCTGTGTTACATTCCCCACATGCAGCACAGAACTCTGGGTAAGACATGCAAATGACATCTGCAATTTCCCAATTTTCTTTTGCATCCTGGGTCTGTTTTTACACCGACCCTTCCAATCATTGCCACGCCATACTAGATGGTTTATTTAGCAGAGCTGGGTATATATTTTTTCAGAGTTGACAGACATAAATGTAGTATATATATAGTTTTGTAATTGCATAGTCGTCGTCGCCCCCCCCCCCCCCCATTATACAACTTGGCAGCTTGAGGAGACGAGACGTTTCAGTTAAAGAACAAGGAGAATTTTTTGTCGGTGCACTTGCAGAGACACAGCAGAAGGAAGCTTATCGGCTGGCCGACTTAATTCGTGCAAGTATTGGAGCGTTTGTCACGTCCCTGCATTTTTTATCTTGTTTGAGACCGTATATGGTTAATATCACGCGTGGGTTTTAGTTGATCTGCACCATCAGATTTATTCCTTCCTTCTTCCAGTCGATTCGGGAGCATTCTTCCAGTGCTGCTGCTTCTCTGTTAACCCTTTGTGGTCTGCCCTCTCACCTGCAAACACTACAGCATGCTATTGCTTTAGTCCAAGTGAGTGGAACCAGCACTTTCATTTTGATGTCATTTTTGGGGCACATTGCCTAGTCTATAGAGAGCACCATGTTTTTTGTTTTTTCCGCTTGCGGGTACACTGTGGTGTTTGCCAAGCTCCTTATCCCACCGAAGTTCTTCTGTTTGTAGCGGCACATCCGGAGTAATGGGTAATTCGTAATATTTTGGACGAATCACTTTCTTTCTTGGTAGTTCTTGTGTTTCGTTGACGTTTAATTATTTCGTTGTTTGTGTCCTCTCTGCAGATGAAGCAGTCCATGGAAGAATTCAAGGCTCTCGCAGCGCGCTATAGTGATCTGTACCGCTCCTCTTTTGATGCTGATTGTGCGACCTTAAGGAACATAGAATTGTATCCTTTTCCATTTATTGTTCTAAAGTCCCTGCACTCGGATCGGTAATCCTATTTTGGCAGCATAATCGCCAGAGCGGTGTGACAGTCGTAATGTTAGACATGTCTGCTGCATGTTCCATTGGCCATAGAACCAGAAATAAAATGACTCTACGGCTGGGGTCAGACTAACGCATTTTGAACGTGCGTTGAGCTGCACTTTATCACGGCCGTAGTAGCAGCAAATGACGGCCAATATACGAAGTACGGCTGCACAAAAGTCCGGCCGTGCAACGCAAGCGGCAAACGACCGCATTTTTTCGAGAGCGTAGAACCGCTAGTACTGACTTTTACACACACACACACACACACACACACACACACACACACACACACACACACACACACACACACACACACACACACACGTGTGTGATTTAGGAAATGTCAGACGCTGCTAATGTCCAGCCTACATAACGTCCAGACACATAGTGTTTTAGGCTAGGGTCAGACTAACGCATTTTTCGCGTTGTCCGTGAAAAAGTGCGTTCAAACGAATGGACATATTTTTTCACAGAATACGCGATAGCGGTCATAAGATGCGCATTTTCGTCCGTGATTTTGTACGGATCATCAATAAAACCCTTTTTGCGTCTGGACGTTATGTAGGCCGGACATTAGCAGCGTCTGACGACTCCCAATCACGCACACATGCCGCTATGCGGACGCAGCGCACTCTGTACGTCCGTACTAGCGATTTGACGTTCTCAAAAAAAAATGCGTTTGTTTGCCGCTTGCGTTGCGTGGCCGCACTTTCGTGCAGCCGTACTTCGTATATTGCCTCTCATTGCCCGTCATTTGCTGCTACTACGGCCGTGATAAAGTGCGGCTGTACGTGCGTTCGCACTGCGTTCGTCTGACCCTAGCCTTATTGACAATCCGTGAAAAAACATGCACGAAATGCGCATCGTTTGACCGCTTTCGCGTCCGCCGTAAAAAAAAAATCCGTCAATGCGTTCAGACGCACGTTTTGACAATCGATGCTAAAAATGCGTTCGTTTGACCCTAGCCTAAGGCCGGGGTCACACAAGCGTTTTTCAGAGAGGCAGGAACATCCGTGAGAGAGGGCGATCCTTTCTCTCTGACGCCCATGTGGCCACCTCGCCGAGCGAAGTTGGTGCGCTCAGCTCTACAAAGCTCTCTCCTCCTACGGAGGATCATGCTTTGTAGCCCCATCAGCATCCGTTGTAGCTTTTTGGCAGGGAGGGTGAAATCACGTCTGGTGGTAGCGTGCGCAATTCGTGCGCACTCTACCCCGTGTGGCCCTCCCAATCTAGCCTGTCACAAAGCTGCAGGGAATCGCGGTCACACGGACGCATTCAGTGCACTCGTGTGACCACAGCCTTAATGGATCCTTTATTCCACCTTTTTAACTTCAAGAATATTTTACATGCCTTAATTCATGTACTATACCAGACAACAGCAGAGCTGCCTTTTAGTATCCTATGCCGTGGAGGCGCTTATTCTGGATCCAGATTCTTGCAGGTAGGGTGGGATACCTCATAGATATTCCATAGTTTAAAGAAAAACTAAAAGTATGAGAATCTGGTTAAAATTCAGAGCATTCCACAATAAAATGGAATGTTCGAGATTTTAAAAACGCCTTGAAATAACTGATGGCGATTTTGGTTACAAGGAATGATCATGTGATGCAGAAGATTTGCCAAAACACCAGTGTACTCCATCTCGGCAGCTCCTAAATGATCCTATCTCGTAACCGAATCTCTATCATTTATTTTCAAGCCAAGTGTTTTAAAATAAATCTTTTACCCTTGACTATAGTGGAGTGCTTTGAATCTTGAATATTTTGTATGTTATGCTCATTGGTCTCCAGGAAGCAGCCTTGTAAATTGCTCATTAAGGCAATTGCTGCCATCCTGCTACTGCACATACTTTTAGTTTAACACCATCTCCTTTTTTTTAATTTTCTTTTCTCGCCCTCTCTCCCCTCCCCCCTCCCCCAAAAGAGCAATTGTACGGCTGAAAGCACAAATGTTAAAAATCTGCTCTAAGAAACACAACCGTCTTTGAGATTATAAACCATGAGAATAATAACAGGAGAAAAATAAAAGCAAAAAATTGCTCTTTGTCAGAATGAGAATTCATAGGAGGTGGAAATGGTTGGGGGTGATCGGGAAGATCGAAGGCCGGTGTCAGACGAGCGCACTTCAGAGTGGAGGGAACGTCTGTGAGAGTGGAAGTGCCTTCCACTCTGAAGGTGGCCACCTTGCTGAGCGCAGTTGGTGTGCTCAGCGTTGCAAAGCTTGATCCTCCTATGGAGGATCACACTTTGCAGCCCCCGTCGAACGCACGTCGTAGCGTTGGATAGGGAGGGTTTCAGCATGTCCGTTGTAGCGCGTGCAACTTGTGTGCGCTACACCGTGTGGCCCGCTGCGACGGATGTCGGGAGGTGTGTAGGTACGCGCGACGTAGTGCGTTCGTCTGACACCAGCCTAATCTTGGCATGAAGGGGAAGATGTCCGATTACATAAAAATATACAAATACAAAAAGGTTAATGCACTCAGTGTCATAGGTAAATGGCAGAGTGGCCAGCTCAAAGTTCTAAAACAAAAATAACCATGAGGTTCCTGGGCCCTCCAATCCAAAGTGTGGCTTTTATTCAAGGTTCACCACAACAGTGACAACCTGTCGGCAGCCTTTGTCAGTGTAACAGGCTGCTGGTACTATTGCTATTTCAGCTCCCTCTTCTACAGCCAGTGAATAAAGCAACCGCTTATAGCCTTGGACCCCACACCCGGAGTCCTGACTACTTGTAGCGGGTCAGAACAGCACTCCTTTATTTCTAGTCAAGCTGGGATAATTCTACCAGACAGGGGTGACAACTGCATAATCGCAGAAAATACAGGTCTGATCTCCCATTCTGGTGCCGCTGCCCCCAGCCATAACCCAAAAAAAGATCAATCGAGCACCTGGTAATCCATTTAACATCAGGCTGTCTGGATAAGGTTTTGACATGGAATAGGGATAATGTAACGACACACAAAATCGATTGATACGGGGGCATATTAACAATACAGATTTTACAGAAATGAACAGCGAAAGAAAATGTTTAAAATCTGCTTTTGACAAAGGATGTCCTGTAAAACTCTGACTCCAACAATAGGAATCCCTGCCCTGCAACCCTGGGTCCATGACGGTCCAGAAAACCAGAACCTTGTTATCCCTATTGCTGAGAACCTCAACTAAAAGCCACACTTTGGATTGGAGTTCCCCGCCTCCTCCTGTCTCTCCCCCCCCCCCCCCTGTCAGTGGGACAGGGGTCAGCATGTTTTGCAACTACATTTCCCATAATGCTCAGACACTCTTAGCTAACTAAATGAGGAGATAGGGCGTTTTAAACCACCTGAGTGGTTAAACCATCCAAGGAGACCCTGCTATATGGGGCTGGCCCCGATCACACTTCTCATATATATTTTTCTGTAGCATAGCTTGGGATATCTGCTTCTTTTTTTATTACTGTTTCTGATGTACCTGATCCATCCATATATCTATATAACAAAGATACTTGACAAAACCTAAGCAAACAATGACTATATAGGATGGTTATTATAGCATGGAAGTGATACAATTGCCACTAGAAATGACTATATTCTGAGGCCACTTGTGAGAGCTATGTACGCTTAGCAAGATCTGCACCCCGCATGGAGTTGTAAGACCCAATATTACCTCACCTGTTAGGATGCCAGAAAGCGAGGGTGATCAGAGGGTGTGGATGGAATTGGAGGGTTACCCGTCAACATTTGTAGAGCATACCAGGGCGAATAAAGAAGTGTCTTTCAACAATGTTCTTGTTTCTTCTGGGAGTACTTTAATAAGGTGGAGACCAGTTAAGAATGCCTTGGCTTTGTCCTCCTGATTTGTAGGAGGCCTCCTCTCGATCGTATACCATATGAAAAGAGGGGCATCGGATTTTTTTTTTATTATTATTTAAACATAATCCATTGTAAAGCGGATGTAAAATGTATATTTACTGCAATAAAATGTTCTTCTTCCCCCCCCCCCCCCCCCCCCTTCTATCCCCAATTCAGTTTCCAGGAATGCAGCTTCAGTGGATCGAGTCAAACTGACAGTGAATATGAGAGGAAGATGATGTCTGTCTTTAATCATGTTCTGGAGGAAGTGGAGCTTCTAGGGAGGAAATATCCCCCGATATCTCACTTGGTAAGGAAGTATCTCCATCAACTACCCATTTAAATTTCCTGGAGTGGGGTATTCACTGTCCGTGTTGGAAGAGGAATACTTGTACGATACATAGGAGTATTTTGTAGAAATCCTAGAGTGTTTTTTAGAAATTAGAAATTATATATATATATATATATATATATATCTACAGGTCTGCTAAGCTGTTCATTTAGGCTCCGGTCAGACGAGCGCAGCATTCACGTCCGTGATGGCGCACAAAAGTACGTCCGTGATAGCATGACATAAAGGCCAATGGAGTCCCACACACAAAGTACGTCCGCACTGAACTGCGGACGCACAACGGCCGCGGCAAACGGACGCAAGTTACACAAGAACGTAGAACTCCTAGAACGGCCGCACAAAGTGCGCTGCGTCCGCAGCGTCCACATAGCTTTGTGTGTGAGTGATGAACGTGGTCAGACGGACTGCATTTATACGTCCGGCATTTTTGACGGACAAAATGGTTTTGCTCTTTATTTTATTTTCCCTGCTACATCCGTCAAATAATACGTCAGTGAAAAAACGGACTGTGTGGCCTCTACTGCGTCTTCCGTACTAACGTACGTCCATACTGCACGGACGTACAGTCCGTTGAAATCACGCTCATCTGACCCTAGCCTGAGCGTTTAACAGTTCCACAAACGTGCAGCACTTCCTTGCTTGAAGAGTGATTAAACAAACACAATATGAACATAAGCGAGAATTAAATAACGAGTCCTTAGGGACAGGTAACATGTGTTTAGAATTTATTAGCTTCGATATACCAAAATGTTAAATCCACAAGAGGGACACACTAAAGGTAGAATCCTCAGGAGGCTTCACGCAGAATGTTACCATACCTTTTATTCCACTTCAGTGACAGGAATTCTCTAAACGTGATCAACAAATACTGTATTCTCTAGAGATCTGTCATGACTTCCTGTGCTTAATGCCCATTTGTAGTCCTGTATTTTAATTTGAGTTTTGTGTGGGTTTTTTTTTTTTTTTAGTATGCAGGACAGCGCTCACCCTGTGTACCATAAACCGTGGTAGTGTTCAACGGCACACAAGAACTTAGAGATTGGAAGTTCTTTTCTCTGTGGCAAATCTAGAGTGTAGGGGAATCTCAGAAGGGGAGACAGAAGCAACAAATCATGGTGCAATATTGTACATTTGTACACATATAGGGCAGTATTACTTAACCAGAGCTGTTGTAAACTTAAAACCTCCATAGGCTATAATGGCTCTGGGAAGTTTACAACAGCTCTGGTTAAGTTAGCACCAGCTTTGTAATAGGGCCCATAAACTGTTAAATGAATGATGTTCACTCACACTTTAGGAGAGCTGCAAGCCCTCAATTGTGCGTGTTGCTTATTGTTAATGGGCCAACCTCCTGGCCTTCATTTCCATCGGGTCCAAATCACAGCATGCAGGACAGCGTTCACCCATATGATTGTTATAGGTACAGATGACCGGGATCTCCAAATCCGCTGGGCAGAAGGCCCGTTGTTCCCTTTTTAAATGAAGATCCAGAGCATGGAATTCGGCAAAGGGATTTTAATGTAAAAAATAAAACCAAGATAAAATATATACAATAAAACAACGGCCAATTGCATTTCATGCCCTCGACGCTTCCTCAGTGGCCAAGTAAAAAGGGGATAGTTATCCCACAAAGATCTAGAATTATATACCATTTCCAATTAGTTCACAATTGGAGACTCGTGTTCACAGCAGGTTTTCCCCATCGTGTTGAACGGCATGTCGCGGTCCAGTGACGTAATTTTCTACCCACGTGGACGGCGGCTGCCCGGTCATCATGGCTACAATCTCTAGTATATGTAGGTTTCTCTGGAGTCTCTTGATGTAGCAAATATTACAACCTACATACACTTGTTTTTTGCTTTTTTGTTTGCCCCCACTTTCTCACTTGTCAAGTATTAGAAAATGCTGCCATCCCTGTCCATGTCTGCTTGCCTAGGCCTGTGCTTAGTTAGCATATGCTAGAGTGTCACACACACACACCCCCCTTTATGGCCGATGAGATGTACTTTAAACACTGTCTCCGTTTCCAGAACAAAAAGAAAAAGGGAGTGAGATTAAACACACCTGTGATTATATAGATAAGGCCCTAATGCGAGGATCCGCCACAACAATATAAAGATTGTATAATACCTTCATATTACCTGTAAATACAGATATGCCGTGTGTAACCTTCAATCTGACTTCAGGTTCATATAGCCAGGATTTAACCTGAAAATGAAACGATTGCACTACTGTGGTTTTTGTAACCTCCTTATTACAAATCCATATATACCTAATACTATATAAATGCGCACTCACACTTACTCCGTGTCAGTCAGATTGAAGGTTACATTCGGCATACATGCACTTGCAGTTAATTTGAAGGTATTCTACAACCTTTTATATTGTTGTAGCAGATCCTCACATTGGGGCCTTTAAATATATAATCACAGGTGCGCTTAATCTCCCCTTTTTTTTTGTGGAGATTATGGCGCAGAATTATTTTTGGATGAATAGTGATGGCGGAGATTATATATATATATATATCTATATATCTCTTTTATTTATACACATGGGTGTGTTAGGTGTTTAATAACATGCGCTCACTTTGTTTATATACTGTCTCCGTTTACTACTGGGAAGTTCTAGCACCAATGTTGTTGAACTACAACTCCCATGATTCTTTGGCCATCTATTGCATTTTTAGATTTTGAGAACTGTAGGCCATCAACATCTGGGGGACTCTAGTTTGACATCTCCGTTCTAATCAAAACATTGCGATCCAAAAGCACGTGTAATTCTGACTTGGCTGCCCTGCGGCGCTGTGTGTTTAACCTTTGCAATGGAGGTAAATACACGTGTAGAGCTGGAACAGTGTGACGTGGCAGATGACCCAGCAAGCCGGTCACAATACTTGTGTAATCAGGGTCTGGGTCCAAACTGACCTTGAATGTGTATATGACCTCTTTTGTAAAAGAAGCTGTTGATCGAATATCTGATTTAGCTACACATCATGAAGGTCTTGCACTTGGTAATGAGACATCGAACATCCAAACACTGAAGGCTATGAATCGCATTTTAAGCTTGGTGAAAGCCATATTGCGGTTTTGAATAGAGGTCTATCATCTGTGCCTGTGCCGGGCATGGACACATTTGAATGGACTAAAGACGTGCATCTTTTTGCACGCAAATTGACCCTGCATAGATTATATATAATCAAAGATCATCAAAAGGCTAGACATCTTGGCCTTGAATCAACAGATTTACCATGCTTGCAAATTTTGACCGAGTTGCTGGAGGATCAGGATCCTCTGCGTAGTAGCCTAATAGGTCTTAGACCTAAAAGTCGGTTTACGCCTACTCTCAAGGAATGTGGGAATATTAATTTATTCTGCAATTTGGTGTTTTGGTTTATTGTAGCCTGTTAAATACCTTTTTAAGATCAATCCTTGGACGAGTCAATTGAACGTTTTCTCATTGACCTATTGGAATTTGTTGGCACCAGGGATGCACCGGAATTTCGGCCACCGATAGATTCTGCCAATAATGAGGTTATCTGTTTTCGGCCCGAGAGCAAAACGCCAGCCGAAAAGGTCTGCCGACAATTTTTGATCCCAGCTGACACTGAGCGAGCACTCTTTCAATGCTGCTTAGCTGGAGAAAATTGTAATTGGAAAGAGGCAGGAGCTGCTACACCTTTTATTTCTGCACACAAAGGGTTCACTGCATGATCCACACTATCAGTAACCTCTGGCCTCTCAGTGACCAGGAACAAGTGATTTTATCACTGACCTCCTGCCCGAGGTGTCTGCTTCTGAACAAGAGGGGAGGGGGGCAAAAAAATTCGATTCAAAGCCTCCACACAACAAAAACTTTATAGTTGCAGAGTTCTCTGAATTGCTGGGATGTGTAAATGTCTTCTGCAACTATAAAATGTGTGTGTGTGTGTCCAAAACTTTTACACGTTAATGTATGCACTAAATGCAAAATAACTCCACAAAAATATCTTAAACATTTTAATGTGGATTAATTTAAATTCATAATATTAATTTAATAAAGTCTAGTATTAATACAATTATACAAAAAACATCTTAAAATAGGGGGGAAAAAAGTCATTTTCGGTTTCGTTCCAAAATTTTCATTTCGGAGGAGCATCACTAATATATATAAATTACACACACCAGACGTGTGTGTGTGTGTGTGTGTGTGTGTATATATATATATGTCGTTTTCGGCCAAGCTCATCGTGCATTTTCGTTATCCGTTTCGGTCCCAAATTTTCATTTCGGTGCATCCCTAGTTGACGCACAATTTTTTTTATTTTTATTTTTTCACTTTCAAGGGCCAATTTTTTTTTTTCACCAGAAAAGGGGTAATGCCTTGACTTTGTCTGTTGCGCCCTCATATGCCAATTTATTTTTGGGGGTATGGGAGGAAGAAATCGTGTTTTGGCAGCAGTTTGAACCATTACAATTCCAAAATCGAGCTTTGGCTTCGATCCATCAATGACGTACTAATAGTCTGGGGAGGAACCCATGTTGAATTTGTTGAGTTTGTCACTCTTCTTTAATCAAAATCAATTCAACCTAAAGTTCACATGTGAGGTACAGATAAATAATATTTTGTGGACATTTAAATTTCTAAAATCGATATGGGACGTTTTCAAGACCAGTCTACATAATAAAGAAATGGCAGTGAATAATTTCCTGCATTGGCGGAGCCTTCATACACTACCTCTTAGAAAAGGGATCCCGGTGGCACAATATCGAGGGTTGAGCAGAATTCATTAGTAAGGCTAAGTGATATCCCAATAATACCTCGAGGGCCTTCCAACTAGCCTTGCAGGCTCCTCAAGAAAGCACTATTGTTCGATAAAATTAAATCGTGAGGTTAAATAGATAAGGTGTATAGGGACTTTTCATGCAGGATGGTATCCAGTTAAAAAGCTATTGAACCAGTTCTGGCCCATGTTGACCCTTGACTCTCATTTGACTGATGCCTTACAAACGAGGGCCTCTATTACAGCAAGACGAAATTGTAATACATGAGAGAAACTGGTACACCGTTGTAATTTAGTACCAGTTACAAAACCATGGACCACTTGGTTGTCAGGGAACCTACGGAGCCTATATCGTTGTGGCCATTGTATTGCTTGTAAACACATTCTGAAACCTCCTAAAAAGATCAGATTCCCAGAATAAGCAAGAGTTTGAGATAAAATCATTTTTCGTTTGAAATTCGATGGGTCTGGTATATTTGTGTGTGAATGTGGCAAACCGTACAGAGGTAAAAACCCTTTTACCCTTCAAAAGAAGGATTATGGAGCTGTCACGCAGTGCATGGATGGCACTGTGTATTCCCCTGTATTTTCTTTTAAGGTTTAGGCATTAGCCCCCATGAGGGAATGTGTTTTGTCTTGTTGCAGGTGTCCCTGCAATTAAGGGGTTACATGGCTCCTGCTTGAGTGAGGGGTAGATTAGAATGGGCACTGGATGAGATGAGAGACAGAGACTGAGAAGCACAGGTGTCTGCCTCTGAGGTTGGAGAGTCTGCTTTGGATGCAGGATATTCAACCAAAAGGTTGGTTGGAAAGTTTTGTTTTCTGTGATGCTGAAATAAAGTCTGGAATATTTCATCAGGCACTTCCAAACTTTCATGCCCGCATCCTCCACCATATGTCACGGGGGCGCTGTAGCACCGTCCTCTAGGGGAAATTGTGGCACACAAAGTTCTTTAAACGGTGAAATATTCCAGGCTTTATTTCAGCATCACAGAAAATAATCTTTCCAACCAACCTTTTTGTTTAATATCCTGCATCCAAAGCAGACTCTCCAACCTCAGAAGCAGCAACCTGTATAGTGCCCAGCTCACACATGGATGTATACTGACCCCAGCAGCTCGGCGGCAGCGCTCCAGTGTGCCTTCCTGGGCCCCACGTGCACCCTGCATTGATGCTGCCACCTCACATGAAGCGCGCGCATCACGTGGGGGCGGCGTCAATGCAGGGTGCACGTGTGGCCCAGGAAGGCACACTGGAGCGCTGCCGCCGAGCTGCT
Source organism: Leptobrachium leishanense (assembly GCA_009667805.1). Lineage (NCBI taxonomy): Eukaryota > Metazoa > Chordata > Amphibia > Anura > Megophryidae > Leptobrachium > Leptobrachium leishanense. The sequence goes on from CM019066.1 coordinate 338,294,933, forward strand.
GGGGTCAGTATACATCCATGTGTGAGCTGGGCACTATACATCCATGTGTGAGCTGGGCACTATACATCCATGTGTGAGCTGGGCACTATACATCCATGTGTGAGCTGGGCACTATACATCCATGTGTGAGCTGGGCACTATACATCCATGTGTGAGCTGGGCACTATACATCCATGTGTGAGCTGGGGCACTATATATCCATGTGTGAGCTGGGCACTATACATCCATGTGTGAGCTGGGGCAATATATATCAATGTGTGAGCTGCTGGGGGCAATATATATCAATGTGTGAGCTGCTGGGGGCAATATATATCAATGTGTGAGCTGCTGGGGGCAATATATATCCATGTTTGAGCTACTGGGGCAATATATATCAATGTGTGAGCTGCTGGGGCAATATATATCAATGTGAGCTGCTGGGGGCAATATATATCCATGTGTGAGCTGCACATTACTGTGGGTTTTATTGCTGTGCAGCTCTGTAATACACTCATGCACTCTGCACATTACTAGGAGTTTTATTGCTGTGGAGCTCTGTAATGTGCAGTGTGTCAGGATTGTACAGTATCTTTTTAAAGTGATCGGCAGTTTTCCACAGGGACTTTCTGTGCTGCGGTGTAGCCTTCGCTGCAATGAGTGGGTGATGGCTGCTGCAGCAGTGCGGTGGCCATCTGTAAGTATGGAGGGGGGGGCACAATTCGCTGCTGGGTCTAAGTGGATTTTCAAAAAGGTTATTTTTAGGAGTTCAGAAATGAATTCTTTAGCACATGTGGGTGTTGCGTTTTAGGGGGTGGGATTTTTTATGGGTGTGGCCTCCTGTGGGTGCAGAACAAGGGGGGCCCCATGACCTCCTATTGCCCGGGGGCCCCATTAGTTGTCAGTCCGCCCCTGTCCAGCACCAGTGTTGTTGAACTACATCTCCCATGATTCTCTGGCCATCTATTGCATTTATAGATTTTGAGAACTGTAGGCCATCAACATCTGGGGGACTCTACTGTTCTAGTCAAAACATTGCGATCCAAAAGCACGTGTAATTCTGACTTGGCTGCCCTGCGGCGCTGTGTGTTTAACCTTTGCAATGGAGGTAAATACACGTGTAGAGCTGGAACAGTGTGACGTGGCAGATAACCCAGCAAGCCGGTCACAATACTTTTGTAATCTGGGTCTGGTCTTCTTTCCAAAGGGACCTTTAAATGTGTACATGACCTATTTTGTAAGATCCAAAACCCATCCTTCTATAAGGTACTGAAATAGCCATGTTATTTTTGGATTGGAACTACACCTTTACCAAATCCTCTGTTTAAAAGCATGTGGGTTTTGTTTTGTTTTAAAAAAAATTAAAAAAAATTATGAAAATTGGCCATTTTCACTGTGCGATCCATAACAGGGGGGATGGATTATGTTGCATAGCCCGACTTGGTCTGAGCCTGAGGTAACAGATGGGGGGGAAGCATTGTTTAATACTTGATGAGTGAGCGAGAGGACTGTTAGGGGGAGAAACTTTAAAAATTTGTAAACCATGCAGATAGAGGTCAGTAAACACCCCCCTCCGAACAAACTTCATCTTACTCATGAGTTTTACTTTTTTTTTTTTTTGTCTTAAATTGCTTATTTGAACCAGGAGGTGGGGGAGACGGCAGATTTTGGAGCGCCTAGGGCAGCACCAACACTAAATCCGCCCTCCGGTTAAGATGGAGGTAGTCCAACTAGTTTTTTGTTTTTTTCTCTCCCCATTTCCGTTGCATCCTTGGGAGGCTCACGGTGATACAGTGGCACTTTCTGAAAGTTCATGCTGCCACAGGGTTCCAAGAATGTGCACATGCATAAGGCAGCAATTGTATCACCTTCAGATGCCTTTGCTCAAAAGTGATGCGTTGCTATGGCAACAAATTTAACGATTCATCAGCATTCTGTCCACTTGTGCTGGATGTGAGGTCTAAATGACGAGTAAAATACAGAATCGACTACTCGGGACGCACATTAAATTGTATTTATCATTTGTGTTGATTGTATACTTACGTGTCCCCCCCCCCTCCTCCTCAGCACACCTCCTGCCTCTGCAATGCAGTTATCAGCCTGTTGAAAGTCCCGCTTTCGTTTCAGAGATACTTTTTCCAGAAGCTTCAAACTACAAGCATTAAGGTGAGCAGGGCCGTATTGCCTTTCCTTTGCATTCGGAGAGCAACGCAAGTGTTAGAACATTGTTCCAGTGTATGAATGAGATTTCTATATATATGTAAATGGAGGGAAGTAAAGGTTGACCGTGTATCCGAGGACTAGCTGATTCCTTTCACTGATGCTCTTATCTCTGGTGATGGAAATTTTCTCTCTAAAATAGAAATCTTTTCTTCTATGCTTCTTGCGTTTTCTGTGCCCCCCCCCCCCTTTTACAGTGAAACCTTTATCCTGTACACATGCTGGTCTGGATCTAAAAAGTCTGCTGCAGGGAAGGTGCTGCCGGACCTCCAGTCACAGCCATAGAGGTGCGGGCACCAGTCTTCCTGCACTTCCTCCGCACCCCAAGTTTAGGGTCGTGACAAATGACACGTGTAAATGTCAGGCTGCGATGATCCAGTGCGGATTTGCGATCGACTGCTAATGTGATGCCATTAAATTGGTCCTACATGCATAGGTATTCAGGTGAAATATGGACACCATATATTCCAGCTTCATACATTTAGATCAGTGGTTCCCAACCACGGTCCTCAAGTCCCCCTAACAGGTCAGATTGGCACTTGAGGACCACAGTTGGAAACCACTGATTTAGACTACATGATCAGACCGTTACGGATCCAGCAGCATTAGAAATATCCTGAGTAATGAAGCCGCGAGGAGACGCCGGGGAATAGAAGGCTGAAGGGAATGTGACAGCTGGCATTAATGACATGCAGAAATAAATCTATTTGTTGATGGAATTCGTAGGGGGAGGTGGAAAACCGGACTACCAAGACCGCTAGTAAATAAATACTGGCGAGAGAGGGTAGTAATTTCATTCTACTTGGTTTCAAGGCACATAAATAAGCCCAAATTGACACCTTAATTAGCATGTTACACTGCCTCACTGTACCTTTTATTAACTGGTGGAGGTGTTCTCCTTCATTGATTTCTAACAAGTCTTTCTTAAAGCTGACATGGACAAGTTGACAAATGAAAAACCAATGATAAACGATCCACACATAAAATTTGCGAACCTTTCTGATTTAACCAAATAGAAAAAGTTTATTATTGTTATTTCTGATTTCCAAGTAAGATTCAGGACTTAAGCGTCAGCGGATAATGTAAACCCATTTCACGTGCAGCTCAGAAACCAAAAGAAAATACACAATACAGGATCCAGGGAAATGATAAACAAACGGGAGATGTCACTTCCCACCTTGATGGTTTCAGAAGCAATGTCTACTACTCACCAATAGATCACTGAAAAATATTAACCCCTTGAGGACCATTGACAACGTTTACAACATAAGTGCATTGACTTTATAGACCATCGTCCTAAAGGGATTAATATTTTTTTTTTCCCATTTGGAATAGGCGTATTATTATACAACTGAGAGTTTGTGTATGAGCATCACAGCAGAAATATATAACAAGAGCACGTACACACACACACACACACACACACGTTGGGGCTATTTGAGCGCCTAACTCCTTCTCATGGATCCAGACATGAATATTCTAGAACACGGTTGAGCCTCCCTTATCCGAAATTCTTGACCAGAAGTCAAGTGTTTTGTATTTCGGATTTTGAAATCATTTGGCGATATGGCATTTTCCACGTCTGTTGTCATGTGAGCGCCCAAAAAGGTTGTCAGGTTTTCACTCGTTTCGTAAAATATGTATGTCATATATATCTTACAGAGCTTAAAATTTCACTGGTCCTCTTGTCAGAAGTCGGTGATAGTTGAGCTCTGGCTCTCTGAGAATCTCCTGACGTGCTATACTTGGCTTGGCCACACTGGCGCTATTCTGCATCCATCCGATTCATTGAAACGAAGCAAGCACTTTCACAATCAGGGCTGGTTTAGGCGTGCAGGGACTAGGTTTGTTGTTTAAGTAAGTAGCTGTGCTGTCACTGCGCCACTACATATAGTAGTGAGGTATGATGGGGAATGTTTAGTGTTGCAGGGAAGGTATTGGAACAGATTTGATGTAAAATGGTAACGTTTGGGGTGACAGTCTGCAGAAGCCAGATTAAGGTTGTATATACAGGTGTAGGGTAGTAACAGGGCTGAAAGGAAAAAACGATAATACAGACTGGTTTAGCAAGATAATAGTCAGGCTCTTGTGGGCCTGCCCGGTATAGTGTGTAATGAGCAGAGTCATTGGTGGACATTAAAATTAAGTTGAGGGGGGTGTGGCCGGCAGCACAAGGGAGCAGAAGTGTCTTGGAGGAGCTCCGTATGTTTTGGCCAATTTCGGGGATTTGGACCGGAGTTTCTCCACAAAAAACCCAGCATTGGAGTCCCCGCGCGGCTGGCCATCGGGTGGTATGCTCTGGGGCCCGTTATTGTCCCCACCCCCGGAGTACAGCTGAGATTTCACCGACGGATCGGAACAGCCGTCGGCCATTTTGAGGCCTGCTTATAGGCTCCCGGCTGGCACTTGCCCCACGCTTCCTGATTCCTCCTTCGAGAATTGTTTGCCTAGACTGTCTGGCGCAGATGGCGGGGATGGAGGGCCCCCATCCTCTGGCTGTGTCGGATGTCCCCTTGGAGGACAGAGTGGAGGAGTCTGCAATTTGGTGTGGATCGGCGCGCACCCCCACGTGCGGTATGGCGGCAATGTTTGCAGCCCTTGAAGAATGCCTGGAGACGCTGCCGGGGGATGAGGGGAGCCCACTTACACGCGGCTCTTGGAATCTGCTGATGGCTGCAATGGGAACTGGCCGGGAGGCTGCGGATCGGGACGGCAAGGAGAGGAGAGCTGCAGTATCTGTTCGGCGGGTGGCTGGAGCACCTGCCACTATCTTATATGAGACGAGACGCGTGGAACCGGGAGGTCCAGCTTCTGTGTCAGAGCCTGAAGCGGCCATGGTCACGGAGGAGGATGCGCCTGTCTGGTGTGTGGCTGCTGCGGCGGAAGCTGCGGTGGTTGAGAACGCCTTCACTGTAGGACGAGGTGAGAACTCTCATGGTACGGTGGAGGATCGATGCGATGGAGAAGGGAGGGAGGCTGCTGTGATAAGGGATGTGGTGGAGAACTCCGGGCTGGCGGCTGCTGGCCCCCAGGTGCGGTCGATGGAGGTGGAGTGGCCGGTTGCTACGTCTTGCCCAGCAGTTGAGATGCAGAATGTGCCTCGTCCTCACAATGTGGCTCCAGCCGGGGCCGGAATGTTTCGGGACTTGCGTGTTTCCCGAGGCTCCCACGGGGGGCCGGTGCCTGAAGATGCAGCCTACCACGTTTGCCGAGTATACCTACCTGATGCGACGGAGGTGCCTGAGAGACCCGGTGCGGCTCTGCCTGTGGTGGCCCGGCTGCCCTTGTTGGATACTGGATGACATTGTCACTTCTCTGTCCCTGTTACCTTTAACGTTGCAGATCCATGCTTTTCGACATGACCCCCCCTCCCCCTCATGCGGGGTTTTTTTTTTTTTGTGCGCTCTTTGCAATGCTGAGAAATTTGAATTGTATAATTTTTTTTCTCCCCTAGCTGAGATTTTGTGTTTCTGAAGACCCCCTTTAAAACTCCCACCCCCTTATTCCGGGACATTGCAGGTGTTCTTACATTCTCGAGGACTTTGCCTATAGGTTGCTATTTGTGGACTCTAGTACTCTGAGATATTTTGATTTTTATTTACGGAGTTTTCATTTTGCGGATGATGTTGTCCCCTCCCTTATTATTTTCCTGTTTTTTTTTGTTTTTTTAATTTAATTTATTTTATTTTATTGGCATATCCGGGATGTCTCGGGAGGTGCTCCAATGGCCTCGTGCCCAGTTTGGTCCCCCGAATGCCCGGGCCTGGTGCCATTATCCCCCCTGGCCCTCACACACGGTTTGTCTCCGTGCGGGAACCCGCCAGGGCAGGCACAATTTTGGCCTTTGCCGTCTTTTCCCCCTTAACCTTACCCCCCTATTTTTTATGTTCGTTATCCACAGCAGTGCTTTTATACAGTTGTTTCTTTTTCTTTGTTTCTTTTAGCATACATTTTTTTTTTTTTTTTTACAGCTGACTTCCTTAATTATTGTTTTTCATAAGATGTGTTTTTGTTGTTGACTTTATGCTTATTTTTCGTTGGGACCCCCCCCTTTTGGGGATGTTTTTTGCGGACTTACTACTCTTCGATGACTTCTTTGTCTGTTCTCCCTAGATGTTTATTTTTCTGATGACCTATAATGGCCCTGCGTGGCCATTTTTGCTCGTAGGCTTTAGCTTGGTCCTGCGAGGCCATCCACTATTTGTTGTTATGCTGACTTTTCAGAATAAAAACTTTGAATATATATATAAAAAAAAAAAAAAAAAAAAATTAAGTTGAGCCGTGCATGATTGTATGTATATCTGAATGACTGATTTTGCTTTTGAGCTTGCCTTTACCTTTTGCACAGTTGTGTATATAATTCATCTATGTTGCTGCGTTCGCAGTTTGGAATCTGTGTGTAGCTCCTCTGATTAAATCTATTCTCCTTGTTCCCCATAATTCATTCAGCTCGCTCTCTCCCCATCTCCACGTAACCCTGCCGAGCCAATCCCCGTGCAAAGTAACCAGCAGTTGTCTCTGAAAGTCGAGGGAGTTGTACAGCACGGCTCCAAACCGGGTCTCTTCCGCAAAATCCAATCCGTCTGCCTCAATGTCTCCTCTATCCTGCAAAGTAAACCTGGCCAGGATTATAAAGTAAGTATACTGTGTATACCAAACATTCAGGGTTATTCAGAGAGCGGTGAAAAGCAGGAGAATGACTGGAGAATGGAAAATTCTAGGTCAAAATAGCCGATTTTGGAGAGCGAGATAAATGGGAGAATTTTTCTGGTTTGGCTATTTTGACCTAGAATTTTCACTCTAGTCAATTCTCCTGGTTTTCACCGCTCTCTGAATAACCCTGATTGTCTTTAGCTTTTCCCCACCATAAAAAACACTATTACAATTCAAGACATACTTGGGATCTGCATTCTTTGGTTAAAGTGACCCTGGCATGGTATTCCACCCTTTGTACGGATTGCTCCTGTATTTAATTACCTTAACGAGATGTTTCCGTTGTTTTACGTTCCCTACACTGTTTCTATCCTAAATATATTGATCTTCTGGGTTGTGTATTGTGTTTCCTGCACTTTTTACGCCCCTTAAATTGTTTCTTTTAATAAATCCTATTCTTAAAAAGGTCACCTGTTACCATTTATATAATTTTTAATGGCATCCAACGTTGTTCAGAAAAGCTGCCTGGCCGGCCAATCTCATTGCGGTTTTATTTTCAGATTCCCGTGGAGGGTGTCAGAAGTGAGATGGAGCAGAGAGTGGAGCCGCACAATGACTATTTCAGCACACAGTTCCTGCTGAATTTCTCGGTGCTGGGCACACACCAGATTACCGTGGAGTCGTCCGTGGTAGACTGTAATGGGATCCTCTGGAAGACTGGTCCAAAGAGCATGATTTTTGTTAAATCTTTGGAAGATCCGTATTCCCAGCAGATTCGCTTGCAACAGCAGCAACAACAGCAGCCGATTCAGCAGCCGCCGCCGCAACAACAACAGCAGCAGCAAAGAACCGCCTACTCGCGATTTTAGGCTCTACTCTCTCTCGGTGTAAAGCAGTTACTTTTGGCTGAATACAAGCCTTTTTATTTTTTAATTCCCGCTGAGATTCTTTTTTTGACAATAAGAAAGCCTTTTGAGTTTCGGCGTGTCTATGTGTGTTATTTACGGGTATCTGCTTTGTGTATGCGTAAGCCTCATCTGTACATTGGGATAGTGTACACTTCTATGCTGCCATGGGGGAGTGAGCCCCTCTTTTCTAGACCCGCCCCCCTCACAAAGATAATCTAGGACAGTGATGGTGAACCTTTGCTCCCCTGATTTCTGATCCACATGGCCTTTGATGCTCAGCCAATGTGATGAAGCATCTTGGGACATGTAGTTCCAATCACAGATCTAGGAGTCTGCCTTCTGGGACATCTGCTGGGTGGAAGGGGGACACACATGCACACTTGAGTGACACTTTCAGCTAAAACATTTTTTTTTCGTGGAGGGGATGGACGATCTGTTTTAAACCTAAATTTTTTTTTATATATATATATATATATATATAATGTGTGTTAGCCCTTGAGGACCACTTATGGTATACACTATATGTGTGTCATCTTAAGCATGGTTGGTTAATAACTCAATCATTGAAGAGTAATGGTCCCCGGGGGAACGTTTTGACAAGCAATGGACTGAGAGAATTTAAATTTCACTGTTAATCATTAAAGTCAATAGGATACTCCATTCAACAGATGCAGTCAATGAAGCCTCGGGATAACGGCAGCGAAGCTTACTGCTACTCGTACAACCAGTTCCCACGCAAACCCCGCAGCGAGCGTAGCTGCTCAGGTACACACTGGATTCAATAGATTAATATTCACATTTATTAGCTTGGCAGTAGAGAAAGTAGAAATACAGGTTTCACATTGGAGGAAAAACATGAGATTTTATTTAGTTTTTATGGTTCTCAAATCGGTTTTGTTTGAGGGGTGGGGGGGTAGGTTCCCCCAAGAAAAAATAAAAATCTTTTCCTGTGGAGTTCTGGTGCCATATTTCGAGTTAAGGAATGGTTTATGTCTTTTAAAAAAAGAGGATACAAAGTATCAAGTGGAGACACTCCACAGTGATGTTACTAATGTTACTAGTGTCAATAGGTGATAACTGCTGCCTCAATGGAACACAATGAAACACTCACACAAACTTGTGTCCTGATAGTGCAAAAAAACAGAAGATAAGTTCCATATGGTGCAAAGATAAAATGGCAATCAACATATATAAATGTGATACAAAGAAAGTGCCGCATGCAACAAAGGTAAATATTACGATCGTTTAGTACAGTCCTAAATCGTATTCGTGTGTCAGAGTAAATATTCAATGTACTCCTGGTGTGCATGCACCAAGTGAAAAAACAAAGTCTTTCAAATAAATATACTTAAAAAATTTAAATTTTTCGGTCAGTTTCTAGTTCTCGGGTCCGTTCCTTTTTTGTAGCTTGAGAAAGCATAGAGAGAAATACAGCAATGGCGCAGAATCCAGGTAGATAAGAAAATAATATTTTTGAGTAAGGTCAAAAACACTCACATACTATAGAGCCACACTAAAACCTTGGACTCTTTAACCATCCCTGACTGCGGAAGGCAAGTACTATTTGGCGAAACGCGACTCAGGACACTACCATTATTTTATTTATTTTTTTACCTACTTTTTAACTTCTTTTTATGCCTACTTTTTTTATTGTTCTTTACTTTTTTTTTGTCATTTCTGTAATATTTATTGTGTGGGCTAGATTTGTATACCTAATAGAGATTTAGTGCATAGATAGTTTGCGCTCTTTGCTACTTACTCCCCATCTGGTGAGCACACACAGCAGCAGAACCATCACACCCAAGCATAGGCGACTCTACAGGAGGGCAAGGGGGGGGGGGGCAATTGCCCTAGGTTATTCCTTGCCCCCCACCAAAAATCAGCATCCTCCACTTATTCGGACCGCTGTATCTCCGTCCCTGTGCATCGTATATGGACGATCTAGGTGTCATTGTAAAGGGCAGATTCTGGCCTTTCCAATGATACCAAACATGACTATATTCAGTTTGAAGTAAAAGTCATAAAACATTAACCACTTCACTGCTGAGGACGCGCTCAGCGCGTCCTCAGCAGTCCCGCTGGTATGCGGAGGACGCGCTGAGCGCGTCCTCCCATCGGGGTCAGCGTTCGGCCGGGTTCCGGCCGATTGCTGGCCCCTCCGGTGCGGGCTGACATCCTGGATGTCAGCCCGGCATCCGGACCAGCAGCCACCAGAATTAGGTGTCATCGCGGGGGCGCGATGACACCTAATTCAGGCGCCCCCCCCCCGCATGTGCGGAGGAGGCGCCTGAAAGGGAGGGGGGGGAGGTCCTTCGGACCTCTCTCCCTCCCGATCGGCGGCGCACAGGGGGTTAACCCAGGCATCATTTGGAAGGGCACAGCCTGCCCTTCCAAATGATGCCTGGCATTAACCCCTGGGGAGCTGGATCGCGAATCGGCGCTGAAAAGCGCCGGTTCGCGATCCTTTCCCGGAGCTGGCCGACATCTTTGTCGGCCAAGCCTCCGGGAACTCCCCCAGAGGACTGGCGTCATCGTGCGTAGCACGATGACGCCAGTCCTAGACTTAACCCCTAACTGCCACCAACTGTGGAGATAGGGAGTTCATTGAACTCCCTATCTCCCGATCCGTGGCAGCTAGGGGTTAAATTTTGGTATCGTTGGATCGGCCAGAGCATGGCCGTTCCAACGATACCAAACATGAAAGTGAAAAATTTTGTAAAAAAAAAAAAAATGAAAAATAAAAATTAAAAAAAATTAAAAAAAAAAAAATAAACACTTTTTTTATTTTTTGGGTTTGTTAATGCAGCAATATTGTTCCCATTTCAATTATAATGTGAACAATGATGCTGCACTAACGATTTTTGTATGCGGTGCGTTTGTTAAAAATAGTGTCATTTTCCCCAAAAAAAAATGTAACGAGACCCCATCTCTAATTTTTTTAACAAGCGCACCCCATACAAAATATAACCGCAATTGCTCGCATGTTAAAATGTGGAAAAAAACACTTTACACATTGTAAATTATTGAAAATACATATTTTATTGCATTTTTTGTTATAATATACAGACATGACATAACGTATACATATAATAATGACATATTATGAATCTACTGAGTCTGACGGAAAGAACGATATATAATATGTCTGGGTCATATACTAAAATAAGCCTTCAAAACACGTTTAAACATGATGCGCAAAACAGGTAAAAATGACCTCAGCATAGGGGCGGGAAAAGCCTCAGCAGCGAAAGGGTTAAATAATAACAGGCACAGTGATGAGATTAATGTTCAAACTATAAATTACATTGTGTATTACGTTAGTTTTTGCCTTGGTTTAGTTGTATATTAAGGGTTAATGGGTAGGCTTCATCCCTAACAGTATACATTTTATTTTTTCCTTGATTAATGGCATTGTAGGGGTTAATGGGTAGGCTACATGCCTCCTAGTGTATTCATTTCATGTTTTACCTTGATTAATGGCATTTTAGGGGTTAATGGGTAGGCTAAGTGCCACATTGTTTTTTATTTTTATTGTATTTCCCTCGGTTTATGGCATTTTAGAGGTTACTATGGAAGTTAGAATCTAAAGGGTCTAGTCATTTTTAGATCCTCTGCTTTTCGTCACATTTCGGGGAATTAATTTCGCCAAAAATATAGTGGATTTCCTATTTAGCAAATGGTCACCGTAATTTGCTAAATGTGGAGTCGCATAAGCAGCTATCAGACATTCAGCAAAAACTGCCGACTTGCGGCAAATAAAATATTGAATTTAAGCATCAGGTACAACAAAAAGGTATCATTGCGTCACATTACTCATTGCGTCACGTTACTCTGGGGTTTTGGAATTATATATATATATATTATTACTTATTTAGGGCACTATTACCTGGTGTGGGTTAACCCTTGCGTCGGCATGTTTTTGCGTTAGCGCCAGGTTAATTGAGTCTAGCGCCGGACCAAGAGATTGTTTGCCTCCCGCTACAAACGGGAAAAATCACTTAGCGCGTTGCTATTAGTGATTTGTACCGCAAGCTTTCTGCGTCCTTTACTTAACATGGGGAGCGCAAGAGATCTCAGGCGCTTTTGCAGCTGACAGATCACTTGGTGCCAATGCTAATTTTTTGAGGGGCGCTAATTGCAATATTTTACCTACTGCTCAACCCTGGTGCTAACTCCAAAAAAACAGATCCTTGCCCAAAATTAACAGGCAATTGAAAGGAATGCAGCACAGTTGTTCTCTTGGCCCCATACACCATAGCAATGGATCTGGTCTGCATTGTCTTTGCTGTTGCAGTCGGCTCCATTATAAATGTATCCTTTATCCACATATATTCTAATATATTGCCTAATTTTAAACATTTTATGCTGGGGGGTATTCATAGTATGTAAGCGGGTGATTATTCGTTACCATGTGGACCAAGTTTAAAGGGACATATAAGTCTTGCCCTGAAACATGTAGTATTTATATGCTGCAGCAGGGAAATTTGTGTCGCTCACATGGCCTTCCTTTTGGATCTGTTTAAATGCAGTGTAATGATTCTACATGTGTTGGGTGGCATTTATCATGCAATGCCCATCAGCCTTAATATATGTGTGCATCAAAACATGGATGATACAGCCACCTTGGAGGATTTTAATAATGCAGGGGTGAGAGGTTATTCACTGTGTTCATATTCAAGCTTGTGAGGGCAGGGGTAGGTATGGCCCGGCACTCTGCACTGGGAAAAAAAAACAGTTCTATCCTGTACACAACTGCATTAGTGCTGGGTCTCAGCCCGGGTCTTCGAGTTTTCCTAGCGTGCGCCAAACGACCTTGTTCATGGACTACCGTGGAAAGGTGATCTGTTAGTAGGTCATCAGGCACTAACAGGGTTATTCAGAGAGCGGTGAAAAGCAGGAGAATGACTGAAGAATGAAAAATTCTAGGTCAAAATAGCCGATTTGGAAAGTGAGATGAAAGGGAGAATTTTTCTGGTTTGGCTATTTTGACCTAGAATTTTTCATTCTCCTGCTTTTCACGCTCTCTGAATAACCCTGTAAGATTTAGCGACTAGTGCTAAACTTTTCCTTTAGTGATGGTATTTTAGCTCACACCAGGTGGTGATAGTTTTATTCGGTGATATGATTTAGGCTGCGGTCAGACGAGCGTAGTGTTCACGTCCGTGATTGCGCCTAAAAGTACGTCCGTGATAGCATGACAGGAAGCCCATCGGAGCCCGATACACGAAGTACGTCCGCACTGTACTGCGGACGCACAACGGCCGTGGCCCACGGACGCAAGGCAGGCAAGAACGTAGAACCCCTAGAACGGCCGCACAGAATGCACTACGGCCGGCTAGCGGCATGTGTACGTGAGGTGGAGACGTCAGACGCACCTGTTCTGCGGCCTACATCACGTCCAGACTCCAGAACATTCCTGGCGTGGCTGGAGTACTTTCTAGGGACCGGAGAATTGATCCTGGACACTCTACGCTGCCACTGAAATGGACGTGGAGAGGCTGATAACCGAGGTGGGGGAGCACCCCGAATTGTGGGACACTGCGAGCAACCTGTACAAGGACAAAATAAGCAAGGCCAACGCATGGGCAGATGTCACAAGAGCGGTGTACCCTGCATACGACACATGGTCTGCGCAAGAACAGAAGATACAGAGTGAGTACATGATTATTTTATTCATAATCAAATGCACATTATTAATCCAAACAAAAAGTAAATGTCAAACAAATTCATGAAGCTGACATGTCAAATGCGACCCATCTGCCAGGGCACCTGTCCTGCTTCGCTACTGAAAAAGTTTGCCAGTGCATCACGATGCCTGTTGCTGTGTCGATTCACAGGCATAACATCATCATTAATAAATTCCTCCAAACCACAAACAGACAAGGAGTCATCAAAATTAACACCATCCCGCGCACGAACAAAATTATGCAACACACAACAACACTTGACTATATCGACCGAAAAATCTATGTGCACATCTAGCGGCCTATGGAAAATCCTCCACTTGTTGCTCAGTATGCCGAACGTACACTCGACATACCGTCTCGCACGCGACAGCCTATAGTTGAACACGCGCTTTTTGACAGTCAGGTGTGTCCCAGAGTATGGCCGCAGGAGATGGGTGGAAAGTCCGAAAGCCTCATCCCCTACAAAGGCGTAGGGGACGCGGACATCTGTGCCAGGCAAAGGTGCGGGTCCGGGGATGTGCAGTGTCCCACTTCCTATTGCATTCCACAGTGTGGAGTTCTTGAAGATTGTGGAGTCTGAATCTTTCCCGTATGACCCCACATCCACACAAACAAAATTATAGTTGGCATCTGCCACTGCCATTATGCCAATGGAAAAATAATGTTTATAATTGTGATACAGTGAGCCACTCTGCAGTGGCTTCACTATGCGCACATGTTTGCCATCCATGGCTCCCAGGCAATTTGGAAAGTTTGCTCGCTCCAAAAATGTTGCAGCAATTTGCGCCCATGCCGCATCTGTGGGTGTTGGCAAACATTCTTCCCTCATCGTGTCCCAAATTGTCTGGCACACCTTGCGGACGATCTCCCCAGCTGTAGATCTGCCAACGCGGAAATTATAATGCAGGTCCTGCAGACTGCATCCACTGGCAAGATACCTATCAAAAAAGGAGAAATGAATGTGTGTTATGATCAGATTCCGTGAGTCGCACCTAATATCATTCTTCTGTTTTGCAGCACATGAAGTCATCGCAAAATGGAGGACAGTCAGGGACAACTATACAAGGGTCCTCAAAAGGATGCGGAAGCGGCACGCTCTGGATCAGCGGCGAGGAGGGGCAGCAGTTACATCTATGCTGAGCAGCTTTCATTCCTGCAACGAACCCTGGAACCAAGACCTATGGTGGGCAGCATGGATCTACCATCCACATCCAGGGCACAGCAACACGTGCAGCCATGTGCCACTGCCACCTGCTCACAAGAGACGGAAGAGGCCGGAGCAGACTCGCAGGAGGAGGAGGAGACCGCTGCCGAGGAGCTGCCTACTGCAAGGGCTGACACCACCAGGCCGGCGCAGAAAAGGAGAAGGGCACCGGCTGGTGCATTTGAGCGTGCCATGGTGACATTCATGGATGCTAACCATCCACCACCACCACCACCACCACCAACACCTCCACGCTGCAGGTTCTGGGATGACGATGACATGACATTCCATCATTCGTGTCTCCCCATGTTGCACCAGATGACCCTGGCTCAGAAGCTGGAGTACCGCAGAAGAACATTGGACACCATACACAGCATCCTGACCCAGCCTGCAGTACCACCTGTGCCTCCCAGGGCACAATATGCTGGTGATCATTACCGGCGTCCGGAGCCTCCACACCAACCCATGTCCCCTGGTGCCAGGTCACAACCACCCTATCAGCCTGCATACCAGGTTACATGCCCGATCCCTATTATGAGGATGCTCCTCATTATGAGGATTTGTAGTTTGTTTCGTGCTCATGCACTTGTTTTATGCTCTGCATTGTTGTTTGCCACATGTTCGTGGACTCTTTATTTTATGTTTGATTTATGTGATGTTCAGCAACACATGGTATGTTAATGTCATTTTATTTTATTACCATTTCTTATGGATAAAAGATTTAAGTTGCTGTCACTGTTGTCTGTGTCATTCATTATTGAGTATGTGTGATATTATGCAATGTGTGTGGGTATGCTTGTGCAAATGGGCTGGTGGGCATATCACAAGATACCGAAAATGGGGGCTCTGGACTTCGAGCACATCTCTGCTGGCTGGCACCGACAATATGATTGCTGGTGTTTGCTGTTACTTACCGCAACGTGATGACCAGCATCTCCTCGGGTGGAATGGGGTCCCTCATATTGGTGTCCCTCTTCATCAACGGCTCACGTACCTTCGACAACAATTCGTCAAAGGAGGGGATGGACATCCGCAGGTAGTTGTAGGACTTCGTCGGGTCCCTCTCTCGCAGTGGCCTGTAGAGCGTGACAAAGTGGCCATGCGTGGGTCTGGCAGCGTTTATGGGATGAACCCATAATCGCCGTTTACGCTTGTTCTTCAGGTACAGGTACCCCGTTGCAGCAAAGACGAATACTTGCACTGCATCCATCTTTGGAAAATTCCACCTTCCCCAAAATGGCTTTTTATACCCCTTCCCTTGGTTTTTTCATCTGCAATAAATTTGGTTTCTCACATTTCACTTTTTATATTGATCCGTCACTAATCACTGACGTGATCACGGACTGTGTGACCACTACTGCGTCTTCCGTACTGACGATGTCCGTACTGCACGGACGTACAGTCCGTAGAAATCACGCTCGTCTGACCCCAGCCTTAGTGGTGAAAATTATTAGTGCCCCCCCCCCCCAGTTTTGAATGCGGTATCTTCTTTGCCCCCCCCCCCTAAATATTGTTCCTAAAGGGGGTGAGGTGCTTACCTCTGAAAGCACCAAATCAGTCTCCAGCATTGGTGAGTATATTTCTGTACTGCACTACACCCTGTTCCAAATTATTATGCAAATGATATTTTTCTCATTTACCTAAATAATTGATAACATGAGAATTATGCTGTTGTTTACAACTATTAAGAGAACAATTCAAATTTTATTGAACAAACCTAATTAAGTTTTTTTTCCCCCAAAATAAAAAAAAACCTACAATGCACTGTTCCAAATTATTATGCACATTAAGTTTCAAAACACTTTATAGGTTGTAAAGAATTGAAAATTGTCTTTTTGTTGTGTTTGCAGCGTATTTACTGAAATCAAAAGCTATTTCAATCAAACTTTGAACAACATTTTAACAGGTCACGTTACATTTTAACATAGGACCCCTTATTTGATAGCAGCTTCGCAAGTCTTGCATCCATTGAACTTGTGAGTTTTTGGACAGTTTCTGCTTGAATTTGTTTGCAAGGTGTCAGAATAGCCTCCCAGAGCTGCTGTTTGGATGTAAACTGCCTCCCACCCTCATAGATCTTTTGCTTGAGGATGCTCCAGAGGTTCTCAATAGGATTGAGGTCAGGGGAGGATGGAGGCCACACCATGACTTGCTCTCCTTTTATCCCCATAGCAGCCATTGATGCAGAGGAATTCTTTGCAGCAGGAGATGGTGCATTGTCATGCAAGAAGATGATTTTATTACGCAAAGCCTAGTTCTTCCTTCTGTACCGGGTAAGGAAGTGGTTAGTCAGAAACTCCATACTTTGCAGAGGTCATCTTTACACCTTCGGGGACCGACCAGCTGTCTTCCCATGATTCCGGACCAAAACATGACTCCACCACCACCTTGCTGGCGTCGCAGCCTTGTTGGAACAGGGTGGCTGTCCACCAACCATCCACTACTCCATCCATCTGCACTTCCTCCGCACCCCTCTGCTCTGAATCAGCCACAAATCTCTTAATAGTGCGATGATCACGCTAAAGTTTTTTGTGAAATATCTAATGTTTTCATACCTCATCCAAGGCATTGAAGTATTTCACTCTTCGGCAGCAGAGAGATCCTTTTTCTTCCTCATATTGCTTGAAAATGGTGCTCTGATTAATAATGTGGAAAATCCTCCTTTTAAAACCTAGTGAGACTCCTTACGCTATGAGAGCTTTGTCTCTTCTGTATTCTATCCTGGGAGCCACCTGCCTGTGAGCCACTGTATCCAGGAAGAAAGTGACGAGGAAAAGGTGGAGCCACCCTTCTAAGTTGGTCGAACGCGTGCACACCCAGAGCCAGGTTTTAGTGTGGCTCTATAGTATGTGAGTGTTTTTGACCTTAAGAAAATATTATTTTTAAGTATCTACCTGGATTCTGCGCCATTGCTGTATTTCTCTCTGTTTTTTATGGTTAAGGCTAGGGTCAGACGAAGGTGATTTCTACGGACTGTGCGTCCATGCATTACGGACGTACTTTAGTACGGAAGACCCAGTAGTGGCCACACAGTCTGTTTTTTTCCACTGACGTATATTTTGACGGATGTAGGAGGGAAAATAAATTAAAAAGCAAAACCATTTTGTCCGTGAAAAATGCTGGACGTATAAATGCAGAACGTCTGACCACGTTCCATCACTCACACACAAAGCTATGCGGACGCAGCGCATTTTGTGCGGCCGTTCTAGGGGTTGTATGCTCTTGCCTACCTTGCGTCTGTGGCCATTGTGCGTCCGCAGTTCAGTGCGGACGTACTTCGTGTGTCGGGCTCCGATGGGCTTTCTTTCATGCTATCACAGACGTAGTTTTAGGCGCCATCACGGACGTGAACACTACGCTCGTCTGACACCAGCCTTATGCCTTTGACTGATCATGTCGTATATTAATATCATAAACAGCTTGAGCAACGTATGTTCATTAGGGATGAGCCGAACACCCCCGAGTTCGGTTCGCATTCGAACTCGAACTTTTCAAAAGTTCGAACACGAACTCAATACAAGTCAATGGGACTTAAAGTTAGATTTTTACAGTGCCCTCCAAGAGGGCATATATGCTAGATATTTTCCATAAAAAGGTATGGGGGTCCGGGTAGTGCCCTGTGGGACAGGAAACCAGGACAAAGTTAAAAAAAAAAAAAAGTTTTTAACCACTTCCATGCGGAGGACGCGCTCAGCGCGTCCTCCGCATGGCTCCTGCTGTGCGGAGGACGCACTGAGCGCGTCCTCCCTTTGGGGTCAGCGTTCGGCCGGGTTCCGGCCGATCGCTGGCCCCCCCGGTGCGGGCTGACATCCTCGATGTCAGCCCAGCATCCGGAACCGCCGCCGATGAAATTAGGTGTCATCGCGGCAGCGCGATGACACCTAATTCAGGCGCCCCCCCCCCCGCATGTGCAGAGGAGGCGCCTGAAAGGGAGGGGGAGGTCCTTCGGACCTCTCTCCCTCCCGATCGGCGGCGTTGCGGGGGTTAACCCAGGCACCATTTGGAAGGGCACAGCCTGCCCTTCCAAATGGTGCCTGGCATTAACCCCTGGGGAGCTGGATCGCGAATCGGCGCTGAAAAGCGCCGGTTCGTGATCCTTTCCCGGAGCTGGCCGACATCTTGGATGTCGGCCAAGCCTCCGGAAACTCCCCCTGAGGACTGGCGTCATCGTGCATAGCACGATGACGCCAGTCCTAGAGTTAACCCCTAACTGCCACCAACGGTGGAGATAGGGAGTTCCAATGAACTCCCTATCTCCCGATCCGTGGCAGCTAGGGGTTAAAGTTTGGTATGGTTGGATCGGCCAGAGCATGGCCGTTCCAACGATACCAAACACTACTGTGAAAAAAGTTTTTTAAAAAAAATAAAAATATATTTTAAAAAAAAAATAAACATTTTTTTTTTCTTTTTTTTGGTTCGTTAATGCAGCAATATTGTTCCCATTTCAATTATAATGTGAACAATGATGCTGCACTAACGATTTTTGTATGCGGTGCGTTTGTTAAAAATCGTGTAATTTTCCCCAAAAAAAATGTAACGAGACCCCATCTCTAATTTTTTTAACAAGCGCACCCCATACAAAATATAAACCGCAATTGCTCGCATGTTAAAATGTGAAAAAAAACACTTTACACGTTGTAAATTATTGAAAATACATATTTTATTGCGTTTTTTGTTATAATATACAGACATGACATAACGTATACATATAATAATGACATATTATGAATCTACCGAGTCTGACGGAAAGAACGATATATAATATGTCTGGGTCATATACTAAAATAAGCCTTCAAAACATGTTTAAACATGATGAGCAAAACTGGTAAAAATGACCTCAGCACAGAGGTGTGAAAAGCCTCAGCAGCGAAAGGGTTAACCCCTTCACTGCTGACGTGTGGGACACGTCCTCCGTTACTCCCGCTGTATGCTGAGGAGGACGTGTACCACACGTCATCAGCTTTGCGGGACCCCCGGCGGAGATACTCACCTCTGTCCGGGGTCCCGCGACGTTCTGACTTCAGCGTCAAGACGCTGAAGTCCAGCTCCTCCCGACGTAAATTACATCATCGCGCCATGACGTCATTTCCAGGCGACCCCTGGCATTGACGGGAGATCGCCTGGAAGGGAGGGGGGATCCGTTCGGATCCCTCTCGCTCCCGATCAGGAGGTCCCACAAAAAAAAGCCAGGCACTGCTTATAAGGGGAGAGTCTCCCCTTTTAAGCGGTGCCTGGCTTTAAGGGAAAGGTCAGACTAACGCAGTATTAACTTGCGTTTAGCCGCACTAAATCACGGCCGCGCTAGCAGCAAATTATGTCCAATGCCGGGCAGCATACGAAGAACGGCCGCACGAAAGTGGCAAACAAACGCATTTTTTCGAGAATGTCAAACCGCTAGTACTGACGTACAGAGTGCGCTGCGTCCGCTAGCGGCATGTGTGCGTGATTATGACACGTCAGACGCTGCTAATGTCCGGCCAACATCACGTCCAGATGCAAAAAGTATTTTATTGATAACTGTACAAAATCACGGACGAAAATGCGCATCTCATGACCGCTATCGCTGTCATGGTTAGGGATGGCACCGGGGTGGCACCAGGGGTGAGGAGAGTATGAGCCCAGCGTGCAGTGGTCTGCACAAATAAACAGAGGATAAGGGTAGAGGAGAGTGGATGAAATATGATGACTGACCAGGTTGATTGTAGAGGATGATGGGGATGATAGTAATTTGCAGGAACCAGAAATGGGGAATCAGGATCAGGTAGCAGAGTAGCAACGATGTTCACTCCTGGTGAGCATGAGCCGTAATGAACCAGCAGTGTGTGTGCGCGCGGGGCTGAGCCCTTTATTTCGTGAGTCACGTGTGTATTGGTGTTTAACTCATACAATGCTGGATGCTGGTTGCTGGTTGCAGGGCAGGAACAGGATCGAAGTGAACCACCAGGGGGGGGTTTCAGGATGGTGGCAGCCATGGGGCATGACAGTACCTCCCCCTTCAGGTCACGCTCCGAGTGACCAAGGATGGCAGCAGGACTGGTGTCGTCACACCACTGGAGGGCAGAACGGTGGTCAGGAGTGGTGGTACAGGGTTGGGCACGTGCCTTCCTCTGACGCCGCCGTGCCTTGGTCTTTGTCTTCTTGTGGACAGCAGATACCTCGGGAAGGAGAGTGCCCATGTACCCAGATGGCAATCTCTCTTCATCTTCTTCAGTCGCAATGGGTGAAAAGCAATCACGAGGTAAGATAAAGTCTGCATCAGATTCTTTAGGGATCTTGGGGTTTCTAGTTAATGTATCAGGAATGAGGGTGCCCATGTAACCAGATGGCATCCTGTCTTCGATCTCCCTACGCCGGCGTAACCCCTTTTTGAAGATGTCAAGGTCTTTGTGACGCACCACAGTCCCATTCGAAGCAGTGACTCGGTCCTCCGGTGATGGGTCAGCTGATGTGTCAGGAATGAGGGTGCCCACATAGTCGGATGGCACAAAGGTGGGTATAGCATAGATGCCTTGCACCGTATAAGGAGCTGGATCCTCAGGTAAGGAATCTGGAGCAACAGGAATGTCCCTAGAACGTCTGGCGTTGGCGAAAGAGGGCGAGAGATAGGAGGTAGAGTCACCATTGAACCTTGTGCCCACATAAGAAGAAGGCATCGGGGTAGGCATCTCTTCCATGTCTCCCGGTTCCACTTCTGATTCATCATCAAGGGAAGGATAGTTGAACAGCCAGGACTCACTGTCCTCACCCTCCTCTTCTACCACCTCCTCGCCACTCAAGGTCATCGCTGGATGAGGAGCAGACATTACGCCACCCCTTGATGGAAGTATCGAACCCCAAAGACCCTGTATATTAACCTGGAGGTCCTTTGGAGCGTCGGGCTGTCTGACGTGGTACATTCTCTTCAGAGGTAACAATGTTCTCTGGGTCATATTCAGATAGGGAGGAAGCACAGGAAGACAGCGGTGGATCGTGCTGGCTGGGAGCGATGGGAGTTGTAATCGCCATGAGGGAGCGCTTAATCTTCTGGGCTTTCTTCAGCCTGGCCTTCATTAACTGTTTGAAAGGGATCGGAGTCATATTTGAAACTGGCATGGACATGATCTCCATAGGGGTTGGCAGATCTGACTCCACAGGTACTGTGGTCTCCAGATCCATGGGAAGGACAGGTTCCATGGACACAGTGCAATCAGTCTCCATAGGCATTACAGGATTCTCAGACTCCTCTTCTGAACTAATCTCCAGAGACGTCACATGCCTGGATACAGCTCGTCGGGGGGCAGGTGTAGGTACAGGAGTTTGTCGGGGTGCAGGTTTGGGTGCACGCACTCGTGCAGTAGCACCCTTGGGGGCCGGTTTGGGCGAGGGTACCGGTTTAGGTGCCGCAGGTCTCTCTGAAGCAGGCGTGGACACAGTGGCTGTAGCAGGCCTGGAAGCCTGGAGTTGCTTCAGAGGTCTACGCACCTGAGCATGCTTGGGAGTTGTAGCTGGCTTAGAAACTGGTGCTGGTTTGACAACCGCTGATCTGGGGGGGGTTTTCTGGGCAATTCGATATCCAATGTGATCCTGCCCCGCAGTACAGGCACAGATTGCTATTTTGTCTCCTGACACGCTCTTCAGGAGACAGGGGGATCATGGCGTTTATTTGGAGGAGCGCACACCTTAGTTGAGGTGCCTAGAATAGTTTGCAGCATTTGCACCAGGGAATCAGCCAGGTTTTTAAATAGCTCCTGGAAGGTGGTCTTCAGTAGCTCCACCATTAAGTGCAACACTGCGGGCTCATTAGTATTAGGCTGGTTCATTCTGTCACGGTTAGGGATGGCACCGGGGTGGCACCAGGGGTGGGGAGAGTATGAGCCCAGCGTGCAGTGGTCTGCACAAATAAACAGAGGATAAGGGTAGAGGAGGGTGGATGAAATATGATGACTGACCAGGTTGATTGCAGAGGATGATGGTAGTAATTTGTAGGAACCAGAAATGGGGAATCAGGATCAGGTAGCAACGTAGCAAGGATGTTCACTCTTGGTGAGCATGAGCCGTAATGAACCAGCAGTGTGTGTGTGCGCGAGCGGGGCTGAGCCCTTTATTTCGTGAGTCACGTGTGTATTGGTGTTTAACTCATACAATGCTGGATGCTGGTTGCAGGGCAGGAACAGGATGGAAGTGAACCACCGGGGGGGGGGGGTTCAGGATGGTGGCAGCCATGGGGCATGACAATCGCGTATTCCGTGAAAAAATGCATCCATTCGTTCGAACGCACTTTTTCACGGACAACGCAAAAAATGCGTTAGGCACCGGGTCGCACTTTGGCGCCTTGCAGCTAGGGGGTCATGGAGGGTGTCAATCGAAAGGCCTGAGCATGGCCTTTCGAATGATGCCCAACATGACCAGGTATATGTTTTTTTACTTTATATTTATTTTTGTGTGTTATTTTTATTAATGCAGCAATATTGTTCACATTTCAATTATAATGTGAACAATGATGCTGCACTAATGATTTTTTTTCTATGGTGCGCGTTTGCTAAAAATCACATAATTCCCCCCAAAAAATTTATTAAGTCCCCATTTCTATTTTTTTTTACAAGCGCACCCCATAGAAAATATAACCGCAAATGCTCATGTGATAAAAGTGTGTTAAAAATAGAGAAATTTTCCCCAAAAAAAAATGTAACGAGTCCCCATTTCTAAATTTTTTTAGCAAGCGCAACTTATACAAAATATAACCGTAAATGCTCGCATGTTAAAATGTGAAAAAAAACACTTTACACGCTCAGATGATTAAAAATTCAAGTTTTATTGCATTTTTTGTTCTAATATACAGGCAGAACATGACATAAACATATAAGAATGATATATTATGAATCTGCCGAGTCTGCCGGAAAGAACGATATATAATATGTCTGGGTCGTATAACAAAATGTGGCTTCAAATCGCGTTTAAACATGATGAGCGAAAGCGGTAAAAATTAGCTCAGCACACAGCGGTGAAATGCCTCAGCAGTGAAAGGCATTGTAACAGTGAGTTTTCCATAAAATATGGGTTAAAAATAAAAACGAAACATTCCTTCCAATATCGTGCCTAGGAGGTCCCCATAACCTGCCCGTGAAGTGGTGGATTTATAGGATGTATGGAAACATTGCCATCACAGAGCCACACATGACACCTGGCACTTCCAGTCTGCATACAATGTATCAAATTCACGAGACCAGACTAATTAGAAGCACATGTTATTTCCAAACACTAATTAAACACCTGTTGTTTACGCCGTTTGAGAGCACAGGTCATTTAGAGGTGAGAATCTTTGCACCTAGACATTAGTTTTTAATTCAATATCTAATAAACCGTTGCTTATAATATTCTGCAGTAAAGAGTCTCTTTATTTCTAGATTTTTTAGTATTTTTTTAAGCACTTTTTATACTTTTTTCCAAAAAATAAAAAAATTCCGAACTCTAACCGACCACGCCAAAAAGTTTGAATCGAACAGCTCATCCCTAATGTTCATGTCTTGTTATTAAATATCTATAGTTTTTCCAAAATTGGTTGGTTTTAAAATGTTAAAACCTATATTCAAGTGGCGTGCGCTGTATTTGCTATTTGATGGGATATGTAGACCAGGTCATACAGTTCTAAAAACACTACAGGTATTATTGTTGGTCAGTTACCAAAGAAACTGCAAAGAAAAAGTCCATAATAGATGTGGGTTTTTTTTCCCCCTAAAACTGAAATTTCACATTCACTGCTTAGGCCGGCGTCAGACGAACGCAGTGATCACGTCTGTGTTGCCGCACAGTTCAACGTCCGTCGTAGCATAGAATCATGATCAATAGAGACCCACACACGAAGTACGTGCGCAACGAACAGCGCACACACAACGCACGTGGCAAACGTACCCAAGTTAGGCAAGAATGTAAAACCTCTAGGTCGGACGCACAGAATGCGCCACGTCCGCGTAGCGTTCTGTGTGAGGAGATGTCAGACGCAGCGCATTTGCGACGTCCAGCACCTTGACGCACACAATGGCTTTTCATATCCTTTTCAAATTTTTATCATTTTTTTCATATTAATTTTGTTTCCCATAATTCCCTTTTTTTTTTCTTCATCAACAAAAACGGACCGTGTGGTGTCTACAATATCTTTCATCAGTACGTCCGTCCATTGTGCACACACGTAGAGTGCACTCAGACTGCGTTCGTCTGACATTAGCCTTAAGGAGTTATTCAAAGCGCGCCAAACTTGCCACTGAAGTTCCCCGTACGGTGTAATGTCGTGGCAATTCGGCTATTCAGAAAGCTGGCACTTCAAATATTGGCGAATTGCCGGCAAAATATGGTGCAATTCGCCGTTCTAAGGCGGCCGTGAACTCCCCATAGAGAAGTAAAGGTTAATTTATTCAGAAAATGCCAAACAATTTGGTGAAATGCCCAGATTTTTGGTGCTTTCATTCAACCGGTTTAAGCGGGCATATCCCATTGGTTTTAATGTAAAAATAAATTCCTTTTTTTTTTTTTTATGCAATCATTTATTCTTTTCATTTGCATCAAAGTCTATTTCTGTTTTAGAATTTTTTTAGGCAATTTTTTATTTTTAAATTCTGTAGCAGACCCTTTTATAGGTCCCTTAATATTTTTTCCTTTTTTTTTTTTTTCTTTCTTCTGATCTAAACGCCTTTTTATTTTTCTTTACCGTCCGTTCAGCTGTCTGGCAGCCGCGTTCTTTTTGGCGGATCGCCGGCTGCGTTCAGCAGGTTGATCGGCAGCACTCAGTGGATCCCTTCGGTGACCCTGCGATAAATGCTGAGTTCACCACAGAATTGGTGAATTGAACACGTCGAAGTGCGCCGAGCGAGAGAGCTAGAGCACCGAAATTTTGGTGCTCTTTGAATAGCCCCCTGAGTTCCTGGGATTCACAATATTGTTCATCAATAGATTTTTTTATTTTTTATAATCTTTATGGGAAGTGGTACTGGGTATGGGACACCCCAGAATTCATGGGGCGTTTTTTAAAAGCAATTAAAATATACAGTACTGTGCAAAAGTTTTAGGCAGGTGTGAAAAAAATGCTGTAAACAAAGAATGCTTTCAGAAATATAATGATTGCATGTTGCAAATTGACAAAAATAAACAAAGTGAGCGAACAAAAGAATAATCTAAATCAAATCAATATTTGGTGTTACTACCTTTTGCCGTCAAACCAGCATCAATTCTCATAGGTACACTTGCACAAAGTCAGGGATTTTGTAGGATTATAGTCAGGTGTGTGATCAGACAATTATACCAAACAGGTGCTAATGATCATCAATGTCACACATAGGTTGAAACCCAGTCATGAACTGAAACAGAAACAGCTGTGTAGGAGGCTTAAAACTGGGTGAGGAACAGCCAAATTCTGCTACCAAGCTGAGGTTGTGAAAGACAGTTTCATGTCATGGCAAGATTGAGCACAGCAAAAAGACACACGTTATTTATACTGCATCAACAAGGTCTCTCCCAGACAAAGATTTCAAAGCAGACTGGGGTTTCAAGATGTGCTGTTCAAGCTCTTTTGAAGAAGCCCAAAGAAAGGTTCAAGTTGAGGATCATAGACGCAGTGGTCGGCCAAGGAAACTTAGTGCAGCAGATGAAAGACACATCAAGCTTATTGCCCTTCGAAATCAGAAGATGTCCAGCAGTGCCATCAGCTCAGAACTGGCAGAAACCAGTGAGACCCAGGTACACCCATCTACTGTCCGGAGAAGTCTGGCCAGAAGTGGTCTCATGGAAGAGTTGCAGCCAAAAAGCCATACCTCCGACGTGGGAACAAGGCCAAGCGACTAAAGTATGCACGAAAACATAGGAACTGGGGTGCAGAACAATGGCAGCAGGTGCTCTGGACTGACGAGTCAAAATTTGAAATATTTGGCTGTAGCAGAGGGCAGTTTGTTCGTCGAAGGGCTGGAGAGAGGTACAATAATGAGTGTCTGCAGGCAACAGTGAAGCATGGTGGAGGTTCCTTGAACGTTTCGGGCTGCATTTCTGCAAATGGAGTTGGAGATTTGGTCAGGATTAATGGTGTTCTCAATGCTGAGAAATAAAGGCAGATACTTATCCATCATGCAATACCATCAGGGAGGCGTATGATTGTCCCCAAATTTATTCTGCAGCAGGACAATGACCCCAAACATACAGACAAAGTCATTAAGAACTATCTTCTGCGTAAAGAAGAACAAGAAGTACTGGAAGTGATGGCATGGCCCCCACAGAGCCCTGATCTCAACATCATCGAGTGTGTCTGGGATTACATGAAGAGACAGAAGGATGTGAGAAAGCCTACATCCACAGAAGATCTGTGCTTAGTTCTCCAAGATGTTTGGAACAACCTACCAGCCGAATTCCTTCAAAAACTGTGTGCGTGTACCTAGAAGAATTGCTGCTGTTTTGAAGGCAAAGGGTGGTCACACCAAATATTGATTTGATTTTGATTTCTCTTTTGTTAATTCATGAACATAAATGTGTAACACTTCCATTTGTGAAAGCATTCTTTGTTTACAGCATTTTTTCACACCTGCCTAAAACTTTTGCACAGTACTGTGAATGATTTATTAAAAAAAAGTCTATATAAGCAGCGACTATACCTTTTTGTTCTGGAGCTGATTTGATGGTCTGTGCTTAAGTTAAACATCACATATCCATCATTCTCTGGCTAGATGATGCTGGCCTCGGTCTGCTTCGCTTAAGAATTTTAGGAAATGGATCTAACATTGTAGCATTGATGAATAAATCATGCATTTCAGTCTACAGAGTAATGATAAATGCATGTAATTCTGCAGTTGTATTAGCAAGGTAAAAAGGCCCACAAGGTCGACTCAAGCTATCAAGATACTGGATGATAGAGTTAAAAAAACAGATATTAATTACTATACATGGTCTTCCCACTATAGGGTCTACTTTTGGTGCTTTGTGTTTCGGCGCACTTCGGTGATTCCATTTTGTTGAAAATACAATGAATTCACTATTTAGCGAATGGACACTGTATTAAACCAAAATTTGAGTCATTGCAGCAGTTATTGGACGTCATCGAAAACCCCCGAATTGGCATCGACGAATTCCACTGACCTGTGGGGGGAAAAGAAGAAAAAAAAAGGTTTGCTTTCTCCTAATAGGAGTTGCAATAAAAATGTGTCTGTTTAAATAATGAAAGGATCCTTTAAAAAAAAATTAATAGAAAATGTGTTTAAAAAAAAAATTAATGTCCAAAAAGGTCTTTTAAAAATAAAAAGAATAAAGAATCTTTAACCCTTTCGCTGCTGAGGCTTTTCACACCTCTGTGCTGAGGTCATTTTTACCGGTTTTGCTCATCATGTTTAAACGTGTTTTGAAGGCTTATTTTAGTATATGACCCAGACATATTATATATCGTTCTTTCCGTCAGACTCGGTAGATTCATAATATGTCATTATTATATGTATACGTCATGACCTGTCCGTATATTATAACAAAAAATGCAATAAAATATGTATTTTCAATAATTTACAATGTGTAAAGTTTTTTTTTCATATTTTAACATGCGAGCAATTGCGGTTATATTTTGTATGGGGTGCGCTTGTTAAAAAAATTAGAGATGGGGTCTCGTTACATTTTTTTTTGGGGAAAATTACACGATTTTTAACAAATGCATTGCATACAAAAATCGTTAGTGCAGCATCATTGTTCACATTATAATTGAAATGGGAACAATATTGCTACACTAACCAACCAAAAAAAAGAAAAAAAAATGTTTATTTTTTTTTTATAATTTTTTTTTAAAAAAAATGAAATTTTTTTTTTACAAAAACTTTCACAGTCGTGTTTGGTATCGTTGGAACGGCCATGCTCTGGCCGATCCAACAGTACCAAACTTTAACCCCTAGCTGCCACGGATCGGGAGATAGGGGGTTCATTGGAACCCCCTATCTCCACCGTTGGTGGCAGCTAGGGGTTAACTCCAGGACTGGCGTCATCGTGCTATGCACGATGACGCCAGTCCTCAGGGGGAGTTCCCGGAGGCTTGGCCGACATCCAAGATGTCGGCCAGCTCCGGGAAAGGATCACGAACCGGCGCTTTTCAGCCCACCGGGCTCCCGAGTGCTGGGCTGGCATCCAAGATGTCAGCCCGCACCGGGGGGGGGGCGCAGCAATCCGCGCGTCCGTAGCACAGGAGAACCACTTGGCTGGACGCGCTGAGCGCGTCCATAGCAGCCAAGTGGTTAATATTTATATTTTTTTACATTGAAACCTATGGGACACGCCTGTCGAATTGAAACACCGAAAAGCAGGGCATTTCACCGGAATTTCAGTGCAATTCGGCGTTATGTGCATAGAAGTCACGATCGTCTACTATGGGACAATTCCAGTATTGCTGAACTGCACAATATTTCTCTGTCAATTCGCCTATATTTGGGAAATTGACAGCTTTGTGAATGGACACATTGCACCGAACAGTGAGATTCACTGTTTGGTGCAATTCGGCTCCACTTGGGATGTTAGTGAATAACCCTTATATGTTTATAAAATGTATTCTAATTTTTCCTGAAATATATTGTATAGATACAGTAATGGCGATAAAACAATTTACAGGTTGAGTTCCCCTATATACTATATTCGTGGGACCAGATGTGTTTTAGATTTGGGATTTTGTTTTCCTCTCATCTTTTTGAAGAAAAAAAAAAAAGGATTAACAACACAATACAAGTACAACAAGTATAGAACTGCTTCTAACATCCATGTTTCAATGTACTAAAATAAAAGATTACAACACAGTATATCAATAACCATTAAGGCCTGTGTCAGACGAACGCAGTGATCACGCCCGTGTTGCCGCACAGTTTAATGTCCGTCATAGCATAGAATTATGAGCAATAGAGACCCACACACGAAGTACGTGCACACAGAACTGCGCACGCACAACGCACGTGGCAAACGGACGCAAGACGGACGCGCAGAGTGCGGCACGTCCACGTAGCATTCTGTGTGAGTGATGAGATGTCAGACGGAGCACATTTGCGACGTCCAGAACCTTGACGCACACAATGGCTTTTCATATCATGTACCAATATTTATCATTTTTCATATTATTTTTATTTCCCATAGTTCCCTTTTTTTTTTTTACGTCTGTCAAGAAAAATGGATCATGTGGTGTCTACAGTCTCTTCCGTCAGTATGTCTGTTATGCACGCACGCAGAGTGCGCTCAGACTGCGTTCGTCTGACATTAGCCTAAAGGAAAACAAAAGAAGGGGGAGAAAAAATAAGGACAAAAACCCCAACAAACTCTACCATCGATGAGGGAGGTGTGGCAGGTATCCCTGACAGCGCATCAATAGTGGTCCTTTTCTAGCTGTCGCATCAGCTGTATTTTATCAAGGGAAATATCTACTCTACCAATGTATTCAGAATGAAATCCTACAAGGACTTTTTAAAGAACCATATGCAACTAAAATGACATCAATTGGTTTTGTAATACAGTAGTAAATGTTTCTTTTGTGAATTCTTCATTGACACAATTATTCAACCCCTTAAAGACTACCACTCTGAAGAACAGAGGTTCATTCAAGTGTTTTCAATCAGGTATTGAAAACACCTGTGGATGTCACGGAGCGGCAATAAAGCATAATAAGCACCAATTAGGCAGCTTTAAAATGACTGTGATACTCAGCTCCTTCTAGACATTTACTGGTGTGGTTACAAACATGGTGAAGTCAAGAGAATGGTCCAGGAAGACAAGAGAAGAGGTGATTACTCTTCACAGGAAGAGCAATGGCTATAAGAAGATTGCAAAGATGTTAAACATACCAAGAGAGACCATAGGAAGCATCATTCGCAAATTCAAGGCAAAGGGCACTGTTGAAACGCTACCTGGTCGTGGCAGAAAGAAGATGCTGACTTCGACTGCTGTGCGCTACCTGAAGCGTAGAGTGGAGAAAAGTCCCCGTGTGACTGCTGAGGAACTGAGAAAAGATTTGTCAGATTTGGGTACTGAAGTTTCAGCTCAGACAATACGGCGCACACTGCGTAATGAAGGCCTCCATGCCAGAACTCCCAGGCGCACCCCCTTGCTGTCCCCAAAGAATAAGAAGAGTCGACTGCAGTATGCCAAAAGTCATGTGGACAAACCACAGAAGTTTTGGGATAGTGTTCTGTGGACTGATGAAACAAAATTAGAACTGTATGGGCCAATGGATCAACGCTATGTTTGGAGGAGGAAGAACAAGGCCTATGAAGAAAAGAACACCTTGCCTACTGTGAAGCATGGCGGGGGGTCAATCATGCTTTGGGGCTGTTTGGCTTCTGCAGGTACAGGGAAGCTTCAGCGTGTGCAAGGTACCATGAATTCTCTTCAGTACCAGGAGATATTGGATGACAATGTGATGCAGTCCGTCACAAACCTGAGGCTTGGGAGACGTTGGACCTTTCAACAGGACAATGATCCCAAGCATACCTCCAAGTCCACTAGAGCATGGTTGCAGATTAAAGGCTGGAACATTTTGGAGTGGCCATCGCAGTCACCTGACTTATATCCGATTGAGAACCTCTGGTGGGACTTAAAGAAAGCAGTTGCAGTGCGCAAGCCTAAGAATGTGACTGAACTGGAGGCTTTTGCCCATGACGAATGGGCGAAGATACCCGTAGATCGCTGCAAGACACTTGTGTCAAGCTATGTTTCACGTTTAAAAGCTAAGTACTAAGATTGAATGTCACTTGGGGGTTGAATAAAACTGATAATGATGTGAGCACAGAAAAGACATTTGTGGTTATTTCATTATAAATGTTATGTTATATTTGTCTGACCTACACGTGCCTCTTTGATTTAATTGTAAGCAAGATGACTGAATGATCAAAATCAATGTCAAACTGGCCAAAACACTCAATTTCAGTGGGGGTTGAATAACTTTGAACACAACTGTATATTATGAATCATCTGCCGAGTCTGCCGGAAAGAATGATATATAACATGTCTGGGTCATATTATAAAATAAGGCTTCAAAACGCAGTTAAACAAGAGGAGCGAAACTGTTAAAAATTAGCTCAGCAGCAGACCGCACACAGGCGTGAAGGGAAGCCGTGAAATGCCTCAGCGGCGAAAGGGTTAATTTTTTTTTGTCTGTTTTAAATCATTTTATTTGTTGTTTTTTTTTCGTTTCAGATCATTTTGATCAACTATTTTTCCATTTTAAAACCTTTTGTTCTGGTTTTTATTTTTAAAGTCAGACCATTCGGGTCATTTTATCCGTATTTTAAATCGTTTTGTTCATATTTTTTTGTTCCTTTCATACCATTTTAATATGATTAAATAAAGTTGTGAAATGTATATTCATAAAAAAAAGGATCTTTATTTAATAAAAAACAAACAAACAATAGAATCGCCAGAATTATCGTATCGACAGAATGAATTATCGGATCCGAAAAACAAACCAAAAATTTATTATAAAAAAATATATAAAGTATAAAAAAAGTAAACCATAGTAGTTTACGTGAAAAAACGAATAGAGTTAGACACTGTGAAACGAGGAGAACAGATGTTCCGAAAAAAACGAATATTTCCGAAATCACGAAAAGTCGATACAAAAAACGCGCAAAGTGACCCGAAAACACGAAAAATGGTCGATATTCCGAAAAAAAAATGTACACAAAAAACGAGCCGAACCGAACCGAATCGAAACAGAAATCGGTCGAAACGAGCCGAATCGAAAATTTTAAACATCCGAACGAATCGAACCGAATCGAACTGAAAAAAAAAATCGGTGCACAAGCCTAACCCTGGGCACTCCAGATGTCTTGGAACTACATCTCCCATGGTGCCCAACCACTCAGGGTGGGAAATATTGTATATATTACTGTCTATATATTTCCAGTGTGATGTCATGAAAGTCCCTGTGGGTGTAATGCTCAGGTGTCCCAAAACGTTTGTCCATGTGGTGTATATCACTCATTACCCCTCTTACCGATAGCCTTTGTAAATGGTTTATAATATCAGTAGTATGTGCCTTATCAAACCGCAAAGACCTGTAGCAGAGGTGCCAGAATATGCGCCCGCCAGCTACTGTAAATGTTATCATTTTAGGTCAGCTAGAATAAAGGCAAGAATAAGCCTTCACATATTTTAATACATATTTTAATAGATAGCTGTTTTGCTGACAGGAAACGCTTACATTAAAATTTAAGTACAGCCACGAAGGTTACATTTAGCAAAGCAAGACTAGTGTAGCTCTGGGGGAAAGAGGCTAAATTGACCCTCCAGACAGGGAATAACCCATATTTACTGATGCATTATATATAGATAACGCAATCTAAAATATGCAAAAGTAAAAAACTAAATATGGATACAGTTAAAGGAATATTCTTTGTTATATTTGGCAAACTGCATCATGAATCTATCTGAATCTTTGAAAAGGTGTGACAAATAATGACGTTTTACCTCCCTAATAGTATCAGACAGCTGCACTGATTAGCTAATGTGTTTTACAGTACAGATTTTTGTCTTCTTCTGTAAGCCCATCACTCTCACCTTGCAATCCATCACTCTCACCTTGCAGTCCATCGCTCTCACCTTGCAGTCCATCGCTCTCACCTTGCAGTCCATCGCTCTCTCCTTGCAGTCCATCACTCTCACCTTCATCACTCTCACCTTGCAGTCCATCACTCTCACCTTCATCACTCTCACCTTGCAGTCCATCACTCTCACCTTGCAGTCCATCACTCTCACCTTGCAATCCATCACGCTCACCTTGCAGTCCATTACTCTCATCTAGCAGTCCATCACTCTCACCTTCATCACTCTCACCTTGCAGTCCATCACTCTCACCTTGCAGTCCATCACTCTCACCTTGCAATCCATCACGCTCACCTTGCAGTCCATCACTCTCATCTAGCAGTCCATCACTCTCACCTTCATCACTCTCACCTTGCAGTCCATCACTCTCACCTTGCTGTCCATCACTCTCACCTTGCAGTCCTCTCCTCCTGTTTCCACCCCCAACTCTTCTAGATTGTGAGTTCTCACGGGAATAGGGCCCTCCTTTCCTCCTGTACTGGTTTATCAAATGTTGTTCAATGTATTGTAACCCTGTCTATATTGTGCCCATTGTACAGCGCTGTGGCGCTTTATAAATAAAGAATAATAATAATAAGCTCAGTTGTAACGTACGTTTATGATTGTTGCCTGATGGTATCTCTCCACAACTGCCGAGTCGCACGGTTTTCCCTCGTTCCTCCCTATCACCCAACAGCCCTAGTCTGTCACAGTTTTCGTGAGGAATAAGGGAAAAGTACTTGTTTAATGGCACTCAGGGTGGTTAACCTTCGCTGCTGAGCCATTTCACCCCTGTACGCTGAGCTAGTTTTCACCATAATGTGCTCATCGTGTTTAAACGTGATTTGAAGTCATGTTTTAGTACAGAAACCTGATAAAAGTATACATCGCTCTTTTTCAGAGGACTCCGCGGATTCAAAACTTTTAATCCTTATATCATTCTGACGTGATATAATATGAATAATATGTCAAAACATCTGAAGCATAACTAGAAACCTCGGGGCCCAGGTCCATGAACCATGATGAGCCCCCCCCCCGCACCCTTGGAAAAAAAACGATCCCCCCTCCCGTTAACATGCATTGGTACATGCATTGGTCCCCTCCAGGTCCACAATGTTGACTCCAGACAGTATCGCATTTTTTCCAGGTTCACTATGCCGTCTTCAGTCCATCCCATTTTTTTTTTTTTTTTATTGTAATAAAGTTTTATTGTTATTACACACGTATTTTACATGACACTAAGTGCATTACAACATAATCAGTCAGCTATGTAGTATTTGTGACATATGCATCTGATGGTAGACACGCAGGTTACAATACTGCGATCCTCCTGACGGTTTTTGGTCATGTAAACATATAAAATACCAATTTAAAATATCAATTGAAACAGAAACAGAAAAATAAAAAAGGGGGGGGGAGGGATGAGGGAGGCAGGGCCTGTGACAGAGGAAGTGTAATAGGAAGGGGGGTATTAAGGAAGCGGACTTTCTCTTGTTATTTAGTTGCAGCCAAGAGCGGTCTACTGGGGCTTAGGGTGGTGTGCTTGCTGGGGCAGACCAGTAGTACCAGCGCCTCAGATGTTTGGCGGTGGCGCCAGAGGATTGATGCAGCAGATCCTCCACATCTCTGGTGCGTTGGACCTCATCCAGCCATTCCCGAAATGTTGGGGCTATCGCGGACTTCCAGTGTCTAGGTATCACCGCTTTGGCGGCATTCAGCAGACGAATGTCAAGAGTGTTTCTGTAAGTGTCCACAGGTAGCGGTGTGTGGTGGAGCAGCATTGCTGCTGGTGTAAAGGAGGGTGGAGTGTCAGAGACCCTGCTAATGGCATCATGAACCAGTGTCCAGAAGGGTTGCAACACTGGGCAGGACCACCATATATGCAGTAAATCTGCTCGTTGCGATCCACATCTCCAGCAGGAAGCATCTGCTGTGTCCGAATACATGGCAGTAGTGATGGGCGCCCTATACCAACGCGACAGCAGCTTATAAGCCGTTTCTTGTGTGCGAGTAGCAATAGAGCACCGGGTACTGAGCGCAAACATTTGGTCCCATTCTTCCTCTGTGAATGTCTGGTGAAGGTCCGATTCCCATTTCGCCACATACTGGGGCGTGGTGGGGGAAAGGTTTTGCAGGATACCATACATGGTCGAAATGCCATGTTGGGGAAGGGTCCTACGGGTAATCATTTGCTCAAATGCGGTCAGTGGGCGAGTGTATTTGTCTAAAGGAGCCAAGGAGCGGAGATATGTAATGAGACAGTGCATGTGAAATGTCGTAAGGAAGGAGTCAGGGTGGGCCAGTGGGATGTCCTTTGGGGCTTTAGGTCGGTCACCATCTATGTAGAGGCCAGGTAAGGGGGTCTGCGTCAAAGCCGCGTCAGGGAGAGGTAACAGTCGTGGCGAGAAGGCCGGTAACTGGTTGAGCGGTAGGAGTGGTGAAGGCCAGGGGGCCAAACGTGTGGACCTCTGCAGCCGCCGCCAGATGGCCATTGTGACTGAAACTGTCGGGTGTGTGGGGATATCAGTAAGGGCAGTGGTGCCTATAAGCCAAGGGAGGGAGGTGAGCGAGCGCCCTACCAACTCATGTTCCAACGCCACCCATTGTTTACCAGAGGCACCCAAGCTCCACTCCACCAGCCGCAGAAGGTGAACAGCCTGATAGTAGCGCTGCAGATGCGGCAGAGCCAGCCCCCCCCTAGAGCGAGGAGCCGTCAGCAGCGCCACCCTCAGTCTTGGTTTACGCCCGGCCCAGACATATCTAATAAAAAGAGATTGCAAGGATCGGAAGAAGGCAGTTGGGACATGTACCGGCAAAGTTTGCAATAAGTAAAGGACTCTTGGAAGAACATTCATTTTAAGGACATTTATGCGTCCAAACCATGTGATATGTGGGATGGCCCATCGAGTGAGATCTTTTTCCAGGACCCGAAGCAAAGGGACAAAGTTCGTGACATAAAGGTTTGATACCGCTGGGGTGAGGTGGACTCCGAGATATTTAAGAGACGAGGTACACCATCGAAAGGGGAATGTGGATTGAATATGTGTGCTGAGGGGGGCAGGTATTGAGATATTCAAAATTTCCGATTTTGACATATTAATTTTGTAATTACTGAGCGAGCCATATTCGCGTAGTAGTTCAATGAGTGAGGGTAAAGAAATCTGGGGCTGCTGCACAAAAAATAGCAGATCATCTGCATATGCCGCCACCTTATGAGTGTGGCGCCCAACACCCACACCATGAATGGAGGGGTTAGCCCTGATGGCTTGAAGGAGGGGTTCCAGGGATAATGCAAATAAAAGAGGGGAGAGGGGGCAACCCTGGCGAGTGCCATTTTTGATGTTAAAGGGGGGAGACAAGGTGCCATTCAAGTTGATGCGAGCGGTGGGTGAGTCATATAGGGCGGTTATCCAGCGTAGGGCTTTGGGGCCAAATCCCATATGATGCAGGGTCTGAAATAAGAAAGGCCAGTGTACCCTGTCAAACGCCTTCTCAGCGTCGGTGGAGAGGAGCAGGGTCGGGCCAGCACCAGGTCTCTGGGCAGCGTGAATCAGGTTGATAGCCAGCGTAGTATTATCACGTCCTCCCTCCCCGGAATGAAGCCCGTCTGGTCAGGGTGGATCAGATGTCTCATATGGTTAGCAAGGCGCAGGGCAAGGACCTTAGCAAAAAGTTTTACGTCCTGATTCAGAAGGGAGATTGGTCTGTAGTTAGCACACAGGGCATGATCCTTGTCTGGTTTAGGGATCAATGTGATAGTGGCAGAGAGTGATTGTGGTGGCAGATGTGCTGTAGGTTCAGTCAGGCCATTAAAAGAAGCCAGCCAAGCGCGGGAGAGGAGTTTTTCGCAAGTTTTATAATACTTAAGGGTAAAGCCATCAGGGCCTGGGGTCTTACCCACTGGTGTTCGCTTGATCGCTTCATGCAGTTCTTCCGCAGTGATTGGGCCCTCTATAGATGACCTCATGTGTGGCGTCAGCTTTGAGCGTAAATGGGTGCGAAGGAAGCGCTGGGTGGTGTCCGGGGCCGTCTGATCGGGAGCCGTGGGGAGGCCATATAGCTTAGTGTAATAGTCATGGAAGAGGCCAAGCATATCTTTCGGGAGGGTAACGGTAGGGCCCTGTGGTGTGCGAAGGTGGGTGACATACAATGCCTGTCGGTGGGTTCGGAGGGCGTTGGCCAAAAGCCTACCGCATTTATTTCCATGTTCATGGAAGGTTTTGCGTACTGTCAGGAAGGCCTTCTGAGCCCTGTTATTAAAAAGAGAACGGAGCTGCGACCTCAGGTCTAATAATTCAGCGTAAGTGTCATCGTCGAAGTGCAGTTTATGGGAACGTTCCAAGGACGCTATGCGCTGCAAGAGGGACTCCTGCTCCGCAGTGCGTTCTCTCTTACGACGCGCGCCCTGCTGTATTAGGTATCCCCGAATGACGGCCTTATGAGTTTCCCAAATAATCTGCGGGGAGCAGTCAGGTGTGTCATTTTCCCTAAAGTAATTCTGTAGCGCGTCCTGTAGGCCTTCTTTAATCTGGGGGTCAGTGAGCAGGGATTCATTGAGGCGCCAAAGTTTCTCCCTTGGTCGGGCTAGGGGTGAGGAAATCGTGATCAGGACCGGGCAGTGATCTGACCAGGTCATGGGACCGATGGTGGCAGATTCCAGGAGATGCATACTACCGAAGGGGAGGAAAATATAGTCGAGGCGTGTGTAGAGCTGATGCGGTGCACTATAAAATGTATAATCTCGTGTGGAGGGGAAGAGCGAGCGCCAGCAGTCCATCAGTCTCAGGGAGTGTAGTGCCGTTCGGGTGCGGCGGAGGACGGTTTGTGGGGTGCTAGTGACGCCTCTAGAGGTATCTAGGCGAGCGTCGAGCGGCAGGTTGAGGTCACCTCCTACCACTAAGATACCCTCCTGGAAGTCCTGAAGTTGACGAAATATAGAGCGAATGGCGGAGTGTTGCTGTCGATTCGGGAGATATATGGAAACGAAAGTGTACCATTGCGCACCAATTTGGCCTTTCACAAACGTATAGCGACCGGCCGGATCTAATAAAGAGGTCGGGTTGCTAAGCGGGGTGGAGCGAGAAACCAACACGGCAGTTCCGCAAACTTTACCAGCAGTGGCATTACTGAAGTAACCAATAGGGTATTTGTGGTTTTTAAATGAGGGAGGTCGGGCATGCGAAAAGTGGGTTTCCTGCACCAACACTACATCCGCGTGAAGTGAAGTGAATTCCCTGAGGGCCGCATGGCGCTTTTCGGGGATGTTCAGGCCTTTCGCATTGATGGAGAGAACTTTAAGAGTGCGGGGGACGGTGGCCATATCAGATTGGTGCGGAGATTATTGATGCAAGGAGACCTGGGAGGGGGGGTATGGGGAAGCGCCCAATAGGGCAGACCAGGTACAGGGTGGTAGGAACGAACAACCAATTACAATGGTACAAATATATACACAGGGAGCACGTGCCTAGTAGGACAGTTCACCGCGTCACTGAGTGAGCGCGGGAGAGTCCCAGGCCACAGAGGGGGGTGCGGACACCACCAATCACTCTGTGGAGGCACTGACTCGTGGGGGTTACCCAGCACGGGACAATCAACAGTGAAGGTCAAGTAATATAACGGTAAATGCTGAATGTAATTTTAGCAACGGCTATTAAAAAGACAGCTAAATGTAATAAATAATAAAGTTCCAAAAAATTCAATAAGGAAAATCAAAAATCACATAGGAGACGCTGAACGCGCAGCCCCCAGAACAGATAAGTACACGGGTGTACTCCAGGAAAAAGAGAAGGAAAAAGAGAACAGCTCATTCACGCCGCCCCTGAGGTGCATAGAAACTTGTATTGTTTCAGACCTTAAGCAATATGATCAGGCCGTCGGAAGTTCAGGGCCGAGTAGGAGCCTTGCCTCCAATTGTGTCACATAAATCATCCTGAGAGGAAGCTTAGGCCGTCAGGCCCGCCTCAGGTCGGGGGACAGAGAAAAGGGGGGTCTCGCAGGGCAAGAAGCATATAAAAAGGATACTGACGCCGTCACTGTCACGGTCTTCAGGTCGGAGAGGCACCGGTGCCAGTTGGAGGTAGCTTCCACAGTGTCGGGGGAGGTCCGGAGGGCCCAGTGCAATCCAGGCGAGACCGGTGGAATCCAGTTCAGGTCACCCGTGCTTGCGAGGAGGAGGAACGGCGTCTGCGGCGGGATCGTCGCGGACGTTGCGGAGCCTGTTCTGGCGGCATGTACAGCAGTGCCAGGTCTGGCCAAGCCGGGAGTGTGTCCGGTGGAAGTGAAAGTTCCTCCAGGAACAGTGGGAGATCCAATTCGCTACGGAGGCTAAGAGGTCCCGATGGCGTGCGGATTTGGAGGCCAAAGGGAAAGAGCCACTTATATTGAATTTTCATGTCCTGCAAAGCAGCCGTGAGCGGGCGTAGCATTCTTCTGGACTGCAATGTAGCAGGCGAGAGGTCTTGGAATAGTGAGATCTTAGCCCCCGCGAAATCGATGGTGCGAGAGCCTCGGGCCGCTGCCAGTATGGAGTCTTTCAGCGGGTAGCGCAGAAGGCAGCAGATCACATCACGTGGGGGGGCGTCAGGTGGGCCCTTCGGTCTCAGTGCCCTGTGATAACGTTCCAGGTCAATAACTGTGCGGGGTCCCTTCCCAGGACATCATTAAACAAAGCGATAAGCGTGCTTTTTAATTCCTCCTGTGTATTCTCTATCTCCGGGAGACCACGTACCCTGATATTATTCCGGCGATTCCTGTTCTCCACATCTTCCAAATGACGCGCCATCATTTGTAGGGCTGAGCGCTGTGTGGCGATTGCAGCGGAGTGGGTCACTAATGTGGCAGACTGTTGTTCCTGCGTCACCTCCACGTGCTGCAGCCTGGTTTGAATGCCGCCGAGATCAGTGCGCAGCGCGCGGATTTCTGAGAGGAGAGAAGCTCCCAATTCAGTGGTGGCCATGGCTAAGTCCTCTTTACTGGGGAGGTATTGTAAAAGCTGGCGAAGGTCATTTGGGGGGTCCCAGGCACTCACCGAATGTGTTGGAGAGCTGGAGACTGAGGAGCATGAGGCGGCGGCCATCTTGGATTCCGGGTCAGCGTTTTCAGCGGTCAAAAGAGGAGCTAAAAACGGCCTGATGGATCCAATTTGCTGATTCCCAATGGTCTCTGGGGGGCCTGGAGTGTGTGGGGGTTTCCTGGCTTTACCCATGGGTGCGTATATGTAGCGGATTAGGGGTATATGCAGCGCGCTCAGCGGAGCTCACCAGTCAAGCGGCCATCTTCCTGGACGTCCCGGCCACGCCCCCCCCCATTTTTAATGCAATGTGCACTATGTGTATCTCACAGAGCTCCACAGCAATAAAACTCACAGTAATGTGCGCTGCGTATGAGCGTATCACAGAGCTCCACAGAAATAAAACTCACACTCATACACACTGCACATTACTGTATCACAGAGCTCCACCAAAATAAAATTCACAGTAATGTGCAGTGTGTACGAGTGTATCACAGAGCTCCACAGCAATGTGCAGTGTATGAACGTATCACAGAGCTCCACAGCAATAAAACGCACAGTAATGTGCAGTGTGCATAACTCACAAATAAGTATAAAATAAATTTTAAAAAATTAAAAGAATTATATATATATATATTATAGGGAAGCCCCAAAGCAGGCGAGTGTGGGCCCCCCCCCCGGACTCAAGTGGCACCCTCTGCACCCCTGGTAGTTACGCCCCTGCAAAGAATGTAAAATCGTCAATTTTCATTCACATTACAATCATAGATTGTGTAAATATTTTTTCCCACGTTTTATCCTCCAAACGTTTGTGGCTATATATTCTATGGGTTACTCTTTAAAATAATAATTAGGAATGGAGAACCTGTTACTGCATTTTTAAAGGAAATACGCAATCAAAATTAAAAAAACAACATTTTTCCTCTTGTATTTTGGTATTCTGGGCACACCAGGCACACCCCTTGCGCACGCCTATGCATGCTAACCTTTTTGCTATGTATCATAGACGCAGTCTTACTACATGTTTATGCCAGGCACTTTGCTGATCGAGTTAGTGATGTTTGAAATTTTGTCACCATTTCTGAAATTTTCATTTACCAGGCTCCTCATCCAGACAGCACTTTATTTCCTTCTGTAACTTATTTAGAAAAAGAAAGACGTCTACTAACGAATATCAGTACATCATTGCAGCAATAGCCTCTTCCTCCTTGCTCTTGATCATACGGGAAGTATATTGCAAATAATAACCACATCCTGATGACAGCTGTCATTATGTGCAAACTCTTACTCGACAGAAAAAAAATAGAAAGATTCTATGCCATCTTTCATGATGCCATGTTTCCTGATGCCTAGGCGTGGGGTTTGTTACAAAACAACACCATAGAGCAGTATTGGCTAACCTTGGCTCCCCAGAAATGTCTCAGAACTTTATTTTTCCTTAAAAGCCTTTATGAAGGCTGAGCATCATGGGATGTGTAGTTCTGTATCATCTGGGGTGCTAAGGGAACCATGATGGGCAAAAATGGAAGTTTTCTACCTTCCATTGTTTTACCACTTAGTAATGGTGAAATATATACAGTATCTCACAGAAGTGAGTACACCCCTCACATGATCCCCCTCCCTTTCGGAGACTGGGCCGCAGGACAATATTCCAACATGATAACGACCCCAAACACACCTCCAAGATGACCACTGCCTTGCTAAAGAAGCTGGGGGTAAAGGTGATGGACTGGCCAAGCATGTCTCCAGACCTAAACCCTATTGAACATCTGTGGGGCATCCTCAAACGGAAGGTGGAGGAGCGCAAGGTCTCTAACATCCACCAGCTCCGTGATTTGATCATGGAGGAGTGGAAGGGGACTCCTGTGGCAACCTGTGAAGCTCTGATGAACTTCATGCCCAGGAGGGTTAAGACAGTGCTGGAAAATAATGGTGGCCACACAAAATATTGACACTTTGGGCCCAATTTGGAAATTTTCACTTAGGGGTGTAGTCACTTTTGTTGCCAGCGGTTTAGACATTAATGGCTGTGTGTTGAGTTATTTTGAGGGGGCAGCAAATTGACACTGTTACACAAGCTGTAACTCACTACTTTACATTGTAACAACGTGTCATTTCTTCAGTGTGTCAAATGAAAAAATAATAAAATATTTACAAAAATGTGAGGTGTGCTCACTTCTGTGAGATACTGTATATATATATATATGCAAAATCCCACCTTTTCAGTACTCAAGCTTTGAAAGATTGTAGTTTCTCCTTTGCCACGGTGCAACAGTATCCCATTAAATATATATATACTTCCACACTCAAGGATGTACTCACAGACGTATCATAAAAATCCAAAGTTTATTGAAAAATCATTTTAAAAAAACCAAAAGTTTGAATTTTTATGACAAGTCTGCATGCGCATCCCTGATTGTGGAAGTATACATATATATATGTATATAATATCCAGCACGCCAGGGTATTCGTTATAATGCAGCAATTTTAATAAATGTCAGTGTTTCAGCTATCTTTCATTAGATTTCATCATACTGAAGCTGGTTATTATATACTATTGCAGCGTTCCTCAGGGAGCACTAACAGGCCAGGTTTTAATGATTACCTTAGAAATTCATAATCACCTGTGCTGTGCTTCAGATATTTGGCAAACCTGACCTGTTAGGCTGGGGTCAGACGAACGCAGTGCGAACGTGCGGTTACCCGCACTTTATGACGGCTGTGGTAGCAGCAAATGATGCCCAACGCAGGCCCACACACGAAGTACGGCTGCATGAAAGTTCGGCCGCGCAATGCAAGCGGCAAAGAACGCATTTCTGCAAGAACGTCGAACCACTAGTACTGACGTACAGAATGCGCTGCGTCCGCATAGCGGCGTGTGTGCGTGATTAGGAGACGTCAGATGCTGCTCATGTCCGGCCAACATAACGTCCAGACACCCAAAGTTTCCTGG
The DNA here is from genome assembly GCA_009667805.1 of Leptobrachium leishanense. NCBI lineage: Eukaryota > Metazoa > Chordata > Amphibia > Anura > Megophryidae > Leptobrachium > Leptobrachium leishanense. The sequence goes on from CM019066.1 coordinate 338,338,083, forward strand.
TTTGGATCCGTAAAAAATCACAGCCGAAATTGCGCATCGTATGACCGCTATCGCGTCTTCCGTGAAAAAATACGTCCATGCGTTCGGACGCACTTTTTTACAGACGATGCGAAAAATGCGTTCGTCTGACCCTAGCCATAGGGGGACCTGAGGATTAGGGTTGGGAAACTCTAAATATGACATATCCATATTGGGTCTATCATCAGCTGAAAAATCTGGAATGTTGGACATGTTCATCATGGGGACAAAGAAAGTGAAGGAATTCTTTTGATTCAGTCCCCCTGGGGCTTGGCTGCCCAGGATGTGCATCCAGTACTACTCCCGATACACACCCTGGACACCCTAACCCCAGGGGACTGAGTTAAAGGAATTCCTTCCGCTGTCTTTCCTCTCATGGATGAGCTGTATTTTTATATAATATTCTGTGCTCTCTTCAGAGGCGTAACTAGAAACCTCAGGGCCCAGGTGCAGGAACCATGACGGGGCCCCCCCAATCATAGGCAAAAACATAACCCCCCCTCCCGTTAACATGCATTGGTCCCCCTCCTGGTCCACAATGTTGACTCCAGAGTGACAGTATCAAATTTTTTCCAGGGTGACTATGACCTCTTCAGTCCATCCCATTTTTTATGTAATTTGCACTATGTGTATCTCACAGAGCTCCACAGCAATAAACCTCACAGTAATGTGCACTGTGTATCAGTGTAAATCACAGAGGTTTACAGCAAAAAATCACAGTAATATGTGGTGTGTCTGAGTGTATCACAGAGCTCCAAAGTATAAAATAAATTAAAAGAAGAATTATATATTATAGGCAAGCCCCCAGGCAGGCGAGTGTGGGCCCCCCCAGACTCAAGGGCCCGGGTGCAGTCGCACCCTCTGCACCCCTGGTAGTTACGCCCCTGGCTCTCTTTATGTCCTGCATTTTGTCCTTCTTGTTTATTTATTTGATTATTATTATTATTCTTTATTTATAAAGCGCCAGCATATTCCGCAGCAGATGTGAATCTTTTTTTACCATAGATGTTTACTAGTTGTATACGTGTTATTTTAGGTGTTCTTTTATTCACCATTATTACTGCTTGAGTTCCCAGTGTACACCCTGGAGCTTTGTCTCTATAGAACAGATTTTTGGGCTGATAGACTCAATATGGGTATGCTATATTGTATTCCCCACTGGACTGTACTATTTGTGGCTGCACTGATACATTTAGTATTTATTTTTTTTGCTCTTTTTGCACAATCACTGTTAGGCCGCACACTTTGCTAAGACCGTTTGTTTCATGGGGACGTCTTAACCCCCTCACTACCTAGTGATTCTCCAAAAAAACATTGTCAGAAACCAGTGTTTTTTTAGAAAAAAAATCATTTTTTATAAATTGTACAGCAATACGTATCTATTACTGTAAAAACCTATTTGGCCAACAGATGGCGCCATCTACTGCTAAATTGAGTTACAGAGGTTTTAGCGGCTGGTCTATTTTCTTCTTTTTCTCCCTGCATCGGCTTCTGAAAGCTGAATATTTCAGAGCTTTCAGCTGTTATACCCACAGGGCATTATACCCACAGGGCTAAAACTTTGGGGGCACCTTCTGCAGCCAAAAAGCAAAGGAAATTTGTTTGCAGCAATCAAATTTCATTTGCTTTTGGGCTGCAGATCAGGAGATAGCGATATCGGGGCACCAGGTGGCGCCTTTGAAGCCCGTGATATCTCAATATCGGTAGTGAAGGGGTTAAGTGCACTTTTTCTGTTACTTTATCTTTGCTTTAACCCCACATCGTGCTCATATCTTTATTCTTTTCTACACATTGTTCCCTTTTTGTAACATTGTGCAGGTTCAGGTCGTCTATGGGACGCGCTCTGCTATCATGGTTACCTGGGTGCCCTGCGTCCTTGCTTAGGTTCACCTCCCGTGGTTGAAGAATGATGCCTCATTGTGGTCGTCAGATGGGGTGTTTAGTGTAGGACCCCGCGAATCATAAATTTTCGCTCGAATCGAATCACGAATCGAATCGGCTGTAATGGTTCGAACTCGAATCGAATATCGAATCGAATACTTGGATACTGTCCCCCAGCTCATGGATATGCCCCCCAGCTCATGGATACTGCCCCCCAGCTCATGGATACTGTCCCCCAGCTCATGGATACTGCCCCCAGCTCATGGATACTGCCCCCCAGCTCATGGACACTATCCCCAGCTCATGGATACTGCCCCCAGCTCATGGACACTATCCCCCAGCTCATGGATTTGCCCCCAACATGGATTTGCCCTCAGCTCGCTCATGGATTTGCCCTCAGCTCGCTCATGGATTTGCCCTCAGCTCGCTCATGGATATGCCCCCCAGCTTATGGATACTGCCCCCAGCTCATGGATACTGTCCCCCAGCTCATGGATACTGCCCCCCAGCTCATGGATACTGCCCCCCGCTCATGGATACTGTCCCCCAGCTCATGGATACTGTCCCCAGCTCATGGATACTGTCCGCAGCTCATGGATATTGCCCCCCAGCTCATGGATACTGCCCCCCAGCTCATGGATACTGCCCCCCAGCTCATGGATACTGTCCCCCAGCTCATGGACACTGTCCCCCAGCTCATGGATTTGCCCACAACATGGATTTGCCCCCAACATGGATTTGCCCTCAGCTCGCTCATGGATTTGCCCTCAGCTCGCTCATGGATTTGCCCTCAGCTCGCTCATGGATGTGCCCCAGCTCACCTGTCGCCGCCGCATTAGGCTCCCTCTGAGCGTGCGTCCGGCGGCAGGAAGCTTGGGCACTCGCCTGGGGGAGCCACGTGACCGCGATCTCGCGAGATCGCGGTCACGTGGCTCCCCCAGGCGAGTGCCCAAGCTTCCTGCCGCCGGACGCACGCTCAGAGGGAGCCTAACCCGGCGGTGACAGGTGAGCTGGATGGGATCTTCCAAATTCGAAATTTTTTCGAATCGAGCTGCTAGTTCGAATTCGAATCGAATCCGACCAGCGATTCGATTTCGAATCGAATTTCGAAGCTTCGCAGGTCCCTAGTTTAGTGTTTACATAACTTACCATTTGTATATACTGTATATCTGTGCAGTGTGCACTATATACAGTTGTGTTCAAAATTATTCAACCCCCACTGAAATTGAGTGTTTTGGCCAGTTTGACATTGATTTTGATCATTCAGTCATCTTGCTTACAATTAAATCAAAGAGGCACGTGTAGGTCAGACAAATATAACATAACATTTATAATGAAATAACCACAAATGTCTTTTCTGTGCTCACATCATTATCAGTTTGATTCAACCCCCAAGTGACATTCAATCTTAGTACTTAGTACAACATCCTTTTACAGTTATAACGGCTTTTAAACGTGAAGCATAGCTTGACACAAGTGTCTTGCAGCGATCTACGGGTATCTTCGCCCATTCGTCATGGGCAAAAGCCTCCAGTTCAGTCACATTCTTAGGCTTGCGCATTGCAACTGCTTTCTTTAAGTCCCACCAGAGGTTCTCAATCGGATTTAAGTCAGGTGACTGCGATGGCCACTCCAAAATGTTCCAGCCTTTAATCTGCAACCATGCTCTAGTGGACTTGGAGGTATGCTTGGGATCATTGTCCTGTTGAAAGGTCCAACGTCTCCCAAGCCTCAGGTTTGTGACGGACTGCATCACATTGTCATCCAATATCTCCTGGTACTGAAGAGAATTCATGGTACCTTGCACACGCTGAAGCTTCCCTGTACCTGCAGAAGCAAAACAGCCCCAAAGCATGATTGACCCCCGCCATGCTTCACAGTAGGCAAGGTGTTCTTTTCTTCATAGGCCTTGTTCTTCCTCCTCCAAACATAGCGTTGATCCATGGGCCCAAACAGTTCTAATTTTGTTTCATCCACGACCAGGTAGCGTTTCAACAGTGCCCTTTGCCTTGAATTTGCGAATGATGCTTCCTATGGTCTCTCTTGGTATGTTTAACATCTTTGCAATCTTCTTATAGCCATTGCCCTTCCTGTGAAGAGTAATCACCTCTTCTCTTGTCTTCCTGGACCATTCTCTTGACTTCACCATGTTTGTAACCACACCAGTAAATGTCTAGAAGGAGCTGAGTATCACAGTCATTTTAAAGCTGCCTAATTGGTGCTTATTATGCTTTATTGCTGCTCCGTGACATCCACAGGTGTTTTCAATACCTGATTGAAAACACTTGAATGAACCTCTGTTCTTCAGAGTGGTAGTCTTTAAGGGGTTGAATAATTGTGTCAATGAAGAATTCACAAAAGAAACATTTACTACTGTATTACAAAACCAATTGATGTCATTTTAGTTGCATATGGTTCTTTAAAAAGTCCTTGTAGGATTTCATTCTGAATACAATTACAAATGTACACTAAATTCCATAAAACCCTTTACAGCATTGGGGGTTGAATAATTTTGAACACAACTGTATGTTTCATTGTCTTGAAAGAATTTGTGCGCTGCTTAAATGTCGATTATTTGATGTTTATCTGATAAATCTACTTGTTTTGCTGTAAAGTCTTCTCTGCTACAATGTATTTCTTCTGACCTGATTCCCGCACAAGAACAATTAAACACGTTAAAGGGGTTATTCAAAGAGCACTGAAATTTCACCATCACAAAGATCACACAATTATTTATTTTTTGTTTTTAAAGATTTTTCAAGATTTGTTTTGTTAGGTTGTAGAAGAATCTGTAAAACCCAAGCTAGAAAAAAAGATTAAAAATCTTCGAACACCTGGAAGGTCTGTAAATTGTGTGAGGTTTGCGATGGTGCAGTTTTGTATGCTATCGTCTCCTCGAACCTGCACCCCCGACTCCCACCTGCAGGACTTCTCCCGAGCTGCCCCCTTTCTATGGAACTCCCGCCCCCGTAACATTACCCCGTTTCTCCAGTCCTTCAAGAAGTCTCTGAAAACACATTACTTTAGAGAAGCCTATCGGCTCACTCCATGATCTTCACTGTACATTTCTTACGGCATCCTCCTACCCAGCCTGCATGCACCACCACTACTTCAGGTTCGCTATTTACCCTCAACTACTGTATCACCCCTCTCCTCTTAGATTGTAAGCTCTTCAGCAGGGTCCTCTCTCCTACTGTTTTGTGTGTGTAACGTGTATGTATATTTGTTATTCTGCCTCCCATTGTACAGCGCTACGGAACTTGTTAATGCTTTATAAAAGCTTGTAACTGTGTAATGGAGTGCTCGCTGGTGTCCCTGTATCCCGGCGATCGGCAGCACCATCCTGGCTGCTTGGTGAAATTTCGGTGCTCTTTGAATAACCCCTATAGCAAGCACGTAAACAAAAAAACCTCTAGTCAACAATGTACAAAACAGCCCCCATCATGGTGTGTGTGTGTGGGGGGGGGGGTAAGCAACATAATGAATGCATTTTTAAATGGATGATTGAATGACACATATGCAGATGACACAGAAATAGGGGCAACAGTGACTATCTAATACAGATTGTCATGCCCGAGTGATGAAATGAAGTCACACCCGTAGAAATAACCTGTCTGTAAAATGCTGCTCCTAAAATCTATAATGGGAGCTTGTCTTTGACATTAAAAAGTATCTCTTGTTTTTGGCCTTGGCAATCTGGCTCCATTTCCATATAATGATGGTTTTGATGGCCCTTATCTGGTTCAACATGAAGAGCATGAAAATCAGCTGCATCTCCTGACCATGGCTGGTCATAATAATTTTATGCCAGATATTGTAAAAAGCCGACATATTTAAATGTAGCAGCTACAATCGACCAACTGTAATTAATAAATATGTCCAGAAAGCACTCCCTAATGATATATGCAGTGCATGCTTTTGGAGTAGGCTTGTACACCGATTTTTTTTTTGGTTCGATTCGATTTTTCGGATTTTCAAACTTTTCGATTCGGCTCGTTTCGACCGATTTCTGTTTCGATTCGGCTCGACTCGTTTTTCGTGTACATTTTTTTTTCGGAATATCGACCATTTTTCGTATTTTCGTGTCACTTAGCTCGTCTTTTGTATCGACTTTTCGTGATTTCGGAAATTTTCGTTTTTCGGAATTGTAGATGTTTTCGGAATATTGACCATGTTTCATATTTTCGTGTCACTTTGCTCGTTTTTTGTATCGACTTTTCGTGATTTCGGAAATTTTTGTTTTTTCGGAACGTCTGTTCTCCTCGTTTCAAAGCAATAAATTTCGATTTGACACATTTCAAGTCCATTCGAAAATTCCGAAAATATTTCGTTTCGGCTCGGAAAACTTTTCGGATCTGCCATTTTCGGATCTAAAAATTTTCGGAAAATCGTCCGCATCTGAAAACACGAATCGGGAAATTTCGTGAAAATTCCAAAATTCCGAAACCCGAAACGCACATCTCTATTTTGGAGCTTGTCATAACTAGTACAATATAACGTTATATAGAGAAGTGCAAAGTTTATATAGGCCGCTTGTTCCGTCGTCAAGATCCTCAAATGTCGCGATTAAGAAGTAAACCTCTTAGGATGTATGTATTTAAATCTGGGGGCTTGAGCTGACACATATAAAAGTTTAAACACTAAGAAAGGGGAGGAAAGCGCCGATATATATCCCATAGACAGTGGTGTAAAAGATGAGAAAACATATATCACGTATGCATGATAATATAGACAAAAACACCTCAAAAGGTGTATGAACTAAAGGGATATTACCCTCATAATATGTCCCACAATGTTTCTATTTCATAAACATGGAATACAGAAATAGAGAAAAATACACAAATGCGCAGTATTAACCATAATATGGTCAATAATATCTAGACGTAAAAGAAATGGCCACTCACGTAGATCAGAGCCTGAATATTTTAAGGCTCAATGTATTAGCAATGGGTCCCTTCAGGGATGACCCCGTCCCACATCCGCCAATGTTACAAGTATTCCACATGAAAATAGAAATACAGTCAGGCCATAGAGTGATTCAGATAGGCAACTCCAAACTTAAGGTCAAATAAGAATGAACTCACATGGTCCTGGGGCAAGTTGTTGAAATAGGTTACCTGAGATAAGAGCTGGCAACTGAATGAGATATGACAAGGAGCTTAAAAGACTTCTAAGATATTCCGTGGTGATGTCCTTTGAATACATCCCACACAATACGATGTGAGTCGGCTGCCTGACCCATAGACCTGTGCTATGATTTTAGTAAATGTTTCAATATGGGAAAAATCCACAAAATGTAAACAGGAGATAAAAACCTAACTTTATTTTTCATATTTTATATTTGCAATTATTTCAACCAATGGACAAAAAAACAGTAACTTGTATTATATAATGTGTTTTCCTGTTTTTGTTTGCAATGCACTAGTACGTGGCTTATGTTAGTGGTAATATTCCTTTAATTTATCCTGCGTTAATATGATTTAAGCTTTCCAAGTTGAGGTACCGACCCATGCATTAAAGAAGTTGTCAAACTCTATTGCAAGACATGCTGGAAGTGCTTATAAAGCTGGCATCGTGGAATGTGGGACACCAGCCTCATCACCTTATCTTTACCAAGTGCCAGAACAGAGATCTAAATATACAGTAAGATCCGTGTAAATGCTGTAATGGACCCATGATAAGAGCTATCTGTCACGGAAAGATCTTGCATCGTTACTATCCTTTTACCTGCTTGGATACCAGGACAGCAAGAGATTTCTGTTTCAGGTCATACATGTTTAATACGATGACACGTGTCTGACATATCAGTTGAAACGCATTGGGTTTCTGTCCCAATTTTAAGTAAGAAACACTGGCGGCTAACGTCAGACAGCACTAACGCATCCTCTGTGATTTAACGAGTGTACGTGGCTACAGATACATTCTCAGGCGCAGGTCAGACGAGCGCACTGATCACGTCCGTGTTGCCCCACATTTGTACGTCCGTTATAGCATATAATTATGACCAATGGAGCCCCACACACGATGTACGTCCACACGGAACTGCGGACACATAATGGACGCGGCAAACAGACGCAAATTAGGCAAGAATGTAAATCCGCTAGAATGGACGCACAGAGTGCGCTGCGTCCACAACGTCCGCATAGCTTTGTGTGTGAGTGATGGAACGAAGTTAGACGGACTGCATTTATACGTCCAGCTTTTTTGACGGACAAAATGTTTTTCATATTAATTTATTTCCCTTCTACATCAGTCAAAAAAACGTCAGTCACAAAAACGGACTGTGTGGCCACTACCTTGTCGTCAGTCAGAAAGTATGTCCGTTGTGCACAGTCCGCACAGAATGCGTTCGTCTGACCCTAGCCTAAAACAACGTTTCTCAACTCCTGTCCTCAGGATCCTCTAACAGGACAGATTCTACGGATTTCCTTGGGGAACTGCAGACTGAATCCTGCAAACAAACTGTGTGCGCTACAGCGGGCGTGCTGCGGCCGTGCTGAAAGCCTCCCCGTCAAAGTACTACGACGCGCGTTCAACGGGGCTGCAAAGCGTGTTCCTCCATAGGAGTATGGAGCCTTGCAGCGCTGAGCACACTAACTGCATTCAGCGAGGCGGCCAGACGGGCGTCAGAGTGGAAGGAACGTCCCCTCTCACGGACGTTCCTTCCGCTCGTAAATATGCTCGTCTGACCCCGGTCTAGAGAAAACATTTTGCTGACTGCTAATTTTGAAAGCAACGCATGGTTTTGTGGAAAGCTGATCCCTATCTCCTTCACTATTTTGACGTGGCACTCAAAGTCTACCCTGAGGTACAAAGGCATTTGTTAGGAATGTGTAGACACGCAATGAAGCTCTCATTCCTTATCTGATTACTGCACCTATGCTTTGTGTACTTAACGTGTGTTTATAGAACAAAACGACAGCATTGTACAGCAACCTGGATTTAAAACCCCATACAGAAAAATAACCCCGGGGTCAGGTGTCTGTGACAGCCAAAAATGAAGAAGTAATAACTGAAGAATAAAAATGTCAGGAATCAGGACCGGTAGGTGAGGAGATGAGCCCTAGATGCAGGGATAAGACACACAGACAGGTTCCATGGTACAAAGGGGGTTTATTGATACAGGATACAACTTGGAGCAGGATACACAGGTTATTCAGGATACACAGGGTGCCACTTGGAGCAGGATACACAGGGTGCCACTTGGAGCAGGATACACAGGGTGCCACTTGGAGCAGGGTACACAGGGTGCCAATTGGAGCAGGATACACAGGGTGCCACTTGGAGCAGGATACACAGGGTGCCACCTGGAGCAGGGTACACAGGGTGCCACTTGGAGCAGGATACACAGGGTGCCAATTGGAGCAGGATACACAGGGTGCCACTTGGAGCAGGATACACAGGTTATTCAGGATACACAGGGTGCCACTTGGAGCAGGATACACAGGGTGCCACTTGGAGCAGGATACACAGGGTGCCACTTGGAGCAGGATACACAGGGTGCCACTTGGCGCAGGATACACAGGGTGCCACCTGGAGCAGGGTACACAGGGTGCCACTTGGAGCAGGATACACAGGGTGCCACTTGGAGCAGGATACACAGGTTATTCAGGATACACAGGGTGCCACTTGGAGCAGGATACACAGGGTGCCACTTGGCGCAGGATACACAGGGTGCCACTTGGAGCAGGATACACAGGGTGCCAATTGGAGCAGGATACACAGGGTGCCACTTGGAGCAGGATACACAGGGTGCCACCTGGAGCAGGTACACAGGGTGCCACTTGGAGCAGGATACACAGGGTGCCAATTGGAGCAGGATACACAGGTGCCACTTGGAGCAGGATACACAGGTTATTCAGGATACACAGGGTGCCACTTGGAGCAGGATACACAGGGTGCCACTTGGAGCAGGATACACAGGGTGCCACTTGGAGCAGGATACACAGGGTGCCACTTGGAGCAGGATACACAGGGTGCCAATTGGAGCAGGATACACAGGGTGCCACTTGGAGCAGGATACACAGGTTATTCAGGATACACAGGGTGCCACTTGGAGCAGGATACACAGGGTGCCACTTGGAGCAGGATACACAGGGTGCCACTTGGAGCAGGATACACAGGGTGCCAATTGGAGCAGGATACACAGGGTGCCACTTGGATCAGGATACACAGGTTATTCAGGATACACAGGGTGCCACTTGGAGCAGGATACACAGGGTGCCACTTGGAGCAGGATACACAGGGTGCCACTTGGAGCAGGATACACATGGTGCCACTTGGAGCAAGATACACATGGTGCCACTTGGAGCAAGATACACATGGTGCCACTTAGAGCAGGATACACAGGGTTCCACTTGGAGCAGGATACACAGGGTTCCACTTGGAGCAGGATACACAGGGTACACAGGGTGCCACTTAGAGCAGGATACACGGGGTGCCACTTAGAGCAGGATACACAGGGTGCCACTTGGCAATGGAGACACAGCTTGGCAATGGAGATCAGAGTCTGAGAAAGCCTGTTAATGCAGCAGCACTGCATCATGGGAGATAGCCCCTTAAAGTGACATTAAAGTCAAATATTTTTTCCTTCCCAATGTAAATTAAAGCACTTACCTTAAATGATGTCTCTTTTTGTGATCTTCCTCTTCTTTTCACCCTCTTCTCCAGCGATGCGTCGGGTCTCTGATCCAGCGCTGACACCTCTGGCTCTTCTTGTCCCACGGTGTCAGCAGGCGTGTCCCCGCGATCCGGTGTCCATAGACTTACCTTGCGCGTCACGGCCGAAAATGGGTACTGCGCATGCGCGCGCCCCAAGATCCTTTGCGGCCGCTCGGGCCATTATTAAATCCATTATTGTTTTTTTCTTTGCATATTTTACCCAGAATTCCTTGATGCATTTGGGGAAGTGCACATCTGGCGGCTCCACAAGAAAAGCCAATCTGTGTTTGCAGAGTTGCACGTCTTCCACAATGACCTATATCCTCTTTGGATCCAGCCGCCATTTTGTCCTCAGCATTTTTTTAAAATTATTTCTGGACCGTTGAATGTAATGCATTAAATATAAGGTTACGTCCAGCCAGGGGATGAGTGTGCCGAGCCATTACTGTGTAAACACTGCTGTTGGTATTTCTGCCCTGGATATAGATAAAGGCTGATAAAGCCAGGCTGAACATGTCCTGGGCTTCCATTCACCCTGAAAGACAGAGGTTATAGAGATTTGCTCCTGGACGCGTCTCTCTGTGCCGTGTTTGGAGTCAGCGTATCAACGTGACACATGCGATTTTTTTTTTTAAAGTGTGTCACAGCGGGCAGGGGGCAGCGATGATGGCTCAGTGGGCCTTTAATAAGAGACACCTTTTAACCCCTTCCCGCTGGGGCGTTAATGCTGTCCGGCTGCTTTGGTGGGCCCCTCCTCCAGCCCGCCTACGCAGCAGACATACAGCGCGTGTCATTGGCTCCAGGGGGACGGCCTGAGTTCAAGCCATCCCGCAGCAGCCAATGGTACGTGCCAACTGGTAGGCTGGAGCACAGAGGCCCAATAAAGCCAGCATGGCGTGCTATGCCACACCGCGGCTTCAAGGCCCACCCGCCACAGGGACGGCATAGTACGCCCCGCGGCGGTAACAGGTTAAGTATTCGGTATTGACAGTTGTGGTTATAGGCATGCTGTGGTGTTAGACGTGGGATTTGAACTCACGCCTCCAGTCACATGTTCTGATCCGCTGGAAGAAGCGTAACTTTGGGTTCATTTACAGTTTGTAATAGAATACGCGTTGCACAGCCCTTCTCCAGAATTCCACAGTCTGTAAAACGCAGAAAACAAGAATTTTTGGAGCTATCCAGATTTTAGTATTTCCAGATGAGGCCAGGATCAGCAAAGCACACTATGTGCTGACGTGCCTCCCGGCGTCCATCGCAGTGTTGTGACGCTACGAATGGGCTGGTCACACGCTGTAGCGCGCGTACGAATTGCATTTGCTACCAGTGTCCAAGCACAAAGCCTCCCCATCGAAGCATTACGACGCGCGTTCGATGGGGCTGCAAAGCGCAATCCTCCATAGGAGGATCAAGCCTTGCAGCGCTGAGCGCACTAACTGCGCTCAGCGAGGTGACCAGACGGTGTCAGAGTGGAAGGAACGTCCACCTTCATGGATGTTCCTTTTGCTCTCGAAGACGCTCATCTGACCCCGGCCTTAAGGGCGATCCAGATGGACAATGCCACTTGGGAACCCGGTTCCTGAGCGCTGCAGCAGACTGAGGCACATGCTGGGAGCCTCTGGGAAGCCCCAGGGTGAAAACAGAAAAAAAAAAACACAGAAATAATGCACTAATTGTTATTTACATGAAATATTTCACACAAAAAAAAATACACAGATAAGACATAAAATAATAGACAATTCCTCTGTAGACCAATTCAGCAATGCATCAGAGGGACGAGCATGAGCCGCAAAACCAATAAATTATCACCGGCTTAAACACAACAGCAAGTTATTCCACTGGACGCCAGGGCTGAATGGGTTAACACTGCATAAGATACTGTGACTGAACAGCCTTACTTTCACAGGTAATCTCTCCCTAAAGGTAAACGTGTAGCCAGAGGAATGTTGTAGCGCCGTGTCTGGTAACTCTTTATGTGCCGGTGCGCCGCCTTGTGCTGGTTACGGCCACAGTATCGACCAACGGCAAGGCAGAATCCCATCTCACCTGCTACGTTAAAATAAATATTTACATTTGACTTGTACAAGTGACTCAAATTGACATTTTAAAAGTTATAAGTGTGAGGAATTTATAAATACCCCGGTGTTCTAGCTGCTCTTGGGTAAAATAGCTGTCACAAGTAGACAAGTGACTTTCAGGGCCATGTGATGCTGCAACGGGGCCGGCTACACGCTGTAGCGCACGCATGAATTGCGCGAGCTACAGCAGGCGTCCTGCATCGGTTCAGAAAGTCTCCCTGTCAAAGCGCTAGGACGCACGTTCGACGGGGCTGTAAAGTGCGATCTTACATAGGAGGATCGAGCCTTGCAGCGCTGAGTGCACTAACTGCACTCAGCGAGGTGGACAGACGGGCGTCAGAGTGGAAGGACCGCACTCTCACAGACGTTCCTTCCGCTCTTAAAACGCTCGTCTGACCCCGGCCTAAGCTGTTGTTGATCAAAAACATCTAAAAAAAGAGTGAAATTTAGAATAAAGTGTGTATTGTTAATTGATTTAGAATAAATTTCTAGCCCAGTGAGGGGTAAGTACAAACACATAGCTACTTTTATGGGGCTAAATCATTGAAGGGACCATGACAACATGCGTGATTTTATATGGTCACCTTTGATATAGGGGTCATCCCTTAGAACAAGGTTGGCCAACCTACATTGAGCCATTTTGGATGTAGATAATCTTGAACTTGTCTTTCCACTTTACCCTAAACCCCACTCCATGCGCATTACAATTGGTTTTATTATTTCTTTTTCTCCCCCTGGCGATGAGGGTGATTTTTTTTTTTGAGAAAGTATTTTACCAGGAAGGATACATTGAGATTTCTCTCATTTTCAAGTACGTCCTGGGGGGGGGGGGGGGTGAGTTTGACGTAATTGCATGTAAAGAGGAAAAATAAAATTAGGTTTTTTTTATCTCCTGTCTCCATTTTGGATTTTTCCCATGATGCAACATTCCCCCCCCAAAAAAACGTGTGTATGAGCGTATCACAGAGCTCCATAGCCATTAAGCTCACAGTAACGTGCCACGTGTATGAGCGTATTATCACAGAGCTCCACAGCAATAAAACGCACAATAATGTGCTTGTGCCGTGTGTATGAGCGTATCATAGAGCTCCACATATCCCGGCCCACTCTCACACTTATTATTAATATTATCATCATCCTTTATAAACACATCCACAGTCACACGCACACACACCTCCACAGTCACACGCACACACACCTCCACAGTCACACGCACACACACCTCCACAGTCACGCACACACACCTCCACAGTCACGCACACACACACATCCACAGTCACGCACACACACATCCACAGTTACGTACACACACATCCACAGTCATGCACACAAACCTCCACAGTCACACACACACACACCTTCAGTCACACACACATACCTTCAGTCACACACACATACCTTCAGTCACACACACACACACCTTCAGTCACACACACATACCTTCAGTCACACATACCTTCAGTCACACACACATCCAGTCACGCACACACACCTCCACAGTCACGCACACCTCCAGTCCCGCACACAAACCTCCACAGTCACACACACACATCTTCAGTCGCACACACATCCAGTCACGCACACACACCTCCACAGTCATGCACACAAACCTCCACAGTCACACACACACACACCTTCAGTCACACACACATACCTTCAGTCACACACACATACCTTCAGTCACACACACACACACCTTCAGTCACACACACATACCTTCAGTCACACACACATCCAGTCACGCACACACACCTCCACAGTCACGCACACCTCCAGTCCCGCACACAAACCTCCACAGTCACACACACACATCTTCAGTCGCACACACATCCACAGTCACGCACACACACCTCCACAGTCACACACACACACACACACATCCAGTCACGCACACACACCTCCAAACCTCCAGTCACACACACACACCTCCACAGTCACGCACACACAGAGAGGCCTGGCTCCGGGCCTGGCCAAGACCTAGCTCCGGACCTAGTCGGCCCGCTGGAGGGCTCGTTAGAGGCTGGGCAGGGGCCCGCTGAAAGGGGCGGGCGCGGCCTGGTTTTGGCCTGGTTTTGCAGCCAGCGGGAGAGCAGTGTTCTGTCCGGGTGCTCCATGCTGCAAAATTCTGCCCCTGACAAAGGGCCGTCTGGAGCAACTGCACCACCCTGCTCCATCGATGGGCTGGCCCTGCAATAAGGACATTTCATTTTTTTGGTGGTAGTGGCCCTTTAAACTTTTTGGGAACTGCAACACATGCTCCACCAGTAAGGCCTCTTGGCCAGTTTCCCAGAGATCTCTCCTTTTACCCTATTGGCCTCTCTTCTCTTCACTCAGATATCGGTCACCATGGATTGGCTGGCTTCTGATCGTTCCCTCCCCTTTATTCATTTTTGCTCTGCCTGTGTTTAAATGCTACTCTGCCTTAGACCATGGAACCCCCTTCATTAATATAAAAGGGCCTTTGCATAATTTTGCATTAAAAAACATTGAAATTAACATAAAACATAATTTGCATTTCTTTTTAATCCATAATGAATGCTCCCTCTGATGAGAAACAAAATTCTCTGAGATCTCACTCCCTTCTCCTGTATTAAAGTAAAGAAACTGCATAGAGCAGCCCCCACCCTCACTGTAACAAAAACCTACAAACTTTACTGTTGCACTACAACAGCCAAGAAGAGGTCAGAATACAGGGGGAGCTC
Source organism: Leptobrachium leishanense (assembly GCA_009667805.1). NCBI lineage: Eukaryota > Metazoa > Chordata > Amphibia > Anura > Megophryidae > Leptobrachium > Leptobrachium leishanense. The sequence goes on from CM019066.1 coordinate 338,353,423, forward strand.
TGGGGTCACTCACTGCTGTACAGGGGTAAGATTCAGGGGGTTATAATCTTTGTACAGTACATATACAAGGTGTTACTGTAATTTCCATATAGAGGCATTATGTCACATATAGATATTGGTATTGTGTGGAAGCTGTATTGCTAATAATCTCATCACAATGACTACAAATCCCCATAAGCAGGAGATCTCACTGTTTTATTATTCATCTTTATCGCATTTACTGTATTTGACACCAAGCCACTTTGCCTGTATGCTGATAATGCAGACCCCGTATGAAATTGTGCAACATAAACAACACCATTTAGTGTTTAGAGCCTTTTGTCCCAACAGTATTTCAGTAATGGATAAACGAATGCGTGTATAATAGAAACGATTTGAAAGGGACACTCTACTCATTGTGACCACGGTATGGGTTTAGGCCTGTGTCAGACGAACGCAGTGTTCACGTCTGTGTTGCCATACATTTTAACGTCTGTGGTAGCATACAATTATGACCATTGGAGCCCCACACACGAAGGTTGTACGCACAGAAGTGTGGACGCACAACGGACGCGGCAAACAGACGCAAGTTAGGCAAGAACGTAAATCCGCTAGAACGGGCGCACAGAGTGCACTGCGTCCGCAACGTCCGGATAGCTTTGTGTGTGAGTGATGGAACGAAGTCAGATGGACTGCATTTATACGTCCAGCATTTTTGACGGACAAAATGTTTTTCAGATTAATTTATTTTCCAATCTACATCAGTCAAAAATAACGTCAGTCACAAAAACGGACTGTGTGGCCACTACCTTGTCGTCAGTCAGAAAGTACGTCCGTTGTGCACGGGCGCACAGTCCGTACAAAATGCGCTCGTCTAACCCTAGCCTTAAAGTGGTCAGGATGTGAGGAGTCTCCTCCACCTTCTCGTCCCCCTCCCAGGTTCCCTGTTATGGCAAAACACAGTGGTTGAAGTGGAGGAGTTTCTTCCACCCCACCCAGCGTCACCAGCAGCCGCGATTTTGAATTTCCCAGCTGCCGGTCACCAGATCCATCACTACTGACATCAGTACGCAGAGAACTGACCGCATCTACACTGTACAACGCTGGGGGTGTACCTTCTTTTCTACTCCTCTTGCAAATGGCAGATTTTGGCCGCAGTGTGCAGTCACTGTCAGCGATGGTATGTCAGACACACGTGCACGGATCACTGGATCGTTTAGCTCCAGGATACAGACAAACAGGTTTTGTTTATTTTCCATTATTTCAGGTGGAACTGTAACGAGCAGCATTACGGCATGTGGCGCCTTCCTAAGGGTTACTGAAAGATCACGTCTCCGTAATCTTGCAGAAATGCACACCTGACAGAGGAAGATCACAAACTGGATCACTGTCCACGAAATCATGACTCACACTGGATCACAGAATCACAACTCACACACTGGATCACAGCACAGAGTAACATGACTCATACACGGGGATCTTATATGCAGCATTTCACACTGGATCACTCCCTAGTGATCTAATACACAGGCAGCATTACACACTGGATCACACCCTGGGGATCTCATACATAGCACCACACACTGGGGGATCTCATACACAACACCACACCCTGGGGATGTCAGACACTGGATCACACCCTGGGGCCCTCATACACAGCATCACACACTGGATCACACCCTGGGGATGTCACACACTGGATCACACCCATGGGATGTCAGACAGTGTAACACAACCTGGGATCGCATACACAGCATCACACACTGGATCACACCCTGGGGATGTCAGACACCGGATCATACCCTGGGGATGTCACACACTGGATCACACCCATGGGATGTCAGACAGTGTAACACAACCTGGGATCGCATACACAGCATCACACACTGGATCACACCCTGGGGATGTCAGACACCGGATCATACCCTGGGGATGTCACACACTGGGGATCTCATACACAGCATCACACCCTGGGGATGTCAGACACTGGTTCACACACTGGGGATGTCAGACACTGGATCACACCCTGGGGATGTCACACACTAGATCACACCCTGGGGATGTCACACACTGGATCACACCCTGGGGATGTCAGACACTGGATCACACCCTGGGGATGTCACACACTGGATCACGCCCTGGGGATGTCACACACTAGATCACACCCTGGGGATGTCAGACACTGGATCACAACCTGGGGATGTCACACACTGGATCACGCCCTGGGGATGTCACACACTAGATCACACCCTGGGGATGTCAGACACTGGATCACAACCTGGGGATGTCACACACTGGATCACACCCTGGGGATGTCACACACTAGATCACACCCTGGGGATGTCACACACTGGATCACACCCTGGGGATGTCACACACTAGATCACACCCTGGGGAGGTCACACACTGGATCACACCCTGGGGATGTCACACACTAGATCACACCCTGGGGATGTCAGACACTGGATCACACCCTGGGGATGTCAGACACTGGATCACACCCTGGGGATGTCACTCATTGCCTTGTATAGGCAGAGACTGAGCAGCTGAGCTCACTGTCCGCTGTGAAGGCCACCGCCTGGACAGTCCCCATTTCACAGAGCCCCGCCCCCGGGGAGAGCCCGCCCTGGGTGTGTGTGCTCCCGCTGGAGGTGAATGACCCCGCAGGACGCCCCCGCTCACTCAGCCTCTGTCCAGCCGCCGCCATTCCTCCTCCCTCTTCCCCTGACGTCAGAGGGCCGGGATTGGGCGATCCCCCCGCCGGCTCATCCAATGAGGTTGTGTGGTCTGTGATAGTGCGAATAGCGCTGGAGGGGGATCTTGGTGAGCGCTGCTGGGAGCAGGAGGAGGCGGAGGAGGTGGTGGTGGAAGGCGCTCCTACCCCCAGCTCCTCCAGCCCGGACTGCCACACGCCGAGACTCGAGGGGGCCCGCAGGTGAGCACCGCACTGAGGAACCGGAGGAGGAGGGGGGCGAGAGCCGGGGGAAGGCTCCTGTGTGCCGCTACACGCAGCATGGAGTGCGCATGCGCAGAGCACCCAGCATCCGTCTGCATCCTCTCCTTGCTTATGGCCCTGAGGGTCAGGGGGTATTTACCGGGTGTGTTCCCACCCATACACCTGCAGAGGCCCAGCCAGTGTGACCAACTGTGTGTGCCCGGGCATGGCTGCTCCAATGACCTGTGTCTTATATGTGTGTCCCCTCTATAGCCCCCCCCCGTGTAACCTGTGTGTCCCCTCTATATAGCCCCCCGTGTAACCTGTGTGTCCCCTCTATAGCCCCCCCCCGTTGTAACCTGTGTGTCCCCTCTATAGCCCCCCCGTGTAACCTGTGTGTCCCCTCTATAGCCCCCCCGTGTAACCTGTGTGTCCCCTCTATAGCCCCCCCGTGTAACCTGTGTGTCCCCTCTATAGCCCCCCGTGTAACCTGGTGTCCCCTCTATAGCCCCCCCGTGTAACCTGTGTGTCCCCTCTATAGCCCCCCGTGTAACCTGTGTGTCCCCTCTATAGCCCCCCCGTGTAACCTGTGTGTCCCCTCTATAGCCCCCCCGTGTAACCTGTGTGTCCCCTCTATAGCCCCCCCGTGTAACCTGTGTGTCCCCTCTATAGCCCCCCGTGTAACCTGTGTGTCCCCTCTATAGCCCCCCCGTGTAACCTGTGTGTCCCCTCTATAGCCCCCCGTGTAACCTGTGTGTCCCCTCTATAGCCCCCCCGTGTAACCTGTGTGTCCCCTCTATAGCCCCCCCGTGTAACCTGTGTGTCCCCTCTATAGCCCCCCCCGTGTAACCTGTGTGTCCCCTCTATAGCCCCCCGTGTAACCTGTGTGTCCCCTCTATAGCCCCCCCGTGTAACCTGTGTGTCCCCTCTATAGCCCCCCGTGTAACCTGTGTGTCCCCCTATAGCCCCCCCGTGTAACCTGTGTGTCCCCTCTATAGCCCCCCCGTGTAACCTGTGTGTCCCCTCTATAGCCCCCCCGTGTAACCTGTGTGTCCCCTCTATAGCCCCCCGTGTAACCTGTGTGTCCCCTCTATAGCCCCCCGTGTAACCTGTGTGTCCCCTCTATAGCCCCCCGTGTAACCTGTGTGTCCCCTCTATAGCCCCCCGTGTAACCTGTGTGTCCCCTCTATAGCCCCCCCGTGTAACCTGTGTGTCCCCTCTATAGCCCCCCCGTGTAACCTGTGTGTCCCTCTATAGCCCCCCCGTGTAACCTGTGTGTCCCCTCTATAGCCCCCCCGTGTAACCTGTGTGTCCCCTCTATAGCCCCCCCGTGTAACCTGTGTGTCCCCTCTATAGCCCCCCGTGTAACCTGTGTGTCCCCTCTATAGCCCCCCGTGTAACCTGTGTGTCCCCTCTATAGCCCCCCCGTGTAACCTGTGTGTCCCCTCTATAGCCCCCCCGTGTAACCTGTGTGTCCCCTCTATAGCCCCCCCGTGTAACCTGTGTGTCCCCTCTATAGCCCCCCGTGTAACCTGTGTGTCCCCTCTATAGCCCCCCCGTGTAACCTGTGTGTCCCCTCTATAGCCCCCCCGTGTAACCTGTGTGTCCCCTCTATAGCCCCCCGTGTAACCTGTGTGTCCCCTCTATAGCCCCCCCGTGTAACCTGTGTGTCCCCTCTATAGCCCCCCCGTGTAACCTGTGTGTCCCCTCTATAGCCCCCCGTGTAACCTGTGTGTCCCCTCTATAGCCCCCCCGTGTAACCTGTGTGTCCCCTCTATAGCCCCCCCGTGTAACCTGTGTGTCCCCTCTATAGCCCCCCCTGTAACCTGTGTGTCCCCTCTATAGCCCCCCGTGTAACCTGTGTGTCCCCTCTATAGCCCCCCGTGTAACCTGTGTGTCCCCTCTATAGCCCCCCGTGTAACCTGTGTCCCCTCTATAGCCCCCCGTGTAACCTGTGTGTCCCCTCTATAGCCCCCCCGTGTAACCTGTGTGTCCCCTCTATAGCCCCCCGTGTAACCTGTGTGTCCCCTCTATAGCCCCCCCGTGTAACCTGTGTGTCCCCTCTATAGCCCCCCCGTGTAACCTGTGTGTCCCCTCTATAGCCCCCCCGTGTAACCTGTGTGTCCCCTCTATAGCCCCCCCTGTAACCTGTGTGTCCCCTCTATAGCCCCCCGTGTAACCTGTGTGTCCCCTCTATAGCCCCCCCGTGTAACCTGTGTGTCCCCTCTATAGCCCCCCCGTGTAACCTGTGTGTCCCCTCTATAGCCCCCCCGTGTAACCTGTGTGTCCCTCTATAGCCCCCCCGTGTAACCTGTGTGTCCCTCTATAGCCCCCCGTGTAACCTGTGTGTCCCCTCTATAGCCCCCCCGTGTAACCTGTGTGTCCCCTCTATAGCCCCCCCGCGTAACCTGTGTGTCCCCTCTATAGCCCCCCCGCGTAACCTGTGTGTCCCCTCTATAGCCCCCCGTAACCTGTGTGTCCCCTCTATAGCCCCCCGCGTAACCTGTGTGTCCCCTCTATAGCCCCCCCGTAACCTGTGTGTCCCCTCTATAGCCCCCCCGTGTAACCTGTGTGTCCCCTCTATAGCCCCCCGTGTAACCTGTGTGTCCCCTCTATAGCCCCCCGTGTAACCTGTGTGTCCCCTCTATAGCCCCCCGTGTAACCTGTGTGTCCCCTCTATAGCCCCCCGTGTAACCTGTGTGTCCCCTCTATAGCCCCCCGTGTAACCTGTGTGTCCCCTCTATAGCCCCCCCGTGTAACCTGTGTGTCCCCTCTATAGCCCCCCGTGTAACCTGTGTGTCCCCTCTATAGCCCCCCCGTGTAACCTGTGTGTCCCCTCTATAGCCCCCCGTGTAACCTGTGTGTCCCCTCTATAGCCCCCCCGTGTAACCTGTGTGTCCCCTCTATAGCCCCCCCGTGTAACCTGTGTGTCCCCTCTATAGCCCCCCCGTGTAACCTGTGTGTCCCCTCTATAGCCCCCCCGTGTAACCTGTGTGTCCCCTCTATAGCCCCCCCGTGTAACCTGTGTGTCCCCTCTATAGCCCCCCCGTGTAACCTGTGTGTCCCCTCTATAGCCCCCCCGCGTAACCTGTGTGTCCCCTCTATAGCCCCCCCGCGTAACCTGTGTGTCCCCTCTATAGCCCCCCCGCGTAACCTGTGTGTCCCCTCTATAGCCCCCCCGCGTAACCTGTGTGTCCCCTCTATAGCCCCCCCGCGTAACCTGTGTGTCCCCTCTATAGCCCCCCCCGTAACCTGTGTGTCCCTCTATAGCCCCCCGCGTAACCTGTGTGTCCCCTCTATAGCCCCCGCGTAACCTGTGTGTCCCCTCTATAGCCCCCCCGCGTGTAACCTGTGTGTCCCCTCTATAGCCCCCCGCGTAACCTGTGTGTCCCCTCTATAGCCCCCCGCGTAACCTGTGTGTCCCCTCTATAGCCCCCCCGCGTAACCTGTGTGTCCCCTCTATAGCCCCCCGCGTAACCTGTGTGTCCCCTCTATAGCCCCCCGCGTAACCTGTGTGTCCCCTCTATAGCCCCCCCGTGTAACCTGTGTGTCCCCTCTATAGCCCCCCGTGTAACCTGTGTGTCCCCTCTATAGCCCCCCCGTTAACCTGTGTGTCCCCTCTATAGCCCCCCCGTGTAACCTGTGTGTCCCCTCTATAGCCCCCCGTGTAACCTGTGTGTCCCCTCTATAGCCCCCCGTGTAACCTGTGTGTCCCCTCTATAGCCCCCCGTGTAACCTGTGTGTCCCCTCTATAGCCCCCCCGTGTAACCTGTGTGTCCCCTCTATAGCCCCCCCGTGTAACCTGTGTGTCCCCTCTATAGCCCCCCCGTGTAACCTGTGTGTCCCTCTATAGCCCCCCGTGTAACCTGTGTGTCCCCTCTATAGCCCCCCCGTGTAACCTGTGTGTCCCCTCTAGCCCCCCGTGTAACCTGTGTGTCCCCTCTATAGCCCCCCCTGTAACCTGTGTGTCCCCTCTATAGCCCCCCGTGTAACCTGTGTGTCCCCTCTATAGCCCCCCCGTGTAACCTGTGTGTCCCCTCTATAGCCCCCCCGTGTAACCTGTGTGTCCCCTCTATAGCCCCCCGTGTAACCTGTGTGTCCCCTCTATAGCCCCCCCGTGTAACCTGTGTGTCCCCTCTATAGCCCCCCGTGTAACCTGTGTGTCCCCTCTATAGCCCCCCGTGTAACCTGTGTGTCCCCTTATAGCCCCCCGTGTAACCTGTGTGTCCCCTCTATAGCCCCCCCGTGTAACCTGTGTGTCCCCTCTATAGCCCCCCGTGTGTAACCTGTGTGTCCCCTCTATAGCCCCCCCGTGTAACCTGTGTGTCCCCTCTATAGCCCCCCCGCGTAACCTGTGTGTCCCCTCTATAGCCCCCCCGCGTAACCTGTGTGTCCCCTCTATAGCCCCCCCGTGTAACCTGTGTGTCCCCTCTATAGCCCCCCCGCGTAACCTGTGTGTCCCCTCTATAGCCCCCGCGTAACCTGTGTGTCCCCTCTATAGCCCCCCCGCGTAACCTGTGTGTCCCCTCTATAGCCCCCCGCGGTAACCTGTGTGTCCCCTCTATAGCCCCCCCGCGTAACCTGTGTGTCCCCTCTATAGCCCCCCGCGTAACCTGTGTGTCCCTCTATAGCCCCCCGCGTAACCTGTGTGTCCCCTCTATAGCCCCCCCGCGTAACCTGTGTGTCCCCTCTATAGCCCCCCCGCGTAACCTGTGTGTCCCCTCTATAGCCCCCGCGTAACCTGTGTGTCCCCCTATAGCCCCCCGCGTAACCTGTGTGTCCCCCTATAGCCCCCCGCGTAACCTGTGTGTCCCTCTATAGCCCCCCCGCGTAACCTGTGTGTCCCCTCTATAGCCCCCCCGCGTAACCTGTGTGTCCCCCCTATAGCCCCCCGCGTAACCTGTGTGTCCCCCCTATAGCCCCCCGCGTAACCTGTGTGTCCCCCTATAGCCCCCCGCGTAACCTGTGTGTCCCCCCTACAGCCCCCCGAGTAACCTGTGTGTCCCCCTACGGCCCCCCGAGTAACCTGTGTGTCCCCCTACGGCCCCCCGAGTAACCTGTGTGTCCCCCTATAGCCCCCGCGTAACCGTGTGTCCCCCTATAGGCCCCCCGCGTAACGCGTGTCCCCCTATAGCCCCCCGCGTAACGCGTGTGTCCCCCTTAGCCCCGCGTAACGCGTGTCCCCCTATAGCCCCCCGCGTAACGCGTGTCCCCCTATAGCCCCCCGTAACGCGTGTCCCCCTATAGCCCCCCGCGTAACGCGTGTCCCCCTATAGCCCCCCGCGTAACGCGTGTCCCCCTATAGCCCCCCGCGTAACGCGTGTCCCCCTATAGCCCCCCGCGTAACGCGTGTCCCCCTATAGCCCCCCGCGTAACGCGTGTCCCCCTATAGCCCCCGCGTAACGCGTGTCCCCCTATAGCCCCCCGCGTAACGCGTTCCCCTATAGCCCCCCGCGTAACGCGTGTCCCCCTATAGCCCCCCGCGTAACGCGTGTCCCCCTATAGCCCCCCGCGTAACGCGTGTCCCCCTATAGCCCCCCGCGTGTCCCCCGTAGTCCCCGCGTGTCGCGTCCCCGTAGTCCCCGCGTAAGGCGTGCGCCGCGTCCCCGTGTAACCTGTGTGTTCCCCCTATAGCCCTCCCCGTGTGTTCCCCCTATAGTCCTCCCCCCTTTGTGCGTGTGTTTTCAACTATAGCGCCCATGTGGAACCCGTGTGTTTTCCTTGGTGCATCCCGTGTGTGCCCCCTGGCCTCTTTTGTGTGGGTACTGGTGCCCTGAACTGCAGGCTTTCGCTGCCTCCTAGGCATGTTCTGATCCTGTGTCTTTCAATGGTGGCTGTGCCTAGGATTTAGCCAGTGGATTATCGCCCCCTCTTCTCCGTCCAGTGGCATGACCTTTGCCATTAGAGTGCCAGATCTTTGTGCCAGTGTTACATCTCTATATCTCCTCTACAAATAACCTACCAAACCCTGGCGCTTGTGGCTCACTGCGTCAAGGCCTTTTTAAGTAGATTGTCAGCACCTGATGCTAGAGAGTGTGGCCAGGCCAGGCCTTTGACAGTGGATGAAAACAACCTATTGGCAGTGTTCTCTGCCACCAGGTCATTGCTGATTGCCAGCTCCTTGCAACAGTGATTATTTGTGCCCAGCTTTTGCCTCTATATAACCAGTGCCATTGGTTTCCTACGTGGAGGCCTTTACCAACAGACTGTCGGATCCTCTTTCCAATGGCGCTTTGTGTCAAACAGCTATGCCCTATGCATTGGCAACTCCCTGTGACAGTGCTTCATCTTGGTGTTTGTCCCTTTTTTTATATAAAGGTCCTCCTGCCATGAGTCTCTGTGCCCAGATCCTTGCTAGTTATACCTGCTGCTAGATGTACAGCTCTGAGTACTAGTGTCTGATTAATCAACAACTGATCAATAATGAAAATAGTTGAACATGGATTTTTGGTTGTTTTTTTTTTAGTTTTTTTTAATCGGTCAGTGTACACCAAATGCTGTTTAGAGTCAGACTGAGGTATACATTAACCCTTTTACGCAGCGGGATCTACTATGCAATTCCCGCTGCGGTGTGGCATAGCACACCCCGCTGCTTTCTATGGGCTGCGTTAGGCCCACCCACCAGTTTTCACATGCCTCGTGTATTTCGCTGTCGCTGTGAGGCCCGAATTCAGACTGTCCCCCTGCAGCCAATGACTCGCATCAGCAGTGCCAGAGGAGGGGCTTGCCGCAGCTGCCATGGAGTGGGGCGTGCTAGTACACCCCGCCAGCATTAACACACTCTCACTGAGCACAACCCAGCGGTAAGGGGTTAATAACCTCAGATGCTACTTTGTAGCTGATTGGAGAAGACGTGCGGCTGCTGTACTCTGCTGCATTTCTAGGGTTATGTCAGACATAACCAGTTTTTTAGTTTGCAACAGTAGCAAAACTAGCACAGGGTGCTGCCAGCTGGTGGAAGAGCTATGCTGCCGCTGTTTCATCCTTCGTTGAAGCTGGAGTCCTGTGCCACCCTTCCTGCCTCCCTCTCTGGTCCAAAGCTGCCATTACTCTCTTTGGTCCGGTCCCTTCCCCTAAACTCGCTCCCACGCTAGGGTCTGGTCCCTTCCCCCAGTTTGTTTATGAAATTATTTTAAAGGGATACTCTACTTTAGCTTATTAAAGTGGTCAGGCGTGGAGTGCCCCCCCCCTCCCTTGTCACCCTGCTTTGCATGCAGACATCATCATGTCTATCTGAGCACTCATCGTTCGGGGAGAAAGCAGACAAGGGCTTGACCAGGCACGTGCGTAACTTGTGTGGGAAAAGTACGCAAGATACGTAATTTGCTTATGTATGTGCAAATTGCGGGAGAAATAAAATGGACTGATTCTTCGTGTTCCTTTTTAAGTAAACAAATTTTATTATCAGATTTTTAATTTGAAAAGTAATTAATTTTTTTAATGACAATTCTCCGTTACATCCTTGGTTCGCTATGCTCAGGACTTTGCCAGTAGATTTGTCAGCTCCTCATACTAGTGGTTCTCTATGCTCAGGCTTTGCCAGTCGATTTTCAGCTCGTCATTCTAGTGGTTCTCTACGCGCAGTACTTTGCCAGTAGATTGTCAGCTCTTCATACTAGTGTTTCACTATGCGCAGGACTTTGCCAATAGATTGTCAGCTCCTCATATTAGTGACTGTGTGTGACCAGGCCTAGCCTGCCAGATCTTTGTGCCACCGATTCTTTGAGTTGAAGCTTATGTACGATGATTCGCAAGTGAACCCTTGTTTGTCATTTTACGCCCTTGATCTTCCTCTACCACGCCTGTAACATTCGCCACCATAATTCATGGACCCTATACTCCATGCTCAGATGGTAATAAATCTCTAGACAAGCTCGGGCCATGGGAATCTGTTTTCACTTCTTTGTTTTCCCCTGACAGTCAAACCTCCGGTTGTTGGCAGACGGCAGGTACCGTCGCTTTCTGCCAGCTCCTTGCTTTGCTTTTGGCTTTTACAGGTTTAGAAGGTCCGTTATGTGACTCTGCTGATGTTCTTTTCAATGTCTTGTATTCTATAATCTGCGTAGTCCATCCTTTTCTATAGGAAAGTGAACGTAAGAACACAGGCGACTGTGACCCTTTAAACCAGTGTTTCCCAAACCTCTCCTCGGGACCCTCAACCAGGCCAGATTTTGCAGATCACCTTGGGAAATGCAGACTGAATCCTGCAATCACTGAGCAGCAAATCATATCACCGGTGCTGTGCTTCAGATATCTGGCAAACCTGGCCTGTTAGGGGGACCTGAGGACAGGTTCAAGAAACACTGCTTTAAACCCTGCATCCATAGCTATTGTGTGGGTTACAGTTACCACATTACTTGTTTTACTAACTTTATACTGACAAACCATCTTGTGAGATGAGCTTGTATGGTATTTTTTGTTGCGCTGTGGTTCATCTCTACAGTAGGTGTATTTTTTTTTTCTGTTTCTTTGAATATGGGTGATTAGTGGGCCACTCGTGGAGCTTTTTCGCCAAAATATGTTTTATGGGGCGTGCGCTCTAATGAAACAGTCTGCGTGTGTATATAAATAAATAAATATATATATATATATATTTTCTCCTACCTATACATTGTCTGCTCTATATCTTGCTTTCTGCCGATCTGACATGCACATTGCATGCTTTACGTGTGTCAGTCATGTGTCGCTCTTTGAACCTTGCTTTCCGATATCTATAATGTTGATAATCCAATTTTAATATTCACTGTGCTCGTCATGGAATTGGTTAATTGGGTCTAAATTAAGCAGCATTCAGTTGCCACGATGGCTGGACTGAGCAACTGCAAAGTACCATGTCTGTTGCACACGGAGTAAATTGTGTGTATTGAGTATTGGCTGCGATGCTTCATGTAACGGCTAAACCATCTATTACCTTTTGTGTTCATTTCTTTTTCGAGGAATAACAAAGGCCATTAGAAGACGTAGCCATTTTTTTTCCCCAAGTATATTTTATAGCAATTAACTTTTTTATCCACTTTGGTTTTATGCGTTTGCACCTGCATTTCATTTGCATTGGGGTTTATGCGCTTGCACGTGCAGTTCATTCGTGTTGGGGTTTATGCGCTTGCACGTGCAGTTCATTCGTGTTGGGGTTTATGCGCTTGCACGTGCAGTTCATTCGCGTTGGGGTTTATGCGCTTGCACGTGCAGTTCATTCGCGTTGGGGTTTATGCGCTTGCACGTGCAGTTCATTCGCGTTGGGGTTTATGCGCTTGCACGTGCAGTTCATTCGCGTTGGGTTTATGCGCTTGCACGTGCAGTTCATTCGCGTTGGTTTAGGCTAGGGTCAGACGAAAGCATTTTTCCCCGCGAACGTGAAAAAGTGCGTCCGAACGCATTGATGTAATTTTTCACGGAATGCGCAAAAACGGTCAGACGACGCGCATTTTCAGGCGTGATTTTGTACGGATCGTCAATAAAACTCTTTTTGCGTCTGGACGTTATGTAGGCTGGACATTAGCAGCATCTGACATCTCCTAATCACGCAAACACGCCGCTATGCCGCAGCTGCGCACTCAGTACGTCAGTACTAGCGGTTCAGCGTTCTCAAAAAATGCGTTCAAATTCCACTTGCGTTGCATGGCCGGACTTTTGTGCGGCCGTACATCGTATATTGGCCGTCATTGCCCGTCATCTGCTGCTAGTGCGGCCGTAATTATGTGCGCCAGAACGCACGTTAAAAGTGCGCTGGTCTGACCCCAGCCTTATGCGCTTGCACGTGCAGTTCATTCGCGTTGGGGTTTATGCGCTTGCACGTGCATTTTATGTTGTCACCGTCTTTATATATGTACTGCATTTGGGATTTTACATTGTGTTTGATATCTGCATGAACACTGCTTTGTGTACAGTTTTATTGACTGCGCTGTTTTGGATTACATTTTTTTCGGTGTATTATGATACAACTTTTTGGTTGTTTTAAGGCTGGGGTCAGATGAACGCGCGTACAGCCACACTTTATTACGGCCGTAGCAGCAGCAAATGACGGCCAATATACGAAGTACGGCCACATGAAAGTTCAGCCGCGCAACGCAAGCGGCAAACGAAAGCATTTTTTCAAGAACGTAGACCTGCTAGTACTAACGCACAGAGTGCGCTGCGTCAGCATAGCGGCGTGTGTGCGTGATTAGGAGATGTCAGATGCTGCACATGTCCGGCCAACGTCACTACCACTTGTTTATAATAGCTCCGTCAAAAATCACGCATGAAAATGCGGATCGTATGACAACTTTTGCATCTTCCGTGAAAAAATACATCAATGCGTTCGGACGTACTTTTTTACGGACGATGCAAAAAATGTGTTCGTCTGACCCCTAGCCTTAGGCTGAGGTCAGACGAACGCATTTTTAATGTGCGTTTAGGCGCACTTAATCACGGCCGAAGTAGCAGCAAATGATGGACAATATACGAAGTCCGGCTGCGCAAAGCAAGTGGAAAATGAACGCATTTTTTTGAGAAAGCAGAACCACTAGTACTGACGTACAGAGTGCGCTGCGTCCGCTAGCGGCATGTCTGCGTGATTAGGAGATGTCAGACACTGCTAATGTCCAGCCTACATGACGTCCAGACGCAAAAAGTGTTTTATTGACGATCCGTAAAAAATGACGCACGGAAATGCGCATCGTATGACCGTTTTCGTGCGTTCCGTGAAAAAATACGTCAATGCGTTCGGACGCACTTTTTGACGGTCGCTGCGATTAATGCGTTTGTTTGACCCTAGCCTTAGTCGTGTCTTTTGTCCATAGAGGCAGCATTCTTGTCTCTGTTTTATTGTCATGTTTTCACAACAATTTATCGATATACATTTTCGCACCAAATGTTCCTTTCACTATTTTTTACGTTTCTAATCTTTTCCCTACTGAACATTTTTTGTTTATATAATGTTAACACATTCGCTTTATATAGAACACTTTGCAAATTTGCGTAAGATTTTCTGAGTTATAATGTAAATGTGGATCTGGAAAGGACAAGTAGAACTATCTGTAAGGTAGAGGCATTTTTGCAAAGCTATAGCAAGCTGAAGCCTTCTCCCTGGCTGTGCTAATACAGCAGTAAAGTTTGATCTTTTTGTTACAGTAAATATGGGCTGGCTCATCTTCCAGCTTCTTTGCAGCAATAAAGAGTGACATCTAAATGATTTATTCACAGGAAAAAATCCTTTAACCCCTTGTGGCGGTTAACACCAGCAGGGCGTACTAATACGCCCGCTGCCACGTGCTGCGGCAGGCCTCTCCTTTGGGCCCCCCCCACGCAGCTGACGTGTGCAGTGTGCTGGGCAGGGCAGACGCGGCCCATAGAAGTCAACGGGCGTACCTTATGCCCGTTGACCTCTTCAAACCCCACCCGTTGCAGGGATGGCATGGTACGCCCTGCAGTGAGAAAGGGTTAAAATGTGAGTTTTTAAGGGTTAAACCTAGGTTTTTAAATATTTTACCACATAAAACCATTTACATACATTTACCATACAAAATCATTTGTTAATGAAAAGGTTAATGTACGTTGTGGGTTTTATCTAAAGAAATGACACATACTATTTAAATGTAACATTTTATTACATTGACGGCTCTTAGGTTTCCTTTTGGATGGGTTAATCTGTAATTTCTTGTAAATCTGACCTTGTCCCTTATCTTAGCTTCAGCATCCGGCTTCTGGCTGTAACTTTTCCAGAGTGTAAGGTGTGTTTATATATATTTATATATATTTATATATACTCAAAGAATCCAGCACTCTCCCTTTACTTTCTTGATAAAGTATAGATAATGCCTCGGTGCAGGAGTCCAAAGAGACAACTCTATAATGAAGATTTGTGGACGCACTAAGGGTCAAGACTCGGAACAAGGCGACACCTCTGTCATCATGCTTTTAAGAATGTTGCATTAACCCCATCACTGCTGAGCCATTTCACGACTTACAAAAAAGAAAAATGTTTTTTTAATTTTTTTCTTTACTTTAAACATGGTCATGTTTGGTATCATTGTAAAGGTCATGCTCTGGCCTTTCTAATGATACCAAATATGACCCTGCTAACTGAAAACAGTCGGGTTCAAAGGAACCCTTATCTCCACTCCTATCTTTCCTTTAGGAGTCAATGAGGACGTTCCCCACACGTCCTCAGCAGTGAAAGGGTTAAAGTTGCAATTTTTTTTTTGATCTTTAGTGCTTCCACAAATATTCAATGTGTTTAAAAAAAAAATATATTTTTTTTTTAGTTTCTTGATTTTGTAGATTTATTACACAATCTTAATACAGCTTCCTCGCCCTCCCCAATATTTTCTGTTTTGTACACATCAGGGTTGATAATATTATTTTTCGTGGAGGATACACTGGGGGTTTCTTTCGGCCTCGGAAGTCAGAGGAGGCTTTTCGCTGCTGGATACTTTTTGTATGTAATGCATCTTTTGGGAGCCCCCAGTCATGTTGTCAGATGCTCCCTGGAGGCAATGAAACGGATTATTGCTATGTGACCTGTACACTGTATAAAATGCTACTGAGCATGGCCAGATTAACAGAGGAACTACTGGAGCTTCAGCTCCCGGCACATGTTCTATACAAGGCCTGGGGAAACATGCGAACCTATGGCCTAAATGCCTCCAATTAACAACAAAGTCTTTTCACAAAGCCCCGAAATAATTGCTTTTCCCCCGAAAAAATACAGTGAATTCACGATTTAGTAAATGATCGCCGTATTGTGCAGAAATTGGTTTTGCCGAAGCCGTTACCGGACGTCGGCAAAATCTTCCGGACTGCAAAAAAAATAAAGGAAGACTCGGAGTATAAATCAATAAGGCTAATGTCAGATGAACGCAGTCTGAGCGCACTCTGCGTGCGCACATAACGGACAGACATACTAACGGCAGATACTGTAGATGCCACACGGTCCGTGTTTTTGTTGACGGATGTAGAAAAAAAAGGAATTATGGGAAATAAAATTAATATGAAAAATGATTAAAAATTTGAAAAGGCATTTTGTGCGTCAAGGTGCTGGACGTCGCAAATGCGCTGCGTCTGACATCTCCCCATCACTCAAACAGAACGCTACGCGGACCGCTCTGCGCGTCCGTCTAGCAGATTTACCTTCTTGCGTCCGTTTGCCACGTGCGTTGTGCGTGCTCAGCTCAGTGCGCAAGTACTTTGTGTGTGGGTCTCTATTGATCATGATTCTATTCTACGACAGACGTTAAACTGTGCGGTGACAAGGACATGATCGTCTGACAGCCTAAAATGTGTCCAAATAGTGAAGTCCTTTAACCCCCTTCACTGCTGAGCCACTTCACCCCCGTGTGTCGAGTTCATTTTTACTGTTTTGTGCTCATCATGTTTCGAAGTCATGTTTTATTGTAGGACCCAGACAAATTCTATATCCTTGTTTTCGACAGATTCATAATATCATTATGTGTATACGTCACGTCCTGTCAGAATACTGTAACATTTTTTTTTATTATTATTTTTAAAAGAAAATTCCCATTCAGATTTCCACAGTTTACAGCTTGTATTTTTTTTTTCTCTCCACATTTTGGTTTATATATTCTATGGGAACCTTTTACTGCATTTTTCTGAGAAAATGCACAATTTTAGCTAAAACTGGAAAAACAAGATATTTTTGCTTGTACTTTGGGGCATTGTGTTTTATGAATAATATGGCTACGTATAAAACACTGACCTTGCTCGCCGTGTGGGAATTGAGAAGGTAACTGCAGTGATATTGCTCATTTTATATGGGACAAACGGACATTGCCATTGCTTTGGAACCAAAGAGTACCCTCCAAAGGACCCCCCGCTCTCCTCACATTGGTGAAGTGGCTTGTGTTTTAGATGGACCAATGTGTAAGAACGCTTTGCTCCATCCTCTCCACATTTGGTCCTGGCATGGGAAATGAAAAGGTGAGTTAGTGCAGTGGCATGGTTTGCTTTACAATTAAAAGCACATAATGCCACCGCCTTAGAAATGAGAAAAAAGTAAATATTGCATTTAATTTAGATTTTATTTTTACAAGTAACAGGCCATATTTGGTATCGCTCTCAGAAGAAAAAATATAACATATATTTTACCAGGAAGGATACATTGAGATTTCTCTAGTTTTCAAGTATGTCCTGACTGGCGAGTATGTACCGTTAGGTGTCTTGCCCAAGGACACTTATTGGAGAGGTGCTCTTGCTGGGATTCGACCCTTGGTCTCCACGGTTATAGAGCAGTGATGTTACCTCTACCTCAGACTGGGCTTTCCAATGACCTCTCACTTGATCTTGTACAGTGTTTAAAAGACAAAAAAAATCAGACTAAGGCTGGTGGCACACGAGCGTTTCTCAGAGGAAGGAACGTCCGTGAGAGTCCTATGGAGGATCGCGCTTTGTATCCTCGTCAGCGTCCGTCTAGCTTTGTGATGGGGAGGGCTTTTTCACGTCCGGTGGTTGGCCCTCCCCGTCAAAACGGCACAAAAACAGGCGCAGGGAAGTGCAGCTGCACGGAAGCATAAGGGGGCCCCCTACGACCCTCGCAGCAGTTTAGGTTTTCAATGAACCAATGCGTAATGCATTGTGCCATTGCCTGTAAACTTGCTGGCATCATGGGAAATGAGAAGGAGTTAGGGCAGCATCATTGTTCTCATTATAATTGAAAAGTGAACAATAATGCTGCTTTAGGAAAATAAATATTTTTATCTTTTTATTTTTTTATTTTTACATTTACCCTGGTCATGCTTGGTATCAGTGGATATTCCATGCTCTGGCTTTTCAAATGATACCTTGCATCGCCCTGGTATGGTTCAGGAGATACATGGGACCAAACGACCATTGCATTTCCACCATAGGGGGCCCTGGACACTGGGCTGACATCCAGCCCTCCTCATCGTACCAGATCGGTGCTGGGACAACGCGCCGAGCGTGTCCTCCTTAACCAAGTGGGAAAGCGGAGGACACTCTTAGCGCGTCGTCTAGAGCCAAGCCGTCGAATTCTAAAAAGGTCTATTGCCAAATAGAAATTCTTTTGGAAAGAAAAACAAAAACTTCCTCTAAAAATACAGAAAGGTTTTAAAAAAGCCGTTTTTGCTGACAATGAAAAGCACAAACATATTTTTTTTTTTTTTAAAAAAATGTAAGCTATATTATTATACATTGAAACCTGTGGGATTGGCCCTTTTTACCCCGTCAGATTGAAACACCGAGAATCCGGGCAGTTCGCCAGAAATTTGCTGCAGTCTGGCATTCTGTGAATAGACACAATAGTCTTCTATGAGGCAATTCTGGTGCCGTCGAATTGCATCGTGGTTTGCTGCCACTTCCCCTGTATTTGATGAATTGACAGCTTGGTGAATAGATGAATTGGTGGGAAAATTCATCTGTGGTTTTACTTTAACACTCACTGATCTCCAGGGACAATACACGGAATTTGGGGCATTATAATGAAATACGAAAATGAGTGGCGCTCACCTGAGGATCCTTTGTGTCGGATATCTTTCTTCAAAGGGGTTATTCAGAGAGCACTGAATTATTCATTTATAAGCGCCAACATATTCTGCAGCGCTGTACAATGGGCACAGTATAGACAGGGTTACAATACATTGAACAACATTTTGATAAACCAGTACAGGAGGAAACTAGGGCCATATTCCCATGGGAATTTACAATCTATAACTTGGCCATAGACTTGCACCGAACAGTGCAATTTCGTGTCAATTCTATTAAAAAAGCTGGCAATTCGCCGAATATTGGTGAGTTAACCAGCGAAATACGATCTTCAGCGGTTGTGAAATCCCCATAGAGAAGAAATGGTTGATCTATTCAGAGCACACCGAACAGCACCAAAAAGTTGGTGAATTACCCAGATTTTCGGTGCCTTCATTCGACAGGTATATGCAGGCGAATCCCATAGGTTTCAATGTAGAAAAAATATTCTTTTTTTTTTCTTGAATAAAACGGTTGAATAAATATTTATTTGCAGCAAAAACTCTGTTTCAGCACTTGTTTAGACATAATTTTTGACTAAAAAAAAAATATTTCAACAGACCCTTTAATTGTTATTCATAGGACCTTGTATATTATTTCCACGAAAATAGCTTTTTTTTTTTTCCTTTTTGAAAGGTGCCGTGTGGTGAGGGGGGTGTGTGTGTAATATATATATATATTTATTTATTTCCCATGTTTTGGCGGTTGGCCTGCTTTTTGTTCGGATGCGTTCGGCGGGTTATCAATTTCAGTGGTTTTTCAGAGGCTTGCAGCAGCGTTCGGTTCATCGATTTGTGGACCCTGCAGTGAATGCTGAATTCATCGCAGGGTCGGCGAATTAAGGGCACCGAGATTTCTCGGAAATTTCGGTGCTTGCTGAATAACCACTTTTTTCTCCTTTTTTGCATCAGTTCTTTTACCTCTGCGTTCTAAGCTGAGGTCCTAATGAAGCCTTACACGGCGGTTTCACATGTTGCGCTCAGTACAGGAGGATTTATTGCCAGACACACAATACAGCGTTCTGAGGAGCTTGCGTTCTGCTCGGCCGCTTTATCCTTCTGCTCTAAATCATAAGCCGCTGTAAGTATGTAATGGCATTCCTTTACTATTCCCAATGCACTTGTTCAATGGGGAGAATTAGTTTTTAAAATTCTTCTTTTAAACCTTTTGTCCACTGAGAAAGTTTGCACCACGAGCTGGCTAATAGTTTCTGCTGACGAGTTATATTTTGAGCATCGTTCTTAAATGGCGCACTATTAAATGATGGCAGTTATTCAATAACCGCTGGTATTTGCCGAAGTTGCAACCACTGGTGAAAATGGCTGGTGTTGCAACAGCATTTAAAAATAAAAAATCCGAACAGCAGCAGAAGCTTCAGTGAAGTTTCTGCTGCAGGTGTTAGGATTTTAACAGGTGCCTCTGTCATGGGGAAAACTAGTTTTGTTGCTACCCTATATAATTTGACATTTTCATTGAAGGCTTCTCACTCAGCATTGCGCCGTGTTGCTGATGGGATGCCACAAGCAGAGAGCCATCCTGTTACAATATTGTTACAATATAGTGTTCTATATCCAGAAACAAATGTGTACACCTCGTGTCTGACTTGCGCCCTTTCCAGTGGTGTCGGGAAGGGATCTTTCCTTCATGGTCTGCACCGTGTGTTTTTTCCATTGTGTTGGGTGATGGATGTCAGTGCGGCGTGATAATAAAAGGCTTACTTCTTACGGAGGGCAGTGCTCGGCGGGGATTTCTTGCCGTCTTGGTTCATATTAATGGGAATGTACATTTGGATGTCAATACTGATCACGCACCCATGGGAGGAATTATCATGAATTTCATGAATCTTTCCGGTTTTTGGTTGTTACTCTTTAGTTTTCCATTAAACATACGTTCGACAAACTAATTGGATGTTTTGGGTGACAAAGGATCTACATTTATCCAACATTACGTCCCCAGTTGAATGTTCCGCTCTTGGTACAATCCGATGTTCCATTCCTTCAGATGCCAGGACGTTAAAGAGTGGAGCGTCAGATGTCTCGTTCGCATATTGGTCATGTGATTGGAATGTCCTATTGTCCATAAGTCCTTCAGGGCACCAAGTTTCACCTAGAACAGGGCTCATCAACCTTGGCCCTACAGATCTTTTGGAATTGCATCTCCCTTGGTTCCCAGCCACTCGTCCGATCGTCTGAGTCACATGGGAAATGTAGTTCCCAAACATCTACAAGGCCAAGATTGCCGACCTAGAACATTTCACAGCTCTACCTTTTTTTTATGACCAGAAGGAGCAATTCCAAAATCTAGAGCAGCACGATCCACCATGCAAGTGTGATCAGGGCTTTTTTTTTTGGCTGGTGTTGCTGTAGTTGTTGTCCAGTGGATCTCTCGAGGGGAGCTGGAGTCCCTGGTCCAGTTCTTTCCTGGTCTTTCACCTTATGACTAGTAGGAACCTGTTCATTTTGGAGACTGAATACGTCTTTTCTGTACGTTCGTGGATAACGTTTAGGCCCCGTTCACACTGTGCGATTTTGAAAGCTATTTTTCATATTCGCGACGTCGCGCGATAATGTCGCAAAACCCCACCAATGGAAATAGCAAAAAAGGAATCGCGTGACAAGATGTGAACGGCTCCATTGAAATGCATTGGAGATGCTACATAGCGCGACATCGCACGGATTTTGCAGCAAAATCCACGTGATAAATCGCAGTGTGTGAACGGGGCCTTGGGCCCATCAAAACAATCCATCCGTCTCCTATCGTTTAACAAACTGTGCTTCAAAAGTAGCGTTGCTGCATATATACAGGCCCAGAATCCCAAAACATTCAAAAATGAAAGTTTATTTATTTTTTTTTCTTTATTGAGCGACGACATGACGCATGTCGATATTGCACACCTGACCTCACATGAAGGGGACAAAATTATTAAAAATATTTTGCGTACGATGTATATGAAGCGTAAATGACTTGTGTTTAGATTTGGGTCCTGTTCCAAAGATATCTCATTAAATGCAAATATTCCACAATTCTAAACCCTTCCAGTGTCGATCTTTTCAGATAAGGGATACTTGACTCAGGGACTTCTAAATACACAGGTTTATTAGTAATCCATTAAAAAAAAGAAACAGATGTTTCAGCCCCTTAGGCTGGGTTCACACCTCAGTGTCTTTTCAAACGTGCTCAATATGCGCGTACGAAAAAACACGCGAACGCGCTTTGCGGGGCGTTCGCGGCTATGTCTATGGCCGCGAACGCGCTGCTATATGCCCCAAAGAAGCTCCCGTACTTCTTTGGGCATCGGACGTTTTACAGCGCTTTCCTGCGCGCTGTAAAACGTCCAGGTGTGAACCAGCCCCATAGGAAATCATGGGATTTCCGGGGTTGAGCGTTTTACAGCGTGCAGGAAAGTGCTGTAAAACGCTTAGCGTGTGAACGGGGGAAGGCCTTTTTCAAGGTTACATTTTAGGGGTTATTCAAAGAGCACTGACATTTCAACGGTGTTTCAATGCTTCTATTCGGCGCACTACAGTGCGCTTCAGCAAGTTCTATTTGCCAATCCTGCGTTGAATTCAGCGTTGACCGCAGGGTCCCTGAGGTGTGACTAATTGGTCTGCCAAACAAAGCCAATCAGGATCAGCCACCGAGCAGGGGCTAAACCCCCCCCCAACCCCCCCACCATTTTAAAAAGGGGTTTAAAACAAAAAAATTAATACTTTTTTGCTGCAAATGAAAAGAATAAATGGTTGAATAAAAAATTAAACAAAAATGACTACCCCCCCCCCCTTTGCACATTGAAACCTATGGGATTTGCCTTTGTTTAAACCTGTCGAACGGAAGCACCAAAAATCAGGGCATTTTGCCAACTTTTCATGGCTGTTCAGCGTTCTCTGGCTAGATTGACCATTACTTCTCTATGGGGAATTTCACTACTGCTGAATTACACGTATTTTGTGGGCATTTCGCCAATATTCGACAAATTGCCAGCTTTCTCAATGGCCTCAATTCACTTTTCGGTGCAATTCGGTGGCAAATTCGGCTCTTTGAAGAACTCCTTTTAATGTATAGATCAGCATTTATATAAGGAATCACTCGCCGGTAGATGATGCTTAACCTGTACGATCTACTCTGAGGATGTATTTTAACTGGCGAGCCTTTGCACGTGGGAACAGGTGTTTTTTTTTTTTTTTCCTTTTCATTGAGTCAATTATCACACTTGTAGATATTTGACCTTTTTTTTTTATATATGGTTTATGCAGGCCTCAAAATTTCCACTCCCCTGCTTGCATTTGGCGAGTGAAAATTACATGAGGGCGAGTGGGAATGCAGAGGCAATGCTGGAAAGGGGTTAGGTGGGGAAATTAGTGGCGAGTAACTCTAAGGCTAGGGTCAGACGAAAGCATTTTTCCCCGCGAACGTGAAAAAGTGCGTCCGAACGCATTGACGTATTTTTTCACGGAATGCGCAAAAACTGTCAGACGACGCGCATTTTCAGGCGTGATTTTGTACGGATCGTCAAAACTCTTTTTGCGTCTGGACGTTATATCGGCTCGACATTAGCAGCGTCTGACATCTCCTAATCACGCAAACACGCCGCTATGCCGCAGCTGCGCACTCAGTACGTCAGTACTAGCGGTTCAGCGTTCTCCGAAAAATGCGTTCAAATTCCACTTGCGTTGCACGGCCGGACTTTTGTGCGGCCGTACATCGTATATTGGCCGTCATTGCCCGTCATCTGCTGCTAGTGCGGCCGTAATTGTGTGCACCAGAACGCACGTTAAAAGTGCGCTGGTCTGACCCCAGCCTTAAGGCCTGGCTAGTAGCTCAGGACTTGAAATTTTGAGGCCTGGTTTATGTATGTTTTGGAAAAAGACTCCTTGCCAGACAAAAGTGTTTTATGTTTTGTGAATGCTGTTAACAAATACAATGTTTCTAGCCGTACGAATCTCCGTTTGATATGACCAGCGACTCAACTTATTGAAACAAAGTGTTTTGAAGGGGTGAGGGCCGAGTAACATGCTTACTAATAGATCTATAGCTGACATAAAAGACTCGGACTGAAACGATGATGCAATAAATTCCTGTTATTCCTTGAACAAAAAAGAACGGAGTTGGTGGAGCACCCGGTTTTGTATTACAGCCTAAGGCCGAGGTCACACGAGCGTCTTTGAGAGCGAAAGGAATGTCCATGAGAGTGGATGTCCTTCCACTCTGACGCCCGCCTGGCCTTCTCGCTGAGCGCAGTTTAGTGCGCTCGGTGCTGCAAGGCTCGTTTTTTTTTCTGTCGCCGTCACCCCCCCCCCCCATGGAGGATTGCACTTTGCAGCCCCGTCCAACACATGTCTAGCGTTTTGACGAGGCGGTTTTCTGCACGTCTGCTTGTTGCGCAATTCGTACGCGTGGTACAGCGTGCGACTGACCCCCCCCCCCCTTGTCGAAGCATCACAACGCTGCGACAGATGCTGGGAGGCACATCCGTATGGGCGCACCTAGTGTGCACCTGTCTGACCCCGGCCTAAGACGCAATGGGGACGTGCAGTATCATGGAGATATATCTAAGGGTTGATGATTACACTTTTCCCCAAAGGCATATATATTAATTTTATGATGCCTGCCGATTACTTCAAATTATTTTTAGATGCATCCATTAAAAAGTGAACCGGTGTGTTTAACAGTCTTTGGGCAGCTTGCCGCTCCGGTCTATTAGGCCCCATTCACACCTGGGTGTTTTTACAGCGCGTTCACGCTGCAGTCTATGGCCGTGAACGCGCTGCAATGCGCATTTATTACGTTTGCACGATACGCACGTCAAACGCACAGGTGTGAACCCAGCATTAATGTGGCAATGCTGGTGAAATTATCGGGTGTAATGATATTTATTTCTAAACACCTATTATATAAATATTGCAGAAGTCATAGACACTTCCTGGCAATTCAAAAAACCGCTTCACGGAGCTCATGTGTTACATTCCCCATATGCAGCACAGAACTCTGCAAATGACCCCATATGCAGCACAGACCTGCAAATGACCCCATATGCAGCACAGACCTGCAAATGACGTCTGCAATGTCTCCTATACATAAACCTGATCGCCGCTATAAATAAAAAAATATTAGTTCTGTCCAGACCCCCTTTCTTTTGTTTTTTCCCCCGCAGCCTTCAGGGATATACGTTTGTGTGTACACATACATAATCATGCGGTTAATGATGAGCTCGTTATCTAGATGTTACTGTGAACATGTTTTAGGCTTTAGAGAGAAAATGCTGTAAAAGTAAAAATATGAAATTATGGCAGCGTTGATGCCATCATGAAGGCCAGGGGATTTCGATTCTTCTTCTGTTCACTCACTTTGTGCTTTTTGTTGTATTTGTTTTTTGCATTTATCCCACCCCTGCCTAAACCTTTTGTACAATACTGCATTTTGTAACAGCCGTTTAAGACCATGCAGTTACTTGCACTTTACTGGTGCCCCTCCCCGCGCATTACTAATGTCCTTTTTCCCTCTTTTTGTTTGCAGGGCTCGCTCGCTGAAGCGCTGTGCGTTGAAGATGGCCATCACCATGGACCGTACTGGAAAAATAGTATTTCTTCTACTGAGAATGCTCCTGAGATTTACTTTTATGGTCGTTAATAACATGGTTGCTATCCCGTCCTATGTATTATATTTAATAGCTCTGCAACCTGTAAGATTTATAGACAGAAAACTGTTCTGGCATATTGAGGGAGTCATGTTTAAATGGCTCCTGGCCATGGTGGCGTCCTGGGGATGGATAGCGGGATACACAGGTAAGGCTTTTCTCATTTTAAGAGGCTTACAGCAGATCTACTGCTTTTGACAGCTTGCTGGGCTCAACCAAGGAGCTGCTTACTGAGTGTTCACATGTGCTGAAATGTCGTCATACATGAACTACTGCATCTGTAATCAATCTGGTATTTTTAGCCTTGAACGAACATTTATTCTAAGAGTGTAAAAGTAATAACCTATGACTATAAAGCTATGGACAGATAAACTCAGAATATCAGGTAGTAAAAAAAACACGATGATTTATTGGATATGCATTAAAATAATGTGCCCAATGGCTGGTGCCATTGGGCACGTTATTTTAATGCATATCCAATAAATCATCGTTTTTTACTACGTGACTTAAGACCTGGAGTGCGTCCTATACTTGAAGACCTCCTATATTAATACTTTTGGATTTGTGGTATGTGCAGGTTGCCACTAGTTATATTTTTGACTCTGAGTGGTTCTCAAGATTGTTCTCTTGGTCATGTCTCCTGTGATTGTTGATTTTAGGATTAATTATGGTGTTCAAAATCAACACATTTTGAATTTAAAAAGCGATTTATTTTTTAACAAGGCCTCTGTACCCAGACAGCCTGATGACCAGGTTTCGCCTTATTTCTGCAGAAACCCTCACTCCGAACTTAACCTATCAGAAGTTTTCATGTGGGGTCAGTTGGTGGAGGGATAGAAGTAATTGTACACGCAGAATTGAACGTGGTTTCCTGCTGCGGCTTGTCAGAATAGGGGGAAGGCTCATGGAAGAGCTTCGCAAAAATCCTTTCCGCTATCATAAGACCTTACAGCAGGGGTCAGCAGCTGTGGGCCCATCAGATGCGTTGACACTACATCTTCCATGATCCTCAGTCACTCTGAGTGAGTATCATGGGGGATGTAGTTGCAAAACCTCTGGAGGGCCATGGGTACTGACTCCTGGCGTACATTTAAGAAACGGATTTCTTGTCTAGTTTTGGGTCCCATCTCAAATCTATAACCCATCTGGTCCAACTATTTAGGTTGACTGAGCCTCATGGGAAATGTAGTTCCAATATTGATGACCCCCTAGCTTACAGGCACGTAGGAAAGGGAAATCTTGCTGGGATGATGCTTTGGGCATTTCTCTAGCTGTCTTCACCCCCTGGCTTTGACCACATGTCTCTGCTTTACTCTCCAGATTGTATAAACCAGAAACAAAGCATACAGTAGCCACATTAGAACTGCAAAGCCGTGTCACCCTGTAATAAGGAACAAATCCCTGGCTTTCTCTATGGTTGCTTTGTTGTGGTTCATAGAGACTTTTTTTTTTTTTGTGCTCACGTGTTACAATAGCGGGTTCTGATATTTGTTTCACATGCAAAGCTGAGTGGAAATGCATTGATTATTCCTGAAACGTGGCGTGCTTGCATTGGCCTGGGGACAGAGTTGTGATTCACGGCATATAAAGCATCCTAGCATCAGACAAGTGGCTTTAATCGTTGCGGTGCTCAAACACGGAGCGAGAGTCCATAACGAGTGTTTATTATATTGGAGAATTATAGTTTATTTTCAAACTGTAAAAATATATAATTTTTTTCCATATAGGTGTGATGGTTTTTGTTTGTTCTCCAGTGTACATGCTGTGTGTCAATAGAGCTCTCCTAAAGATCATTATGCAGGCGACTTGGATTCTGGATTCCCACTCAATTAATTTATCTTCTGTATGGGGTTTATAGGTCCTCCTTAACTTGGTGTCGGACAATACACTTGGGTATATTTAACATCTGTCTTGTCTGTCATGGTGTTGTTGGAATTAAATTTGTTACCTGCCTAAGCATTGTACGCAGACGTGGAGTCAGATCACTCGGATCCTAACGGTGTGATTTATCTCTACCCTGACGCTCATCCGCCAAGCGTGGGCATATTACTAAATGTCGCAAAACACCTGGTGGCACCCAGGACTGTACCAGGCTCAGAATGGCATTTTATTTAGACCAGTGTTTGATAAACGGTCAGGCTTGAGGGATTTACAGTTTAGGAGCCGAACTGATATTTTTATGTGAATACAGATGGAGTATAGTCAGAATATCAACGAGCCAAAGTATAATTCTTTGAGCCAGTTCCCACGTGGCGCCTAGATTTTTCGGACGCTGGTTTAAGTACAGGTTTTCATGTCACATGTGTAGCCAGCGCTGCCATGTTTTCCTGGACGCACATCACATTAAAGGGACACTCTACACATCCTGACCAGTTTATAACCATGTGGTCAGGATGTGTATAGTCTTTCTCCCCCCCCCCCCCCAATCTGGAGATATCGCCGGGTGAAGTGGAGGGATTTCCTTCACCCCACCCAGCGTCGCCAGTAGCTGGTGATTTCACCGCGCCGCTCACTAATGACGTTGGCACACAGAGAACGTGCCAATGTCACCCTGGGGACCGTGCACTTTAGCAACCAGTCTCAGAGGGGCAGCCGACGGCTTGGATCTGTGCGCGCGCATCTCTGATCGGTCGTTCTGCGCAGGCGCTACGTAACTTGCGTACATAAGGCTGGTGTCAGACGAGCGTAGTGTTAATGTCCGTGATTGCGCCTAAAAGTACGTCCGTGATAGCATGAAAGAAAGTCCATTGGAGCCTGACACATCAAGTACGTCCGCACTGAACTGCGGATGCATGACGGACGCTGCAAACGGACGCAGGTTAGGCAAGAACGTAATACTGCTAGAACGGACGTGCGGAGTGCGCCACGTCCACAACGTCTGCATAGCTTTGTGTGTGAGTGATGGAGCATGGTCAGACGGACTGCATTTATACGTCCAGCATTTTTGACGGACAGAATGTTTTTTCATTGTAATTTATTTTTCCCTCCTACATCCGTCAAAAATAACTTCAGTGAAAAAACGGACTGTGTGACCACTACTGCGTCATCCGTACTGACGATGTCCATACTGCACGGACGTACAGCCCGTAGAAATCACGCTCGTCTGACCCCAGCCTTAATTGTGCAAGTCTTGTAGTGGTGCTCGAAAAGCTTCTGGGACTACCAGGTTCAGGACTCCTTGAGCCGAGCAGGAGGAGCTGCGTGCGGCGAGGGACAAAAGCGTAAAATAGCAAAGGAAAAAGTCAAAAGTAATTTGACACAGGGCCATATTACAAAGCTGGTGTTAATTTAACCAGAGCTGTTGTAAACTTACCAGAGCCATTATAGCCTATGGAGTTGTTAACAGCTTTGGTTAAGTTGGCACCAACTTTGTAATACTGCCCTGAGTGTCAGCAGCCTCTGCCCAATTATTATTTAAGGACAAGAAAAAGTGATACTCTAACATTCTGAGCAGCATAGGACACGCGCTGCCCTGCAATATGTAGAATTCATATGCTCCAGGAGGGAAATTGGTGAGATTATTTCTAATTTTTTTTATTTCTCGAAGATGATATGGTGTTTTTTTTTTTTTTTTTGTCGTGCAAACAGGGAATACAAAGATATGGCAATACAATGCAAAGAATATGAAGTTCAGCTAAAGCAAAACAGTTGGGTGAGATGGTTTAAGTCCTGTAACCTCTAGTGTCTATTCACTACAGCGCAGATCCCAAACTCTGCCCCCTCCCCCAGATATTTCTGAACTACAACTCCCATGATCTTCCGGTTATCTTTTGCATTCAGAGGATTCTGGGAATTCTAGGCAGTCAGCACCTGGGGCCAGAGTTTCAGACCCCCTGCATTAGAGTGGTATATTTCATGTGTTGCCTCTTGGCACGTATGATAAATCCCTATTTTCGCAGGGGATCCTGCTGTATTTTTTTCTGGATACTTATTACCCTTTTATGTAGGGGAGAGTACAGGGAAGGATTGATCTTTTCAACTGCCAGCCCTGAGAAGGAGAAACAACTGCCTCGCTACATACACCCATAATCCCAGGCACCTGACCAGAAACACAAGGCAGATCTGGCAGCCAGTATTTCTCTGAGAAGCTTGTGCTGGATATGATCAGGAATGCTGAGCGGTATTGAGGAGCCGCCTGGAGAGACTTAAAGGGACACTACATCTTACATAAGTTGTAACTAGATTACTTTATTATAAATCCATATTCTAACACACATGCTGCTGGGTGCATGTTAAAAAAAAAAGTCTTTTTTCCCCCATGATGCAGCATCTACCAAATGGTTTTTTTCTGTGATTTAACAGATTACCAAGGGAATGGTTAGGTAAGGCTGCAAGGGGCTATTGTTCTTCAGGCTACTCTAAAATATAGCAGTTGAATGAGATGAGACAGGGAGCTTAAAAGACTTCTAATCTACCCCTGGTGATGTCCTTTGAATACATCCCACACAATAAAATGATTTGAATCGGTGATCGACCAATAGTCTATTCTATGGTCAAAGCCACACAGTGAGGCAAAGATACTGTGGGGGTCAGTTTACAACACAAAAGATCACACAATGGATGCAGCCAGTGACACATGAAATATTTTCTAAACTAAACATACAAGCGAAAAACCGAGCATGTGTAAGATATCGGCAACCTTAAACACAATAAGGACCCGCAAACACACCTTCAGAAACTTACCACATTGTATAACGCATTCTGCCGCTTTGCGCTACAATGTAACTACATGACCCACCATTGTGACATGTTGAAAGAGCTAAATTGCCCGTAGCTGGAGTCTAAACGCACCCTTCACCTTTCCAACCTGTTGTATAAGAGCTTTTCTGGGAAGCTGCCACCCTACCTGAATAGGCTGCTTCCCCGAGCAGTTCCCTCATCGTTTAACCTCCGATCCAGGACCTGCACCTTACTTGCAATACCACAATACAAAAAGAAAGTGTCTCGATCCTCATTTTCCTACAGAGCACCACAAATATGGAATAACCTCCCAGACCCCATCAAATCTTCCCCAGTCTAAAGTCACTCAAGAACTCGCTATTAACATACCTCGATACAGAATACACCTGTAAACATGTAACATAGTGACTATATACAGAATGCACTTGTAAACATGTAACATAGTGACTATATACAGAATGCACTTGTAAACATGTAACATAGTGACTATATACAGAATGCACCTGTAAACATGTAACATAGTGACTATATACAGAATTAACCTGTAAACCTGTAACATAATGTCTATTTCCTACAAATTTATTTTCGGTTAATCTGTATATTTGTGTTTTTTTTTTTTTTTTAATATCTTGCATTGTATTACTTTGTATTTCTGTAACAATTCAATGTTCTTGAACCCAGGACATACTTGAAACCGAGAGAAATCTCAATGTATCCTTCCTGGTAAAATACTTTAAATTTCACTTTTCTGGTGGTAGTGTCCCTTTTTTAAATGTCGACAGTTCTCACTGGATACGCATTGTTAATTTAGTGGTATGCAGAATCAAAAGTACCAGAATAAACGCTGGCGGTTAACTGAGGAGCGACAGAAGCTGCACATGTGACGCGTCTCCTGCCTTTTCTGAAATGTAACTTTTGTGGAACTGCAAAAATTTTTTGAAGCTGCAATTTTTGTTAGTGTTTTCATCTTCGACAAACAACGGCAGTGTCTGAATAACCCCCTGAATTAATAATACAACGTATCTTACATGAGGACACATACAGCTAACAAAAAAAGTACAATACAGTAAAATGTAGTGATGTAACGCAACATCAGAATAATCCAGCATTCGGAAGGGAGCGAGAAGGTTGTGGTGGGCCCTGTGGATTTGGGTGGTTACTACATAGTATTTGAAGTGATTGCCATTGATGGTATTTCTAAGCCAGGGCGTGACACGTGTGTATACAGGCGTAGTATCCCTTATCCGAAATGCTTAAGGCTGGACGTGTTCCAGAGTTTTTTTGCTTTTGGAATATTTGCATGTAATAATGAGATATCTTGGATAATTTTACACCAGTTTTTTAATAATTCTGTCTTTCACCATGAGAGGCTGTTGTTATTATTGTTATTAATTATTATTATTATTATTTCATGCCGAATCCGATGCTCAAAAGGTTACGTTTTGGGTCCTTTTAGGATAAGGGATACTCATCCTGTTCCTGTATCAAATGTTGGAATCCTAAGAGCCAACCATGCATTTTGGAAGAGCCGGATGTTTTTTATTAATAGCTTTTATCTGGTAAAACTTTTTACGGTTTAGAAATGACCTTTTTATGACAAGTTTTTTTTCCTCCAAGGAAGTAATCGATGAAGCAAAGATCTTTCTCTCAAATATTAATTTTTATGGTTTTAAAAAATAAATAAATAAAAATATATATTTCATTTTATTGCTCAGTCCAACGTTGGGGAATACAGTTTGATACTTGAATCGCCTCAAATATATTTTGTGAAATGGAATGAAAGTGTTTTTATGTGTTGGTATTCATTATACAGCAACGCCATGGCTTTTAATTTAAGTTATGAATGCTCCTATTTTCTGTGCAGTTAATAGAAATGTCTTCTATATATATTTTTTTATTTATGGAAATCCTCTGCTTATTTATATGGGGATTGCCGCATTGTGTGGTTTTAGTTACACGCTATGTTGTTTCTACTCAACCCTGGAGGTTCTTGTCATGCTTTATGTTGGACAGCTGCATTGCTAAGATGTATGTCGTCGTTCTTTCCTTCGTTGTTCCCTTCAAAGGTCATTTCATGCCAGCGCAGACCCCGCTGTCACTGTCACCTTGAGATGATGTGAGGCCTGTACATTACAGCGGTTATTTGATCCTGTGTTTAGTCATGCCGGGGAGACGGCGGGAGTCCATTATATCTTTTTATTTTTTTATTAATAGAACTGTACATTTTTGAATAGTTCAGCACATACTTTTTTCAGATCCTCCCATAATGTGCCTAAATTCAGGCACTCCTGACTGCGATTCCCATCAGTCGGTATGGCTGGTTAGACGTTGTGAAACGGGTCAAGGCTGTTACATTAATTTTTTTTTTTAACACAGAATTGAGCAGATCTGGTATCCTTTCTATCTGTAGCATGTTATTATAGCATCGTCCCAACCTGTTGTGGTTTTTCGTAGAAGTCCCAAGCTGATAGGCTTTTATATATGCGTAAATTCCCAAGAGGAGATATCTCCTTCGATACCCATTTAATTAATGCTGCCTCGCAGCCGGCTTTCTCAGTCTCCTGTGTGTGTTGAACACACTGCTGTGCACCATGTTTAATAGGACATGCACACAGGGTGACATTGTCTTAAAGGGACACTAGCACCAAAAATGTCCTTGTAGTGTTTGTTGCTTACATGTGCTTGGTTTTTCTCTTGTATGTTTTAGTTAAAATATCTCACTCTATATGTGTCACTGGGTGCATCCCTTGTGTGATCTTTTATCTTGTTTGTTGTAGACTGCCACTCCCCCCAATGTATCTTTCGATCCCTTGCTCCTCACTTTGCTGCTTTGGCCATAGAATGGAGTCTATGGGTCGATCACTGACTCACATCATTGTATTGTGTGGGATGTATTCAAAGGACATCACCAGGGGTAGATTAGAAGGCTTTAAAGCTCCCCCATCTTATCTCACTCAGCTGCCAACTCTTATCTCTGCCTTGAATACCCTCCTCCACCTCATTAACTGTTTCAATACTGTAGATTAAATAAACAAGAGCTGCAAAGTTTTTGGTAAACGTTGCGACGTGGGAAAAATCCACGAAACGAGAGATGAAAAACCTAACTTTTTCACTTTTTACATGCAATTACTTAAAACAAAGAGGAAAAAACGTCAGCGTGTGTTTTCATGGGGCGGTTTTATTTGTAGAACACAAGTAGAGTCCCTTTTAAATATACAAAATTTTTGATGGTAAAATAGCCAAGGTTTAGGTTTCCTGAGTAAATGCAACTCTGCTTTGTAACAACTTACTACTCTGGAAAGGAAAATTGGCCAATTTCAAATGTGAGTTTACTGGCATCTGGATGCTTGAAAAATTCTGATTGAACAGCTTTATCGATATTCATTCCCCCCCCCCCCCCCCAAGAAATTTCAAATGCTTAAAGGTGTTGATGAGCAATGGGATTACAGGCAGGGAAATGGAGGGAATCCGACTGAAATCTTCTTGGAAACATTTAGATGTTTCTAGAGTCATATTTAAAGGCGCAAATCTGATGATGC
Source organism: Leptobrachium leishanense (assembly GCA_009667805.1). Taxonomy (NCBI): domain Eukaryota; kingdom Metazoa; phylum Chordata; class Amphibia; order Anura; family Megophryidae; genus Leptobrachium; species Leptobrachium leishanense. The sequence continues at coordinate 338,386,667 of CM019066.1, forward strand.
TATCCCAAAATAAGGTGTTTTTCGCTTTCTTTTCAGCCGCGTTATTAGATTAGAAGAAAAAAAATATTCGGCCAAAGACTAAAGTCCTCAAGCAACCAATATTTTTACGGAAAAATCTTCAGATGGAATTAAAGCTAGCTCTAAGTCAATGTGTGACTTGGTTTTTTAATTTGAGTCCTCTTCTTTTGACCTATTTTGTGGACTGATATTTATCCACCCTAGCACCCATTTTTGGACACTATTCCCTTGTGTGTGCTAAATTGGACACTAACAGGGAAAATCTGCGCCTGCAGGTTTCTCGGTCACATCCCCGCAATATTGCGGCGCAGGTGCGGTCTCGGCACCTTGCCACGGAATGCAGCGCTAACTGCTGGCAGGGATACTTGTGGTAGCTCTTCCAGGCCACTGCGAGTATCCCTTCCTGAAGTCCATAGGACTCCATGGAGGTTTGCACTTCCGGGCCGCGAGCCCCTGCCGATCTCGCTCTCGTGAGATCGCGCAGCTATTGAGGGAGACTGGGAACTATTCCCAGTCTCTCTCTGCTCATGACCAGAAGAAGCAGCAGATCAGGCCACCATTCTTGCCAAAGGATGAGGGGAGTATTGGATTTATTGGGGGGGGGGGGGTAAGGGGTGCTAAATGATTTTGCAAATGCGGATCCTTTAGCACCAGCTTTAAGGAGTCGCCAAAATGTTGCCTTGTGCGTTACTGCAGTAATAAGCGCTAGCAATTTGTAATACCTTGCTTATCTTACTGCTAATTAATGATTGCAATCTCCATATTAATTATAGGGTGTGCAAAGTACAGTAAGCTCGCGCAACCTCCGTGCACGAAGTGATATCATGCGGGTTTCGCTTTAGGAAGGTAATATGGGGGGGCCGCCATGTGTTAAACTCCCTTATCCTGGCGGTAATGCTTACACATCCTAACGCTAACGATCACTAGGGAATAGTGCCCTTTGTGTATCCAGACGCAGTCATGTGCGCACACATGCACTAAAAAATTCTCTCCTTTTCTTGTTTAGATCACATGAGTTTGTTTTTTTTTTAAATTGCTATCCTGAGTTTCTGGTTTTGTGTGTATTCAGTTATCGGTCTCGTGACCGGTGTCTTGTGTGAGCCCTGACACTCTGCGTTTTGTATGTTTTATGTCTCTGACGGATTTCTTTACAAAGCTGGGATTCCTTATGTCGCAAGAAATAGTTTCCTTTAGTGGGACCATTTAACATAGAACTGTCAGGTAAAACAACCTTTGTGTTTCATCCCACTATGCATTGGATGTGTTAAAGGTCATTGAGGTGCATGATTATCTCATCGAGCTGTACGTGAGGTGATGAGGGCGCTGCCATCTTGGGTCTCTCTGCAGTCCCCTTTTCTTCTGATGGTCTCGTACGGATGTGGCTTCATATCCTGCAGCTGTATTTAAGGGTACTTGGAAGAATTGCTTGTAGCAGGTCCCTCTTGCTTTCCCCCTATTGCCAGCATGCACTGCTTTTTCCATTGGCATGCAAATGGAAAAAGCAGTGTATGCTTCGCGTCCAGATGGCTGACTTTCCTTGAATCCTGTGGCAAAAGGCAAACGGTGACAGGTTAGATCAGGTCCAGACAGGATTCTGTGATCAGTTCCTCAGCAGCTGCTGAATTGCTCCATTGCAGCAGTTCAGTTTGCTGCAGCAGTCTCACTGAAGGCTTTGGCTGTGAATGTTGAAGCAAAAGGGCGGAGGATTGCTTAATGAAAGGTGCTGTCTGCAAAATCCACTTCTGTCCGTTTTATATCCACTTTAGTGTTAATGTTTACCATGTTCCAATAAATACTTGGTGTTTTGGTCCACCAAACCTTCAAACTGATCATTTCCTTATTAGACTGTTATTTGCTCCGTGGAGGCGGCCATCTTTCTCAAGTCACACTCGGCTAACCCCGCAGCACCTCTCAACTTGGCTGCAAGTGCTAAGTTAGCAGTGCTGAGCTGCAGCACAGTGTTCAGTGCCAAATTGCTAACTTAGCACTTGTGGCTGAGTAACTGAACGCGCCTCGGGCATAGCACAGAGCTCAGAACAGGAGAATACAGACGTTTGAGATCACCTGACAGAAGGATAGAGGAAGTAGAGGCTCTGAGAGAAGCTCAGCTAAACAGGCAATAAAAAAAAAGGTTTGTTACTTTGCCAAGTCTTTTCGAATATTTAATCATGATACAGTCTGTAGTTTATAATCTATTCAGTGTACAAATGAACAAACCTAGAATATCCCTTTTTTTTTATTATTTTTTTTATGAACATTATGAATAGATTCCTATAGTTCCCAGAGTTTGAGATCTCAGGATCCTGATGAAGCCACAGAGTGACTTTTCTTTATAGACCAGCCAAAGCAAGCTATAATCTGGCAGTTGCCATGACAAGTCTTTATTTTTTATAATCCTAACATATCCAGGGCCTGAGCGTTTTTGGTATAGTGCAGGGGTCCGCAACTGTGGCTCTCTAATGTTTTTGGGAACTACATCTCCCATGTGGCTCAGTCACTCATTAGGCTGTCTGAGCCACATTGGAAATGTAGTTCCCAAAACATCAGGGAGCCAAGGTTTCTGACCCCTGGTACAGTGGTCGGAGTCCATAGCTTGCCTTTGCAGTTGTGGTTAAGCGTTTATAATGGGCTTTGTTTCCAGCATGATTTGCCTCTTTTGATTTGTCGTATCCTGAAGAAACTCATCTCTCTAAATGTTTATTTTTTTTATTATTTTAAATTTACAATTTATAGGTGGTTACTCAGGAAGCACTGCTGTTTGCGGAATTTGGAAATGCTGGCATTTCACAAAGAAGTCCAAACAGTGACCGGAGATGCTTCACTTTGAATCTTCTGGTGCTTCTTGTGGAGTTTGTCACGGTTGCAACACCGACACTTACTGAATAACCCCCATAGATTGTAAGCTCTTGAGCAGGGTCCTCTTCTCAAATTGTTCTCAATGTGTCTATAGTGTATGTATGTTGGGTTATTTTGTCCCACCCGTTGTACAGCTGGCATTTCACAAAAGTGCGTTCTGAGTGGCAGCAGGACAAGCTTCAATGTTGCTGTTTTGAATTTGGCTTTTGTGAAAACCATTTTTCGCCGGCGTTTGTCACATACCGGTGGTCCCTGAATAACCATCATTACTCACTGGCTGTAAAATATGGAGGATCCAACATGATATTGACAGCTCCTTTAAAACCAGTTGTTGAATTCGATGGTCAATTCGACTTTCGATCTTCTGTGAAGTCTAGAGAGTTGATGTACAGGTGCCAAAATTGGGGGGAAATGTCTTGGTGAGGGAATAGCTTTATGAATGTGTAGATCAATTTAGTGCTTTTCTAAACTGAAAATCTCATTGGGTATTGACTAGAGGAAGTTCATAAGATGTGCAATGTGTCCATTGAAGACCCTTCCGAGCAGCCATTAGAACCGATTAGATTCGGTGTGGTTTAGACATTTTCCTACAAAACAAAAATGGCCAGCAGAGTTGTTTTTGGCTCAATCATCACGTTAAAACCCTAGCAAAGGACACTGGGAGTCTTTTTTTTATAAAAAAAGGATTGAGGACAATCTGACTAGTCGGGAAATAATGGAAGTGCCTGAATGGGCGAGTGGGCAACCGCTAACCTGCGGCATGAGTCGACACTGACCCAATAGGGTTTATATAGGTGCGAGGCCCCTCCCACAGCTCCGGGCTTCCATATTAAATTTTGCTGGCCCCTATGTAGATCTTCATATATTTGAGTGGCTGGGACCTGCGAGTCACTCTCTGCGTTTTTTCGCTCTAGTTAGCGCTTGCTTGACCTGTCACGCCTGATGAGCCGAGCGTCTGCATGGAGGGTAGATTGATGCAACGTGACTGACTGCTTCATGAAATGCGACGGCGGAGACCTCAGCCACGTTACTAGCAAAGTCATTTGGATCATTTTCCTTGGTTTTAATAATTTTTTCTTTTTAGCTTCTCTTCTTTTCCTTGGAGCTTGTCTTGGATTAGAAAGCCCAGGAGCGGCAGCCGTATCCTCCCAAGGGCCGAACGGGAGCCACAAGGGCATTCATTAATTTCAATAATTCATAGCACCAGGGTCGTCCCCCCCCCCCTTGCATATCCCTGGGGATCTTCATTAAACCAGTGTCTGTGGAAATTGGACAGTTTTTGGTAAAGGCAAAAAAAGAAATTGTCTTAATTGAAAAATAATTATTCTCTGATCCTGTTTTAGTCAATAATCTCCCCCATGACTTTACAAATAGAGATATGATTTATCTCTCCATAAAATGTCTTCAAATAACTAGGTGTCATTTTCTACTCTACCTTATGTAAGCGATCTTATGTCCAGTGAATCAAACCTCCATTTAAAGTACCAAATTTAAATTCTAAAAAAAGCATGTATTTACGTAATGCACCATCTGACAGCTTTTTATATGTAAACATAATTTATCTGTAAAATTCGTATACATCCCTACATGGGGGGAACATTCTTTAAAGGAAACTGAATTGTTGATCAGGTCTGACCCTGCGTTCACACCCCGTCCCCTGGGTGACTCGGAATCCCCCATCCTCCCGATGACACATTCACACATGGCTACAAAGAATCATTTGACCTCTGAGCAGAAGAAACACGAAAAGCACAATTTTAAAGCCTCAACTTTTCCAGAACACCGAATGTTTTAATGATTCTGCTTCAATGAAGCTGTCGGAAAAGTAGTTTAAAAAAAAATAATCAGCTGTAATTCCTCAGCTTCTGTAATGCCCTCCAGCACATGTCAGATACTAAACCCTATCATCTGACTTGTTTTTAAGGGGGGAAAAAAACATTCTATTCTGCCACCTTATTTTTCTACAGGTGGCAGTAGTATAGCATTGACTTCTTAGGATCGATCTATATCGTAATTGTTTTCCTCGCTTTCAAAGCACCCTTAAAATCTTGACATACTCAATTTTATACAGATTATTCTTTTAATGAATTACAGAACAGTGTGTATAAAAAAAGTTGCCCACCATCTCTTCCTCTATCCTTCTGTAACCTGTTCTCTATTCTCCTCCCTACCTTGTCTGATGTGCAACATTTTTCTTACGCAGTTCATTGTTGTTAGCAAAATATTCATTTTCCTTAACCGAATAAGTGTTGCCCAATTCTGCTCAATGAATATTTGGTGGGGGGTCTTCCCTTTTCCCACCCCCGTTCCCCCCCCCCTCATGCCATAATTATACACTTCATTGATCACAATGTAAAACCCAAGTGATAAAAGTACACACTGATCTTCCCAAGTAGCGGTTAATTCGCTGTAGAATGCTAATGTTACTCTTTACAGCATCCCATCCTTGGCGATGCCCTTGTCATCAATCCTCCTTATATATAACTTTCTTTATAATAATTAAAATGCTATATTTAAGGTAGTCCCGTCTTTTGTTGCTATAGAGAAAGCGCTGCAGTTGGCAAGGCCCTAGGCCAGAGATGTCAATTCGAGCCCGACAGATGTTTATGGCTTATGATTCCCAGAAACCCTGGGAGTGCGAACATTGGCTAGAATATCGTGAGTTACAGTTCAACAGTTTGAGATCCCTGCCCTTGGAAAAGCTAAAATGTGAAATCCTTCCCTTATGCAAATAAACCTCAGACATTTCCCTAATACAGTAGTTCCCAACCCTGTCCTCAGGTCCCCCTAACAGGTCAGGTTTTCCAGATCTCTGAAGCACAGGTGATAGGATTTGCTGCTCAGTGATTGCAGGGTTCAGTCTGCATTTCCCCAAGGGGATCAGTCTACATTTCCCCAAGGGGATCCTTAAAACCTGCCCTGTTAGGGGGACTTGAGGACCAGGGTTGGGAACCACTGCCCTAATACATTGGATGTGAGCTGGGGTCTTGCCTAAGCCCAGAGGCCGGCCGAGCAGGCTCAGGCGGCGAGCCCCCAGCTCAGCCAAGCCTCCAGGCCCTATTTCGAATGGAAAATTTTAGGATTTTTTTTTTTCTCCCCTTCGGCTGAAAGCACCATTTTTGACCTATAATTTCAGTTGCCGAAATTTCGGTGCATCCCTACTGAATACATGTACTGATAGTCTATTCATTAATATATTAATGAACCCACAAGTGTATGTTGATGGGTTTTGCTGAGTGTGTTCTGCAAATTAAATCAGATTGCCAAACGTGTTATCCCCACAAAAAGGCACGTCACTTTTTTTAAAATAAGTGTTTCTTTTGTAACTTTAACACTAACCATCTTAAAGATTTAATCTCCAGTCTGGTAATAACTGCATTTCCAATAAATCTCCCTCCTTTCGGACAAGTGATACAGTGTTATGGAGAGACATTTGTATTATCCTGTGCGTCTTGGCATTATGTCCGTATGAACTTTTTCCTTTTCTCTCACAGTGAGCCATTAAATTCTGTAATCTGTCACATCTGCATTTTTCAGTCTTGCCACAATGTACACTGCCATGATAATGTAACAGCCTCCTGTATGTGAGCTTATGTGCAGTCTGTGAGACTGAATGTCAATAGTCATAGCTCCTATATCACCGCTGAAGGTTAACCACACATCGCTGCATGTCGGCCCCCAGGTAGCTCTGCCAGTGGAGGGTGACACATGGCAGCACCCATAGCTGGATCAGGAGGAGTACAAACGGCCATATCTCATGAAAGGATGAGCGGTCTCTTTTTAAGACCAAAGCAATATCCACCCCATGATGGGTTGTTCAGGGTGCTCCTGGCCAGTATAGGTGCTCTTTAACATACAGGGTTATTCAAAGAGAATCAAAGCCATCGCATGTTCGGTGACTTTTCGTTCTCTTCAATTCGGTTCGATTTGGCGGTCTGATTTCGGTGACCCCTGCGGTGTATTCAGCAAGCACCACAGGGCAGCCGAAATGCAGGGAAAAGCCGCCACAAACCTGCCGAACACTCACCGCAAAACCCAGCGAATGCCCACCGAAACCTGCAAAAACATCTGGATTAACCCGCCGAAAACACCAGAGCAGGAGCCGATCACACGCAGCGCAAACGCTGGAAAAAGCCGTCACCGCAGACGAATGGAGTGAATAAATTTTAAAAAAAAGTTTGCTTGAATGTTAAGGTGAAACGCTGTTTGCAAAGAAACTGCTGAGCGAAAATGTCTGAAATTTACATGAGATTCAATGAATGATGATATAAAGGGCTGTTACAGAAAAAATAAGTAAAGTTAAGAAATAAAAAAATCCCGAAAAAATGCTTAAAATATCCGAAAAAAATAGACTTTTTACTGCAGAATATTGTTTTAGATATTGAATTAAAACGGGAATATTTTTAACATTGAAGCCTATGGGATTCGCCAGAATAAACCTGCCGAATTAAACCACCGAATAACAGGGCATTTCGGGAACCTTTCACTGCTGGTTTTTGTTCTTTGAATAGCTGAATCATTGCTTCTCTATGGGGATTTCACTGCCCTCAAACAGGCACCGAACAGGCAATTCGCCAGGATTTGGCAAATTGCCTGCTCTCTGGATAGCCGAATGGCCAAGAAAGGTAACCGAATGCTGATTTTCAGCGTTCGGTTCCCTTTTGGCAGCCATTCGGATCGCTTTTGAATAACCCTGATCGAAACCTAAAATGTAGAAAGACTGTCTTTTCTTCTTTGTTTTAAAATTTGCCGATTGTGTTCAGGTAGACCGAGAAAAGGGACTTCATTGTGTCATAGCCCGAATGGTGCGGGAGCTTGGAGCAAGCCTTTTTAACACTTTAAAGACCCTTGATTCTTAAAGTCAATGCATTTATGTCGTAAACGTTACGTCATTGGTCCTTTTTTTAAGGGGTTACATTTTTCTAATTTCCAAATCGCACAGCTGTGCCAACATTACCACAAATAGCTCTAAATCCTACTGCGAGCAGTACTGGAGACCAGATCTCCAGAAGGATCTAGATACCATACAGTTTGGAGAAGGGCTGATAAAATGGTGTACGGCTTGAAGGAGAAAAGTTACCCGGAGAGGGTTAATGATCTTAACATGTATAACTTGGAAGAAAGATGAGACAAAGGAGATATGATAGAAACATTTGAAATACGTAAAGGGATGTAACAAGGTGAAGGGAGTATATGTAAAAGGAAACAAAGTAGCAAAACAAGAGGACATAGTCTTAGATTAGAGGGGCAAAGGTTTAAAAGTAACATCAGGAAGCCTTATTTTACTGAGAGGGTGGTGGATACATGGAACAGCCTTCCAGTAGAAGTGGCAGAGGCTAAAACAGTGAGTTTAAGCCGACATGGGATAGGCATAAGACTATCCTAAACAAAAAGATCCAGGGAAAGTATCGCTATAATTGGGCAGACTAGATGGGCCGAAAGGTTCTTATCTGCCCACATTTTCTAGGTTTCTATATCATCCTTGAAAGAACATGATTTGTTGTTTAACAGCTGAGCAGACACTGGAGATTTTGAATTGTTTGCTCTTAGTGTAATATTTTTGCTCATGTGACTGTTTAGTACAGTTTGTATTTATGTCATGCTGCAAGATTTTATGAACACACATCAGGTTATCTGCATATTTATTTGCTGCGAGGGGAACTTTAAATCTCACAAGTAATAAACTCCGTTGCATGGTTTTCTGTTTGTGGCGTTGCTTTTTTTATTGGAACAAGGTGAAGATGAAAAGGACATTCCAGTGGTTTTTTTTCCTCTTAATGTAAATCTGTTTAACATCTTACAGAAGCATTTTCCTAATTTACATTCATTTACTACATTTAGCAAGTTTTCCCTTCTTAAAACAGCCGTACACAAGTCCGTCCTAAATTCTCACGCTTCAATTCCTTCATTCTGCTGTTCCCCGCTTTTTAGTCTCCCATAAGCAGGAGTCAGGTTTAGAAAGCCACCAGTGACTTTGGACACCATGCTTAAGGCCAGGGTCAGGGGAGCGTTTTTTAAGAGCGGAAGGGACGGCCGTGAGTGGACGTTCCTTCCACTCTGACGCCCGTCTGGCTACCTCTCTTGAGTGCAGTTAGTGCGCTCAGCGCTGCAAGGCTCAATCCTCTTATGGAGGTTTGCACTTTGCAGCACTGTCGGACACTCGACGTAGCGCCTCGATGCTTTGTGAACGGACAGTGCGCCTGCTGTAGTGCGCACAATTCATGCACCTGCTGCAGTGTGTGGCCGGCCCCGTCGAAGCGTCGCTGCGCCGGAAGGCATGTCCGTACGGCCACACATAGTGCGCTCGTCTGACATGGCCCTAAATGGAGATTTCAAGTAATTACTGCTACGCAGTGGAATGCTGGGAGTTAATTAAATTTATTGATTTGGCTGCTGACATCAACTATGCCCGCAACCTTGTTTTTCGTGTTTGAGTCTTCATTCCCAATCCCCCTGAAAAATAGTGAAAATTTGAGAATTGTGATGTCATTCAAAGATGGCCGAATGCACGCCAGAACAAGAGGTTGTTGAACTTGCTATTGTTTACTTAGAATCGTAGGAAAAAGAGTGTTTTACACTAAAGTAGGGCTGCAACTAACTATTATGCAAATAATCGATTAGTTGGCCGATTTAATTTCTTCAATTAAATCGATCCTTCGGATAAATGACGTTGTCAGCACGAAAGCAGGAAGAGAAGAGGGAGCACTTCATGTAGCCTGATCACGTTAAGAAGCTAAAGTGGTCGGGGTGCGTAGAGTGTCCCCTTACAATAATTTCATGAAGAAACTGAGCGGGAGGTGGGAGTGAGTTTGGGGCAAGGGACTTGACCAAAGTATGAGAGGGAGTGGGTTTGGGCAAAAGACCAGACCTAAGTGTGGGAGGGAGTTTGTGGGAAGGTACCGGACCACAGTGAGGGAATGGCAGCTCCAGACCAAAGAGGGTTGGCAGGCAGGTTGGGGTGGTGGCACAGGGCTCCAGTAAGTATGAAACCCCAGCGTTACAGTGTCCATGCCCAGTTGCAGTATCCCAGGGTTTGTGTTACAGACCTGCTAGAGTTGAAAACTGAATAATGGCAAACTGGTTATGTCTGACATAAACCTAGAACTAAATCAGAATAAGGCTAGCGGCAGACGAACGCAGTCATCATGTCCGTGTCGCCACACAGTTTAACGTCCGTCGTAGCATTGATTTGTGATCAATAGAGACCAACGCACGAATTACGTGCACACGCACCACACAGGTGGCAGTGGACGCCATTTAGGCCTCGACGTAAAAGCGCTACGACGGACGCCTAATGTGCATGACGCAACTTCAGACGCAGCGCATTTGCGACGGCAATCATGTTGACGCTCAGTTTTTTTTTTTGTCTGGCTGACTGTACCTGTCTTTTTGTTGTTTTTTTTCATTTTGATTCCCAGATTTTCCTTTTTGTTCTACGTCCGTCAAAAATAAACTGACTGTGTGGTGTCTACAGTATCTTCCTTCAGTCCGTCCGTTATGCATGCATGCATGCATGCAGAGTGCGCTCAGACTGCGTTCGCCTGACAGCCTAAAGCAGCGATACGTTTTCTTCAATCAGCTCCGAAGCAGAGTCAGAGGTCCTAACCTTTTTAATTCGGACTGACTCCAGAGTGTGTACACCAATCGATTAATCGTTATCAATTAATCGATAATGAAAATAGTTGACAACTATTTTTTCATTATCGATTAGTTGTTTCAGCCCTACACTAAATAGTGGAAAGCGTCATTATGCTGTGACATTTTAAATGTAATTTGGTTTCTAGGTGGATGAAAATTTGTTAAATATTTTTTGTCATTTAAAGGTCTTTTAAAGAAAAAAATGGGTGCGCCAGCAGGAGCAACGACCTATAAAGAATAATCCTAAGAGTAGATATTTTAGCAGTGGGCGACATGATGGGATAGAGGGAAAGCTGTGCAATGAGGAAAGAATAGTAAGAAACGAGGAAAAGTGTGGGGGGGGGGGAAGCCTTCCCAGTAAAATGGTGTTGAATGTTATTTAATATTTATATGTATTGTATATACATACACACCATTCACTTTAGTGAAATATAAAATAATATACAACATAATATATAAAATAAGTACACATTGCTAGTACCGGGTTGGACCCCCCCCCCCTTGCCATCAGAACTGCCTTAATTCTTCGTAGCATTGATTCAACAAGGTGTTGGAAACATTCCTCAGGGATTTTGCTCCATATTGACATGATGGCATCACGCAGTTGCTGCGGATTTGTTGGCTGCGCATCCATGATGCAAATCTCCCATTCGTCCACATCCTAAAGGTGCTCTATTGGATGGAGATCTGGTGGCTGTGGAGGCCATTGGAGCACAGTGAACTCCATGTCATGTTCAAGAAACCAGTGTGAGATGATTTGAGTTTTGTGACCTGGTGCATTATCCTGCTGGAAGTAGCCATCAGAAGATGCGTACACTGTGGTCATAAAGGGATGGACCTGGTCAGCAACAATACTCAGGCAGTGGCATTTAAACTATGCTCGTTTGGTACTAAGGGGCCCAAAGTGTGCCAAGAAAAAATCCCCCACACCATTACACCACCGCCACCAGCCTGAACCATTGACACAAGGCAGGATGGATCCATGCTTTCATGTTGTTAACACCAAATTCTGACTCTTACCATCTGAATGCCACAGCTGAAATCGAGACTCGTCAGACCAGATGTTTTTCCAATCTTCTATTGTTGGTGAACCTGTGTGAATTGTAGCCTCAGTTTCCTGTTCTTGGCTGACAGGACTGGCGCCCGGTGTGGTCTGCTGCTGCTGTAGCCCATCTGCTTCAAGGTTGGACGTGTTGCGCATTCAGAGATGGTATTCTGCATACCTTGCTTGTAACCAGTGGTTATTTAAGTTACTGTTGCCTTTCTATCCTATTGAACCAGTCTGCCCATTCTCCACTGACCTCTGACACCAACAAGACATTTTCGTCCACACAACTGCCACTCGCTGGATATTTTCTTTTTATTCGGACCATCCTCTGTAAACCCTAGAGATGGTTGTGCGTGAAAATCCCAAGAGATCAGCAGTTTCTGAAATACTTAGACCAGCCCGTCTGGCACCAACAACCCATGCCACTGTCCAAGTCACTTAAATGCCCTTTCCCCATTCGGCTGCCCGGTTTGAACTTCAAGTAGTCTTCCCCACATCTAGATGCCTAAATGCATTGGGTTGCTGCAATGTGATTGGCTAATTAGCAATTTGTGTTTAACATTCAATTGAACAGGTGTACCTAATAAAGTGTCCGGTGAGTGAAGAGCGCAGCACTAGTGGGAGATGCATTGGTGGGGCTGAAACAATCCAGGGGCTGGGTAGCCGCTGGCTCCTATAATTTTATTTCTGACTCTAAATTTATGCTTTTTTAATATTTAATTTTTTTGGGGTATACAAAAAAGAACGAAGATTCATGGAAGCTATGGCGGGTCCCTTAAAGTATGTAGCCAGCTCCTAGGTTTTCATAATGGCTGCATACCTATTGTTATAAATGTGTCACGTTCTGGCCTATTAAATGTATTTTCATGTGGTGAAATAAAAGGGCAAAGTTACAGCCATATAATAGTCTGAAAACGATGAGAGACGATCAGAGGATGAGATGCAGGATTGCAGCGGCCTGCCTCGTTAGAGCCTGATCCGTGTTAAGCAGGGGTCAGACGAGCACACTATGTATCCGTTTCGACTGATGTTGAGAAAAAGATAAAAAATGCTGTATGCAGGGGTTTCTCTACGTCCATGTAGCTTTTTCACGTCGATGCTATTTTGGCATCCGTTGCTGCATGCGTTGCCCGTGCATGAAAAAGTGCGCATGTGTTTTGTGTGTTGTTTTCTATTGACTCCTTTGAGAAGCTGCAACAGACGCAAAAAGTGTGCTTGTCTGACCCCAGCCTTGAGGGTGATGTGCTTTCAAAGGGAGGAAGGGCCGCTAATCCAGTGCATCAAGGTATCCTCTCCGCAATGGTTAGTTTAGGTGAAATAATTAATATTGGATTTCGAAAAAAGTTTAGGACTAAGAACATGGCATTTTTAAATGATTAATTTCAATGATGGACAATCTGCGTGACTACTGCGTCTTCTCAAAATATAGATATATTGCGACGGTCCAAAACTGATACAGCAGTGGTTTCCAACCCCGGTCCTCAACAGGCCAGGTTTTAAGGATTACCTTGCAGTAATGCAGACTGAAGCAGCAAATCGCATCACCTGTGCTGTGCTTCACATATCTGGAAAACCTGCCCTGGTAGAGGGACCTGGGGACCAGGGTAGGGAAAGCATGTTACCATATCACAAAGTGAATACATTGGTTTGTAAAGGAAAATCTAAAAACACATCTGAGACCCCCCCCCCATTTATTTATTTATTTATTTATTTATTTATATATATATATATAATTTCCTCTGTATCCTATACAGTCGAGTCACGTGCAGTTAAAGGTCATATATTAAAGCCGCATTCCAGTAAAATAGTGGCTTTTGAACCGTTTCTCTGTAATTTGTCCTTGGACTGTTTTTTTGCTCTAAGTTTTGCAAGTTCTTTTAGATCCACCTCTTGGTGAATGTTTTTTTTTTTTATCTGTACTTGCCACCCACATACAGTGTGTATTAAAGTATTCACACCATTTTTATTTTCACATTTTTATCTTGCCTTATGCTTAAATCTCTTTTTCTTCATATCGTTCTATGTTCAAAACCCCATAATAACGAAGCAAGAGACATAAATTTGCAATGATGTCATGTCAAACCTCTGAATCCCCTTGACCTAAGTATTCATACCCTTAACTCAGTTGAAGCATCTATGGCAGCGATTTCGGCTTCAAGACTTTTTGTTGGGATGCGACACCTGGATTTTGAGTTTCTGCCATTCATATCTGCAAATTGTCAGGTTGGATGGAGGCTGTAGGTGGACGGGAGAATCTGGTTTACCAGAGTCCTTAAAGTAGGGATGCACCAAAATTATTGGCCGAACATACTGCTTTCGGCCGAGAAAAATCAAATCAGTTATCCGAATCTGGGCTTTGGAGGCCCGGCCTAGCCAGGGGCTCGCCTGGGGGCCGGTCGGGCCACTCGCAGGCCCAGGTTCAGATGTCAGATTTTCAGTTTGTCTTGGTTTTCAGCTGCCGTTTTCGGCCCGATATTTTCATTTTGGTGCATCTTTACCTTTTTTATAGTGCTTTTTATGCAAAGTCCAAGCAGGTTTTGTTTCTTGCAGTGAAGAGAGACCTCAGAGTCCATCACCTGTTTCATCTCCACAAATGACCTCTGGAGCTCATCCATAGTGACCATAAAGTTTTTTTTCTCTTACCTGTTGAGATTGGCCAGGCGACCAGCTCACGGAAGAGTCCTGGTTTTCCCAAACTTCCTCTCTTTAAGAAATTAGGGCGGCCACTGTGCTCTTAATCTTTCGCAGCACCCCCCCCCCCCAAGAAGTTTAGTAGCATTCCCTAGATCTGCGTATTGACACAACCTTGTCTGAGTTCTGCGTGTGAATCCATCGACCTCCTAGCATGGGTTTTGCTCTGCTGTGCATTTACAGCGGTGAGACCTTTTGTATAGACGGGTGTGCACATTCCTAATTACCGTATGTCCCATTAATTGAATTTGCCCCAGGTGCCCTTTTAATATGTGTACAACTAACATCTCAAAAGTGATCCAGAGAAGAGGATAAACCAGAGCTAGATCTCAAGTGTCATCGCAAAGGGTCTGAATACTTTTGTCAATATAATTTTTTTATTTTTTTTTTATTTTGTGTTGGTGAAATAAACAATTTGGCACAAGGCTGCAAAATTAGAAATGTAGGGGGGGGACATAAAGGGGTATGAATGCACTTTAATGACTGTTCACTTTCTGACTTTGTTCGAACGCTTCAGCAAATGAACCTGTTCTCCTGGATACTGTGCTCTTAATCAGCAGAGGGCTTTTGAAGTACTTTATACTCTTCAGGTCTGCATGTTTTATGCTGTGTGTGATCAGCTTTCCTTTACATACACTTTGAATACCACAAGTCTCTTTTTCATTAAAATTGAATGCTTTCTGGTATGGTGCGGCTTTGATCTTGGCCAGAGTTACTGAGCACTGAAATTTAAGTACCTCCCTTTTTTTTATTTTTTATTTTTATCGTTTTATTTGCTGAGAGTGCGTTGTAGTTGAGACGCACCGAAACAGCATTTCTTGTAGTTATGTATAGAAGAATAATAGAACACACTGGTCAGATTTTTAACTATTACTCCTGACCCTCCGTTCACCTTGCGTCTGATTAACTTCACCATATCACTTCACTGATTTTTATTTGTATTTGGATGGGATTAGAAGCAGTGTGGCATCTGGAATTCTGAATAACCCGAACTGATCCAACCCTCGCTGTCTCGGAGCATTGACAGGCTGTCATAACATCCAGAGGCCACGCAGCACACCGATTCTTTAACTCTTTAGTAATTGTCATCCCTTAAGTTAGTGTGTCCTTTCTATAACTTTCGGACTTTCCATGCTCTGGAAACGTGTGTGTGTGTGTGGTGTGTATAATATATATAACGGTTGTGGTGTGTGTGTGTGTATATATATATATATCTCTCTATCAGGGCTTGAGAAATTTGCTTTGAATCTAGGAGCCATTTTATTTTTTATGGTAATAAGTGGGCGATAGTCTCTGTCTCTGTCACAGCTATTACAGTTTTAAATGTACGAAGTTCTTAAGGTTATTAGGCAAAAGCTGAGAGGCGTAACTGTGTGTAAACCTGAACTGTGCATCAGATACACATCAGCGCAACGTAAGAGATGAGGTGCTGTGCTGAGCATTCATGTCTCTGATGCCTGGGTGGGGGGGCAGTGGGGAAAGCTGTGCCCACAGGTGCTGATGGGGTCAGACAGTGCAGGGAGAAAAGTTTGGCGGGGCAATTGGTGACCGCATGAGGCGAAGCCCCCCAGAGCTTCTGGGCAGACTCTGCACAGAACTGCAATAAAGATTTCTCATGCTTGTGCCAACAATGAATGGGCTGACAAAAGCCCTGGCACCTGTGATTTGTCTAGCCCTGCAGTATATCATGCAAAATTTAGAGCACTCAAAATTAACACCCGTTTAAAAATTGTTAAAAAAAAAAAAAGCCTAACTTATGACTAAGGCTAGGGTCAGACGAGCGCATTCTGTGCGTCTGTTCACAACGGATGTACTTTCTGACTGACAAGGTAGTGGCCACACAGTCTGTTTTTGTGACTGACTTTTTTTTGACTGATTATAGAAGGGAAATAAATTAACCCTTTCGCTGCTGAGGCTTTTCCCGCCCCTGTGCTGAGGTCATTTTTACCTGTTTTGCGCATCATGTTTAAACGTGTTTTGAAGGCTTATTTTAGTATATGACCCAGACATATTATATATCGTTCTTTCCGTCAGACTCGGTAGATTCATAATATGTCATTATTATATGTATACGTTATGTCATGTCTGTATATTTATAACAAAAAATGCAATAAAATATGTATTTTCAATAATTTACAATGTGTAAAGTGTTTTTTTCCACATTTTAACATGCGAGCAATTGCGGTTATATTTTGTATGGGGTGCGCTTGTTAAAAAAATTAGAGATGGGGTCTCATTACATTTTTTTTTGGGGAAAATGACACTATTTTTAACAAACGCACCGCATACAAAAATCGTTAGTGCAGCATCATTGTTCACATTATAATTGAAATGGGAACAATATTGCTGCATTAACAAACCAAAAAAAAAAAAAAAAAAGTGTTTAATTTTTTTTTTTTTTTTTTTTTTTACAACATTTTTCACTGTAGTGTTTGGTATCGTTGGAACGGCCATGCTCTGGCCGATCCAACCATACCAAAATTTAACCCCTAGCTGCCACGGATCGGGAGATAGGGAGTTCATTGGAACTCCCTATCTCCACAGTTGGTGGCAGTTAGGGGTTAACTCTAGGACTGGCGTCATCGTGCTACGCACGATGACGCCAGTCCTCTGGGGGAGTTCCCGGAGGCTTGGCCGACATCCAAGATGTCGGCCAGCTCCGGGAAAGGATTGCGAACCGGCGCTTTTCAGCGCCGATTCGCGATCCAGCTCCCCAGGGGTTAATGCCAGGCATCATTTGGAAGGGCAGGCTGTGCCCTTCCAAATGATGCCTGGGTTAACCCCCTGTGCGCCGCCGATCGGGAGGGAGAGAGGTCCAAAGGACCCCCCCCCCCTCCCTTTCAGGCGCCTCCTCCACACATGCGGGGGGGGGGGGCGCCTGAATTAGGTGTCATCGCGCCCCCGCGATGACACCTAATTCTGGCGGCTGCTGGTCCGGATGCCGGGCTGACATCTAGGATGTCAGCCCGCACCGGAGGGGCCAGCGATCGGCCGGAACCCGGCCGAACGCTGACCCCAATGTGAGGACGCGCTCAGCGCGTCCTCAGCACACCAGCGGGACTGCTGAGGACGCGATGAGCGCGTCCTCAGCAGCGAAGTGGTTAATATGAAAAACATTTTGTCTGTCAAAAATGCAGTCCGTCTGATTACGTTCCATCACTCACACACAAAGCTATGCGGACGTTGCGGACGCAGCGCACTCTGTGCGTCCATTCTAGCAGATTTACATTCTTGCCTCCGCACTTCTGTGTGGACGTACTTTGTGTGTGGGTCTCTATAGATTATAATTGTATGCTACCACGGATGTTAAAATGTGCGGCAACACTGACGTGAACACTGCGCTTGTCTGACCCGAGCCTTAACCCCCAACTTGTTTTTGGTTTGTTACCTTTCTCATTCTAGATTTTCTATTTAATTTGTTCTGTTCATGATCTCTGTTCTAGAGCTTAGAGTCAGATTAAATATGCAGTCGCAGATACTGGGAACATTATTACATACCAGAAGTCTAATTTTCTCTCTGTGTAGGCGGATGTAATCATTTTTGCTACGGACGTTTACAGTTTTTTTTTTTTGTTTTTTTTTTTCCCCTCCCCTCAATATTTGTAATTCGTTCCTATTGCAAAAATCCTGATCGCTGTGGACACGGGGTGACATGCTGGGAATTCCACATTCAATAGCAAGTTCTGTAAAGTCGACATCTGTGTCCGTGACCGTGGGAGGCAGAATGCTGATTCTTCATATTGAAATGTCTTGCCTGGCGTGAGCTTATGTATTGCCACGGGGAACTTTATGGAAGAGCAGATAAGGCGCGCTTGTCAGTTTAAGGAGGAGAGTTTTTCAAGTTTTTATTTTCTGAAGAATAGACCACACATTCATTCTGTGCAAAATACATTAGCTGACATATAAAATTCTTGCCATTTCCCACAAAGTCAACAGTAGGTTAATCTTCCCTCTAAGTTTCTGGGGGCAGAGAAACCCATTTAGTAGTTAATATTTAGCTGCCTCCTTTTAACACTTCAACTCCTATAATGGCAACGTCCTTAAAGGAACACTCTACTCAAAAAATCACCCTCCGTTTTTTTTATCCTAATCTATCCCTATTCCCTTAATAAATCTTTAGATTTTATTATTTTTTTTGTAACTTTGATACTTACCCTAAAATCCTCTTGTTTCCAGCGGCGTCTTTTTTCTTTTTTTCTTTTTATACTCCCCTCCCTCCTCTTCCGCTCCCGTCCTTCTTGCTGCGTCTTGGCTTCTGGTTTACGTGAGAAGCGCGCATGCGCGCCTCTCACATAAGCCAGCCAATCGGCAGGCTTCCTCCCGGCTCCCTCTGAGGATTAGTGTTGCGCGCAAGAGGATGCGCGCAACACTAACCCTCAGAGGGAGCCGCCAGCTTCTGCGGTGAGTAGGAGACGTCATCGCGCTGAAAGCGCGATGACGTCTCCTACTCGGCAAAAGTCGGCAGAAGCGGGAAATATGATTCCTGCTCTGCTGACTGACAGCTGGGAGGGCGGAGTAAAGTTCTCCGCCTCTCAGCTGTTTTCAGCATTTACAGCTGAACCGCTGAGCGGAGGCAGGAGGGACAGAGAGGGCAGGATACTCCGGGCATCATGACCACCTAAAATAGCTTAGGTGGTCATGTTGCTTAGAGTATCCCTTTAAGCAGAGAAGGGACCAGCGCTTACTGATGTGTCCATTTAATCCAGCAACTGGGAGACTCAGAAAATTCAGAATTTGAGTTTTCCAGCTTTCAGAATTCCGAATAAAGTGTTCACCAACCTGTAAACCCTTTTCTTTCCTGCATTGATGATCTCTGTGCGCTTTTGACACGCGTGTGTGTCTCTTCCCTAGCAGATACGCCTTCATTCCTCAATATTCAAACATTTTCTCATCTTTTTATTGTGCAAGAATAATCTTCTGAAAAAGTGCTCTGGTTACAGGCTTCTTTTAGCAGTAATTCTACGCATACAAACACCTTGGCATAGGCATTGCTATCTACGAACGCAAACCATAATAGAACTAGAATCCATTCCGTTCCTCGAGAAATAAATGGGCTTTGTAAAAGTTTTCCCCCTCCAAGGTTTCTATTTTATATTTTTTTTTTCCAGGTCCTTCCCACCTTTTCAGCTTAATTAGCAATAGCGTTGAAATTCTAGCAGCTGCTGAGCCTTCTCTAGAAACTATTTACTCCACAGCTCTATCCCTGCGGCCAAAGTAGAAGCTGGAGTCGTGCAGACACTTGGCATGTGAGTTGTGATTTAATGTGTGCGCTTCCAGATCAGGAGCGAGCGGTTCGCGGCCTCTTCTTTTATGGTCTTATTAAAGCTAGCAAGTAGGTGTAATTTAGGAAAATGCTGAATTGTTTTTGGTAAGGATCAAAAAGAAACTAGAATCCATCTGCAGGAGATAGGCTCCAAAATTGCTGTTTTTTGCCAAGTCAGTTTTAAAAACTATCATACAGTGTCCTGTGTGCTTCTGTATTTAGGCTGGGGTCAGACCAGCGCACTTTTAACGTGCGTTCTGGCGCACATAATCACGGCCGCACTAGCAGCAGATGACGGGCAATGACAGCCAATATACGATGTACGGCCGCACAAAAGTCCAGCCGTGCAACGCAAGTGGAATTTGAACGTATTTTTCTGAGAACGCTGAACCGCTAGTACTGAGTGCGCAGCTGCGGCATAGCGGCGTGTTTGCGTGATTAGGAGATGTCAGACGCTGCTAATGTCCAGCCTACATAACGTCCAGACGCAAAAAGAGTTTTATTCACGATCCGTACATAATCACTCCTGAAAATGCGCGTCTGACCGTTTTTGCGCATTCCGTGAAAAAATTCGTCAATGCGTTCGGGTGCACTTTTCACGTTTTAAAAAAAACACATTTTTCTTTTTTATTATTTATTTTTTTCTTTACTTTAAACATGGTCATGTTTGGTATCATTGGAAAGGCCAGACTCTGGCCTTTCTAATGATGCCAAACATGACCCTGCTAGCTGAAAACAGTCAGGAGATATCAGGGTTCAAACAAACCCCTATTTTTCCTTAGTCAATAAGGACGTTCCCCACATGTCCTCAGCAGTGAAAGGGTTAATGTACCTGATTGTCAAGGGAACTGTGGTTTCAAAACTTCGAGGGCGTGTGGGAGGCCACCTTTTTGTTCTAGAAGCTGACGGGTGGTCATCGCTAGGAATCGTGTCGTTTAAATACAAAGATGGAGCTTCATACTCCATGACAGTCGGGCTGGATGTTTGTGTTTCCACTTTACAATTTGTTGTGTACTTAAACCCTTTGTTTTATGCCACTGTTTGGCATTCTTATTTCCCATGAAATCTGCAACCTGTCAGGACGTATTAGTGGGTTAGAACTGGGTATTTCGTGCCAGCTATATATGATTTTTGAGAGGTGCCGGGTACCCGGTCGCAGACGTCTTTGTCCGATAACACATTGTGAAGTCTAGCATTGTAACGCCGCTGGCTCTAGAGGAGACTTGTCACCTAGTATTAAAATAGAGCTTATTTTAAGAGCTCTGACATGTCGCAGCGACTTTGTTAAACAATGTTGTCCCCCTCCAGCCCGTTTTTGAGAATTTTACTATTTGAAATACAGGGTGGACCAAACGTAACCTGTATCAGAGGTTCACGTGAATGCTATTACTTGGTGATTAGCTAAGAGTAGTCAAATATGGACACTTTGCACCACAACAGTCCACAAATAGTTTTTGTTTTGGTGGGAAGAAAGCCTTTGAATATAACTCCACCCTTAAGCCTGTCATTTAGGTGCAGGGAATTACACTTCCTGAATCGCGTACCACCTTGTGCCCTGAGTTCATGCGACGTGAGCAATCAATCAATGTATGTTTTTTTAGTTTACCAGCTTCTTTTTCTACTTCTGACTGTTACGTTTGTCACATTTGTACAGACAATGAGTTTTTATAGTTGTGTAGTTATATTTATATGGTGGCGAGCAATGTGTGAAAATTGCTGCCCTGCAGTAAGTAGAATCTACACGCTGAAGGTGGAAAGTACATTTCGGAATCGGGCGGGATCTCAAATGATCTATTTCCCTCATTCATGGCCTGGTTATGGGGCAGTTCATTCTCGGTTCTCACCCGTAAGGCTGGGTTCACACCTGGGCGTTTTAACGTGCGTTCATGCGCACTTTAAAACGCAGGAACGGGGAAATCCCATGCTTTGCTATAGGACCCATTCAGACCTAAGCGTTTTACAGCGCGCAGGAACGCGCTTTAAAACGGCCGACGCAAAAAGAAGTCCGGGAGCTTCTTTTCGGGCATACAGCAGCGCGTTCGCGGCCATATCATAGCCGCAAACGCGCTGCAAAGCGCGTTCGCGTATTTTTTTGTATGCGCGTAAAAAAAACGCGTGCATTGCGCATCGCAGCGCTACGCCCAGGTGTGAACCCAGCCTTAGTGAAGCCTGCAGTAAAACAAGGTCTAGGGATCAGATCAATGGTTCAACGTGTCAGTATTATGAATTTATGTTTCAATGTGGAATTTTATTATATATTATTTATTATAATAAATGTGCCTGGTTGTTTTGTAGCCATATAAAGGTACGTTTTCTATTCTGCTCTTATAGCCAAATGTAGTTATTGTTACCTTATAGGCTAGTTACATTAGTAATAACTCATGAGTCAACTTTCTTGTTAGTGAAGAGACCTCTTCATAGTGTTGTGTTAACTACATCGTCAACACCCCCCCCCCCACCACCACCAAAAAAGATACTGTAGGAATAAAGAGTGCGGTATAATAGAGGGGCTAGCACTCTACTCCTCCTCCCTGTTCTAGCCATAAACTGAGTAGAGCACTCACCATTTAATCCAGCGCTGGGCTCCCTCGGTGCTGGCTTGAATCTGACAAACACCGGAGACACTGTTTGAGCGTACAACCAATCCAAAGGCTCTCGATGAGAGCTCATTAAGAGCCATTCGGTAGCATTGAAATATACACCTGTACGTTTCTGGCCTTTTGCTCCAAAATCAGACCTGCCAGTGCTGTCCTTACAATTTCTTGGTAGGGAATATCCCCCCACAGGGACTTTGGGACCCCCTGCGGAGTCACCGTAACCATTCAAATTGCACCGAATGGGTCACACTGCCTAGAGTGTCCCTTTTTGTTTTTCACAAAATACCCCAAAAACACAGGCATGTTTGGTATCACTGTGCAACTGCTTATTTATCCCGAACAAAAATCCTTGCTCTGCTTTACCTACATTGTGATGTCCCACGTTTGACCTGACAATTCCATATGACCTGGTCGTATCACTAGCCTTATGGCCGGTTCGTGTTCGCGGGTGATCGGTCTGCAGGTTTTCTCCTCCTCTGAGCCCTAGGTTGCTCTGTCCCCTCTGAGCCATTGTCTCTTATTTTGTTTTTTCCACTTGGTCGTAGCTTTCAAACAGATTTATTAATGGACGTTCCTTTCACTTGTGTTTCTCCGCTCTGACAGCCCACACATGGTGCTGCCTTCTGCCGGGGCCCTGAACTTCTGTACTCCCTTTGGAAGACCGTGCCTAGTAACAATACTTTGCTATCGATTTTTAGAGCCTGCGTTTGTTCGTCCAATTCTCTGTAAGACCCATGATCCGTTGCATTGCCCTCCTTTTTGAATTCTGTCAAAATGATTTTTCTTCCAGTCGCTCTGGTCTCCAGCTGTTTTTTTTGAGTTACATTCGGCATATGCCTCTTGTCAGCGAGGATTTACAAACCCCACATAGGACAGTCCTCGACAAAAGAAGTACGCAGGCCCTTGAGTGATTTCAAGAAGCAGGTCAAAATGTTCTTGTTATAACTAAATCAATCTTCAAATTGCGTCGCTTAACATTGCACCAACACAATTGAGGACAATTTTCCCTCGAATTGAGAAAAGATTCCCTTGTGTTTTTTACTTTAAAAAACTATCATTTAAGCGTAATTTCTGTAGTGTTTGTTTAAAAAAAAAAAAAAAATATATATATATTGGACAATTGGATCACTAAAGGAGAACGTCATTTAATATTTTTTTCTTTTGTACATGACAAATGTAATATTTGCCCTCGCTTGCTGAAACCTTTTTACTCTCGATCCTTGGGAGGTGACATGTTAATGAACCTTTTGACGTGTGGCGAGTCGAACTTGTGGGAAGCAACGGGACACTTGGGACATTGTCTCTTTCCTGAAGCACAGCCTCTCCGTTTGAGAGACCTGGGATAGCGATGCTCCAAGGCTCTAGGGGTGAGGCATTTTTGGTTTACGGTCATAAAGACACCACCTTGTAGAGACGGGAGAGGGAAAAAAAAGGCATGGCAGAAAAGTCGTTGTTTGAAAACGTTTAGTATTAAAGGCGCAAGGGGAAAAAGGATATATTTAACTTAAAAATAAAGCGCACTTGAGTCTCTTTGGTGAAAGTTGGCACCAAAAAAGCCTTGTTTTATTGGCGCCACTGCAATGTTTTTTTTAAAAAAATTTTAAAACAATTTTTATTGGTTTTTCAGTAATACAGCAACAAGGCGCTCCTGGAAGCCCATAGAGCAATGCATAATCTCAGAGAGGCAGTAACAAGATTAAACAAATAATATAAAGAAGCTGAACCTGCTTTCTTTCCCTGAGACATAACAGTGCCTCGAAAGGGCATGCGAATCAATTATATAAAACTTACATTATTAACTACAAAAATAATAAACAGGGAGAAAAAAAAAGAGATGGGGGGGGGGGGGGGGAATGAAAAAAATTTCTGTTTTTTAGATCAAGGTCTCTAGGTCCAACAGTTCTATACCCAACTACGCGATGGCCTGCGCCGTAAGTCAAGGTTCCCAGATCTTTGTGCATTGTTGGAGCGTATTGTGTAGTTGAGCTGTTAGACATTCCATTTTAGGCTAGGGTCAGACGAACGCATTTTCACGTTGTCTGTGAAAAAGTGCGTTCGAACGAATGGACACATTTTTTCACGGAATACGCGATAGCGGTCATACGATGCGCATTTGCGTTCGTGATTTTGTACGGATCATCAATAAAACACTTTGTGCATCTGGACGTTATGTTGGCCGGACATTAGCAGTGTCTGACATCTCCAATTCACGCACACACGCCGCTAGCGGACGCAGCGCACTCTGTACAACCGTACTAGCGATTTTACGTTCTCGACAAAATGCGTTCGTTTGCCACTTGCGTTGCGCAGCCGGACTTTTGTGCGACCGTACTTCGTATATTGGCCGTCATTTGCTGCTACTACGGCCGTGATTAAGTGCGCCTGCACGCGCGTTCGCACTGCCTCAGTCTGACCCTAGCCTTATAGATATACCACACCTTCGCAACACTGCAATGTGTTTTTTTATAGTAGGGTTGGTTTTATGGAGATTACTTTTAGGGTTATTGTTAGCAACACTATGCACGATCGTCAAAAGGAGCAGAATCTGTTGCCTAAAAATGAAGTGAAAATGGAATACAGTTTGTTAGGGTTGACCAACAATATTGAATTTTTTTTTTTGCACGTTACTAGTGTCTGTAAAATTATGCAAACCTTCACAGCAAAAATAATGCAAAGCTTTGTGGGAGTTACTTTTTTTTTTCCCCCATCAAGTGACTTAATATTGGGAAACTTCTTCGAACGTTTACTTTTCCGACACATTGTTTCATCGGCCGACCACAATGTCGCAATGGATTCTGCTTTTTTTGGGGTCTTTTTTCTCCGCTCGACGGTAGGGCTGTGCAATATTGACAAAATAACCATATTGCGATTTCTTGAATGAATATTGCGATTGCGATTTTATTTGCGATTTAGCCAATTGTTTTTGCTTTTTAAAACATGCTACATTCAGCACATGGATATACTGTTCCAGCACATGGATGTACTGCCCTAGCTCACCTCTGTGCGCCACGTGTTCGGCTCCCTGTTAACTTCCGGCGGCATGGAGCTTGGGCGCTCGCCTGGGGGAACCATGTGACGAGCCGCTAGAAAGCGGCTCGTCACGTGGTTCCCCCTGCGAGCGCCCAAAGCACCATGCCGCCGGAAGTTAACAGGGAGCCGAAAATTGCAGCCTTATGCGATTTAGAAATTGCAGGGTCAGAAATCGCGATTCGATTGCGATTGCAATTAATTGCACAGCCCTACTCGACGGTGACGTGAGGCACTGTGGCTGCAAGACTTTTTTTTTTTTTTTTTTTTTTTTTGCGTTGAAGGTGTTCAGAGCGCAGTGAAGCCTCTTGCCACATTTCACCAAACTTGTGCTTATCCATGGGCTGTTTCCTAGCTTCTAAGTGCAACAGCTCAGCTTAGAAGGCCAAGGCATTGCAAGCTGAGCTCTAACGAGCGGGACACATGGCTGGCAATAGAGGAAGTCGTGGTCCTTAATAATGCATCTGCCATTGCCAGATCTTCTTGACACCAGGAAATATGTTTGTTTACTGTGTTAATAATGTCATGAATGCAGAATGTGCACATTGTATTGCCTCCTGATGTACTACACATGTCTGGTTTGTATTTTTTTGGCACCAGGATTTCTATATTTTCCAGAATAAAAATAATGAAACCCAACTTGACAAAAATACAAAAGATAAAGATGGTGGGGTAGCGGGGGTCCATAAAAGATTTCAAATTCTCCTTCAAACCACGAGGTAACTCTGGTCAACTGCAGATATGGGGGGGGTTTGATTTAATTGGCAATGACTTGGCAACCTCAGAAGGGATAGAGAACAAAAAGGGGGGGGACCATTTAAATATGGCAGAAAAAAGCATAACATAAGGAAGTGGAGGATTGATAAATGGGGGAGAATGCATTAAAAATGTAAATTTTATAGAAAACTGAGGTTGGACCTTTTTTGTTTATTATAGACTAGTATTTCAGCCATGAAATGTTTTATTGTTTTGTTTTGTGTGGCTTCATTTGTTGAAAATTCAGTGAAACAAACCAGGGGATATAAAGGGTTACCCACTAACCACTGTTCTGTTACCCAGAGGCTGCCTATTCCTTTGCAAAGTTAAACCAGTGTAAGTGGCACTTTCTAAAAAAAAAATAAAGTATTGTTACCAGGAAGGATACATTGAGATTTCTCTCGTTTTCAAGTATGTCCTGGGTGGAGAGTGTGTACCGTTAGGTGTCTTGCCCAAGGACACTTACTGGTGAGGTGCTCTTGCCAGGATCGAACCTGTGTCTCCACAATCTCTCTCCACGGTTATAGAGCAGTGATGTTACCTACACTCCACCCAGCCAGTACACTTATCTAGTGGGCAGATAAGGTTTGGTGTGAGATTGGAGTCGTTAAGGCCTAGATCTAGGCTTGAGATGTAGCCTACAGGCTTTCTAACAAGGTTTCCCAATCAACAGGCCAGGTTTGAAAGTGACACTAATGTAAATTGTATCTAGATTACCGTGCTTGAGCATTGCAATAAAACACCTTATAAAACACATGCGGTTTTATTTTTTCTTTGTTTGAAGTAATTGCAGTAAAGGGAAAATGGTTAGATCTTTTTTTTATTTTATCAGTTTCCATTCTGTGGATTTTTACCATGATGCAACATTTACCAAAATCTTGGCACACGTTTCACTTTACAGCTGTGGTATAAGATTAAACAGTAGTGAAGAAGCAATGGGTGGTGGATGGAATGTTTAGCCAATGCTTCAGGGGATCTATTGTGTTGTCTAAGCCAACAAAGATAAGAAATGGCAGCTGTATGAGATCTGATAGTAGGTTTATAACTTTATAATTTACCCCCTGGTGCTGTTCTTTGTATAAATCCCCACACAATGCAAGTCAATGTTGGTTTCCACTTCTGACCCATAGAATGGAGTCCATGTCCATTGCGACACAGTGAGGAGCAAGTGATGGAAAGATACTGGGGGGGGGGGGGGATTACATCACACAATGGATGCACCCAGTGACACAGTAAAAATATTTTCTTAACTAAACGAACGAACCAAAGCACATGTAAGATATCACCAACATAAAATAATCACAATAAGGACATTGCATTTTTATTTTTCTGGTGGTAGTGGCACTTTAAGGATTGCCTTGGGGGGGGGGGGGGGAATACAGCCTGAATTCTGCAATCCTTGAGCAGCGAATCCTATCGCCTGTGCTGTGCTTCAGATATCTGGTAAACCTGGCCTGTTACTGCTCCCTGAGGACAGGTTTGGGAAATAATGTGCATTGTGACTTACTATTGCCCCACAGCAAGAACCTCTGCACTAAGCGTCTGTTAACTGAACATTTCAGCGTGTGGAATAGACACTGTGTAACATGACAGAAATACACTTTATGCTTTACTGGTGACCGTGCCATGTTCATGCATGATTTATCACCAGTCAAATGGATTCTGGATTTCAGCCTCCTCTTCCTAAACGTTTCCCTTAATAGGCTTTTAAATGTTCTTCAGAGCTCCCTGACTTCTTGCATTTTATAAAATGTGGGGGTCTATTGACTAAACTGAGTTTCATAATTTCTGGAACCTTGTAGTTTTCTTCCCCAGATGTGGGTTACTGAATGATGTGTTTAATTCGTATGCACAGAAAAGCGGGTGAGATGTGCAAAGCTAGGGATGGGTATGTGGTGAAGTAGGCTAGGGATCAGCAACCTTGGCCCTCCAATGTTTTGGAACCACATCTCCTATGACGCTCAGGCATTCATTGGGCTGATGGAGATTCATGGGTAATAAGGTTCCAAAATATCTGGAGGGCCAAGATTGCTGACCCCTGTAGTAAGTCATTATGACATTCATGCCAAAGTTATATGTAGGGTTTGGATCAGTGGCACATGTTAATGGAATAAGAATAATCTCTGCCCCTCAATCTTAAACCTTATGTACACAACACCAACATTTTCTGCATCGCTGTACAACGTATGTGAACAAGTGGGTGATAAATTAAGCCATATCTGATATTCTAAAGATGACACCATATGATCAGGACCCCCCCCCCCCCCCCGGAAGCTACAATCTAGAAGTTACATTTACAGAGAAGAAAACTATCTCCGGGGAGCCTCCTGGACGGGTCTTTTAATACGTAGATATTGTTTAATGGGTAAACAAATCTATGAATAAATTAAGTTGGACGTATGTTCACAGAGCAGCTAAAATAGCTGGAATTCCTGAGCCTCCTAAACCAACCGAAAAAGTAGCAATTATTATATATCATTTTTTTTTAATTTGGCACGAGGGGAAAAAAGAATTGCATATATATATATATATATATATATATATATTATATATATATATATATATATATATTGCATTTTTTTTTTTTTTTTTGGAAAGTTTTATTAGTAATTATTCCATTTCCTTGCGTTTGCAGTTGTCGAATGGGGAGACAACATCCACGCGATCACAGAAGATGAAGCGGTTATGCTGGTGAACCATCAAGCAACAGGAGACGTCTGCACACTCATGATGTGCCTTCAAGACAAAGGCATGGTATGCGGCCTGTCAGGAAACACACCACGGTTTACATTCTGTCTCCTTCCCGCGCCCCCCCACCCCCTTGCGTTTTCATTTCAGTAGTCTTGCTCTGGCACTGTTCCATTTCTACTTCCTCTTGCTAAATTTAATTGACAGCCCCAACGTCTGTTCTCAGAATTTTATGACTGATGTAATATTTATTTTGCAAATTACAATCTGTAACCGCAGGTTACTGCGCGAGGCTTCTGTCTGTTCAGATAACATATGGGCTATTATTATGTGGTAAAAGGCGTTTGCTCCGAAATACTCATTTTATTGTTAAATGGCCGAACAATGTATTCTGTGCCTGCACTCGTTACCTGTGACCTGAGGCGCGTTCAGTTCCTCAGCCACCGCTGCAAGTGCTAAGGCTAGGGTCAGACTAACGCATTTTTCACGTTGTCCGTGAAAATGTGCGTTCGAAGAATGGACGTATTTTTTCATGGAATACGCAACAGCGGTCATACTATGCGCAGTTTCATCCGTGATTTTGTACGGATCATCAATAAAACACTTTTTGCATCTGGACGTTATGTTGGCCGGACATTAGCAGCGTCTGACATCTCCAATTCACGCACACACGCCGCTAGCGGACGCAGCGCACTCTGTACGTCAGTAGTAGCGGTTTGACGTTCTCGAAAAAATGCGTTCATTTTCCACTTGCGTTGCGCAGCCGGACTTTTGTGCTACCGTACTTCGTATATTGGCCGTCATTGCCTGGCATCTGCTGCTAGCACGGCCGTGATTAAGTGCGCCAGAACGCGCGTTCGCACTGCCTCAGTCTGACCCTAGCCTAAGTTAGCAACTTGGCACTGAACGCGGTGCTGCAGTTCAGCGCTCAGCACTGCTACCTTAGCACATGCGCAGCCATGTAGAGAGGTGCTGCGGGGTTAGCTGAGCGTGACGTGTAAAGATGGCCGCCTCCACGGAGCAAATAATCCAATAAGGAAATGATCAGTTTGAAGTTTGGTGGACCGAAACACTAAGTATTTATTGGAACGTGGTAAACATTGACACTAAAATGGTAATAAAATGGACAGAAGTGGATTTTGCAGAAACGACACCTTTCATTAAGCAATCCTCCGTCCTTTCGCTTCAATATTCACAGCCACAGCGTTCAGTGAGACTGCTGCAGCAAACTGAACTGCTGCAATGGAGCAATTAAGCAGCTGCTGAGGAACTGAACGCGCCTCTGGTGGTTTGAATGCTTGCATATCTACTATATGTATACACTGCTTTTATTGTGCTGGCACTCCAGGACTTTCTGTCTTAAAATGTAACTTGTGTCCGGTCACTTCAAACTATGAACAGAAACGTTGACTACATTAAAACTTCTGTCAGACCAGACGTTGGCGGCCCAGAAATCTTTGCATGCAGCAGATGGCCTGAGGATCGTGGGGGTTGTAGTTCAGCAACATCTGTGGGGCCAGAGTTTGTAATCCCTCGTCTGTACTGACCGTGCACACACGGTTCCAACAAGACAAGGCTTGCCTAATGTAAAGGGGGAAATACTTCACGTCTAAAATGTAAGCAATTTGGCAAGTCACAATCTGTCCCTTCGCCTTTTACAGATGGGAGCTTACGTCACACTGCAGATTTTAAAAATGTATAAAGTTATAAACCATGGGAGATGTTTTAGACACTAATAATGGTTGTTTGAAGGACGTCTCCAAGATGTGTATGTTTAGCCAGCGATTCCTGTTTGCAGGGTTTTTGTGCTAAGGTGTGTTCCTGTTTTTTACCCCATAAAACGACCAATTCTTTAGCTGCAATCCATCCTGTAAGGGTATATAATGTACCGCTGCAGATGGCGCTGTATAAATGACAATGACAGAATAATCAAAAATGATCAAAATTTGCGCCAACAGTTTCCGCAGCGCTTTACAAATAACCAAAGGGAATTGTATAAACTGACATATGATGGAAACACTAGGTATAGAGGGCCCTGCTCATAGGAGCTTACAATCTAGAGGGATCGGGGTTGAGGAAGACCAGGGGAGTTTTACTAGATGTCAGGATCATTAGTGCCGGTGGGGCAATGGAAGCGGCTTCAATCGTGATGTGTGAGTAGGTGAGCAGAGGTAGGAGTTGGATCAGTGGTGTGGTACACTAATCTGAAGAGATGAGGTTTGAGGGATTTCGTGAAGGCCTGAAGATTAGGGGAGAGTTTGATAGGGTGACGCAAGTCATTCCACAGGACCCGGAGCTGCCCGAGAGAAGTCTTGGAGAAGGGAGTTGGCTGTGTGGGTGTAGACAGATAACAGGAGAGGATTGCCTGCTGACCGAAGTTGTCTAGACGGGACGTGCTTGCGAAGTAACTAAGAAATGTAGGGATGAGTTGATTTTATGGAGCAATTTTACATCAGTATCCTGTACCCTCATGGCTGGCTATAGTAATTCCAGGGTACAACTTGACCAGCATGCCGTGACCATAATAAAAGCATTTTCCTTAGTCAGTTCATGGAGAGCACATAATTGCCAAGCAGAATTTTGGACCTTAACACTTACATCACAAAGTCGGTTTCCAAAAAACTACTGTTCGGACCCAGTGGTTGGTTGGAAAATCCTTTTTAATTTATACAGTAAGAAAAAATATTTGTATGCTCCCAGTGTATGTCTTACAGTCATAAACTATTTGGCAGACATTGCCATCTGCTGGCAATGTGGAGTAACAACAGTTCTGAGCTCCATGCAGAATCAGCTGAGGAGCTGCCAGTCAGACATTCCCTGCTGGTTTTAAGATGTGTTAGCATCTCGGATCATGCCCATGTGCTGAAACTTTGAGGGCACCTTGTGGAGCCCAAATGCAATTGAAATTCGTTTGCAGCAAACAAATTTTGACAGTTTCGAGCATAACCCCAGATCGTAATAACACTATATCAAACGAGTGGATTTGGGGTGTGAGTGTGGGATTAAATACTATTTCCTTCAGGCCTTCACACGTTCCTCGATCACTTCCATTTTTAGCTTAGAATTTAAAAAAAAAAAATCTTCTTCCCAGCATCTATTGCCAAAGCCCTCTGCTCTGGTGGGGAGACACCATGCTCATTAAACAATGTAAATGAATTTGCTCATGGCTAGAGGTGTGTGTTCCTTAAGATTCCAGAAATAGAAGATTTGTATCACAATTTTCATATGGATTCTCTAAAACCCAGCATGTCTTTGTTTAAACATTGGTATCAAATTTACATATTGAGTGTTGGGTGAAGCGCGACATGTAAATGTTCGGTTGAAGAGCAGAAATCTTCTTGTTCCTGCACCTTTTTTTTGTTTTGTTTTTCAGGACTAGACACCTTTTTCTTTTTCTTGTCACGTGCCAAATATCACTACTATTTAATGTATTGTCGATTGTGACACTGCTATTGGTTGTTTCCCCCTCTCTGTGCTGATAACAATATCCATTGTGTTGCAGGTTGTGCGGCAAATGATGTGGTTAATGGACCATATATTTAAATACACAAATTTTGGTGTGGTGTCCTTAGTACATGGGGATTTCTTCATCAGACAGGTAAGAAAAGCCGTATTTCTTTGTGTGTTATTTATAAAGTAGTTTACCATTGAGATTTCTCTCGTTTTCAAGTATGTCCTGGGTTCAAGAATATTTGAAATGTTACAGAAAGACAAAGTAATGCAAGATATTAAAAAAACCACAAATATACAGATTAACACAGAAAATAAATATGTAGGAAATATAGTCACTATGTTACATGTTTACAGATGCATTCTGTATATAGTCACTGTTACATGTTTACAGGTGCATTCTGTATATAGTCGCTGTTACATGTTTACAGGTGCATTCTGTATTGAGGTATGTTAATAGAGATCTCTTAAGGGACTTTAGACTGGGGGAAGATTTGATGGCGTCTGGGAGGTTATAGCTCAAAATAGAAAGAAAAGGTTTAATTTTACAATTTCTTCTTGCACATAGTAGCATTTGAGTAGTTACGTTGCACACGGCTTTATCCTGCACAATAAAGCTCTAGGGGTGTAGGAAAGCTTCCATTTTTTTTTTGTTGACGCTCATGATTAATAAAGTTTTACCCATAATCCATAGCACTCGTTGACTCCAGCTGGTTGGTGTAAAGCTTCTGGGAGTTTTGCATAATTAAAATAATTATTACTTGGAATGAAAAGGGATATTTTCGATGTAAAGCTGCACTGATTATAAACCTAAAGGCAGGCGACAGCCTGTGGATATCATAGCACTGGGTAATGGTTATGGCTCTGCTATTTTGCAGTGGGGAGATTTTAGGGAGGGGGTATTTTTGTTTCTGCTACCTTCTATTTTCTAGGTCTATAATGCATATTATGGTAAGGTGTTTGTTGAACATTCTTTTTGTTTATAATTCTATCATATGTTAGAGCACTTTGTTACATTTGCCGAAAAAAATGAGTGCATTTACCCTGCACACACAAATAGTACTTTCTTTGCACCCGAATGCAGAACCCAAGCCTCCGTACATTAAGAAAAATATTTGTATAGTATAGCTACGCACAAATATGCAACCGCACAATGCTCCATACAGTAACATGTCACATCTTATTTTACGCACCGGAACATGGTACACAAATACACTCCTATGCATTCACACATCAAATATATTGTTCACAAATACAGCTATGTGTCTATACGCACAAACCCAAATCCCCTTGCTTGCACGGATATGGACACTCCACACAAATACACCTCTGCATTAACACATGTTCTACAAATGTATATACCACTTCATTCACACATCTTAGTGCTATTGCCCCGGTATCTCCAAAGATGGTCTAGAACTGCTGAAACGCTATTGGAGAAAGATCTGCTCCCACTCCGACTTTCTTCACTATAAATTTATGCTCCAGTCCTACAGCTCTGTCCTCTTTTTAGCCAAGCAGTCCTATTGTACTGCTCTAATACACACCCACTCCCGGAACCCAAAACACCTGTTCACCGCCTTCAACTCCCTTCTCTGTCCTGCTGTGGCTGTTCCTCACACTGACCTCAATGCTGAAGACCTAGCGTGCTTTTTTCACAGCAAAAATAGAACCGATAAGAACTGAAATCTCCACAATGCCATCTTCACCCATGCAGGAAGATGCTAACCATGTCTATCCTCACATGTTTAACTCGCTCCCTTCAGCAACTGACCATGAGGTCCATAAGCTACTACGATCCTCTCATCCCACTACTTGCCCCCTCGACCCTGTTCCCTCACATCTTGCCAATACACTCGGTTTCTCTTGTACCGTCCTTGACCCACACCTTTAATCTGTCCTTAACCTCTGGGGTCTTTCCTGCTCCCCTCAAACATGCCACACTAGTCCCAATCCTAAAAAAGCCATCTCTGGATCCAACTGCTCCCTCCAACTACCGCTCCATGTCCTTGCTCCCTTTTGCCTCCAAACTCCTCGGAAAACTTGCGTATGCCCGTCTGACTACCTCAACACCCACTCTCTCCTTGACCCTCTACAATCTGGCTTTCACTCACTGCACTCGATCGAAACGGCTCTTGCGAAACTGACGACCTTGCAAATGCGAAATCTAATGGGTGATACACTCTGCTGATACTTCTTGACCTCTGCTGCCTTTGATACAGTTGACCACTCAATCCTCCTTCAAACATTTAGTGATCTAGGCCTTCAAAGTACTGTTCTTTCATGGTTCTCTTCCTACCTGTCCCAACGATCGTTACGGTCTCATTTTCTGGAAGTACCTCCTCCCGGCAGCCTGTCTCTGTTGGGGTGCCCAAAGGTTCAGTACTGGGCCCTCTTCTTCTTTTTTCAATCTACACGGCCTCTCTAGGAAAACTGATCAGCTCCTTTTGGATTCCAGTACCACCTATACGCTGAGGACACTCAAATATACCTCTCCTCCCCTGATCTCTCTCCGGCTCTCCTGGATCGAGTCACTGACTGTTTCTCTTCTGTCTCAAATTGGATGGTTTCCCACTTCCTTAAACTCAATCTTGCCAAAACTGAAATTCTCGTCATTCATGCCTCCAAAAAACCCAATGCCACCTACTGTATCTCTCTCTACGAGTAAATGGAACGCTCATTAGCCCAACACCCCAAGCTCGCTGCCTTAGTGTCACTTTTGATTCTGACCTAACGTTCTCTTCCCACATCCAGACAGTGACCAAATCCTGTTACTTTCAACTCAAAAATATTGCCCGTGTTCGCCCCTTTGACGCAAGATACCGCAAAGGTGCTGGTTTATGCTCTTATCATTTCACGACTTGATTACTGCAACTTGCTCCCCATTGGCATCCCCGCCTACCGTTTTGCCCCTTTGCAATCTGTAAGGAATGCAGGGGCCAGGCTTATTTTTCTCACCAGACACACCTTGCGTACTCACCCCCCCCCCCCCCCCCCCCCCCCCCCCGCCGGTCCCTCCATAGGCTTCCTGTACGTTCCAGGATAGGATACAGTTTAAAATACTGATGCTCACGTTAAAAATTGCTCAAGAACTCTACCCCTCCCTACATTTCTTCATTACTCCGCAAGCACGTCCCACCCAGACAACTCCGGTCAGCAGTCAAGCTCCTGTTATCTGTCTACATGCACACGGCCAACGCTCGCCTCCAAGATTTCTCCTGGGCAGCTCCGGGTCCTGTGGAATGATTTGCCTCGCCCTATCAAACTCTCCCCTAATCTTCAGGCCTCCAAGAAATTCCACAAAATGCGTGTACCACATCACTGATGCTACTCATCCCTCTGCTCACCTACTCACACATGATGGAAGCAGCTTCTATGGTCCCACCATTCCCAAACCACTGGCAGTCATGGTACTGCTACCTAGTGAAATCTCTCTGGTCTTCCTCAACCCCAATCCCTCTAGACTGTAAGCTCCTATGAGGAGGGCCCTCTACTCCCCTTGTTGCCATCATATGTCCATTTAGCTGTATCTCGTTCCCTTTTGGTTATTGTAAAGCGCTTCTGAAACTGTTGGCGCTATATAAATGATGACGCTAATAATACGGACACCTCTGCATTCCCACGTGTTGGCACTATACACAATATATCGCTGCATTACCACGTGTTGGCACTATACACAATATATCGCTGCATTACCACGTGTTGGCACTATACACAATATATCGCTGCATTCCCACGTGTTGGCACTATACACAATATATCGCATTCCCACGTGTTGGCACTATACACTATATCGCTGCATTCCCACGTGTTGGCACTATACACAATATATCGCTGCATTCCCACGTGTTGGCACTATACACAATATATCGCTGCATTCCCACGTGTTGGCACTATACACAATATATCGCTGCATTCCCACGTGTTGGCACTATACACAATATATCGCTGCATTCCCACGTGTTGGCACTATACACAATATATCGCTGCATTTCCACGTGTTGGCACTATACACAATATATCGCTGCATTCCCACGTGTTGGCACTATACACAATATATCGCTGCATTCCCACGTGTTGGCACTATACACAATATATCGCTGCATTCCCACGTGTTGGCACTATACACAATATATCGCTGCATTCCCACGTGTTGGCACTATACACAATATATCGCTGCATTCCCACGTGTTGGCACTATACACAATATATCGCTGCATTCCCACGTGTTGGCACTATACACAATATATCGCTGCATTCCCACGTGTTGGCACTATACACAATATATCGCTGCATTACCACGTGTTGGCACTATACACAATATATCGCTGCATTCCCACGTGTTGGCACTATACACAATATATCGCTGCATTCCCACGTGTTGGCACTATACACAATATATCGCATTCCCACGTGTTGGCACTATACACAATATAATCGCTGCATTCCCGCGTGTTGGCACTATACACAATATATCGCTGCATTCCCGCGTGTTGGCACTATACACAATATATCGCTGCATTCCCACGTGTTGGCACTATACACAATATATCGCTGCATTCCCACGTGTTGGCACTATACACAATATATCGCTGCATTACCACGTGTTGGCACTATACACAATATATCGCTGCATTACCACGTGTTGGCACTATACACAATATATCGCTGCATTACCACGTGTTGGCACTATACACAATCTATCGCTGCATTACCACGTGTTGGCACTATACACAGTATATCGCTGCATTCACATGTGTTGGCACTATACACAGTATATCGCTGCATTCACATGTGTTTGTTTTACAAATGAATGTACCACTTCATTCACAAGTATTGCTACACACGATACACCTGTGCAGCCGAACGCCTTGGCACTGCACACGATACACCTGTGCAGCCGCACGCCTTGGCACTGCACACGATACACCTGTGCAGCCGCACGCCTTGGCACTGCACACGATACACCTGTGCAGCCGCACGCCTTGGTACTGCACACGATACACCTGTGCAGCCGCACCCCTTGGCATGGCACTGCACACGATACACCTGTGCAGCCGCACGCCTTGGCACTGCACACGATACACCTGTGCAGCCGCACGCCTTGGCACTGCACACGATACACCTGTGCAGCCGCACGCCTTGGCACTGCACACGATACACCTGTGCAGCCGCACGCCTTGGCACTGCACACGATACACCTGTGCAGCCGCACGCCTTGGCACTGCACACGATACACCTGTGCAGCCGCACGCCTTGGCACTGCACACGATACACCTGTGCAGCCGCACGCCTTGGCACTGCACACGATACACCAGTGCAGCCGCACGCCTTGGCACTGCACACGATACACCAGTGCAGCCGCACGCCTTGGCACCGCACACGATACACCTGTGCAGCCGCACGCCTTGGCACCGCACACGATACACCTGTGCAGCCGCACGCCTTGGCACCGCACACCATACACCTGTGCAGCCGCACGCCTTGGCACCGCACACCATACACCTGTGCAGCCGCACGCCTTGGCACCGCACACCATACACCTGTGCAGCCGCACGCCTTGGCACCGCACACCACTTCTTCTAAATGCAAATTTTGCATGTGTCCATCCACATACAAATACACTTCCAGCTGCATGGAAACTGCACATATGATCTGCTTAAAGTGACGTTTCAAGCAAGGTTCTAGAGGTGTGTCAAGGTAATTGCATTGGCTTGTAAAATGTATAATTATCGTGTATTTAAGATGCTCTCTAACTACCGAATGCTTCTGACAAATCCTTTCCCGATCTGATCTGCAGGGTAAAGCTTATCGTGACCAACAGCTTGTGCTCCTGAAAGATCATCTCGAAAAGTATTACAGGAGTCGAGACCGCAAGTGGATTATTTTGTTTCCGGAAGGTGGATTTCTCAGGAAAAGGAGGGAAACGAGCCAGACGTATGCCAAGAAAAATAACTTGCCGTTCCTTACACACGTCACCCTCCCAAGGTTGGGGGCCACGCAAGTGATCTTGAATACTTTGGTTCCCCAGCAAGAAAACGGAACGGTTTCTAGTGGAGACAAGGTGTCAGTAGGTAAGGGCGAAAAATACTTAACCCTTCTCTGTGCGGTGACCTTCCTGTGATCATTAAGTGTTCAAGTTAACACACAAATAATGTGTACTTCATTTTTTTTTTAACTTCAAAAAATTTAAGTTTTTGCTTTTGCTACAAATCTCCCTGGGTTTGAACATCGTCCTGGAAATGGAAGGCGTCTGATTGGCTGCACCACTAAGATCCTCGGGATTTAAAGCATCCCATAAATCACTGATCAGCAAGTGTTTCTTGAACAAGCGATTGGGCACCTGGTGGCGATATCTAAGCTGGTGGTCATGCTCTGGCCCAGACACGTTGCCTTACATGCAGTTTGTGCAGCTTCACTCAACATGCCAGGGGGAGCTGGGTATTGATTGCCACACCCAGGAGACACACTCCAAAGTTCTCATTAAAACCCACTGGAAGTAGCTAGACCGATGCAGCTTTTTATTGTGTCTGGCCTGTGACTTCAGTGTTTGATTAGGTGGTGTGCTGGGGCACAGGAGACTTCCAACACCACATGATGTGCATGGAGCTTAATTTATAATGGCTGGATTATGCTGCTAAATGCTCAGGGTTTAAACTCTTTACCACACTCACCCCAGCAGGGGTTAAGGAAGTGTGCGGACAGGGCCCTGTCACTGTGTATCCCACGTTACAAAGATTTGTTGTTTACTGTGGAAATAAGAAGATCCTCCTAAAGGGAGGGGGGAAAAAAGACAAATATTTTGAATGTTTCATGCTTCTGTTATTAACCCCTTCACTACTAGGTGATTTTTCTCTCCCCCCCCCCCCCCCAACCAAACACTCTGTTGGCCAAAAGGAGTTACTGCAGCTCTGCCTGCCGTG
Source organism: Leptobrachium leishanense (assembly GCA_009667805.1). Taxonomy (NCBI): domain Eukaryota; kingdom Metazoa; phylum Chordata; class Amphibia; order Anura; family Megophryidae; genus Leptobrachium; species Leptobrachium leishanense. The sequence goes on from CM019066.1 coordinate 338,425,622, forward strand.
CAGGATTAGCTGGGGAGATGTCATTAAGACATGTTACCAGCTGGCTTTAATAAGTGATTCCCCCCCCCCCCCCGCCGTCATTATGCCCACAGTGTTAAAACTTTAGGGGCATTTTCTGGAGCCTGATTGCAAACTAATTTCATTTGCAATGATGAAGCCTATCCCCAGATTATGTTAATACGATTTCTGGTAGCTGATGTGTCTTCTGTTGCTCCTGTCGTTTGTGTGATCACGGTAATGAAGGGGTTAAAAAAAAACAGCTGTAAGATTCAGTCTGCTTATTGTGACTCCAAGTCTCATGCCATCCTCATACACGTGTCTAGTTATCCTCCACATAAACCCAGAGCCCTGAATGATTGTAACAAACATAATTACATCTATTTATTGCTTGTTCTGGCATTTATTTCTCTCTCTCCCCCCCACCCCCACCCCATGTTAATTTATGCAGCTTTTCTTTTGAGCGGGAGGGGGTGGCCGGCAGCCTGTAAATCCGTTTTCCTATAAAACCAAAGATTTAATCGATGACCTCGTTGCATTCAAACTTCTGATTTACATCTTCATGTTAACGTCACTCAGGGCTGGACTGTTGGCGTCGTTTGACTCCCGAGTGCTGTTTCTCAGCGCATTGGATGTTCCACGGTTAACGCTTCTGGCTATTTGACATTGAAGAACATCAAGGACTTAAAGGACATGTCTAGGATGCCTTGCAGAATCCTGAACAGCACTTTCCTGATGTTTATGTCCACGTAGCATGTTATCACAAGCATCTAGGCCGCCGGGATGTGAATTCTGAATTCCAATGACGTCACCCGGTTACTAGATATAGAGGGATAAAAATCGGGAAGACATGGGGGAATCTTACCGTTCTCTACTCTAGTCAATATCTCTATCGTGGCCCCTGTCGTGTGACCGTCAGAATGGCTGATAACAGTCAAACGAAATGTTGCAACATTCCAGATTCTTGGCGGAGTTCAAAATGTTCGTCTTGAAAATCTGCCATTTATAGGTTTGGTGAAGTAATCCTCCGCTTGAAATTCTGTTGATGTTTATCCACCTCTCTGACATTACATCGTTACCTAGGCGGAGAAAAAAGCTGTGCGTCCATAGAGCTCATCCTTTCGCACATTGGCTACTGCTGTTGATCCAAAAGAAGGCAAAAAACCCAGTCTGAACCGTACGCCAAATATGCAACAAACCAGATAAAAATTCCTCCTTGACCCCAGATGGCGTCAGAAAAAGCTACTTGATCCAAGAGGAGAAAGCCAATTCTCGAATTCATATCACCTTTTAATATTCTGTTTTTGCAGGAAGTCTTCTTGTTGCTGTATAGCAGCCTGTACAGACTCTGATCTGATCTGATCATTTAAAGGGCCCTTCCTATCACCTGATCGATCGTCTGTTGCCCCTGCAGCACCTGAAAAGTTGAAAGGGATAGTCTGCACACCTGACCATTTTAAAATGCTAAAGTGGCTAGGGTGTGTGGAGTATCCTTCCTCCTACCAGGTTCCCCGATCTCTGTAACCCCCCCCACCCCACCCAGGGGAACAAGGAATCCAGGAGATTTGAACTTCTCGGCTGTCTATCAGTTCGGTCACCAAGGCTGGCAGTTGTCGATGAGAAAGCTGATGCATCAGATTTGTACGCACGCAGCCCCGATCCATCGTTGTGCGCAAGCACTACAGAACGTGCATACATAAATTTCGCAAATTCTGTTGCAGGGTGCAATTTGGAGAGTAATCTCACCAAAAATAATTGGGCAGATTCTTTCAGTAGCCTCTGCCAAATTATTTAAGGGCATGAAAGGACACACTATTTTTCACTAGTGCTCCTTTTAAATTGCTGTAATTTTCCATGTCCCCCCAAACTTTGTTTTTGGAAGGATAACCTATCGATTAGCTGGCCAATTTTTTTTTATTTTTTTTTTCGATTTAGATAAAAAAAAAAATGTTTACTTAAAAGGAACATTGTTTAAATAAATAAAATTCCAGCCCCCCTCTGCCCTTTTTTTTTCGTAAGCCACCTGCGTAGTGTACATACATATGCAAATTGCATACTTCTCAGACAAGGTACACCAGTACCTGGCCAGTGATGGATTGATGTAAGCGGTTTAAGCCCATGTCTACTTTCTCCCCAAATGAATGCTGCTATGAGCCCTCAAACATGTTGGCACGAAATCAGGGCGAGGGGCTACTCATCGCAGCCTGACCACTTTAATAAGCTAAAGTGGTCAGGGTGCATACAAACTGAGCGGGAGGTGGGTCCGGAGGTGGGAGTTGGTTTGGGCAAAAGACTGGACCTGAGTGCGGGAGGGAGTTTGTGGGAAGGGACTGGATGAAAGGGAGAGAATGGTGGTTCCAGACCAAAGAGGGGATGGCAGGCAGGTTGGGGCGGTGGCACAGGACTCCAGCTTCAAGGAAGAAGAAAACACCAGTGGTACAGTGCCCATACCCAGTTGCAGTATCCCAGGGTTTGTGCTATATAACACTTTTATACTTGTACACTGGATAAAAACAAACTGGTTATGTCTGACATAACCCTAGAACTAAATGAGTGAAAGCAGCAGCTCAGCTTCTGCAATCACCTCCGAAGCCGAGTCTGAGGTTACAACATTTAACTCCGTCTGACTCTAATCAGTGTGTGCTGTACACAAATTTATTTTTTTAGAAAGTATTTTACCAGGAAGGATACATTGAGATTTCTCTCAAGTATGTCCTGGGTTCAAGAACATTGGAATGTTACAGTTGTTACAGAAATACAAAGTAATAAAATGCAAGATATTAAACACAAATATACAGATGAACAGAAAATAAGTATGTAAGTAAAATAGTCATTGTTACATGTTGACAAAGAGACTGGTTGACAACTATTCTCGTAGATTCGTTGTTTCAGCCCAAACTTATGTATCTGTATAATGTATGTATGTTCTAAACGTACGTACATCTGCCCAGGAATATCATACATACATACATACATACATACATACATACATACATACATACATACCTGGGCAGACAAATGTATCTTTTTATCAATTTCTTTTGGTCATGGTTGCTAGGCTGACCCTTTTTAGCTAGGGTAGTTGCTCTTGTGGATTTATGTCTAGATTAATAGAATATTTGTGGGATGGTGGGTATGAAGTGGAATGTATTATCCCCTTAACAAGGTGTTGGTGATTGTAGTGATGCTTGTAGCACAACTCGGCTAAGGAAGGCAAGTAATGGAACTGACGTGCAGTGACGCGGAGCACTTTCTATTAGACAACAAAAGAACAGCGAACGGGCAACAGCAGAAGTGTCCTGCCGTAAGAGGAGTTCAGGTTCCATAAGGTTTTGTCTCAATTGCAGAGAACCCCTTTCCATATGCAAATCAGCCTATCACCAAAAAGTGTGGCCAGGGCTGAAACACCAAGGAAGTCTCCTCTATACGAAAGATACAGCAACCCATACATTGGTCTCTTTCCTCTTCTGGGTCTACACGGTCATCCAGACGTGGACCTCTTGTTCAAAGTGCTTAGAGCGGTATGGGCTACGCTCTCCTGATAAAGCCTAAGCAGGCTGACACAATCGTCAGATTTGCTATGTATTGTCTTCTCTGTAATGCACTGTCGATCGTTAACCTTACAAGAACTGAGTGGAGACTCGTCAAAGGGCAGGCCAATTATGCCGCATTGCTCTGATAAACTTGTTTTTTGTTCTTTTGTATCAGAGGTTTGGTTACGGCTTGTTTTGTAAAGCACCGCGGACCCAAAAAAATGCAGGCGTTTAGGCCTATATTGTCAAATTCTATCCATTAAGTATACATGTCTCCCGGCTCCGTAACTCGTGAGATCTGTCTGCCGCTTCGTGCTGCCATGTAGCAGAAAGCCTTTAATGTTGCTTCAATATAAATATTTGGGTTTCCATTGTCTGTTTAGTGAGAAACACGGAGCCAAAATTAAACCACATCCAGATGTCCTGTTTAAATATTAATGACCTGGGATGACTGCTCTAGATTTGGGTTACTTGTTCAGTACTTTCAAGTAGCGGAAAACAAGTTCTGAATATGTTCCAGGGAAAAGTTTTGAGGATTCCCTTCTTTTTGATCAGTCATGGCATCTTATCAGGTTTGGATCTTGGCAGGCTCGGAGTTCACGGAGACCGCTGGGTTTTGAGAGGGTGGAGCAGTCACGGTGATAATAATCTGGCTGGAGGAAGCCTTGGCAGGGACCTATATCAATATAAACTTTGGTTGTAGGCTGTCATTGAGAGTTTCATTCTTAGAGTATGGCCTGATCGCTATACGGTGACTTGTCACGAGGCCCCGAAATTGGTTGCTTTATATCAACATAAGCCGAACACACATTGAGATAATAACCATAAATATTATTTGTTCCCTTGTCGCCGGGCTTGTCATATTTATCTCAAGTGAGTCGATGACACACATTTAGCAGTCAGGCCAGCCTTTCTAGATTTCTGTCCACGTATAGGTGTTCACTTTAGATTTTTCTACAATATTTCTCTTTCAGACAATCTCTAGTATGTTTATCTGTTATTCAAGCTTTAATTCCATATAATACAATGTGTGTGTGTACGTACGCATACTTGCGCGCGCAGATTTGCATACACACACGCATATGCACACACGCACTCTTACTCAGTGAAATTGGGCAGTTTGTGCAGGATGGGATTTAACAAAAAACATTCACAGGAGAAAAAGGCAGGAATGAGTCCTATTGGATATATATTGCAGCGAGGTCACAATAAAAATACAACACAAAGTTTGTAATGGTTCAGTATGTGTATATATGGAATTTACTAGGGCTGCAAGTAACCATAATTTTCATAATCAATTTTTTTTTTTTTTTTTAATTCGGATTCATTTTTCACCCCCTTTTTTTTTCTTGCACAAGTTACGTAATGTACGTAACTTTTGTACATCCATATGGAAATTGCGTATCTCCTGTAACATGAATACTTGCATAACTTTGCATACTTTTTGCACACAAGGTACGCGCGCATCTGGTAAAAGTGATGTATTGATACTGTGTGTGAGGCGCAAACCCAGGTCTGCTTTCTCCTACGAGCACTCAGACGTGATGTCAACAAGCAAAGGGGTGTCCACACAGTCTGGTAAAAGGATAAAACCCCGGCAGTACAGCTCCTCCACCCAGTGGCAGCACCCCCCGGGCCTGTGTGATAGTTTTGCTACTGTTGTAAGCTAAATCAAAGCAAACTGGTTACGTCAGACATAACCCTACAACAAAATCATATGGAGTAAAACAGCGGCACGTCTCCTCAATCGGCTCTGAAGCAGAATCTGAAGTTATTAACGGTTAACTCAGACTCTAAACAGTGGGTGCTGTACACAGACCGATTAATCAACCAACCGATTTAATCGATAACGAGAATAGTTGTCGCTTTAGTTGTTGATTCAGCCCAAGAATGTATCCGATTACTGTCTCCTTTGAGTGAACAACAAAGAAAAATGTTTTAATTGGTCTGAATTTCTTTCTTTTTTTTTAGGCCGGAAGCCTAAAGGCCTGCAGTGGGTAATAGATGCCACAATTGCCTATCCTGACGCAGACCCGATGGACATCCAAACCTGGATTCTAGGCTACAAGCAACCCTTGGTCACACATGTATACTACAGGTAAGATACTGATTCAGCTTTTTCTTTGATGGGAATGTTCGGGTATTGAGCTTCGGACGATTCCAAGCTGGAGTTGAAAATGTTTTCCATTCTTATTCATCCTTCCTATTAGGGATGCACCAATACAATACTGGTATAGGTGCAGATACCGGCATTTGTACGTACTTTGTACGCATGCAAATGACCCAATACTGCCCCCAATACCTGTAAGCCAGCTCTGGGCTGGCTTGCTGATTTTATTTGAGGGGCTGGTCTGTTAGCAGTATGCATTATGAGCATTCCGCTAGCATTCCTCTCTGGCTGGCCGTGTCACGTGGTTCTCCAAGGTCGCCGGGCTGTAACGCGGAAGGTCGCCGGGCTGTAACGCGGGCTCCAGCCATGATCTTGCGGGGATTGCGAGATCATGGCTGAAGGCCACGTCACAGCCCGGCGACTGCTTGGAGGACCACGTGACTGGCCAGCCGGTGCTCAGACTTTGCGGAAAACATGAGGGGAACGCTAGCGGAATGCTCTTAATGCATTCCGCTAGGTAGGTGTGTGTAAATGGGATGTCTGGCCATACATTTCAAAATTAACATAAACTGGACAGGTTTTCAGCAAAATCCTATATTTATTGGAAAGCGGTCACATGACCTTAACCCCTGCCCGACTGCTGACGTACATAGTACATCGTGTGGGGAAATCCCCTTAATGACTGCGGATGTACTATGTACTCCCTATACTCACCGCTCCTGTGGCAGACTGGCAAGCTGGAACTCTGCCCCACCTATACAGGGGGCCCGGCAGTCGCGATCACGTCATTGCCAGGGGCCCCCCAATGATGTGTCGTGAAAAATAGCAAAGGGGGTGGCTCCTTCGGAGCCCTCTCCCTCCCAAACCGCTCCATGTACAAAAAAAAGGACCCCTTTTCAGCAGTACCGGTCTTTAACCCCTTCATTGCCAAATCGCGATTCAAACCACAAAGTGACTGACATCTTGCAGCCCTACTTCCTATCATTCTCCGTTTATGGTTGAGTCATGATTGAGTAGCGTGTCCTGGGAGGGCCCGCAAGGAACGTGTCTTTACCCTTAATCTGCTTAATGCATAAACAGGACAAACCTGTCAAAAAAATCTGTTTATGCTTACAAAAAGGTATATTTTTGATTTGCTGACCAATGATCTATCAATGGCTTAATGCAGGATTACAGAAGGGTTTTCCTCTGTGTAGATGGATAAATAAATCCTATCCTGTTCTGGTTGCTGCTGTTATAGTAACAATGCATTAAAGCGAAGCACATTTTGTACCATTTTTCTCGGCACACATCCATAGCTAAATATGTCTCTATAAATATTTGCTTATCTAAATGTAACAAAGCAGAAGGAATGTTGCTCCCGGTGTTTCAAAACCTAAGTCGGTTTCACTGTGCATCTGGTGAGGCCAATGTATCCTTCACCAGAATGTAAAATCAAAACCTCAAACTTGGAGACATTCATTAATATACTACAAATACTCAATGACCTGACCAGGTAAAGCTCGTTTTTATTTAAAAAAAAAAAAGAAGCCTCATCTGTTCATTAATATATTCAGAAAAGGTTGTTTATTTTTTTTAGGATTATTTAGACCATTGTTCAGCTATTTTGAAATACACCTCATGCTGTGTCACTGTTAGGGCACATCAAAGACACATTTAATTCTTTGTCCATTTCTGACTTCTTGCTGTAAACAGTGCGGGTCATAAGTAATATTTAAATTTTAAGATGGGCACCTTGCTGGGGGAAATCTTGGCCCAGTTAATGTTTTGATATGTATTTTTCTTCTTTAATTACCTTATTCGAGACTTAAGCGTGATATAGAAGTTGTCAGTCTCTTCCCCCCCCCCCCAAATCTCACGGGTCATTCCAGTCAGAATGGCACTCCTTATTGTATATATCTTATACAGTATTTACTTTTTAATGAGGTGGAGGGAATGTTTACAGGGGCTGCAGGAGGTCTATTGTTCTCCAGGCTACTCCAGATAAGAGATGGCAGTTGATTGAGATATGGCAGGGATCTTCTAATCTGCCACCCCTGGTGATGTCCTTTGAATACATCCCTGTGGTGGGGGGGGGGGGATGCAGTTTACAACACAAAAGATCACACACTGGATGCACCCAGTGACACGTAAAAAATAAAATGTTTTAACTAAACCTACAAGAGAGAAACAAAACACATGTAGGATATCGGCAACCTAAAATAAACACAATAAGGACATTTCATTTTTTTGGTGGTAGTTGCCCTTTAACCTCCCAAATATAATTTTTTTTTTTTTTTTTTTTTTTTAGTATGCTTCAATACCTGCACGTTTTTAAACTTTATACTGTTACTAGTGTGTACGTTTGTTTGTTTATATCCGACCTATCCACCCAGCAAGTTTAACAAAATAATTGACCACTCAAGCCTGATCGCACGTAGAGCTGTTTCATTAGGAGTGTCTGCTTTAATGTGTATCATTTTGTGTTTTGTCTGGTTGTGGCCTCTTGTTTAGTTGATGTGATGTTGTTATATTTCTGGTGATTTAATTTCTTCCAAACAGACTCTATCCTATCAAAGACGTTCCAATGGAGACGGAAGCGCTGACAGACTGGTTGTACCAGCGGTTCGTGGAAAAAGAACAGCTTTTGTCCCATTTTTATAAAACAGGTACTGACTTTTTTAGTATAAATTATGCCAGCCTATCAGATTGTAACGTTACACTTCAAAATCCACTAATACGTCCTTTTCAGCATTCTCTTAATTCCACATGGGAAAACAATACCTTTCCTCATTTGGATCCGTTATTTGTCCTTTGTTTATCCCGTGGAAGCCGGTCATCCGAGAGGATCCTTGACCAACCATCAAACCCTGCCCTGTTCATGAGAAGCATCTGATTGGTTGGGGAGCAGCAGCTAACAGGAAGTAGTGTGCTCTGCGGGGGAAGGGGAGGAGCTTCAGTGACTGCCAAAAGAAGAAATGCAGCTACAAAAGTTTAACCGTTTTTTAGTTCTGTTTTTTTAATTTCCTGATTTGATCTCAGGGATCCAGAGCCGATCAATAGGCTTTTCAGGGGGCGTTGGGCTGCTGACATCATGCAACCTGCGTGGAGTCCCAGGTCTGCTGGTATGTGCTTAGGAGTCGGCCTCACAGGGATCTGTGGGCGTGTCGGTCATGTATCGGATCAGAACTCTGTAATGACTCTGATTAGGGGCATAAAATACTTGATGGGACATTCCTAGTTTGTTTAAGGTTGCTGCACTGGTAGGCTAGCTTTTATATTGAGGTTACTTCAATTCTGTAGAACAAATCTAGTATGTTTTCCATCCTGGAGTGTCTCTTTAATGATCTGTAAGTCGATTCTTTCAGTTTTTAGTCAAGTGTTAATGACCATCTTTTTCTGTTTGACTTCTGATCTATAATCCCATAGCAAAGGTGAGGATTCAGGTTTGGGGTAACTGGAATGATACAGTTCTATATGGGTTAGGCTGGGGCCACACTGGCACACGGTGTCCATTGTGACTCCCCCAGCGTCTGTCGTATCATTTTGATGGTTGAGCTAGGAGGACCACATGGTGTATCATGTGTACTTTTACCGCATGTTACAACGGACGCGGATTTTACCTCCTGTTTGAACAGCTACAACGGATGTTAAACGGGTCTACAAACATGAGCCTCCATAGGAGACTCGACTTTGTAGCGCTGTGCGCACATCGAGATGGCCACAAGGACGTCTGAGCGGAAAGAACTTCTGCTCTCACAGATGTTCTTTCCCGCTCCTGTACATCCGTGTGGCCCCAGTCTTACCGGCCATTGGCTTCTGAAACAGGTTTGAACTCCACAGTATTCATTAATCCAAATTTTGATACCATATAGTCATGTGGCTTGTTAAACTAAATTGTTGGTGTTTTGTTCTGGTTTTTATCTTTTTTTTTTTTTTTTCCCCCTTTCTTCCTCTTACACACAGGCTCTTTTCCTCCTCTGGAAGGCCAAAAACAAGCCGTCTCAAGGGCCATGACCCTCAACAACTCATGGCTCTTTCTTGTACAGTCTTTGGCTTTCTTGTCGGGCTACATGTGGTACTCCGTTCTTCGTTCTTTCTATCAATGCCTGTTTTAAATACTGGACAAGACCCGAAGACTCTGATGTAGGAAGTTTTGCTCTCTTTGCAAAAGGGTATCATGTTATCTGTGTGAATGTGAATAAGCCACAGTCGAGGAAAATAGCGACTCAATCCAATTTTTCTTTTTCTTTCTTTTTTTTTCATTTTTATTTTTGATTTTTATTTTACCCTCTCGGGCCTGTTTTAAATTCAAAGAAACAAATCTGGATTGAAGTCCGTAACCTGCTAGTGTTTGGGTTTTTTTCTGGCAGCATAAATGGCATTAGGGGTCATGTGCCTGATAAATGTTTAGCAAAGGGTAATACGAGAGGGCAGTGTTTTTTTTTTTTTCCTGTTAGCACTGACAATGCTAAAAAGAAGCCGCCAAACCCTCGCGTTTGATAAGTAGACCTCACGTGAAGCATTGGTGGGCTTTTATCAATCAACCCCACAGGAGGATGTGAGTTTCTACGATCAGCGAGCCAAGCCGAGGTGGAAAGGGAGCAATGAGACCAGTGGTGGTTGTGAGCACGAAGGCCTGCCAACCCTACGAAGGATGCGAGTGGCCCCAAGTGACCGTTCAAATAGATGGAACATTGAACAAGTTGCCGTATCTTCACGTTCGATGATACCAACATGACTACAAAGGGTGATCAGGAGTCCAGTGAGATACATTTAGAATAGGCACAGAAATAACCACAGTATGTGTGTTCTTGTACGGCATTACGTCATGTGTCTACTTGACCCGCCAGGAAAGTAATGGCCATACTCGCTTTATGTTTACCACAAAGAACCTAGTTTATGAATACAAGTTTAATCCCTCCTAAGGATAAATGTGTCTTCACCTGTGAACGTTTTGTTTAGTTTTTTTTTGTTAATATGCAGACTTTTGTATATGAATTTTAACAATGTAGTGTCTGAGATTTATTTTTAATTTCATTTTTATATTTTTCCTGTAATTGCACTTTTTTAATACGTAGTTTAAAATACTGTGGATGGTGTGTTGGAAAATAAGTGCTAAAATGTTTGAACTGGAGCGTCAGAGCGAAACACGTTTGTCACCGGTCTGACACGCAAAGGTTTCAGACACCAATGCGTCCGATATCATTACAACGAGTGAGTCTCTGCTGTGTCCATGTTTGATGTTCTTGATGTAACCATTTCATTGATTGTCATTTGATTTGAGTGAGGAAGTTACAGAAAGGTTTCCAGTAGAACATAAAGCCAGAAGGTCAACGCAAGAAGGCGATTGAGATCTTACACACACCCTGTTTTCTTGTTCTAGAATGGAAAGCTAAGAAGGCGCCACAGACTGTGTAGGCTTTGGCAGCATTGCAGTACCAGTGTTACATGTTCTGAAAGTCGTTTTTTGTCTTTAAGGTTCTTTATGAAAGGCTATGTTGGTCAGTCTGAGAAGAGAACCATATTTTATACAACATTTTTTCAATTGGCCATGTCCTTTAGAGCAGCGCCAACTGTTGACGTGTTGGAGTCCCAGATGCCACAAGCCCAAAATACTGAAGTTACACTAAAAGCAAACCTAACCTAAAACCAGAAGCATACGGCACATTTCCATGGCCTACTGCTCCATTCACAGCGCCCCTATTGTAAACTTTGCCCATTCATACATCCTAAGAAATTACGCCCAAACAGCAGAAACATACCTGCCATAAGATGACATGCCCTACCATGCTTTTTAGCAAAGTACTAATTACTTAATATAAACACAGTTGTCACTGTAAAAGATGACAGCCCGTCACTTGTGAAAAGAAATGAATGATATTCACCTTGTTTAGACTGTATAATACCCCTTTTCTACGACCAAAAGATTGCTCTATAGAACTAGTTATTCCCAGCTGTAATAAAAATTTTCTAATTGTATCTTTGTTCACTGGAATAATTGCATGGCTTGAGTGCCATTGTGTTATTTTTTTTTTACATAATAAAATTTAAAAAAAAACAACTCTTTTTCCACCAACATGGCCCTCGTTTTACACATGAACAGTCGGCCTTTGTTGTAACCATTGGCAAACCGGCAAGTAATCTGTCAGCCCTTTTGACATCTTTATGATAACTGGTTCTCTTAACATTAATTTCATCAGTAGTCAATATATTTCTTGTATTCCAAAACGTAAACTTGAATTTTAATATTTTGTGATACTTTCCTAAATTTGGAAGACAAGTAACAGTCTGTTTAATTCGTTATTCGTTAACAGAGAATAAAAATGTATTCTGGATGTCTAACGCGTTACATTTAAATAACTAAAGGGAAACGATGTCAAATTTTTCTAATTTTTTTTATTTTTTTTCCCCCTCCATTGTTTAAATGTTCGCTGTTTTCTTTGGCAGGGGATTTTGTTTTTCTTGGCATTCTGGTTGACTCTAGTCACGTTGTAACCTGGCGTCGTGCTTTTGCCACTGAACGGAGCTTTGGTCACTGTTTGCTCTTGCCCTTTTTAGTTATTAGAATATAAATGTCATGAAATTGAGAAAACTGTGTGTTAATGGTTTCACAGAGGTACAAACAAATGCTGATTATTAAAGGTTACTGCACGGGATGTCATTTGAAATGCAGACTGTTTTGGTAGAAACATTCCATGCGGTGAAATGATGGGTTTATGTACTCATGTTCAGGGGCCTGTAGCTATTCCAGTGTAAAATTTAGAGCTCCCTATTTACCAATTTCAAGCCAGCCCATGATGGGCTACAGACGTTGGTATTTTAGCATTGCCCTTCACGGGCTGACTTGTGACTGCCGTGAACTGGTGTGTGACTGGAGAAGGCCTTTGCACAGTATGGGTCATAAATATGTGTGTGGCGATGGCTTCGTAGTCACAATCTGCTGTGTGACCGGCGGTGGCCATAGCTTGGCATCAGCTTCTTTCTACAATCCTTGGAAAGGATTGACCCAGTTCTCCATCATTTAGGTCCCCTTCATCTCCCATACATGTATAGCTAATCACTCAACCACACTCTTGTATAAATGATTAACATAAACAGCCAAATCGCGCACTCCCGCACACACAACTTGATCAATAGATACTCACAATCGGCAAATATATAATAAAGATATAGGATTAATAAAAATAATGCACGTGCCACAAAAAACAACCATTGTATGCCAGCACACTAATCTGTATTTTTTTTCTTTGTTAATTTTTGTTGTCTTCACATTTTTTTGTCTTGTGTGGATTCGGGCACTCTCAAACCTTTTTACATCACATATCCTTGTTCCGGCATATATTTGGTCCACAATCCAGTATCTTGCCTGTAACATTACATTAAAATGCATGTTAGAGCTGCCTGGAGACAAAAAAACAAAATCCAAGTGGGGTGCCATATCTTTAGTTTGGGGGAGAGTTTTTTTTATTTGTACGAAGACGCTAGAAATCCATTCATTGCTTCTGGGAAGAGGAACGAATAAAGTAAATTGGAAATAATGTCACCAACACCGTAATTACATACTGCCTTTTAAAGATGGAACCGGAGGCTATACAGGTTTTCCTAATTTACGTTCTGTGTGCACAAAATGTTTTCCCATATTCATTATTTTGTATGACAGAATTCCCCCAAGTACCTCCTCCCATCGATACTACAGAAAGACATGATCTATGGTATTAGAGATGGGCCTGGGCTCTGCTTTTTGTCAAGTATTACATGACCTAGTTATTAGGGATCCCTTTTCTAAAACAAAGCTATTCCAGGTAAATACATTGATCTGTGTTGGTCCCTGACATGTCGATCAATAAATGACTCATTAACTTTTAGTTTATTTACTCCCAAGCACAGACGCTTGGAACTCGATCTCACTTCCAGGCTGCTGTTGAGTAACGCGGTAATGACGAAATTACAGCTTTCAGTGTCTTCACAATGCTCGAAGATTATATAAAGCATAATGTTTTTGGTCTGACAAACCAACCCCCCCCCCCCGCCTTTCTTTTTTTTTTTAATGTATATATTTTATTCTATTCCCCCCTGGTCAGTGTAAATGTCTCCCAAGTAAATGTTTGGTGTAGGAATGTTCTTCACGTAACTCTTTGTCGAAAAGCTAATTGAATTAAAGGAGTGGTTTGGCGCATTCGATTTGTCACCATGTCATCACGTCTAGTCTATGTTCCTCTGGCAGCCTTGCCAGATCCGTGATCTCAAACTCTGGCCCCTCCAGATATTTCTGAACTACAATTCCCATGATTCTCTGGCCATCTATTGCATTGAAAGCATTCTGTGAATTGTAGGAAATCAACATCTGGAGCGCCAGAGTTTGAGATCCCTGCTGTAGCTGTATCGGCAGATGATCTGGTCGTGCAATAACTGTCAAGTTGGTTTACAAAAGTGATACTTAATTTCTAAGTGGTACGCCAATCCCTAGGATTCTAATCCGCTTTTGGAAGATGTTGTATTCAGGATTTTTTTTTGTACAGATTTTCTATCTGTAAGTAACACTGGCGGAGTTGCACAGTTGAGGTGTGCTAAAGTACGTTTTCCACAAGTTTCTTGGTATTTTTGTTATTGGCAACAACAACCACAAAAACCATTTGTCTTGTGGAAATAACTTGCTGTTGTGTTGCTGCGGGTTTGTCTTGGTTTGACAGCTGTCAGTTTATGGAATCAACATCCAGCCAGCCCATCAAAGGGTAATGCTTTTTTTCCTTCCCGCCTTTGTTTCTCTCCTGCCCTCCCTCTCCTGCCCTCCCTCTCCTGCCCTCCCTCTCCTGCCCTCCCTCTCCTGCCCTCCCTCTCCTGCCCTCCCTCTCCTGCCCTCCCTCTCCCGCCCTCCCTCTCCCGCCCTCCCTCTCCCGCCCTCCCTCTCCCGCCCTCCCTCTCCCGCCCTCCCTCTCCCGCCCTCCCTCTCCCATGATATGGTGGAGGCGAGATGACGCTTTGTAAAAAAAACTTTAGTGGAAAACTTTTACAGCACTAGACTAGTTAAAGTGGCATTTCGGAATTTTTACAGTCTGTAAATGAGTCGTTACATTAATGCATTTATTTTTTTATGGGTAAATGCTTGCGTTTAGGGGTGCCTCTGCATTTGCACCTTTTTTATAGTACCCAATAGTTAAAACAGGAGTCTGAGCTGGAAAGGCAAAATGCTTATCTGACTCTGGACTCTTCCCAGTAGTCAAATTCTAGAGAATATCCAAAGAATTCGAAATACATGAATGGTCTCGTGAACCCTCAAAGCATTAACCAGATCGTTTTTTAAAGACGAAAGTCAGGAAACCTACCCAGAAACTAAAAACCCTTAAACCCTCCCAATAAAGTGATTTCCTGCTATTTTGGAATGGAGAAGGGGGGGGGGGGGTTGTGAGGATCCTGAGGACGAGCAACAGCACTAGTGACCTGCTCTACGGTGGGGCCCGCTCAGGTCTCACAAGGTTTTAGCTTGTATGTGCCATTACAGGGATGAATTTTCCATATGCAAATCAGCCTGCTCTCACCCAAAAAGGGTGGCCAGTGCTGATTGCCAAGGACGTCATCCCTGCACGAGAGGTGCAGCAACTCCGATCGTTTCGGCCTTGTTAGGCCTCGTCAGGAGGGTATAGCTGACACCCCTCTAGGCACACCAAGCAAGGGCTCCACGTCTGGATGACCCTGTAGACTAATAGTGAGGAGAAGGGGGGGGTTTGTGAGGGTCCTGAGAACTGAGCGGCCCCCAACGTAGAGCAGGCCCTTAGTGTCGTTGCTCGTTCTCAGGACCCTCACAAACCCCTCTTCTCCTCACTATTAGTATACAGGGTTATCCAGACGTGGACCCCTTGCTTGGTGTGCCTAGAGGGGTGTCAGCTATACCCTCCTGACGAGGCCCAAGAAGGCCGAAACGATCGTTGGGGGTTGCTGCACCTTTCGTGCAGGGATGACATCCTTGGCAGTCAGTACTGGCCACCCTTTTTGGGTGAGAGCAGGCTGATTTGCATATGGAGCATTCCTCCCTGTAATGGCACAAGCAAGCCAAAACCTTGTGAGACCTGAGCGGCCCCCACCGTAGAGCAGGCCACTAGTGCTGTTGCTCGTTCTCAGGACCCTCACAAACCCCTCTCCTCCTCTCTATTTTGGAATGGACCCGGTGAACCTCTTCAGTCCTTTCAGTTACAGTCTGGGGTAATGTTTGGTCTTAGTAACTTTTTTTTTGAGCTGCTTCTCTCCATGATGCAGAATCTTTGGTTTAGAAATGAAAACAGTTGCATTCATTTATTTATTTATTTTCCCCTGACATTTTGGTACTTTGTGAACAGGTTTTTAGAACGTTGGAGCATATGTTGTCCAAATTTTCACATTAGTGTACATCTTTTATTTACATGTTTACTGTGTGTACTGGATTCTCTCTGGAACATCCAATGATCCTCAACATGTCCCGTAAGAAAGGTCCGTCTGACATTTCTTTGGATGCAAAGCTTCCTTTAAATAACGTTTTAAAAAAAAAAAAATCCAATGAATGACCATTTCCATTCTTGGAAGGTGAGAAGAAAAATCTAAAGGAAAAGTTGATTTACTTTTCCAGTTGTGTATAAATGGGTGCGTTTAAATGCTTGTGTATGCCATGCCGATCTTGATTTGTGTCTTTCTAAAACTTTTAAACGTTGCACATAATTGTATATTCCTTTTTTTTTTGCCATTATAATGTTTGCACTGATTAAAAGTCAAATAGAATATCAAATTTCTTCCAGAATTCAAAACGGAAATATTTATTGTATTCGTTTTTGTTTTTTATTTACCATTTTGAAATAAATAAAATAAAGCACTGTTGTTGTATAAAACCATATAATACTTGGGACCAAAGCTACATATGTGTCTAAATTACAAAGCTTTTAGAAATATTTAAAAAAAAAAAAAAAAATTGTTATCCACTACCAATTGGTTAATGTGCCAGAAAAAAAAAATTGTCAAAATGTTCCCTTTTCGTGTGTAATGTATGAAATTTAGAGATTGGCTGGGAGGGTTTTATTCTGTGTTTATATTTTAATTGTTAATTTTTATGGTGACTAACAAAACCATATATCATTATTACAAACAAAAATGTTATCTTACTTTGAAGGGTTATGTTTTTAATATTTTTTCCCCTCAGTTTTGTAGGGCATATTTCCCAAAAAAGATGGGATTTTTTTTTTTATTGAAATGCATTTAATTTTTTTTTTTCTTTAGAATGTAGCTGCTGGAATTCACAGGAGTTGTATTAAACATTTTTCTTTTTAGACTTGATATTGTTAAACTGTGTTTTATTTTGCATTCTGATGTCACTGCCGCCATTTTGATCTAGGATTTTTTTAATTTGTATTTTTAGAAGCGTTCGTCCTGGCCTTTGCATGTTATGTGTGGTTTGAATGAATGTAAATAATGTAGTGACTTCAAATTAACATTTGTAAAGGGATTATCACAACTGGATTAATTTTGTATTTTTTTTTTTTTTTTTTTTTTAAAGAATCTTAAATTTTAGTTTTAAAATTTTGTTTTTGAATATTTTTGCATATTTTTTCTTCTTTTGGATTATATGAAAAGTTGAAGGTAAGGAGCAATTTGAATTTGTTGTACGTCCAGCCATAAAAAACTTACTATTAAATTGAATATATTTTATACAGTAACACGGGAAATCTACGTTTGGTTCTTCTTTATAGTTTGTAAAACGTGCACATTTGAGCACTTCAACATCCCCCCTCCCCCCCCCCCATGGATTACAAAATTTTATGACGCTTGCCACACACCTTTTATTAATTCATTTATTGCAAAGCATCTTGCATTTAATGGAGTTTGTTTATTCCAAGGAATCCTGATTGTTCGTTTTCAGGTTTCCCGTGTTGGCCTACATTACTTGTTCTTTTAGGCTAATGTCAGACGAACGCAGTCTGAGCGCACACTACGTGCGTAAATAACGGACGGATGATACTGTAGACACCACACGGTCCATTTTTTTTGACGGATGTAGAAAAAAAAAAAGGAAATATGGGAAACAAAATTAAAAGACCGGTACAGTCAGCCAGACCAAAAAAAAGTCTGAGCGTCAACGTGATGGACGCCGCAAATGTGCTGCGTCGCGTCACCACACACACGGGCCACTACATGAACGCAGCGCACTCTGGGCGTCCATCGTAACGCTTTTACGTCGAGGCCTAAATGTCGTCCGTTGCCACCCGCATAGTGGGTGCGCACGTACTTCGTGTGTTGGTCTCTGTTGATCACAAATCAATGCTACGATGGACGTTAAACTGTACGGCGACAGGAACGTGATGAATGCGTTCGTCTGACGCCAGCCTAAACTAGGCATGTGAAAGGGCCACAACTGGACACCCCTTCTCTAAAGACTTCTGGAGATCAGTTAGATTAATGGTTTTCAATGTCCAAGTAGAAGATTCTTCAGCCCTGTGATGGGAACTTATTGCTGTCCAAGTACCTACCTGGTAATTCATGCTATGAAGTGGAAGCCATTGTTATCGGTCGACGTTACAATTCTAACACCTGCACGACTGAGGAAAGTCAAATGTTGCATAAACTGCTCTGTATCTTCTGACTCTCAGCAGTTCTAAGTAGGGTTGCACCGATACCGATACTAATATCGATATCGGTGCCAATACCGGGTACTGCAGGAGTACTTGGTACTCGTGCAGTACCTCCCGATATTTTTTTTCCCGATACCGGAAGCCGGCATTGAGCTGGCTTGCCAGTATCCGAGGGGCTGCGGCGGCTGTCTGAATGCTCTATCGGCATTCGGACAGGCCCTGCAGCTTCTCTCCGCCCTTTGTTTATACTTACCTTCCTTCAGCGACGCCGGGAAAGTCTTCGCACGCGCTCCTTGGAATGTCCCCAGCCGCGACCACGTGAGAGCATGTGATCGTGGCTGGGGTCCTTCCAACGAGCGCACGCGCGGAAACTTTCGCGGCGTCGCTGAAGGAAGGTAAGTATAAACAAAGTGAGCAGCTGCAGGGCCTGTCCGAATGCAGATGGAGCATTCGGACAGGCCCTGCAGCTGCTCTCCGCTCATACTTACCTTCCTTCAGCGACGCCGGGAAAGTTTCCGCGCGTGCGCTCGTTGGAAGGACCCCAGCCGCGATCACATGGTCCCACGTGGTCGCGGCTGGGGACCTTCCAAGGAGCGCGCGAGAAGACTTTCCGGCGTCGCTGAAGGAAGGTAAGTATGAGCGGAGAGTGCGGGGGGGGGCATATCCATGAGCTGGGGGGCGCAGGATATCCATGAGCTGGGGGGCGCAGGATATCCATGAGCTGGGGGGCAATTATCCATGAGCTGGGGGGCAGGATATCCATGAGCTGGGGGCATATCCATGAGCAGGGGGCAATTATCCATGAGCTGGGGGGCAGGATATCCATGAGCTGGGGGGCGCAGGATATCCATGAGCTGGGGGGCGCAGGATATCCATGAGCTGGGGGGCGCAGGATATCCATGAGCTGGGGGGGGGCAATTATCCATGAGCTGGGGGGCAGGATATCCATGAGCTGGGGGGCAGGATATCCATGAGCAGGGGGCAATTATCCATGAGCTGGGGGGCATTTCCATGAGCTGGGGGGGCAATTATCCATGAGCTGGGGGGCAGGATATCCATGAGCTGGGGGGCAATTATCCATGAGCGGGGGCAATTATCCATGAGCTGGGGGGCATTTCCATGAGCTGGGGGGCAATTATCCATGAGCTGGGGGGCAGGATATCCATGAGCTGGGGCAATATCTATGAGACCTGGGGGCTTTATAGGAGGTCTGTTCTTCTTGGAAAGCGTCACATGACATAAAATAAAAGTATCGGTACTTGGTATCGGTGAGTACTTGAACAAAAGTATCGGTACTCGTACTCGGTCTTAAAAAAGTGGTATCGGTGCATCCCTAGTTCTAAGGGGAAAGTGTGGAATATGGCTCTATGACCAAAAAAACACATTGGCTGGTTCCGTCTTTTGATTTTCCTATGCAGGAGATATCTTCTCTTCTCACAGTCCAGTCTATGTATTTTGCTTATAGGTGACTGTACTTTGCTCTTTTCTCTTCCTGGAGTCTCTTCCTGGGAGTTATTGGTTTCTTCCCTCACCTAGTGTGTCACCCCCTCCTCTTAGATTGTAAGCTCTTGAGCAGGGTCCTCTCTCCTACTGTTCTGTGTTTAACTTGTATGTTTGTTATTCTGCCTCCCCTTGTACAGCGCTACGGAACTTGTTAGTGCTTTTTTAAAAACTTGTAAACTTCTAGCGTCTCAATGTTATGAATTCTTCACGCCTGGTTCAGCCTCGAAATTGGTAGACGGACAAAATTTTTCACGCCTTGATCCAAAACATTACAAATGTACAAAGTCCTCTTAGGAGCCAACTACAGTTACATGCATTTATAAAGCACAAACAAGTTCCGTAGTGCTTTGCGATGGAAGAGACCGAATAACAGATACATACATGTCCGTTTTTTTAAGAGTCGAACAAAATATTTTCTTGGAATTTGTGTAAAACAATCCAGAAACTTTTAGAACCAGGGATAAAAGACGAGGATTCGGTTTCTTCCCTCCTCCCGGGTTTGTCAAGCCCTGTATTAGAAGCATAAATCATTTCTAAATCTGCTCTTGCCTGTTTTCGGTTCAGAAAATAATGGTGTTCTTGCAGGCAGGATCCCCATTTTTTTATTTTCTACTGGCAGTGAAATTTGTGTGTAGGGGATCAAAATAAGCCAAACACGTGCCAATCCTTACCTATGCCTATGCAGGATATAAAGTTGCAGTACATACCTACGCAGACATCTGCTGTTACTTTCCATTCATAGACTAGAAAATTGAGTTTCTGAAACTAAAGAGATTATTTTTTTGCTGATCCTTTATTTTACACGGCTGTCTATTCTCGGCGCTGCAGATGTTTGTGCGTGGCATTTTCCATGATCCTTGGAGACTCGCTGGGCATCGTGACAGATGTAATTCAAGACCAACCCTAAAAGATTCTTTAGGTACAAAAATTCTAAAAACCCATGAGTGAAAATGTAGGTTCACTAAAATCTGAGTCAGGATTATTAACTGAAGATCGAGATAAGGCAGAAATTTTAAATGATTATTTTTCTTCAGTATTTATCAAAGAGAAACCTTTAACAGGAGACATGAAATTCATTAATAAAAACTTACTAATACATAGTGACTGGTTGACTCAGGACAAGGTTTTGCAGAAATTAAACAATGTGTGAATAAAGCCCCCGGGCCAGATGGAATTCACCCGCAAGTACTGAGGGAGCTATGTGTTGAAATATGTAAACCTCTGTTCTTAATCTTTCAAGATTCTTTTCTTTCAGGAATAGTACCAGAGGATTGGAGAAAAGCTGACGTGGTCCCTATATTTAAGAAAGGTTTAAAATTTGTGCCTGGGAATTATAGACCTGTGAGCTTAACATCTGTGGCTGGGAAAGTATTTGAGGGGTTACTAAGGGATAATATTCAGGAATTTATTGGGAGGTATAATGTAATTGGCAAAAATCAGCATGGTTTCATGAAACACAGATCATGTCAGACTAACCTAATTACGTTCTATGAGGAAGTAAGTAGAAGTATAGATCAGGGGGTCGCAGTGGATGTGATTTACTTAGATTTTGCCAAAGCTTTCGACACAGTTCCACACAAAAGGTTACTATTTAAATTGAGAAAAATTGGTCTAGATGAAAATACTTGTTCTTGGATAGAAAACTGGCTAAAAGATAGGGTACAGAGAGTGGTCATAAATGGTACATTTTCAAGATGGACACCAGTGGTAAGCGGTGTCCCTCGGGTCTGTTATAGGACCAATTCTATTCAATTTATAAATGACCTTGAGATAAGCATTGAAAGTCATGTATCAGTGTTTGCAGATGACACAAAACTAGGAAAAGAAATACAATGTGAGCAGGATGTTACTTCGCTGCAGAGGGATTTAGATAGATTGGGGGACTGGGCACTTAAATGGCAGATGAAATTTAATCTAGATAAATGCAAAGTTATGCACTTTGGGGTGAAGAACACACAAGTAATTTATACCCTAAATGGTACGGAGTTAGGGAAATCCAAGCAGGAGAAGGATTTGGGAATAATCATAGACTTCAAACTAAGTAACAATGTGCAATGTCAAACAGCAGCCGCCAAGGCCAGCAAAGTACTGGCATGCATTAAAAGGGGAGTTCACTCACGGGATGAAAACATAATTTTGCCTCTGTATAAATCAATGGTCAGGCCGCACCTTGAATATGCCGTGCACTTTTGGGCACCTGTCTTAAAAAAAGATATTATAGCGCTAGAAAAAGTGCAGAGACGGGCAACTAAATTAATAAGGGGAATGGAAGGGTTAAGTTATGAGGAAAGACTAACCAGCTTAAACCTGTTTAGTTTAGAGAAACTGCGCCTTAGAGGGGATCTGATAACCTTATATAAATATATACGGGGCCATTATCAACCATTGTCTGATAACCTATTCATTAACAGGTCTATACACAGGACAAGGGGTCATCCATTTAGACTGGAAGAAAGAAAATTCAGGCTAAAGCATAGGAAGGGTTATTTTACGGTGAGAACAATAAAGCTGTGGAATTCTCTGCCTGTTGAGGTGGTTGGGTCAGAGTCTGTACAGACTTTTAAAAAATGACTGGATGACTTCCTGCAGACACAGAATATTAAGGGTTATATTTAATATGTGGGTAAAAGCTTCTTGATCCAAGGAGAAATCTGACTGCCATTCTGGGGTCAAGAAGGAATTTTTCCCCAGTATGTTGCATATTGGCGAGCGCTTCAGACTGGGTTTTTTGCCTTTTGGATCAACAGCAGTAGGTTATGTGGGAGAGGCTGAACCCGATGGACGCATGTCTTTTTTCAGCCTACCGTATATAACTATGTAACAAACAAAATTATCAAACGCTTATAAATTGGTCTTGCTTTGTACCTAATGTTTATCGATCAGGTGTTCTATTACCATTGTTTCCTATACTGTGACTCCCTCTATACATTCTGATTTTAGAAATGTCGGCCTGCTGGAAGATTCCCTCACTGTCACTTACGTTAATTTTTTTTGCGTAGATTATAATGTCACATCTACTTTCGATTGGCTAATTGCGGTAGCCCTCAGATTTCCTTATGTTTTCTTAACGTAATAACTTTATTCAATTTTTTTTTTTGTTGTCCTAATAACTGTTTATTAATAACTGTTAACTGATAATTTGTCAAAGTAGATTCTTTGTTTTCCCTGGCTCACAAATTAGGCCAGCAGAAGGTGCCAGTTTTTCTTATTTTCCCGGGTCTCTCTACACTAACTGGGATTTTACTTTGAGATTACAGATACTATAATTTTTAAGAGATTTCCCCCCCCCCAACCCTTAAAATGTGACTTTTTTTTATTATTTTTACATTTTGGTAATCGCAGTCTCTGTATCATTGGAGCCTGAGACTTCCGCAGACACATTTCAAACCAGCTCCTGTTCGTGCCAAACTGACGGGTATAGAGCGAATCGAGAGGATCACACGGAGGAGAATTCGAACACCTCATTTGAAGGCCACTTGCCAAACCTAAACTTCTTTGAATTGACTCATTGTCACTGCAGAAAATTTGGCCAAACAGCAGTTGTAAGATTATAACTGTCCATATCATCATAAAACCTAAAGATAACTTTTTTTTAATTGCGGATCTTGGGCAGTATTACAATGTTGGTGCTAACTTAACCAGAGCTGTTGTTAACTTAAACCCTCCATAGGCTATAATGGCTCTGGGAAGTTTACAGCAGCTCTGGTTAAGTTAGCACCAACTAATGTAATATAGTTCCTTGTGTTTTTGTGCTCTGGAACAAATATGTGAGATTTCATTCCCTATGGTCTGGCATGGTTATGACCATTTAATGACGGGTTACATGTGTAGCGCTCACTCCCGGAGGAGCCGCTGAAAATGAACCACGGGTCAGTCTCCCCGCACTAGGGAATAAATATACTCCAACACGCTGGACAGTTTTACAATTTAAAAGATTTACTAAAAGGTTTGCAGCTCTTAAGACACGGTATATGCAGGAAGATTTACAGTACTTTCGTAACACGATAAACGCGTAGCGGTAAAAGAAACGAAAACACGAGGGCTTCGTATTTTCGGAAAAAAACCCCGACCGAGCAGAAAATTAAAAGATACGAAATTCGAGGAAAAGCCGCGTAGCGGGACACAATAAAATACACAGTTCTCGTATCACGGTGAACGCGCAGCGGGAACAAAAAAGAGGAAAAATGTTCGGAATGTAACTTTAACTTTGCCCCCTTGTCCCGGTTCGGAAAAGGAAAATGAGTCCTGCACAGGTTAAGTCCCAGAACATGAGGTGATATGTATTTGTGTGTGTAGGGTACCCGGGTACTTTTCAACTGGCCAGTGAGTTTGCTTTAGCGATGTCTTCGACTAGTCAGTTGGGGCCCTGTGGGTTTTAGAAGAAAACAGCAGCGTACGCTCTTATTTAAACACGGCCTTGGGGCCTCTCACCCATCCAGCGCAAGCTTGAGATTCGGCTGGCTCAGGACGCCTCTCTGCTCGATGTTGCCGGGGGATGCCCACCACCGGATCTGTTGTCTGGCCCTCGGTCTGTCAGCCGCGACTCATCCAGCTTACCGCCTGCTCCCCGCTTCGATCGACCGCGGTACTCCTCACTCCTGGGATCTTCTCTCCTTCAGCTGCACTTGAATAGCATAGAGGGTGAGGTCTGTGTCCCGCAAGCTGAGTGAGCCAATCCTGAAAACCCGATCCACTCTGTCTGCGCTCCGGCCTATCTTTGGTCTCTCTCTTTACTGTGTGCATCCGCTCTCCTTCACTCCCTGGCGCGCTCTGCCTGTTCTCCACGAGGTGCAGGATGTACCACTCTCCACAAACCCACCCACTTCCTGTTTCTTCGCAAAGCATGCATGGACATGTAGTTCAAGTGTCCAGGGTCTTTAATCGTGATAGTCTCCATCTTGTGGCCAAAAATGGGTACTGCCACAGTAAACTTTAACACATCGCTACACTCTCCCCCTCCTAGAACTCTTGGGTCTCTCCAAGGAGGTACAACAGTTACATTATCCTTTTACAATTTGCACACAGTTTATACAGCATATACAGGTTCAGCAGCATACATGCAGTGGGTTAGAAACACTTTCTCAAGCTGATTCATGGTCTGGGCTACCTCAGCTAACATAGCAGACACTTCGGGCAATCTCTGCACAGTGGTGATGGCCTCTTCAGTGCTATGTCCAGGTGAGTCATAGGTAAGACGCTGGGGCGGCCGAATAGAGCGTTTTTGTTCAGGCTCCCTCCGTTCCTCTTCAGGTGGAAGTACTATGGGCGTTGGCTCAATTTCTCTTTCTATCACTGGAGCAGACGTTTCTTCAGAGTATGATCCCTCCAGTGAAGGCATAGAACCGTAATCACCTGAATAAGCTTCGGAGCTATCGGGATCCCCACAGCCTCAGGGGCTTCCCACTGAAATTCAAGCGGCTCAGGGATATCAACAGTCTCAGGGACTTCCAACAAGAATTCAGGAGCCTCAGGCCTCAAATTACTCTCCCATCGTTCAGGAACTGAGGTAATCTCTTCAGGCTCCGGTGAACGTATCCAGTCCAGACAGAAACTTTCTTCCTCACTGTCCCTTTCGCGCTCTTCGACAGCCCGGGTCTGTTGAGACCGAGTAACAGGAGGGACACGTGGAGCACGCGGATTCGCCGGAGGAAGTTCGTTTTCCACTGGTACCCTCACAGCCTCTCTCAATGGTAACAAGTGATTTCGGTGCCAATTCTTGAGGGGACCAGCCTTTCCATCAGGGCGAATCTGATACACCGGCAGACCTGGCAGTTGTTTGCAAACAATGTAAACCTGAGAACTCCATCTATCCGCCAGCTTGTGTCTCGCAGCAGCACCCAATTCTTCAACAGAACCCTATCACCGGGTTGTAAATCCTGTACTCGAACCTTCAGATCATAGTTCTTCTTGTTCCTTTGCTCCCTGTTACCTGAAGTCAAACGAGCCTGTTCAAACGCAGAAGCCAGATTCTTCCGAAGTCTATCCACATAGTTTCTATGAGAAGCTACCGACGTCTGGTCTAGAGATAACCCAAATGCCAAATCAACCGGCAGTCGAGCTTCTCTTCCGAACATAAGACGGTACGGTGAATATCCAGTGGCATCACTCTCCGTACTGTTATATGCATGCACCAGAGTAGCTATGTGACGACTCCAACTCTGCTTCTCCACATTAGACAAGTCCCCAGCATGTTTAGCAGCGTGCGATTAAACCTTTCAGGCTGAGCATCACCTTGAGGGTGGTATGGCGTAGTTCGAGTCTTTTGAATTCCCAACAACTCCAGCAATTGCCCGACCAATCTACTTTCAAAGTCTCTTCCCTGATCAGAGTGTATTCTTCTTGGCAGGCCGTAATGAACAAAGAACTTTTCCATCAGCACCTTCGCCACTGTCGGAGCGCGTTGGTCTTTTGTAGAAAAAGCTTGGGCATAACGGGTAAAGTGATCAGTCACTATCAGAATGTTCCCTTGCCCACTAGCATCCGGCTCTAAGCACAGGAAGTCAATGCACACCAAATCCATGGGTCCCTGACTCTGTAGATGGCTCATTGGAGCAGCTCGGGTTGGTAGAGTTTTCCTCTGAATGCACCTCAGACAGGAATGGCAGTAACTCTCAACTTCAGCCCTCATGCAAGGCCAATAAAACCTATCTCGCACCAATTTAAAAGTTCTCTCAGCACCCAAATGTCCATGCTCATCATGTAGTGATCGCAACACACTCTCCCTGTGTTTGGTGGGGAGAAATAACTGTTGAATCTCTTCGGAATTGGTCGAGGGGCCCCTTCGGTAGACCACCCCATCCAACATCTTCAACCGCTCCCACTCTTTGTAAACCAATCTGGCTCCATCCGGGGAATTGGTTAACAGAATCTCTCGCTGGTTTGCAATCAGGGCCTTTATGGTCAATGCAATCAAAGGGTCTCTAGCTTGATCCGCTTTCAATCCTGCTTGGAAAAGGTAGGTAGATTTTCATCCCTCAATTGCGTAGGGTTACAGTAGAACTCAGGAACAGCCACGGCCATGACTCCTATGGCCTCCGCTTCAACTCCTCCCTTGACCCGGCGTTCTGTTCCTTGACACAAAGCTTGCACCCCGTCTGGAGTTACCTGAGTCCATTCTGTAGTGTAGGGTCTTCTCGACAAAGCATCAGCATCTCGATTGTTCACCCCAGGGCGATACTTCAGGCTGAACCGAAACCCTGACAGAGCGGCCAACCACCGATGTCCCGTTGCGTCCAGTTTCGCAGTAGTAAGAATATAGGTGAGAGGATTATTATCCGTCTTGATCACAAACTCAGCTCCATACAGATAGTCTTTCAACTTGTCCACCACTGCCCACTTCAAGGCTAGGAACTCCAGTTTGTGAGTAGGATAGTTCTTTCAGAAGGCGCAAGGCTCCGGCTCACATACGCCACAGGCCTCAGCAATCCATCATACTCCTGATATAGGACTCCTCCCAGACCTTCTCGGCTGGCATCCACATGTAGTTCATACGGCTTGTGAGGGTCCGCATAGGCCAGAACAGGAGCTCGGGTTAGATTCTCTTTCAGCTTCACAAACGCACCTTCACATTGACTAGTCCATTCACCTTGTATGGACTCTTTAGCTTTCCTTGGCCCTGGAGCGGAGGGGTTTTGGTCAGAGACCTTACAGCCTTCTTCGGTGGTTTCTTTCTGTAGGAGTTTGTTCAGCGGCTGAGCTATCTTTGCAAATCCTCCCACAAATCTTCGATAGTATGAGCAGAATCCCAAGAAAGATCTAAGTTCAGTGACGTTTCGCGGTCTAGGCCAAGAAGCTACGGCCTCCAACTTTCGAGGATCTGTCGAAACACCTTCTGCCGAGACTACGTGTCCCAGATATGTGACTGAGGGTAAACAGAACTGGCATTTCTCCAGAGACAATTTCAACCCCTCTTCATGGAGCCTCTTCAAGACCTTCTCCAAACGTTGCTCATGCTCCTCCAGAGTCTTCCCGAACACAATTATGTCATCCAGGTACACTAACACTTCGATTAGATTCATATCCCCGACTGTCTTCTCCATCAACCGTTGAAACGTGGCTGGAGCTCCCGTCAGACCTTGAGGCATTCTATTGAACTCAAAGAACCCCAGTGGACAAATGAACGCAGTTTTCTCTTTGTCTTCAGGGTGCATCGGTATCTGATGATATCCGCTTCGAAGGTCTAGTACAGTGGTCCCCAACCCAGGCCCTCAGGGCCCACTAACAGGCCAGGTTTGCCAGATATCTGAAGCACAGCACAGGTGTTATGATTTGCTGCTCAGTGATTGCAGGATTCAGTCTGCATTTCCCCAAGGTGATCTGCAAAATCTGGCCTGTTAGTGGGCCCTGAGGGCCTGGGTTGGGGACCACTGGTCTAGTACACTGAACCACTTTGCTCCAGACAAACACTGTAAGGCATCTTCAATCCGAGGAGTGGCGTATTGGTCGGGGATGGTTCTTCGGTTCAGGGTGCGATAGTCTATGCACAAGCGGACAGAACCATTCTTCTTCCTGACCAGCACTATTGGAGATGCATATGGGCTTCTAGACTCTTGAATCACATTGGTTCTCTGCAACTCATTTAGCTGTTCTCGCAGATCATCCAAGTCTCCCAGCGGAACTCGCCTTGACCTTTCACGAAACGGCTTGTCTTCTTGCAACCGAATGCGGTGTTCCGTACTCTTAGCCAGGCCCACATCAAACTCATCTTTCGAGAATAATTCTTTCCACTTTAGAACTTGAGACTGAAGACGTTTCTTCCACTCAGGTGAGATGGGGGCGTCTTTAGGGTAGAATCTTTCATCCGAAATCTCTTTATCCACTCCCCCTCCTAAATCGGTGGAGAGGGGTGTAGCAGACTCTACTTGCCCGATAGGCATTCGTGCTTTAAGGACTACTGGAGAATCTGTCACATTGCACACACTGACCGAGACTCTTCCTCGTGTCCTCTTCAAGGCTTTTGTGGAGATTATTTCAGGAATTACTTCGACTCCGGTTTCACTCCCATGACTGACATCGGTTCCCAGCACCACATAGGGACCTGGTTGCGATCCGTTCAACTTAACTGAAACCCGGAAGCTCGCTACTTCTCCTGCTTGCAGAACCTTCTCTGTCCCACCCAGTCTCCACAGTCTTCCCACCTCAGCAGGTGCTTTCCGTTCTTCAACCATCCTCTGATAGACCGGTCGTAACATGGGGTGCACTCCTTGAGTTGACCCTTCTTCCACTACGATGGGGGTCAGGAGACGCCGCACTAGGTCCGTGTTCGTCCCCACTATCAGAGAGCTTCTGTTTGCACCCGAGGGTCGGGGGCACACAATGGCCAAGGCGTCACAGCCCCCAGACTGTCCGATGACTTCAGATCCGATCTCCAACCTTACTTGCAGATACCCGTCATAAGGGAGTTTCTCAGTGCCGATACCCCATATTTCCAAATCCTTCAATTCTTGCAGAGGAATGTGCTTTAAGTGTTTCTCATAGTCTTTATAAATCAAAGTCACTTGAGCCCCTGAATCTAACAGAGCTTTGGTGTAGACTCCCTCCACTTGGATTGGCACAATCGGAGAAGGACCTATCAGCTGGTCAGGAAACTTGGTGGAGGTATCCGGACGCTTAGACCCAGTTTGCTGGACCCTGGCCTTTTTCTTGGCCCGTGCAGGTTTTGGGTGTGCATTGCTTCCCCATGACGTAGACCCGGATGCTAAGGGAGTGACTCTTTCCATTCTGGCAGGCTCAGCAGTTGGCTTGACCTTGGGCCCTCTTGCCCTCTTAGTTTTAAATTGATTCTTGGAGCGAGATTCAACTTCTGGGCACCTAGGTTGCTCCTTTACTGGTGCCCTCTGGCGTTTCCCGCTGGTGGAGTAGATAACAGTCCCTCTAGGGCTTTCAGCAGCCACTCAACTTTATCCTTCTCAGGCTTCCGGCCTTTACACTGCGCACGGAAATGGCCATTTCTCCACAACCGAAACATCTCTTCCTTGAAAGTGGAGACACGGTTGCTTGTTGCGGTTCTGATAAGAGATTTGAACCAGACGCCACGGCAACTTCAGTCGTCTGCATACCTGTTAGGAACTTTTGCATTTCCCCCTGCATCTCGGTCACCTTCATCAACACCCTGCACAATTCAGCGTGCGCTTTCTGCAGTTCAGTTTGAGCTTCCTGTACCTTCTTTACAGTCTTGAACAACTCGCTTCGTTCAGAAGAGTTCGATTCTTTAGCAGCCTTTTCGACGAATTTAAAACCGACTAACTGCTCCTGTTCATCCAGGTCAGATCCATAGGTGTCTAACGAGTCGTTTTCAGGCTGCAGACCGTCGTTATATCTTGCAGGTTGTGCATAAGCCCTTTCTCCCCGCCTGAAGGATTTCTCTTCCAGCAGAGCCTCCTCCTCTCGTACAACTCGGATCAGTTCCAGGTACTTCAACTCTTGATTGACTGCTCTGCTTCTCAGCTGCATCATCACCGGATCTAACGGTTGAGAGCCCCTCAGGATCTGCTTTATTCGTATCTTATCTACGTCAGCCGGTTTGGCCCCTTTCTTGAGGAGTATTTGGTGCAGAATCTTATCCAAGCGCCTCATGTAATCAATCATTCTCTCACCTCTCTTCTGATAGGTGTGTTCGTACTGATATACTAGTTCCGCTGCCTTTTCTGTTCGCCCAAACACTTCTTCAAGAACGTTCAGATAATCCAAAGCAGTACAATCTTTTCTACTCAGTTTTAGGTTTCTCACCGCTTCTGACGCAGGTCCCTTTAACTCTCGGTGATCCTTTGCTTTTTCTGGGCCTCAGGGACGTCCCACTCATCCAGTGCCTGCATCGCCTGTTCCACCCATTCCTCAAAGGTTTCTTCTCCCGCCGGAGTTGGTACATTTCCTGTAAAGTTCCTTAACCGTCGATAACCGAAATTAGTGTGAGGAGGGCTTGTTTTCTGACATTTAGCCAGCAAATCTCCAATAGCCACGATAAATTCAGGCCCGATCATAGCCAACGGACTGGGCACGGGAACACTTTTGGCTTCGCCACGTGGCGCACTTGGCTGAATCAGTTGGACTTCCACCTCATCGGTCAGCTTCACGCTCGCGCCCCGAAAACATGCTGGAATACCTTTTCTCCATTCGAGAAGAACATGCGTGTGAGGGGTATCTGGGTTTTTCTTAATGTCCAGAATTAACCCCCGATGATCTGGTGCTAGCGTGGCCACGGCCTGGCGAATCTGATCTTCGGCCCAAGTGTCTGCGGGATATCCATGACTATGCAACATGCTAACTGACTACTGTGCTCCCCACACCATTCGGCAGCAGTGTCTGGATCCATATTTAACCCTTTAGATGCGGTTTTTCCAGAGACTGAATCCCGGAAACGAGCCCCCACGTGTAGCGCTCACTCCCGGAGGAGCCGCTGAAAATGAACCACGGGTCAGTCTCCCCGCACTAGGGAATAAATATACTCCAACACGCTGGACAGTTTTACAATTTAAAAGATTTACTAAAAGGTTTGCAGCTCTTAAGACACGGTATATGCAGGAAGATTTACAGTACTTTCGTAACACGATAAACGCGTAGCGGTAAAAGAAACGAAAACACGAGGGCTTCGTATTTTCGGAAAAAAACCCCGACCGAGCAGAAAATTAAAAGATACGAAATTCGAGGAAAAACCGCGTAGCGGGACACAATAAAATACACAGTTCTCGTATCACGGTGAACGCGCAGCGGGAACAAAAAGAGGAAAAATGTTCGGAATGTAACTTTAACTTTGCCCCCTTTGTCCGGTTCGGAAAAGGAAAATGAGTCCTGCACAGGTTAAGTCCCAGAACATGAGGTGATATGTATTGTGTGTGTAGGGTACCCGGGTACTTTTCAACTGGCCAGTGAGTTTGCTTTAGCGATGTCTTCGACTAGTCAGTTGGGGCCCTGTGGGTTTTAGAAGAAAACAGCAGCGTACGCTCTTATTTAAACACGGCCTTGGGGCCTCTCACCCATCCAGCGCAAGCTTGAGATTCGGCTGGCTCAGGACGCCTCTCCGCTCGATGTTGCCGGGGGATGCCCACCACCGGATCTGTTGTCTGGCCCTCGGTCTGTCAGCCGCGACTCATCCAGCTTACCGCCTGCTCCCCGCTTCGATCGACCGCGGTACTCCTCACTCCTGGGATCTTCTCTCCTTCAGCTGCACTTGAATAGCATAGAGGGTGAGGTCTGTGTCCCGCAAGCTGAGTGAACCAATCCTGAAAACCCGATCCACTCTGTCTGCGCTCCGGCCTATCTTTGGTCTCTCTCTTTACTGTGTGCATCCGCTCTCCTTCACTCCCTGGCGCGCTCTGCCTGTTCTCCACGAGGTGCAGGATGTACCACTCTCCACAAACCCACCCACTTCCTGTTTCTTCGCAAAGCATGCATGGACATGTAGTTCAAGTGTCCAGGGTCTTTAATCGTGATAGTCTCCATCTTGTGGCCAAAAATGGGTACTGCCACAGTAAACTTTAACACATCGCTACACATGTTTATATTGTGATTTTTAAGACTAGGATTTATAATTGGCAATAGATTGTAGCTTATTATAAGGCTATTGGATATGTATCTATCTCCCCAACAGTTGGTGTTCCTGTCATAAACCTTGTCCAGTAGATCGCCTACCAAATGCAATAATTTTTTTCTGCAGTACTATCATGCTTTAAACTGTCCCTTATTGCTTAATTTCGTATATGTGTCATAACAATTTGTTTTCCACTATTGGTCAATATTCCTGGTCTTCCCCGTGTGTGCGCTAAATGGCTTTAGGCCGTTCCTCCTTTTTTTTTTGTTTGCTATTTCATGATTATGCCAGAGTTGAGTTGAAGCACCAAACCCAAGAAGAGGT
Organism: Leptobrachium leishanense; assembly: GCA_009667805.1. Classification (NCBI taxonomy): domain Eukaryota; kingdom Metazoa; phylum Chordata; class Amphibia; order Anura; family Megophryidae; genus Leptobrachium; species Leptobrachium leishanense. The sequence continues at coordinate 338,458,184 of CM019066.1, forward strand.
GGTTCTGGCCACCTGCTGCCCTTTTTGCCCCATGAAGCTTTTTCCTACTTTCCATCCACAAGCTTGGCTCTCGGGGCATTTACTGACTATACAGCACAATATAATGCAAGGATCTTAGATCAGTGAGGCCGAGCAATCGGTGTACATGGCAGATAAAACAAGAACTCGGCAAACCTTTCCGATTTACTAATGTTCTCTCCATGGGAATAGTCAATACACCGGAAAATGTGGGTCACAATACAGTATGTAATAAGCTGTACGTAATAAGATTGATATATAACATGGGTTTATAGTGGGGCGTATTGCCGTACGCACCATAATTTTTTACCAGCCATTGATGTTTTAGTCCAAAATGTCAGTGTCGGGAGTATATAAAAGGTGGCAGCGGACACCATGGAGCCTGGGATCCAAGGGAACTCTGAGATGGAGATATGTGAACTTTTTAGGATTTTACTAGAAGGATTTGATGAATGGTAAATGTCTGTATTCTGAGGACAGAAGAGCCAGACTTTCAGAAAGGATTGCTAGTTCATCTTGCATTGGGCATCTCGATATTTAATGTGAGCCGGTCATCATACAATCTAGAGCGGGTGACCCTTCTTTTCCATGCATTAAAAGGATGAAATGCTATAATTTGCCCCCACACCTATTTCATACCAAAGCTATTCTGGCTGTTGCAGCTCAGAGACCGCTTACCTATTAATAATTGTTTGGAGGGGGACATCCTTTTGTATTGGTCTCCATTTTCAACACTTCCCATTAAATACCATCAGAATTGACAATGTTTGGCTATCTGCAGATTTATAGCACCAGTGGAGGATGTGGCGTAGAACCCAGTCGTTGGCAACAAGTGTGACAACACAGGTCTGTAAGCGGCAGGAATAGAACCGACTTCACTACGATTTCTAAACTTTGTACAGTATTCCAACTTCGGTGTAAACGTAACGAGTTGTTGTAAACATGACTCCATAGACGAATGGCTGTGGTAAGAGTACAACCGCTCTGGTTAAGTTTAAGCCGAGTATTTTGTGTGCTGCCTGCGCTCACTATTAAATTGTAGAGCTGGTATATGTGTTGTGTAATATATAAACGCATTCTAGCCAACTGACCCGTTTTATCTCCTGATTAACGAGTCAGTGCTACAAATCCGATACAGCGTAACCTCTGCAAATAAAAGAAAGTAAATGGGCGCAGATCGGCAATAAACGTAAGTCTGTATAAATACATGCAGCAAGGTCCCGTGTGTACTCCTAATGTGCACTCCAAAAATCGATTTTTGTAGAATATAATCGAGTTTTTTGCGCAAACATGCAGATCCAAAAATCCATTTTTTTTCTAGTGCCCTATAATAGACAAAACAGGACATACATTGCGCAGTACGTCTTGTATTTAGGAACACATAGGGAAACTACACATCCAACTCACTTTTTTAAGCGCCCAAATACAAGCCGGCTTTAAGCTGTAATGGCATGCAGTATAGCGATGGTAGTTGGTAAAATTCTCACCGATACCACCAAGGTTGCAGACTCTGGCTCCTCTCCTGGTTCCATACCAAAGAAATGCCCATAGAGAATAGGGCTTCACAGAGGATCACGTCCGGTCCACAAATCTATTTATTGCATATAGATACAGAGATACGCACTAGCGCATTTCGACCCAAGTCTTTATCAACGTGCATAACCTCTGCACCCTTGCTGTTTTAAACCGCTCCAACCCGACAAGTGGCCTCAAACCCTTAGTGATCTGTTGTTCTTCCACCTTTTGGAAGGATGTCGATCTCCCTTCACTAGAAAGCTATGCCTGTCCCAACAATAGTATGAACATCAAAGGTGAAACCCTTGCAGGCTTTGGTTGCCACCACTAGATAATTCAATTTGGACCCTAGGTCCTCCAGTTTATCACTTCACGACTGACATCTTTTATTTTCGGTTTGCCTTCATCTTGCCATACCAACCCACTTGCTCCTTTACAACCTCACTTTCTAACCTTGTTGTCTCCCCCCCCCCCCTACACAATCTTTCTCTTATCTCATACCCTACCCTTTCTGTTCAATGCCAGACATCATATGACTTATTAATGCACAGCAATTTGGTTTGGCTGGGGAGATGGATAGCCTTAAATTCCAAGAGACTCCTTCTCTCAGATGGGTCAGTTTTCCATTATACCCTTTATTTTACCCCATTATCACATCTGTATGTGGTTTTAAATTGGATACGGGTAGAACCTGCCACCTCCCCTTATTGGTGGTATGATAGTTGGTGAAAGTTGCAGTTTGAAGGAAGAGCTGTTTTTCTTTATAATGCGACTTTGTATTAAATATTTAGCAAACCTGTACTCCAAGAATAACAATGTTGCCCTTCTCCCTCCTTCTGTATCCTATGTTTGAATACAAAAAATGAAATAACAGTAACCCCTCAAAAAAATAACGTTTAGAGACCTCACATAAATCTAGTTTCATTTAAAGTCCATCTTAATTTTTAGCGAGTGGGGGAACCCCCCCCCCCCCAAAAAAAAACCAGAGTCTCAGTGCTGAATATTTAATATCATGTCACATGCTTTTTTGTCATAGAAAGTTAATGGCATCATTAATGAAAATGAAGGGGAAATCGCTCAGATGATTTAGCGGGGACAACATCGGGTCTCATTACTAAAACAAATGTTATCCATGGAACATTGGCCATGTAACGTTTGAAGGATAGATTGTAACCGCGCATTAACGCAGCCCAATTCTTTTTATCCTGTGACAAGTGGAATTGTGCTTATCAGTCAAATATAGATACGACCAAATAATATTTCCTGGCGGTCTAAATGTGAATCCATCCATGAACATTTAACACAGATGTCATGTGTGATTTATTAGGTCGTTAGATGTTCTCAAATTCAAGAAACTAAAAGAGCGATTTTGTTCTTTAAATGGAAACTCCAGGCAAGAATTGAGCCACCTCACTCTGCCTTACGGTGTCTTATTTCATCAGCTTCAATTTTTTTTTTTAAATCCTAATTTTTATATATATCTATATCTATATATCTCTATCTCTACAAGGGTTGTGGTGGAGGACTAAAAGTGCGATAAAAGCCTCCACGCTATAAGTGTGTTTATTATTGCAGAAGCCACCTGCACATCACAGCAATTCAAAGAATTGCATCCCAGAGCTCCTGTGCCACATTCCCCATATGCAGCAAGGAACTCTGGGTAGGATATGCAAATGACCTCTGTCTCACTTTTATGCATCCTGAGTCTGTTATTACACAGAACCCTAAATTCAATGCTATGCCACACCGTGGCTTTCTAGCAGAGATGAGGTTTATGCATATATATAATATATATATATCACCGCCTGAAGTGAGAGCTTTCCAAAAATATATTTACTGTCCCCCCACCCTACCCATCATGTTTCTATGTTGTCAGTCACGCCCTCTGGTGGTTCACCTCTGCACCTTGTCGGGTTTTCTACATCTATTCTGGTGGTGCATCGCTGTAGGTGCACTGGTCTATTTGTGGTTGGGCATTGTTGCTATACTGTCTGGTTGGGACAGGACCCAGAGGTTCCATCCCTCTTATCACATGAACAGGGGGGGGGGGTTCAGTCTGCCCCTCTTGTATCTTGTCCAGAAGGGTTCCCAGCATAGGCGTGCGCACGGGGTGTGCCTGGGCACACCCCGCAGAACACTCTGGGTCCCGGCTGGCGGCATCCAACAGATAGCTGCCACTGCCAGGACCCTTCACTTCCGCAGGCCTGGCGGCAGCCTCCGCTTCCCTAGTGGTCCGGTGGATGTGGGTGCTGCACCGCGATCTGTGCTTACAGTCCGCAGTGCAAGTCCCACAGCGAGTGACTGGCCACGAGCTAAGCGCCGGCGATTGCTGATGACCTGTCATCTGACCGCCGGCGCTTACTGACTGTGTCAGAGCGCCGGCGGTCAGGTGACAGGTCACCTGCGATTGGGTGCTCAGCTCGAGTCCAGTCACTCGTTGTGGGACGTGCACTGCGGACTGTAAGCACAGATCGCGGTGCAGCACCCACATCCACCGGACCACCAGGGAAGCAGAGGCTGCCTGCGGGGGTGAGAGGTACCGGCGGCTATCCATTTGATGCGGCCAGCTGGGTTCCCCTCCTTGACCCCCCCCTCCCTTCTGGACTCTTTGCCCCCCCCCCCAGACCAAACTTCAACCCCCTCCCTGCAATGGAAAAAAAAAAAAAAGTAAGCAGAAGAGGACTTTTTTATATTATACACACAGCACATTACTGGGGGGTTTTATTGCTGTGAATTTTGTGATACGCTCTTACGCACAGCACATTACTGGGGGTTTTATTGCTGTGGATTTTGTGATACGCCCATACACAGAACACATTACTGGGGGTTTTATTGCTGTGGATTTTGTGATACGCTGTTACGCACAGCACATTACTGGGGGTTTTATTGCTGTGGATTTTGTGATACGCTGTTACGCACAGCACATTACTGGTGGTTTTATTGCTGTGGATTTTGTGATACACTGTTACGCACAGCACATTACTGGGGGTTTTATTGCTGTGGATTTTGTGATACGCTCATACACAGAACACATTACTGGGGGGGTTTATTGCTGTGGATTTTGTGATACGCTCATACACACAGCACATTACTGGGGTTTTATTGCTGTGGATTTTGTGATACGCTCTTGCACACAGCACTTTGCTGGGTGTTTTTATTGCTGTGGAATGTGTGATCTGGTCATACACGTTGCACATTACTGTGAGTTTTATTGCTGTGGATTCTGATACGCCCATACACAGCAAACATTACTCTGAGTTTTGTTGTGGAGCTCTGTGACACACTCATACATACCGCACATTACTGTGCATTTTTATTGCTGTGGATTCTCGGCTACGCTCACACACATACCACACACTACTGGGAGTTTTATTGCTACATACCCCCGGGGTGTAGGGGATATATAGTTATGTGAACGTATGGCTGTGTGTGTAAATGCAGGTATTTGTCTTTAAACAGGCTGCTGTGTGCAAAATTCGGCACCCGTGTCCTTGTCACAGCCCGGCGTTGCCCCCTTGCCCTGCATCCAAAAGGCTGGTATTGCTCCTAGAATCGCTGCTATATCTTCTGCCTCCACTGCACAAAGTAAGAATAGTGAATAAAGCATCGTGAGATACAGGTAGGAGACTAAATATTGGTGCTTGGCAACAAGAACTTAACCTCCCTGGCAGTCCAATTTTGATATTTGTATACGTCAAAATCGGTGCATTCATTCAGCCCCCCAGCGGCTTTCCTGCGTGTGACTCGCGGTTAAATTTCATTGCTGAAAGCAGTAACCCCGAGCCACACCTGGGCTGTTACATACCTGTTCCTACGTTCCCTCGCTGTCACCTCCGGCCGATTGCGGCGTCCTGGTTCCTGTTGTGAGTGGCTGATTCCCTGCACTTTGGGGGCCCTGCGGTGAATGGTGAATTCACAGCAGGGTGGGGCAATTTGATTCCCCGAAGTGTGGGGAACAGTCGGCGACATTTCAATGCTCTGTGAGTGACCCCTAGAGTAATGATTGGCTGAATGCGTGAGTGTGTGTCTGTGTATGTTTGCATAAGGGTGCGTGAATATATATATATATATATATATATGTTTGAACTTTTGGGTGCACACCCTAATGCAATAGGCTGCGCACGCCTATGGTTCCCAGTCATGATTTATATGACTTCCACTTCCTTTTGCCTGTGCCCTGTTGAGGTTTTGCTAATCCTCAGTGTGTTCCTGTTTGTTCTTTTGGGTTTGATCCCTGGCTTGATCCTTGACTACGTTCCTGCCTTCTTCGCTCCCTGACCCCTGCTTTATCTGATTTTGTATTGCTGACCGTGGCTTGTTTACACGCATGAGTGTAACTCCCCTGTTCCGGACCTCTGCTTGTGTTACTGGGTACTTGGGCAGGCTTCGTTGTAGGCATGCTGTTATTCAGCCATCTAAGGACCGGCTCGAACGCTATAGGGGTTATTCAAGCACCGAACAGTGAATTTTTCCCATATGCTTCAATTACATGGCCATTCGGCTATTCAAAAAGCTGACGATATTGGCAAATTTGCCAGAGAAATTTGGTTTCCTTCAGAAATATGGTTTCCGTGAATCTCCCCATAGGGAAGTAACGGTTAATCTATTCAGAGAATGCCGAACGGCTGTGAAAAGTTTGCGAAATGCACAGATTTCCACTGGTTTCTTCGACAGCTTTAAGCAGGCGAATCCCATAAGTTTCACTGTAAAAATTCAATTTTATCAAAAAAAAAAAAAATTTTTACCCCTGTTCAGCAGCCGGTTAGCATTTTCTGTCGGCGGCTGGTCAGTTGCTCGGTCTGTTCGGCGATTCGTCAGCGTTCAGTGGTTTATCAGGTTGAGGCTGGGGTCAGACGAGCGGTAGTAAGAGTGGAAGGAACGTCCATGAGAGTGGATGTTCCTTCCACTCGATGCCAGTCTCTGATCGCCTTGCTGAGCGCAGTTAGTGCGATCAGCGCTGCACGGCTTGATCCTACAATGGAGAATCGTGCTTTGCAGCCCCGTCAACACCCATCCTTGCGATTCGACGGGAGGTTTGCTGGATGGACGCAGCACGGCCGCTGTCGCACGCAACATCGTGTGGCCAGCCCTGTTGCAGCATCACATCATGAGCGCTCGTCTGACCTAGCCTGATTCGGTAATTTATCAGTGCCTTCTGCGAGTCGATTCGGTGCCCTTCAGGGACCCTGCGGTGAATGCTGAATTCACCCACAGGGTCTGTGAACTCGCTGAAGCCCGCCAAACGAGAGGGTACCAAAATGTCGGTGACATTTCAGTGCTCTCAGACTAACCCCTTTTAGTGTGTGTAGGGTCCTATGCTCACTGTTACATATATAAAGTGCACTTATTTTGACCACACATTGTCTGCAATACCCCATCGGGATGGATGGCTCATTGGTTTTAAAGGCGAGTTGGGCACCAACATGTTCTGCCCTTTGTGGGCTGTGCTAACTAGATGTCCAGCAGTGCTGCACGTTTGGCCTTCAGTGGTGATGTTGGCACGCGGACTTGTCATGCTGACTGTCATGAGCAGAAACTGAGCGAAGGCTGGCCTGAAGTATGAGACTCTGCTCAGTTGTCTCCTTCCCACCAGCAGCATGTCGCAGGGATGTCTGATGTAGAGAAACTTAGACAGGGTATAACTTCCTTTTTTCACAATGTGCCATGAAGAAATGCTGACGTGTATGTAAAAGAAGTTGTTCCCCATCATAAGCCCAACTTGTTTGACAGGTGCACTTTAAAGCTGCACAGTTTATACTTTATAGTTCACTGTAAAACCCATGCATGAGGGATTTCTTTGTAGCTGTGGCGTTCAGTGTTTGATACAAATTCACTAGGTTTAAGATGACACCACAACTGCAAGGTCCAGGGAATGCACGGAGAAGTGCGCTCCCTTGTGCCTTCTTATGAAGAGCCTCCTTGTTTCCCAACTTTAATGTAGGATTACCCTCTGCCAAATCATTCTTTATGCGTCTTGGGTGGTCATACAACAGAATGCAGAACTGTATCTTAATGGCATGTTGGCAATACCATGGAATCTGAGTGTAACAAGAAGACAATCTGATCACCTCTTATGGGTATTTCATTCTTACCTCAATCTTCCTCCAGTTATACCAATTTCAAGAAAAGCATTTCTACTTTTGTGTATCTTTTCATACAATATAGACAATTTAATAATTGCAAACATTTAATGGCCAACAATTTCTACCTTTTCACATATCCAAATCTGTAATTGGTCCACATGGCCTTCCGCCCACCCTCCTTTCTAATTTGTCCATTTCCCCTACATAAATTACAAAATCGTAACATTTTTTTCCCCTCTCCCTGTTCTTTTACTATAAATCTCATCACACCTAGGCATCTGCTCCCCAAGGACCACTCTGCTCCCCTTTTTTCCACTTCTGACACCTAATTTTACACACTCATGTCTAAGTGCTTGTATTTCTTGCTCGCATGAGCCCCTTCACTACTTTTTTGCTAATGCAACTGTCTGTTGGGGTTTTCTTATTCATGAGCTTCACACCCCTGCTCTTGTCTCCTGTCCATTAAATTCCTTTACATTAGTGTTTCCCAACACTGGTTTTCAGCATTGCCGGATTTATAGTTAGGCGGGGTAGGCATGTGCCTACAGGCAAGGAGAGGTGATTGGTACACTAGGCACCACAGAGCACCATTACCAAGTGGGGACCTAACCCCGAGTAATACTCGTATATACAGACAGAAGGAAGGTTAGATAGACCATCTAACGAAAAAGGGTAATGGGAAGTACCAGTTAAAACTTAACTTTTAATAGTTGTTAAAAATTCAACCTGACACACATACATATACGATTGTGAAAAACGTGTGGGGTAGGGTGCATTAAATTTGTTATTAGCCAATGTATAATCTCTCAATAGTATCAATGATTAATAAAGGAGGTGGCTGCCATTGCCAATGTTAAATATAGACTAATGCTACATATATACACAAATAGAGCGAAAGCGATATCCCATATAAACACAGGGTAAGGAAAAATTCCAAAAAGAGGTACAGAGCCAGGGTGGTGATTGAAAATTTAGGAATAATTCCTCATGCATATATCACATACCACGCTATGCTAACCTCGGCGGTTCTTGCCGCCTACGTTACCCAGCTAATGCTAAGAAGACTGACATACGCTCAAAGAGATTGGGCAGCACCCATACAACCCACATACAAAAGGAGGAAAAATCCATTAAAAGCAACCAGACCTAACGCTCGACGCGTTTCGCTGTTCAAACACAGCTTTTTCAAGAGTGGAGATGTACCCTGCCTGAGAGGTATTTATATACTGAGGATCCTTTGAAGAAAGTGGGAGCGGACGCAATTCGTGATTTTTTTTTTTCCCTGGTGTGTAAACTCCCGCCGTTCGATTTATGCCTTGCGATACATCATCACTATGCGTCGGTAATTGCTATATTGGTATAGGGGCAGTTATCGCGGTATAAATATGCCGTCCCGATCGCCACCTAAGAGGGGAATGTATAAACATAGTGTTGGTGGGGAACTTGATTTTCGCTGCAGTTCTTTTGATGAAGGAAATAAATGCGGGGATTGGCACATAACGATCTACGTGTCATTATAAGGTGTCAATGTTGGTTGTCATAGTGACCTGTAAACAGTGTGAAGGCCAATCCTACTCGACTGGTTGTCATAGTGATTGGTATACGAAGTGGTCTAAAAGTCTACACCCCGTACTATGTGGGGATTGACTCTAGAAATGTGAAGTTGTTAGAGGTTACAGCTCTCCTGTTTCCTTATGAACTCTACAGAGGACCACCTAAAATTCCCACGTGGAGATGTATGTTTCGTTGCGGGGGAAAGCAGTATGGGATTAATCCATAAGTAGCAATAGTATGATCTATGTGCTACTACTTGCGTAAAATTTACATATTTAAACATCTGTTCGATTCCAATGAATTTAAGGTTCGTACCTGATCCTTGGTGGCATAATTTAAGATGTCTTGACACCGATGTGTCTGTTGGGTATCTTACTGAACGTAAGTGTTCTAGAATGCGAACTTTCAATGGTCTAATTGTTTTACCGATATATTTGAGTCCGCATTCACAAATTAGTTGATAAATCACTCCACTTGAATTACAGTTAAAGAGCTGTTGGATCGGAAAATGAAGAGTATTGTCGTAATTATGAGCAGGTTTTGAATCTTTACAGACATGAGGGCACGCCTTACATCTGCCACATCTGTTGGTACCTCTAATGTCTTTGGATAGCCAAGTGTTGTTGTTTTGAAATCTTAATTTGGAAATGGCTAGGTGTCAGATGGTCTCAAAGATTCGTACAACGTCTTGCTGTCATCATGGGTTTGGGTTTAAGAACTTGTTTTAGGTGGGGATCTTGTATAAGAATAGGCCAGAAACGTTCACAGATATTTCTGACAGGTTTCCAACCTGCGTCATAGTTTCCTATGAGTCTCATTAGTCATTTTTCAAATTCTGCAGGGGTGATAGGAGGTCCTTACGGTCAGTTGTTAGTGCCTTTTGTATGCCATTTTCAGGACTCGATTGGGATAGCCTTTTTCTTTTAAATAACTTTAGATTTCAGTAAGGCTTTTGATACTGTTCCGCATAGAAGGCTTATCAATAAATTGCAATCTTTGAGCTTGGATTCCAATATTGTTGAATGGATTAGGCAGTGGCTGAGTGACAGGCAACAGAGGGTTGTGGTAAATGGAGTTTATTCGGCGCAAGGTCTTGTTACCAGTGGGGTACCTCAGGGGTCAGTACTTGGACCCATTCTATTTAATATTTTTATTAGTGATATTGCAGAAGGTATTAATGGTAAAGTATGTCTTTTTGCTGATGACACAAAAATTTGCAACAGGGTTGACGTTCCTGGAGGGATCAGCCAAATGACAAATGATTTAGGTAAACTAAAAAAATGGTCGGAGTTGTGGCAATTGAGTTTTAATGTGGATAAGTGCAAGATAATGCACCTGGGAAGTAAAAACCCAAGGGCTGAATATAGAATATTTGATACAGTCCTAACCTCAACATCTGAGGGTTGGGATTTAGGGGTTATTATTGCAGAGGATCTAAGGGTAAGTAGTCAATGTAATAGAGCAGCAGGAAATGCTAGCAGAATGCTTGGTTGTGTAGGGAGAGGTATTAGCAGTAGGAAAAGGGAAGTGCTCATGCCACTGTACAGAGCACTGGTGAGACCTCACTTGGAGTACTGTGTGCAGTACTGGAGACCGTATCTCCAGAAGGATATAGACATCTTAGAGAGAGTTCAGAGAAGGGCTACTAAAATGGTGTACGGCTTGAAGGAGAAAAGTTACCAGGAAAGGCTTAATGATCTTAACATGTACAGCTTGGAAAAAAGACGAGACAGAGGAGATATGATAGAAACATTTAAATACGTAAAGGGAATCCACAAGGTAGAGGAAGGGAGTATATTTAAAAGGAAACAAAATAGCAAAACAAGAGGACATAGTCTTAGATTAGAGGGGCAAAGGTTTAAAAGTAACATCAGGAAGCATTATTTTACTGAGCGGGTGGTGGATACATGGAACAGTCTTCCAGTTGAAGTGGTAGAGGCCAAAACAGTGATTGAATTTAAGCAGGCATGGGATAGGCATAAGGCTATCCTAAACAAAAGATAAATCCAGGTCAAGTATCCATGTAATTGGGCAGACTAGATGGGCCGAAAGGTTCTTATCTGCCGACATTTTTCTATGTTTCTAAGATCTCAGTGATTTTGCTTTAAAGAAAAAGGCTATCCCAATCAAGGATCACGGCCGCAGTAGCAGAAAATGACAGCCAATATACAAAGTCCGGCCGCGCAACGCAAGTGGAAAATGAATGCATTTTTTAGAGAACGCAGAACCGCTAGTACTGACGTACAGAGTGCGCTGCATCCGCTAGCGGCGTGTGCGTGATTAGATGTCAGACGCTGCTCATGTACATTGGCTAATAACAAATTTAATGCACCCTACCCCACACGTTTTTCACAATCGTATATGTATGTGTGTCAGGTTGAAATTATAACAACTATTAAAAGTTAAGTTTTAACTGGTACTTCCCATTACCCTTTTTCGTTAAAAGGTCGATCTAACCTTCCTTATGTGCCTACAGGCGTCTGCCACAAGGGGGCACTTGCTCTGTAAAAAATAAATAAATTATATTAACAATTTACCATTTACAATCATTTAGACCATTGTATCTCTGCAGCCCTGCAGGCTAAAGTGACATATAAGGTATCATTGGAAAGGGCAGAGTATGGGCAATGATCTCAAACCTGACCATATAATGTAAAATGAAAAAAAAATTACGACATAAATGCAAAACTTTTTTCTCTGTTCGAAGGCCATGGCATTATGTGCTTTTACTTACAATTGGGAAATACAAGTAAATTATAAGAAGCTACAAATTATGTCAGTGCTATATAAACAAAAGATTGCCTAATTTAAAACCCCTGTTGCTCCTGCAGATCTAGAAGGCAAAAAAAAAAACATTGAAACGCAAAGCATTTTCCAATGTGCCACAAACGCAGAAAATATTTTTTCTTTTTATCCTTTCAATGATTTTTTTTTTTTTTTTTTTATCCTGGAACAAAAGGCTAAAAATGTGTTTTGTGGAGGTTTTTATTTTATTTTAATAGAAGTCCTTGCTTTGTGGGTCAGTGGAGAGAATTGTCCTGCATGTATGTATGTGCGGGTATGACTATTTCCTTTCAAATATGAAGTATCAATACATTTTTACTTTCCCTTCTCTGATACACTCTACTATGAGTACACAAAACCAAACTGTATGTATGGAACCTTAATCTTGAATTGGATGGTTTTGCATAAAGATGATAAACTGGTTTGAAATGAGGTGACAATTCTTTTGAACAAACTACGGGACTAGTGATGGTTATTGGTAATATTATTTTCTCAAGGTTTTTTTTTTTTAAATTCATTAACAGATTTTTTTTTTCTTTCTTTGCATTATTTTAAATCACCCCCCCCCCCATATACAAGATTTGAGTACACCTGTAGACCCAAAGGGTGCTGAGCAGCATCTGAGTGTTCAAAGGACCACTTTTTTTCCCCCTGTTTTCCACCCAAAGGAATGCTGAAACACAAAATCATGGCATTTGAGTGTATGCTGGTGACACGTGATTAAGTTAACCCAGGGATCTTGAACTACAACTCCCATGATTCTGTAGTCAGCTATGTCGTTTAAGGTATTCTGGGAATTTTAAGCTGTCAACGTCTTAAGGAGCTGCTGTTTATCACAGAGGGTTTGACCATAGTGATGTCATTCCAAGATGGCCGCCTACCCACTGAAACACTGCCAGAGCATCAAGGAATAATTTATGGCTCTGCTTACATTATTTTCCTTAAACAAGTTCTAGCAATCAATGTGTGTTGTTGTGAAATTTTCCTTCAGTAAATTATCTTAAAACATTACAGTCATTTTAAGGCTGGCGTCAGACGAGCGCGCTGTGTGTGCCCGTACTGACGTGCTTACCGGCGTCTGTCGCATCGTTGAGCCACTGCAACGGGGCCGGTCACACGCTGGTGCGCGCGTGCACAACAAGCGTCCGTTATTCAAGCATCTCCGTCAAAGCACTAGGACGCGCGTTGACGGAGCTGCAAAGTGCAGTTGCCAGACGGGCGTTGAGTGGAAGGAACGTCACTCTCACGGACGTTCCTTCCGCTCCCCAAAGACGCTCGTCTGACCGTCTAAGTATTTCTTAGGACCGAGGAAATATTTTTCGAATGCCGCTGGCCGGCACCTGCACATGTAAGGAAATCCTGGAAACCCAACGGTGTAAATTGCTGGGCTGCAGGTGGCATTAATTTATAAAGGATTTTACCAGGAAGGATACATTGAGATTTCTCTCGTTTTCAAGTATGTCCTGGATTCAAGAACATTGAATTGTTACAGAAATACAAAGTTATAAAATGCAAGATTATAAAAAAAGCACAAATATATAAATTAACAGAAAATGAATATGTAGGAAATATAGTCACTATGTTACATGTTTACAGGTGCATTCTGTATATAGTCACTACGTTACATGTTTACAGGTGCATTCTGTATATAGTCACTATGTTACATGTTTACAGGTGCATTCTGTATATAGTCACTATGTTACATGTTTACAGGTGCATTCTGTATATAGTCACTATGTTACATGTTTACAGGTGCATTCTGTATATAGTCACTATGTTACATGTTTACAGGTGCATTCTGTATATAGTCACTTCCATGTTTACAGGCGCATTCTGTATATAGTCACTGTTACGTGTTTACAGGCGCATTCTGTATATAGTCACTATGTTACATCTTTACAGGTGCATTCTATTTCGAGGTATGGTATTAGAGATCTCTTAAGTGACTTTAGACTGGGGGAAGATTTGATTAATCTCTTCCATCCAGTTCACCTGCCTAGTATACACTACAGAAGATTAAATTCTGCAGGACTGCGTTGTCCAAGATATACCTGGAAGACTAATAAAGTGCAGCTTGAGGCAAAAAATTGGCATATTCATTTAGGTAATGAGATCTGAAATGGTAATTAAAGCAATTGTTGACATCCATCAGAACTGGGTGAAGGTGAGAACGACTTTGGTGCTTGAATGATGTTCGGATTATGTGTTTGTACAGGGGTGTGAAACATTACCAATGTAATGTTAACTGAATGGGGTCAGAGGCATAATTGAAATATTTTTCAGAAGATATTACCCGTTTCACAATGCCTTCATTACGCCGAGGCTCTAGGAATGAAGATCACCATGTCATCTTTGCTAGAGGGCTTCTAGTAATGATAAATGACCAAAATGTTCTTTTTTTCTCTTCCATTTTTTACGTCTTGTGGCTTGCCTTCTAATTTCTTTGTTCTACAATTCAGTTTCATAAAAACACAACACAAAAGGGGACGAACTTGCCACCGAATTGCACCGAACAGTGAATTTCATGGCAATTTCTGTTCACTAAACTGTCAATTCGCCAAATTTTGGGGAATTGATGGCGAAATATGGTGCAGTTCGTCGCAATTCAGCAATCTTCAGCAGCGGCGAAACTGTCCCCTAGAGAAGTAATGGTTAATCTATTCACAGAATGCTGAACTGCACCAAATGTCAGGGAAAAGCCCAGATTTTTGGTGGTTCAGCTCGATAGGTTTAAAAGGGGAATCCCATAGGATTCAACGTAAAACAATATTGGTTTTTATTCAACCGTTTAGTTTCATTTTTAGTAGTCTGTTCCAAAAATAAAAATTTTGTATTTTGTTGTGGGGTTTTTTGACAATTTTCGATTCCCAATTTTTTATTATTTTTTAATTCTGTTACATATTCTGTCATTTATACATATAAAGAAATAGCACAAACTAATATAGTTTAATACAGAAATAAAGTATATGGTCACCTGGCGTGGCCCTTTTTAAATGTCATCAATGTGTGAATGTCCCCATGGAGATGAAGTCATCGCTCTGTGTATCCAAAGCCCGAAGATAATTTCAGAAAATATTAACCCGTAGACAGGAAATGAACATGTGGATACATCAAGCGTATAAATGACTTTAACCTGAAAGCTGCATGGGAGCCGCAATATGTATATCAAGCCACGGACGTTTTTATGATTATTTTATTTTTTTCCCCATGAAAGCCACTAGACTCGTGCACGGATTTTTTTTTTTTTTTTCGGTTCGTTCGTATTTTGTAAATTTCGTTTCAGCTCGTTTCGGTTCGTTTCGTTTTCATTTTTCGTATCGACTTTTTTTCGTAATTTCGGAGATTTTCGTGTTTTTCGGAACGTCTGTTCTCCTTGTTTCAAAGTGTCTATTCGTTTTGACGTAAACTAATGTTTTTTTTGATCCGATATTTCTGTCGATACGATAATTCTGCCATTGAAATTTCTCATGTTTTACAAGAAGGATACATTGAAATTTCTCATGTTTCCCGGGAAGGATACATTGAGATTTCTCTGGTTTCCCGGGAAGGATACATTGAGATTTCTCTGGTTTCCCGGGAAGGATACATTGAGATTTCTCTGGTTTTACAAGAAGGATACATTGAGATGGGAATGATACAAAATTACAGAATCAGCGATATAACCAAAAAATACGTTGTCCGAAATTACTGAAATGGAGCCGAAATTACGAATGGAACGAAAATGATTTTCGATTTTACACATTTCTAGTCCATTCGAAAATTCCGAACAAATTTTCGTTTCGTTTCGTAAATTTTTCGGATCTGGAAATTTTCGGAAAATCGGCTGAATCCGAATGCACGAATCGGGAAATTTCGTGAAAATTCCGAAACCCAAAACGCACATCCCTAAAAGCCATCTCACCCTTTTTCCCCAAAGCATATTGTAAGAGAATCCTGTAGTAATGACCTGAGTCCAAGGCATTCAGTCCACACTTTATTCACATTTATCTGTTTGTGACTTAGGTAACCATGAAAAGTGTAACCAACGTTTGAAAAGTTCTTTCATAGTGAATGACGAATATAACGAGCGCGCAGATATGCAGGATGGCTTTTTAAATGAATTTTACAGCAAAAGTGAAGGCTTTACAGTAGGAATCACCCCCCCCCCCCTGTTGTTTTTGAACTAAAACTCCCATGATTCTCTGGCCATTTGTTGCAGTCAAATAATTCTGGGAATTCTAGGCCATAAACCACGGTGGGGGGGGGGGCGCCTGGGCAATTTGTTATTCTCCATCGTTGTGTTACATGATATCTGGGTTATGAGCCTTGTTTATTCCGAAAAACTTACTGTGATCTTCAGGTCAACAACCATGGTACTTCTACACAGCGGTGGTCTCCGTGACGCAGTGGTATTGTCCAAAACTGATGTTTTTATTTGTATAAAGAACATTGAATACTGTCCATCTCTATAAATTTTTTTCTTATTATTTGGGGGGGTGAGTCTAATCTTTTTTCTACGTTGTGTTGAGTGCTCTTCCAATGGTTAGGCTGATGATACTGATTGTTTTTTTTTTTATTTCTCCAGCGTTACCTCCCTTGCCTTTATACACATAACCAATAATCTTGGCCAGAAACTCTCTTCATCAGTGGCGGAAGTACCAGGGTCGCACTTGCGACCAGGCCCTGGCATTCTGCCACTGGAGGGGAGCCCAGGCATCCGTGGAGTTTCGGCACTATTTTCCAGCACGGCACCTGAGAGCAGCATCGCCGGCTGACTGCACCCACCCACACACACATGTGGCCAGCCGGCGAGTGTGATTAAGGTGCGTCACACGTGGGGGCAGATCCATCCCATAGGCTGCAGCAGCTTCTCTCCTGCCGGCGCCAGCACCAGCCACCAGGTAACGGAGTCCAGCTCTAGTGGGGGGCCCTGAGTCTGGCTCCAATGAGTGGCGTGTGTGCGGGGTCGGATACTGTCTTATTACTGGGGTCTCTGATACTCAGGGTCTGATATCTGGGTATACATGTATCTGGGGCCCACGCGGAGGGTGGGCCTTGAAGACGCGGGGCGTACTGGTACGCACACGTTAAACTTCAATGGCCCGCCTCGGCCCCTCCCCACAGCCGACGAGGGGGGGGCCCTTCATGGATTCTTGCACCGGGGCCCTGAGGTTTCTAGTTACGCCTCTGCTCTTCATCAAAACCTCTTACATATATGACGTTGTTTACTTGGTTCCAGCACAATTAGTATTCCATTTACTGCTCTTTTCCATTTATTTCTGAGTGCACTGTCTCCGTTCCATCATTTGATCGAACCCGTGGCAACCCAAGACCCACATCAATTCCGGTGTTGTGAAATCAGCTGTTCGGCTACAATGCGCATGCGTGTTGCACCATAGTCACATGCGCACGCTACGTCACACCTTCGACAGCGGACGCATCAGCGGTGACGTAGACGGTGCTTGTGCATTGGAACCAAACAGCTGATTTCACATTGTCCGAAGTATTGTGGGTGCAACAGAACTGGCATGGGTCTCGAGTTGCCACGGGTTCAATCAAATGATGGAACACCACCATAAGGTGCAGTAAACTTTGGAATAGAGTGTAACCGACCTACACCCTTGCTGCCCATTCGTCTGGACTCTGCGTTGTGTGTTGATGTGCACCAAGGATGAGACCAGCAACTGGATCGCTGGGAACATGCGATTTTAATCTGGGTAAAACACGTATAAATAACACGGCATGAAACATCCTCTGCAACTTCCACCTCCAGCAGTTCCCTCGTGCTCTGAAGGAAAAGCCCGGGCTCACAGGGGATGAGGTCATGCCTCATTAGCATTAACTCCTAAATGGCTGCACAAAGTTAAAACAAAAACATCCCAAAAGCTTTCTTTGGGTAAGACAATTGTAATTCTACAGGAGCTTCTCTAAAATGGGGGATATTAGGGGAATTAACACATACTTATAATCTTAATGAGACACCCATCTATTTACATCGGTTACAAGAGGCTCGAGCCATTAGGTTAATGAGCGGAGCCGATGAGTATAATGTTGTCTGCACTTATTGCAGTGTCATCCATACATTTGTTGCAGTAATGTGTGGTTCATTCTGTGCCGTCACCTACCTTTGTTACATTGCTGCGCTGCTTTGTGTATGTGCTTTGAAAAGCGCCACATATTTTGCATCCCTTTGTTTCTCTGTGATGAATTTGTGTGCGCTGTCTTCTGTACTGTAAACTATATGTTATAATGCAATGTCGGCTTCTATAATCTGATGCTTCTGGTAGGCTCCTCTGCAAATGATGATTTAATTTATTTAGCACAGACACTGCCCATTAAAATCAATAGTGCTGCCCTATTTAATTGCACACCCTCTCTAGGATTGTTTGTTAAAGGAGGTTAAGATGGGAATAAACCAAATGCGCTCAATGGGGGGGGGGTCTAATATCCATTACTGTTTGTTACTCTCATAGGGTTAATGTATTAAAGCCCCACAGGCTGTATTCCAACTGAGATGTTCTATGTAAACACTCATACATTTAGTGCTCGTGTATTATAGTTTAATGGGCTGAAAAAAAATCAATGTAATCGTGAACTGCTAGCAGTGGTTACAGGGTATAGAGATAGTGTATATTTACACACCGCAATCAGAAATAGCTGCAACTTGTGGAAAACATTACTCTGCTCTCCTATTTTTTTTCTTCCGGATGGGTTATTGTGGCTTAAAACGTTTTGGTGATAGCCTATCCACAGCCAGCATTTCAGACCTCACCCCAATGTTACATCCTATTAAAAATGACTTTAGTATCGTTTTCTCTACCTGAAAAAAATCAATGTCCTTCATTATTGCTGTGTTCATGGAACTTGACGTGTGCATGAAACCAGAGATGTGAATAATACATTGCCCTTAAATGACTGTTGAAATATATAGAAATGAGCGCAGATGACATCATTTTTATTTTTTTAATTTAATTTTTATTTTTTTTCCTTAAATGACTGGTGCCAAGAGGCTTGATATCTGCATTGGACCTTTCTGTGAAACTTTTTTTTCTTTTTTCAAGGAGATTTTTATATCTAGGTATAACGGAAGGGTCATGAATGCGCAAAGTACCCTGTAGACATTGGAATGGCAAATAATTTTGTTTTGAATTCCTAAATTTCCGATTTGGACAGATACAAAATTCAATTGGTGACTCACATGTTTTTATTTTTTTTGAATAGTAAGAGTTACGTTTTAATCCAGCAGCCCCGGTGTCTGTAGCAACACACGGTATTCTTCCCTTGCATTAAATATTGATTTTGGGTTACCCCCTTTGACCATGGAAACCACGGTGTTAGTTACTCAATGTGATGAATTAGGGCTGTTTTCACTAAATTTTCTGTACATTTGCGGCTTAACTACAAAATTTGGTTCAGAATATTCAGACAATTCATATTTGGAAAAATCGGGTTATCGTTAAAGGTTTGGGTTACTGTTTTTGCTTTATGATTAGGGAATTCGCTTTACACAGGGAGTGCAAATGTTTTCTGTCATCTAAATCAATCCGATTTATATTCGGGTTTGTTGTTTTGGATCGATTTCATTAAATGTATTTCAGAAGCAATTCGGATCTCTTCAATTACTGGCTGAAATTGCTGATCTTTGTCAGAATTTGTATGTGGTCCGAACCAAATCACATAAGTCTTGTGCTCTGTCCTAAACCATAGTGGAACCACTTGGGAAAATGACTGCGATGTCCAACACTAAAAACTTTTCCTGGAGAAAGAGTTCCAGAGGGGGTTTTCTTCTGGCTTCCCCATGAAAACGAATATTTGAAAATAAAACCCCACAACGAGACAATAGAGCCATATGAAGGCTCTACCATAGTGAGGAGTAGATAAACTTTTTGGTAATAGCTGAGTTTTTAGACATATCGCGTCATAATTTGTCACATGTTTTTATGCCAGGAATTTCTTGCACAGGAAATCAATATTCAACTTTATTTAAAAGGATATTTTGACTGTGTACATATACAGTTTCCTTTTGTACTTGATATTTAGGGCCCCATTTATCTCTTTAGGGAGGCCTATAGTTTGCCACTGAACAACATCCTGTGCTTCCTGACATGATTTTCCTGCAGAGATTAGAGGGAAAGAGCAAGGTGTGACCCGTGGAGCAGCCGTGTGTATATTGGTGGGAAGGGGTGTCGTGTGGAGCAGCCATGTGTATATTGGTGGGAAGGGGTGTCCTGGAGCAGCGTGTGTATATTGGTGGGAAGCAGTGGTCTGTGGAGCAGCCATGTGTATATCGATGGGAAGGCGTGTCCTGTGGAGCAGCCATGCATATATTGTGGGAAGGCGTGTCCTGTGGAGCAGCCATGCGTATATTGGTGGGAAGGCGTGTCCTGTGGAGCAACCATGCGTATATTGGTGGGAAGGCGTGTCCTGTGGAGCAGCCATGCGTATATTGGTGGGAAGGAGTGACCTGTGGAGCAGCCATGCGTATATTGGTGGGAAGGCGTGTCCTGTGGAGCAGCCATGCGTATATTGGTGGGAAGGCGTGTCCTGTGGAGCAACCATGCGTATATTGGTGGGAAGGAGTGACCTGTGGAGCAGCCATGCGTATATTGCAAATGAGCAATTCCCCCCCCCCCCAAGGTTTTTACTTGCCACTCATGTCCCTCCCCCACCAAGATTCATCCTCCAGCTTCCCCCACATCTTCGGACTGCTGTATCTCCGGCCCCATGCGTCCTACGTGGTCCAGGGGTTAATGGTCAGACTATATATTACTTTGTGTATTACTTTTGTTTGCGTTGGTTTAGTTGTATATTAGGGGTTAATGGGCAGGCTTCATTTCTCGCAGTATACATTTTATTAATTTATTAATGGCATTTTAGGAGTTCATGTGTAGGCTACATGTCTCACAGTGAATACATTCATGTTTTCACTTGATTACTGGCATTTTAGGGGTTAATGGGAAGGCTACATACCTCAGTCTATTCATTTCCTGTTTTTCCTTGATTAATGGCATTTTAGGGGTTAATGGGTAGGCTACATGCCAAAGTTTATTATTTTTATTTCTCCGTTTTTATGGCATTTTAGAGGTTATTATGGAAGTTAGAAACTAAAGGGTCTATTCATATTTAGATCCTTTGCTTTTTCACATTTTGGGGAATCACTTTTGCAGAAAATTTATGAATTCCCTATTTATCGAATGGTCACCGTAGTATGCGAAAATTGGAGTTGCTGAAGAAGTTATCGGACGTTGGCAAAAACCACTGAATTGCGTAAAATAAAATATTGAATTTATGTATCATGTTAGTACTACAAAAATGTGTCATTGCGTCACATTACTCTGGGATTATGGAATCTTTAGGTTTTTTTTCAGCAGTATGATCTAGGCCGGCGTCAGACGAACGCAGTGATCACGTCCGTGTCGGCGCACCGTTTAACTTCAGTCATAGCATAGAATCATGAGCAATAGAGACCCACACACGAAGTACGTGCGCACCGAACTGTGCACGCACAATGCACGTGGCAAACGGATGCAAGTTAGGCAAGAACGTAAAATCGCTAGACGGACGCGCAGAGCGTCACGTCCGCGTAGCGTTCTGTCAAACGGAGCGCATTTGTGACGTCCAGCACCTTCACGCACAAAAGGGCTTTTCATATCCTTCGAAAAATTTTATTTTTCATATTAATTTTCCGTCAACAAAAACGGACCGTGTGGTGTCTACAGTATCTTACGTCAGTATGTCCGTCCGTTTTTGCACGCACGCAGAGTGCGCTCAGACTGCATTCGTCTGACATTAGCCTTAGTGGTGAAAATTCTTAGTGCCCCTGCAATGTGTTATAATGACTCTCCTGGAAAATAACTCCCCAGTCATTATTATACTTGTAGTGCAGGCTACTTGAACTGTGTGTGTACTATTGTGTTTCTCAGACATGCAGCCTGTCACAGCTGCGGAGTACTCCCCCCCCCCCTCCCTTTTTTCCCTTTCTCTTCACTGGCAAAGGAAGTTGTTAAAACAGGAAGATGCAAAGGATTCTGGAACATGTAGTCTCAATTACAGAGGGCCTATGCAATTTGTCAGGAAGAGAACTACACCTCCCAGCATTGCCTAAGGGAAGGGGCGTTTTCCAAGGGTGGAAGTGCACGTGCAGAGCAAGGAGAAGGCAGAGAAGGGGAGACTGCTGAGGTGAACAGTCCTATGTGGTGGATCGTGCTTCCAGAGGCTGCCTCGTGTGTCCAGTGAAGAAGGGGTCCGTCTGCCTTTGTGTGTGTGTTCCAGTGACAGAGGGAGCGATCGAGTACATTCGCCGGAGAAGAAATCCGGCTGTCCTTGAGTGATTCCAGCGCTATGAGATAGCGATCAAGCTACCGTCCAAACGGAGAGAGGTATTCGGCCATCCTGCGTGAGTTGATATTGCTAACTTTATTGTCTGGCCTAGTTCTACTGCCCGCGCAGTTGCAGCTAAAAGGAGGATCGCTGCAGTTACAAATCTTGCTGTTCTGTGACACTTTGAATATTTCTTTCTCACTTTGTGGACTACAAATATGTTTCATTTTAAAGGTACCAAACGATAGAATCAAGGGCCCCACCGCTAGCAATCTTGAATGCTTGTATAATTTCCACTGGCCAGTGGTTAGGCAGAATGTATAAGGTTTAGACAGGTTACTGATATTGGTTACGTTGATTATCGAACTGCACTGAAGTATGGTAAAGATTGCTGTCTTGTTCATTCATTGAGTTGAATAGTAATGCTGAATTAACTCTTTCAATACTGTTGATTACTTTGTCCTACAAAGGGTTTGCTCGCTAGTCCTAATAATAAACCCCTTTTTACTTAAAGTAATCTTGTCCTGGTATTACTTGGCGCCGAAGGTGGTCCAGTAATCACTGGAGTGAGACAGAAGGCCCGTCAAATTAAGCGGCTCTCGCGGGAGTAGCGCTACAATGTAATAATAATAATAACTCACAAAACAAAATAGCCGTAAGTTATTTAAAATAAATTAAATTTTTGAATTGACCTCCCTGGTGGTCTAATTTTTTAAAAATTGGGTCTAAAAGCGTCTCAATTTCTTTTTAAAGGAAACGTGTTTTTGTACATAGTTAGCCTGTAATAATTAGGAATCACGCACTGAAATCCGTGCAATCAAGAGTTCTTACTGGTAGAATCCTTTATAAATAAAAAAATAGTAAATACACGGAGTCTGATAAAGTTTGAAACACGAAATAATAATTTATTATCCCAAAAATAATTATCCAAAATAATGCAAATAAATGATATTCAATAAACTAAAAAACAAAAAACACTGAAATCGGTCTGAAAACAAGGGTAAGAGGATGTATGGTCTATTTCTTATCCTGTAGTGCCACCCAGTGGCCGTTCATAAACCTTGCACTTTGGATTACAGTATTTTATGAATTGTTTATAAATTTGCTGATGGTTCCCGCCCATCCTGCACCATGTGACTCGCAGGGAGCCTTCCAGGAAACAGCTCGCCGCGATCACACTGCGGGGGAGAGCGAGGGAGCCAGGAGGAGGTGAGTAAACATCCAGCCCGAATATGGCTCGGGGTTACCATTCACGGTAGTGAAATTTAACCCCGAGTCACACTCGGGAATACCGCCAGGGAGGTTAAAGATTTATTAAACAAAATGATCCATTACATTGTAGATTTTAATTAAACTAAACCAAAATTACATGTAGCATTGTGAAATACACACTTAATGTAAATAGTTATGTACTTTTAAATAGGGTTAATATAAATATAATATATATATATATATAATTTCAAAAAAATAAAGGGAACACAAAAATAAGACCTCATGGATGTGAATGAATGAAATACTCTTAACAGCTCAATAATAGGACTGTCAACTGGTACTAGAGGAGTGGCTACAGAAGAAAATTCCTTTATTACTCGAGAATTAGACACTCCCAGATACGAAAAATTTAAAACACACATAGACAACAAGCATCGCAGGGTATATTGGAAATGGAACCAGTATATAACCGCTGTGCACAAATAGTGTGAAGAGAAATTAGTAATCAACGTATTGTCCCTATTTGGACTCCCGCAATTAGGGAAAAAGGTTATCACCAAAATTGCAATCCGCAAATAACATTCACAATTGGCACACAACAACTGGCCCTTAAACTGATAGAGCTCATGCTCAAAATTCTCAGTTTATCAGTTTAAGGGCCAGTTGTTGTGTGCCAATTGTGAATGTTATTTGCGGATTGCAATTTTGGTGATAACCTTTTTCCCTAATTGCGGGAGTCCACCAAATAGGGACAATACGTTGATTACTAATTTCTCTTCACACTATTTGTGCACAGCTGTTATATACTGGTTCCATTTCCAATATACCCTGCGATGCTTGTTGTCTGTGTCTAATTCTCGAGTAATAAAGGAATTTTCTTCTGTAGCCACTCCTCTAGTACCAGTTAACAGCTCAAAAATAGGACTGTCAAGTGGTTTTTGATGTGTACTAAATGTAGGTCAGGTCCAATCCTGAGTGAGAGGTAGTGCTGCCCTTGTTTGTTTATTGGAGGGACCCTATAATTTATAGGGGTTCCCCCATTTTTCCCAATTTTCTGGTAAATACTGTGATCATTACATAGTTGAATGTGCTGACAACAAAATCACACAAACATTATCAATGGAAATCAAATTGAGCAACTGATGGAGGTCTGGATTTGGAGTAACACTCAAAATTAAAGTGGGGAAACAACACTACAGGCTGATCCAACTTTGATGTAATGTCTTTCAAACAAGTCAAAATGAGGCTCAGTAGTGTGTGTGGCCTCCACGTGCCTGTATGACCTCCCTACAACGCCTGGGCATTCTCCTGATGAGGTGGCGGATGGTTTCCTGAGAGATCTCCTCCCACACCTGGACTAAAGCATCCCAACTCCTGGACAGTCTGTGGTGCAACACATGATGTCCCAGATGTGCTCAATTGGATTCAGGTCTGGGGAACGGGCGGGCCAGTCCATAGCATCAATGCCTTCGTCTTGCAGGAACTGCTGACGCACTCCAGCCATATGAGGTCTAGCATTGTCTTGCATTAGGAGGAACCCAGGGCCAACCGCACCAGCATATGGTCTCACAAGGGTCTGAGGATCTCATCTAGGTACTTAATGGAAGTCAGGCTACCTCTGGCGAGCACATGGAGGGCTGTGCGGCCCCCTAAAGAAATGCCACCCCACACCATTACTGACCCACTGCCAAACCGGTCATGCTGGAGGATGTTGCAAGCAGCAGAACGTTCTCCACGGCTTCTCCACACCCTGTCACGTCTGTCACATGTGCTCAGTGTGAACCTGCTTTCATCGGTGAAGAGCACAGGGCGCCAGTGGTGAAGCTGCCAAACGTCCTGAACGATGTTGGGCTGTAAGCACAACCCCCACCTGTGGACGTCGGGCCCTCACACCACCCTCATGGAGTCTGTTTTTGACAGTTTGAGCAGCCACATGCACATTTGTGGCCCGCTGGAGGTAATTTTGCAGGGCTCTGGCAGTGCTCCTCCTGTCCCTCCTTGCACAAAGGCGGAGGTAGTGGTCCTGCTGCTGGGTTGTTGCCCTCCTACGGCCTCCTTGTCTCCTGATGTACTGGCCTTTCTCCTGGTAACGCCTCCATGCTCTGGACACTACGCTGACAAACACAGCAAACCTTCTTGCCACAGCTCGCATTGATGTGCCATCCTGGAAGAGCTGCACTACCTGAGCCACTTGTGTGGGTTGTAGACTCCGTCTCATGCTACCACTAGAGTGACAGCACCGCCAGCATTCAAAAGTGACCAAACCATCAGCCAGAAAGCATAAGAACTGAGAAGTGGTCTGTGCTGTGGTCACCACCTGCAGAACCACTCCTTTTATTGGGGATGTCTTGCTACCTGCCTATGCTTCCCTCCTTTTGTCTATTCCATTTGCACAACAGCATGTGGACTTGATTGTCAATCAGTGTTGCTACCTAAGTGGACAGTGTGATTTCACAGACGAGTGATTGACTTAGTTACATTGTGTTGTTTAAGTGTCCCCTTTATTTTTTTAGGAGCAGTGTATATATACGTAACAGATAAGGCATATTAATTTAAGCTTAGTTTCAATTTTTATGTCATTTAGTAACTCCTACTTCTGAAGAAGCTATTTTTATATGGGAGATAATATAAAACCCTACACCCCCCCCCCCCAGTTTTGACCCTTCTCATCTTATGCCCCCCCCATATGTATTTTTTCAAGGGCAATAATAACATGGAATCTATATAATGTATGTATATGTGACATTTTATTGATTCCATGTTATTGCCCTTGGAAAAAGTCTAGAGATAGACCAAACGCGTCGGGATTTTATTGAATACATTTTCTTTTATTGAATTTATTTCATTTCATTCATTCCAAAATACGAAAGAATTCCAGCGTTTTTCGTGGATTGGTTCCTCCTGTATTCCTGGTGCATGCAAAGACACTGAAGCCTCCATATCTTTCTATGTATGTTCTTTAGGAGTAACAAACTGAAGTCGACTCCCAGGAGGTGGTCTAACTTCATCCTCCTTTGCAATTTTGGTCCCAAGAACCAGTCTGGAGTGAGGAAAGGATGGGAAATAGGAAAGCAAAAGGAAAAAATACTTAGTATTGCTTCCATGGTCCATAAAATATTTTTTTTCCTATCCAACTCCTACCATAAGTGGTGTTTGGGACTTATTTAAGCGTTACGTTTGTAGTGCTCCTGGCCAGGATTTTTTTTCTGTGCATAGGTTAGTAACATTTGTAACTATGCATGCATCAAATGAGATCCAGAAGAGCCAACTCCTGGCCTTGTAGCAGCATCACTGAAGGCTTCACCAACACTTCCATCTACAGGAAACTGAAGGTATTGTCTATGCTGCATAATATCTATGTGGTGTCTATTCATAAAGCAACGCAATTTTGGCACAATTTGGCCAAAATTTGAATATAATAATGATACCCAACTCTAAACATGAAACCAGTTAGGTTTCAAATACACCTTATACATCACAACTTGAACCGCATTATATACAACATCTTTTTTATTGACAATTTTTTTTTGTTTTATTATAGAAAAGTGTCATCAGGAGACAGACATGACATTGTAGGGGCCAAGTCTCAAAAGGCATGTAACAGAAGTATCACAGAAAGGAAATCTAAAAAACGGAAAGGGGGGGGGGACGACATACACGCCAAAAAGTGCTCCGTACCGAGGGAGGAAAAGGGAAAAAAAAAAGAAAGGGGGAGGAAGAGGGTGTAAAAGATGGCTAAGGCCCAATGTGTGGCCTTCCAGGCTCACTCCTGGAAGTCCAGGGGACCGTAGGAGGCCACGGAAGTGTGCAGGTCACAAAGCCAGGGCACTCGAGGGCCAGATACGGCGGGCAGAGCCATGGTGGCCGCCATAATGGTACACCTCAAGTAAAGAAAAAAAAAAAGGGGGGTCTGTAGCACGAGATGGCGAGTTAAAAAATAAAAATATGCGGACAATGGACCTCCAGCACAAACCGACATGCCAAAAATCAAAAACAAAATGCGGCATAAGAAAATGGGAAGAAAAAATAAATAAATTTGCAGAGTCTCCGTAAACAGCAATCAAAAACAGAGTCCGCAGCAGAGAATAGACGAATGGCGGACGGTATCATCAGGGGGGTCAACAAAAGGGAGAAAAAAAAGGGGGGAATAAATAAAAAGGGGGGGATAAAACACAGCCAGATATTGACAGCCAGCAAAATGAGGGAGGTAGTTCACAGCTAAAAAGGATCAGCCAGTGTTCAAAAGGCGAATGGGTCATAAACAGCCTCAGAATAGATTTCCACACTTCCCGAGTCTTCAAAGGCCCCGTTCACACCTGGGTGTTTTACAGCGCATTCCTGCACGTTGTAAAACGCCCAAACACCGAAATCCCATGATTTCCTATGGAGCCCGTTCACACCTGGGCGTTTTAAAGCTCGTAGGAGTGCGCTGTAAAACGCCATTCGCCCAAAGAAGTAAAGGCGCTTCTTTGGGGCGTATTGCAGCGCGTTCACGGCCATAGACTGCAGCGTGAATGCGTGGCAATGCGCGTTTTTCACGTTTGCACGATACGCCACCAAAAACTCGCGTATTAAGCGTATATGAAAAACGCTGAGGTGTGAACCCAGCCTAAGGGACCTGGAAAGTCTGAGCAACGACAGCCCCGCATCGGTTTCCGAGGGGGCAAAGCACATCAGGTAAGGCCTCTCCATGTCGCTGTACCGTGTACCCCTCCAGTCCCCGGCCACAGTACTCCACCTCCAGTGCCGGCGGGGTGACCCGAAGCAGCGCAACGAGAGAAGGCATCAGGGGCGGACAGATAGCCTCCACCAGACTCTGGCCGTCATCATAAGGAGCCTCCACCAGACTCTGGCCGTCATCATAAGGAGCCTCCACCAGACTCTGGCCGTCATCATAAGGAGCCTCACAGACTCTGGCCGTCATCATAAGGAGCCTCCACCAGACTCTGGCCGTCATCATAAGGAGCCTCCACCAGACTCTGGCCGTCATCATAAGGAGCCTCCACCAGACTCTGGCCGTCATCATAAGGAGCCTCCACCAGACTCTGGCCGTCATCATAAGGAGCCTCCACCAGACTCTGGCCGTCATCATAAGGGGCCTCCACCGCTCCAGAGATCTCTGCAGGAACAACCCAGCCAGTGGGGAGGCTCCCCGTTCACTGTATCAGATGTTGCGCCAACTGCAGAATGTCCGGTGGCTGCCTGTCACCAGGAGCAAGGCAACTCACGCCAGCCCCCTCCAGAGCATCGTATCGAGCCGTGTCAGGTCCACACAGAGTGGTTCCAGGGGAGCATGCAGACGGGTCCCATACGGGTCACCGCAGGGTCTCGCCACCGCCAGCTCCATCACAGGCCCAGCAGCAGATGCACCATCAGGTATAACTGTGCTGCCCCAGCCTGCCTCCTGACGAGCCAGAAGCCACGAATCCTGGAACTCCCGCATCATCTCAGCCAGCATCCCTCTTGTGAGCGGTAGAGAGTCTGGGGCAGTCATCAAGGCGAGCTGCAGGAGGAGAGATAGGCAGCCGAGGGGAATCCGGAGCGTCGCAGTAGGTCTCAAAGATTGCCACCGAGTTCGGCCGCACCGAAGGGCCCAGGATTCAGGGTTGGCAGTAAGGGAGTAAATAAGCCTACTCAGTACCCGCTCCTCAGCTCCAGGAGAACAATACTCCCAGAGGGGATCTCAAAACAGAGGGGGGGGACGCAAAGAAAATCGTAAAAAAAAATAAGTCAGCAAGAGAGCACAGCAACATGCGTCCACTCCCGCCAGTAGACAGCTCCGCCTCCTTTATACACCATCTTTTAAAAATGTTGTCCCTTGTCACATGGGGTCATGTGTGGAATTTTCCTCTGTGTGTTTTCATGTTAGCGCTCAAATCATCTTTGAACATTTTGGATAAGGGATACTCGCCCTGTATTTTAATCTAAGTGGCCTTGCTGGATAGATGGATGGATGGAGTTGTGTGCATAAAGCAGAAAGTTTTTTTCTATGCAAGACCATTAAAAATAATGGAAGTAAAAAGCACTTTTTATTCATGATGCACCGAAAAGAAAATTTGAGACCGGAACCGAAAATGCAGCCTGAGCTCAGCTGAAAATCAGTCATCCAAACCTGGGCCTGGCTGAGCTGGGGGCTTGCCTGGGCCTGGAGGCCCAGCCGAACCGGGGCCTCAGCCGGGCTCAGTGAGCCCCCGGCTCGGCCGGCCTCCGGGGTCCAGGCGACTGATTTTGGGAGTGACACCGTGATTAGATGGAGATTGCTTTACCTACATTCACATATTTTGGCTCGAAGCTCCTCCAGCAGTCTGCATTGCACTCCTCCTGTATCATTTGGATACACAGGCCCACTTCTTCTCGCTCTCCTTGCTCGTACAGAATGAAGCGTCAGAGACCCCGGTCGCGGGATGACATCACTGAAGCGGAAGCTTTTGACCCTACCGACAGCCGGACTGGTGCCAGTTTCGCAGGTGGTGGGGGGGCTTCCCCCCCAGGCTAGTGATTAGAGCACTGGGCAGGGGATGCTGTCCCCCAGCATCCAGGCTACATGCTAGGGCTGCTGCGCTCCATTTGGGCGCTGCAGTATCCTGCCTCTTGCTCCACTCACCGACACGCTGCCCTCACTTCATTCCAGCAGTACACACTCAGGGTACAGATTGTCAGGCTGGCTCTCCGTGAATCCATCGTGCAGCTGAGACCAACCTTCGGCGAAGCTGTCACTGGTCCAGCCATCAGCAGGGTCAAAGGCTTCCACCTCAGTCAAGTCATCCCGTGACCAGCGTCTGACAAAATGATTCTTGGGCTCCAGGCGCCCCGATGTTACCACGCAAAAAGTAGGGGACCTGGCTTACACGCCATTTAAATGTAAAGGAAGATTTATTGGGACATCAAATTGGTAATCTTTCGGCTGGACGTTTCTCAAACCTCATTGTCGTTGAACTGCGTAATATAATCAGAGCTTTTTTGCACAGAGAAACGTGGTATCATTTTGTCTCTCTAATAAACTACAAGAAGCTGTAAGACTGGTCGTCCACGGGGTCCATAGTTGTACGACCTAATCCCATAACACAGAAGCGATTCAACCCCCGTCCAGTGCTTAAGACTTCCATGGGACAACTACGAAGAACTACATCAGACTATCAACCTCCCATTTGAATGAGATTTGTCATAAGAAGTCACATGAGCTGGTACAACATACCACACAATATGGATGCTGGGAAGCTGATAAGGTGGGGTGAAAAAAAGATATTTTATTATGATGGGGAGACCGATGGGATTAGCCCTGTTTGTTAATCTAATTTTGCTGGGTAAGGGAAACCTACTCGGGCCCTTTTGCAGCTCTGCCATAACCCCTTATGCCAAGTGTATATTTAGGCACACTTACACTGTGATATATTCCATGGGGAATTCTTTTAATATGGAGAACCTGTTACTGCATCCCCCCCCCACAAATAATATGCAAATTTAACCAGAAACGTCCGACTTGGGTCGTCCACGCTCCCTTGCAATGGATGACGCTAGTCGTATGACTTAGGTCGTCCGTAGTTGGACATCCATTCGGTCATACTACTACAGACCCAGTGGATGACCAGCCTAATGTACCTTTTCTAGAGAAGCACCGGTGGTTGTTTTTTTTTTGCTATGTAACTGTGCTGTTTACCTGTCACCTGCGTGAGGTGCACAGGAGCGGTCCTCCCATCAGCAGCAGCAGCAGCTTTTTGCCATATGCTGATTATTCTTTTGTGTCAGACACTAAGCTCTGGGGTTTGCGTATACTTTAACCTGTCATTGTATAGCACTGAACAGTGA
Source organism: Leptobrachium leishanense (assembly GCA_009667805.1). Lineage (NCBI taxonomy): Eukaryota > Metazoa > Chordata > Amphibia > Anura > Megophryidae > Leptobrachium > Leptobrachium leishanense. The sequence continues at coordinate 338,489,455 of CM019066.1, forward strand.
GATGGTGCAATGTTTTCCCAAAGCTTAGCTGCCGTGCTGGATGACATCTTAAAAGGAACACGATTAAAATATAGAGTTCCTTCTCTGCCTGTAAATAATAGGGCAGAGGCTGCCAATAGCCTCTGCCCAAGTATTTATTTCTTTTTCAGGTGACTTTACTCACCGTTTCTCACTCGCCATGCCCAGCTCCTCTTCGTCTCAGGGACTCCTGAAGCTTGCCTTCACAATTGTGGTATGCAATTTGTGGTCTACATCATCAGGACTTTCGCACTTTGCGTACGCAAGTGCCATAGCGCGTACACAGAACGATGGAACGGAGCTGCGTGCTTGGAGAGATCTGATCCCTGGAGAGATCCGGTCCACCGCTGCTTTGAGATTGATTGTTACCACAAATTGGTCTCAGAGAGTGATGTCGGCATGTTCTCTGTATACCGATGTCACTTGTGACAGGCGGGAAATTAAAAAATCCTGGCTGCTGGTGACGCTGGGTGGTGGTGGGGGGGGGGGGGGGTTTCCTCCTCCACTTCACACAGCTTTATAACCAGATTGGAGGAGAAGGGAGGGAACCCTGACATCCTCACCATTTTCTTAATGTAAAGTGGTGTCAGATTCTGGTTCCGGGTTGGAACCAGGTAGAGTTGATATGGCCCAAATGCAGTAACTACAGTGGAGGAGGGTGAGCTGTTGGAAACTGAACAGATTCTTGAGAAGTAGCTGGAGACTGGATGAATACTGGTGGAACATGGTGGGAATTTGGCAGAGACACAGAGGGGTCACACAGGAACAGGGATGACAGCAGCGCAAACAACTTCTCTCTGCTAGGGAAGGTATAACAATACTGAAGCACAGGTCTCAGGGCGGCGTAGCCCTTTATTCAAGAGAGCCTGGGTTTCATGTCATGTGACTTAGGTTGTGTTTTAACGGTTTAGAGACCTGTGCTTCCAGTGCTGGGGAGCGGCAGCACAGGAAAAGTGTTGCCAAGGTATGGTTCATGGGGGGAATAGCGCCAGCCTGGCCCTTCTCCCGGCAGCATGAGGCATGACAAGTGGTCAGGATGAGAAGTGTGTCCTTTTAAATAAATGGCCTCTTATTCCAGTTTTACTGGAAAGTGCCTGTCTGGGTTGACTTGACTCTGTATCTCCACACCCACATCATAAAGCTGTGCATGTAACGAGAGCCCTGCAGGAAGTGGTTGACTTTTTTTCACTGTCTCTTTGCATATCAAAACCAACACCACATACAGAATCTTGTGCCGTCTAGGAAAATAGCACTGTGCTGTGTACAAACGCGGGAAGGTGACACCAGTGCAAAGGCCGCCAGAAAACACCGATTTAATCTTATAAAGGAAATTGTGAAAAAATTTTGAAAATTATAAAATTTATAGGAGGTTTGAAAATCTGTTGAAGAGAACTTATTTCCAGAGTTGCCAAATCTGCCCCAAAATCTGTGATCCCGTTCCTTTTCCATATCTCCTGCTCTGGATAATAAACCATGGAGCACGGGGACAGATTCTGAGGGACTGACTCCAACAAAAGCAAAATAACAGAAATCGTTGACACTTGCCGAAAATGTATACTGGTCCAGTGCACAGCTCCATTCTGTCCTATGGACTCCAGAGGCCCGTACAATACCTCAGCAGCTGCTGAATTGCTGCAGCAGGGTCATTGAACGCTTTGTATGCGAATTTTGAATCCAAAATGGCCGATTTCTTAATGAAAAATTCAGTGTTTTTCGGATCACTCGGACAAAATATGATAGAGAAAAGCAGTCAGCACAATTCCGTTTTGTACGCACACACCACAAATGATAGTTTTTAATGAATAAACGTTATGTTTACTTCTGAAACCATATATAAATTGAACTGTAATATATGTCTGTGCAGGGGGAAATAATAAATAAATATTTTGTGCTTTGGTGAACAAAAACCTCAAAATTAACATTGCTGTACGGAATTATTACTTGCTTCGTGGCGGCGGCCATCTTGCTGTACGGCATTGGTACTTGCTTCATGGCAGCGGCCATCTTTAATACGTCACACTCAGCAACACGAAGCATCTCCTCGAGTCGCTGCAAGTGCTAGGTTAGTACTGCTGAGCGCTGAGCAGTTGAACGGCGTTCAATGGCAAGTTGCAGCGGCTGAGGTATTGAACGTGGCTCTGGAGAAGATGCCAGCAGTGGCATGCAGAGTCAGTATCCATTGGAGGTTGCCTTATGTAGTGGCTCGCATATAATGTATCTGCTCGCTGGTTACAGAGCCAATAATAAGGAACTGAAAATAATGGATGAGTTGCTCCATCTTTAGTCATTTGCAGCGTCCTATATCAGCTCAGCCAAACTGGGGCCTCGGTCAGGCGTAAAATTAGAGTTCCCTTAAATAATTGGGCAGACGCTGTTGAAAGCCTCTGGCCCAATATTTTTTTTATGTTAGCTGATCTTACTCCTCTTTTCTCCCTCGTTGTGCACAGTTCCTCCTCATAGGTTCTGGGACTCCCAGAACCTAACTCATTTTGCGCTCACACGCAACGTTCGTAGAGTAGGAACCGCAAATTGTGCAGCACTACAGACCTGCGCACCTTATGTACACAAGTTCCATTGCCCCTGCGCAGAGCGATGAATTGCATATGCACAGAACCGATCCATCGGCTTCCTTTCTGAGACCACTTGGGTTGTCTCTGATCGGCTGTCGTCTCAGAGTGGATGTCGTCTCTGATCGGCTGTTGTCTCTGATCGGCTGTTGTCTCTGATCGGCTGTTGTCTCTGATCGGCTGTTGTCTCTGATCGGCTGTTGTCTCTGATCGGCTGTTGTCTCTGATCGGCTGTCGTCTCTGATCGGCTGTCGTCTCAGAGTGGATGCCGTCTCTGATCGGCTGTCGTCTCAGAGTGGATGCCGTCTCTGATCGGCTGTCGTCTCTGATCGGCTGTCGTCTCAGAGTGGATGCCGTCTCTGATCGGCTGTCGTCTCAGAGTGGATGCCGTCTCTGATCGGCTGTCGTCTCTGATCGGCTGTCGTCTCTGATCGGCTGTTGTCTCAGAGTGGATGCCGTCTCTGATCAGCTGTCGTCTCAGAGTGGATGCCGTCTCTGATCGGCTGTCGTCTCAGAGTGGATGCCGTCTCTGATCGGCTGTCGTCTCTGATCGGCTGTCGTCTCAGAGTGGATGCCGTCTCTGATCGGCTGTCGTCTCAGAGTGGATGCCGTCTCTGATCGGCTGTCGTCTCAGAGTGGATGCCGTCTCTGATCGGCTGTCGTCTCAGAGTGGATGCCGTCTCTGATCGGCTGTCGTCTCAGAGCGGATGCCGTCTCTGATCGGCTGTCGTCTCTGATCGGCTGTCGTCTCTGATCGGCTGTCGTCTCTGATCGGCTGTCGTGTCTGAGTGGATGCCGTCTCTGAGTGGATGTCGTCTCTGATCGGCTGTCGTCTCTGATCGGCTGTCGTCTCTGATCGGCTGTCGTCTCTGATCGGCTGTCGTCTCTGATCGGCTGTCGTCTCTGATCGGCTGTCGTCTCTGATCGGCTGCCGTCTCTGATCGGCTGTCGTCTCTGATCGGCTGTCGTCTCTGATCGGCTGTCGTCTCTGATCGGCTGCCGTCTCTGATCGGCTGCCGTCTCTGATCGGATGTCGTTGGCATGCTCTCTATGTGCTGGGGCCACTACTGACCAATCTGGTGACCAGCTGGGGCAATTGAAAATCGCGGCGGCTGCTGGTGATGCTTCCACTTCAATCAGTGATATCTTTCTCCATATCGAGACCGTTGGGGGGGGGGCAGTGAAGTGATCAGGATGAGTAGTGTGTCACAACATGAGCTCTGTGATTGTTATTGTGCATCGCTCTGAAGAGATGCTAATTGCTTTGGCACGCATGGAGCGGCAGAAAAGTACAACTTCTGTGTACACAAAAATCCTGCTGAGGACCAGGGCTGGGAACCACTGCTTTACTAGATTGGATTTACTACTGTTTTCTGACGTCACATGGACATATAGTAGTGATGTTGTTTGAATCTGTTGAAAAAAAAGGATACGTAATTTTCACGTGTGTGGGTTCTGCAATAAAACATGATCTCAATGTATCCTTCCTGGTAAAATCCTTTATAAATAAATAAATAAATAAATAAATCAGCAAAAAGATGGAGAAAGAGCTCAGCAAACAGGGGTGAAATGGCTCAACACCAGAACAAAAGCCATGGAGGCCTAGGCCTGCTGTCCCAGGACAGGTGGTGCTGTGGATAAGCAGAGGCTTTCATACAAGCAGTCCCTTGTTGTCAGGTGTTCTAGATAGCATCTGTCAGTACACGGGCCCAGACGGGGGGGGGGGGGGGGTGCGCAGCTGCTTGCGTCTGAAGTCGGGGGGAGGGGCGCTGATAACTGTCAGCCCCTAGAGATCACACGCAGAGGCCGAAGGAAAAGCATCTCCTGCCTCCAACCCAGAACCCGCCGTCAATCGGCGCGGCGTCCGTTCCCTAGCAACTAGTTAACGCACCCTCCCCTTCTACCTGTCGCGATGACGTAACAAACGTCTGTTACAACACGTCGCGTGGCTACGGCTTGTTTTTTCCCCTCAGCGTAGCCAATGGCGAAGAGAGAGTCCGTGGCCAGCGAGCCAATCGGCTGGCGCTCAGCGACGCGCGGGCACAACCAATCAGAGCTGAGAGCGCTGGGAAGGCACGTCGTTTAAAACGCTCGATGCCTCGCGCGGCCCTGAGGTGACAGTTGGTGGAGGGGTCTGACCGGGGAGTGGATAACGGAAGCCGGGAGCGCCCAATCTTCCAGCGGTCACCGCCGCCGCACTCTGCAAGATGCCGTCTCGGGTGGAGGATTACGAGGTGCTCTTCACTATCGGATCGGGGTCGTACGGGAAGTGTCAGAAGATCCGCAGGAGGTCGGATGGCAAGGTGAGCTCCAGGCCTGTCCTCCTGCCTTACCAAACCATAGCCCCTCATCAACCCTCCCCACCCTAACGCAGAGTGCACAGGACGCTGTGACAGCCTTCCCCTGGATTACCCGTGATTCTCTGCGTGGGGGAGGGAGTCATTCGTTCAATCAGGTATTGATGATCACCGGGGGGGGGGGGTGCGTGTTTTCCAGCTCAGCTATTCTGGTCTGAAGGTTTTTGGATCTCATTCCACCCCCCCCCCCCCCAGTGAATGAAGGGCTGGCTGGGAGTTGTTGAAGGCTGCATACACAAATAGTGGAGATGGCAGATCTGTCACCCCCAGTGTTTGCCTACAGGAGCTCAGGGTGAGCATGGCGCAGGGTGACTGCCGCTGGTAACCGTGTAACAGCGCCTTCTTGGAGATAGAAAAGCGTTCTGTTGGATTATGCGTTTATAAAACCTGCACAACCACAGTAATCTGGGACATCGGCATTCCAGATGTTTCAGAACTACACTTCCCATGATGTGCTTCTAATCTAATGAGGGGCTGAGATGTAGTTCAAAAACCTCTGGAGGTTAAAGGCTGTTGACCCCAGTCCCACCGCTAGCAATGCCAGACTGGCTTTGTTTTCGAGGGAGCATAGAAGTTCTCAGTGCTGGCTTACAAACCTCTGGTCCCTTGGGGAAGCTTGGATCTTGAATAGCAATTAATGACCGAGATGTAGATTTCCTATAGCCCAACGCTTGGGACATGTAGCTCTACAGCAGTTGGATATCTATTTTTGAGCCCCCCCCCCCTTCCTAATTAGTTCTGTGGACAGAGTTTCAGACTAACTTTCTGCCTGATGTTTAATTCTCTCTATTGGTGTGCAAATTTTTCAGCACCTCCTCCAGCTGGACAGAGCGCATGGATAACGCCCCGCTTTCTCAGTCTCCTGCGTGGGATGTCACAGCCCACAAGCCTATCTGGAAGACTGGCGAGGTGTAAGTCTGTGGACGCAATAAAAATAATTCAGACTGAGAAAACCGATTCTCCGGTCTGATGAAAATATGATTGGATTGTTTTGGTCTCCATTCAAACTGTCATGCATGGAGGAAACCAGGTACCACTCAATACCTTCACAGTGGGAAGCATGGTGGTAATGGCAGTATCCTGCTTTGGGGGTGTTGTCAGTGGCAGGGATAGAGTGGTCATGTTGTGGGGGGGTGAACACTGCAGAACAGATGACCGTTTAAAATTCGGTCCTGTGGCCTCAGGTAAAAATTCAGCCTGGTCTGATGTCCTTTCAACAGTGGAATGACACTAAGCACACAGCAAAGATGAGCAGAAATTTGCATAGGGACAGCTCTGTGAATGTCCTTGAGTGGCTTAGATTTGAACCCAATAGAACATCTCTGAAAAGACCTGGCTTTCCAGATGGACGCCCTCCAACCTGTCATAACTTGATCGTCTGCAGAGATGAGTGGCAGGACCACCCCCAGTTTAAGCATGCTATCCTTGTCATACGAGACTCAACATGTCTTGAGGTTGTAATTACTGTCACGGATTCTTCATCAGTAGAGATCGGGGTCTGAATACTTAACGAAGAGCGAAACTGAAATATCCCATTGACAAAAGTTTGCATGGATGTTGGAAAGCAAAGCGGTGCACAAAAGGATTGTTTTATGTCATTGCTGTCATGCGAAAAATTTAAACAGTTCTAGTAGAAGGTTGCAACATGAAAGGGTCTGGATATTTCATGAATTTGTGTTTTCTTCTGATCCTAAACAGGTCTTGGTGTTTTGTAGGTTTTGTTTGCAATCTAGTACCTCTTCTCCTCCTGTAGGTGCTGGTTTGGAAGGAGCTAGACTATGGAACAATGACAGAAGCGGAAAAGCAAATGCTGGTTTCCGAAGTGAACCTTCTAAGAGAGCTGAAGCACCCAAACATCGTCCGTTACTATGACCGAATCATCGATCGCACAAACACTACTCTGTATATTGTGATGGAGTACTGTGAGGGCGGGGACCTGGCGAGCCTCATCGCAAAGTGCACCAAAGAAAGGTATGCGGCTCACCAATTCAATAACCCTTACTCCCGGTGCCAAGAGGAGCATCCGACATGCATTCTGTACGGCTGAAATTGTGGTCGGCGGTTGCGGTGTCTCTTGTGGAGTGTAGACTTGCACTTCTGTTCCGGAATGCTCTTTAGCAGGGATCAGACTAAAATGCTACAAGTAGTAGGTGATGGTACAAGTAGAGCTGGGAGTGATCCGTTTTAATCACTGTCGAGGTTGTTTGCGATTTTTAACTTTGTTGTATTTGTTAATGGATGGACGCTCCGTCTCTGCATCAGCTGAGCAGATGGGTTGCTTGGACAGAACGTCCAACATGTAAATCCCAGAGCACTCCCTTTTCAAATAAGTTGAATCGTGTTCGTCCTCAACTGCGATTAAATTGTGAATATTTACCAGCCCTAGGTATAAGTCATGGCCGGTGCAAGGATTTCCAGATACACTGGCTCAGATCTTGCTTGTTGTTGCAACTGCCTGTGAACTGCAAATGTGACAGCTGTGTGTAAATGGGATGGAAGTACGTAGTTGGCTGAGTGGGATGAGAGTGAGGTAACACAAACACTGGCCTATACATTTCCATAGACTTTAAGTCATGGTAGTGGCTAAATTGGTAGGCCTTGTGTGTTTGTTTTCTGTGTAGTCGTTTTTGTGTGTTTTTTTTTTACCTTCCTTCCTGTGTGAGCCCCTTTCACTGCACATATGACTGAAGAGTGAGTGGTGGTAAACCTCGACTGTTGAAGTTGCACCCCTTTGCTGCCTCAGGGAAGGGCCGGCTCCTTTTTGAAGGTACACAATGGATATACTCGCAAGTGTGGTGGGTGGGTTTTCTATTATCTGGAAATTTAGTGTCGGTGTTAAATGCTCTGATTGCAGGATTCTTTCCCTTCGCTGCTTTTAGGCAATATTTGGAGGAAGACTTTGTCCTGCGCGTGTTCGCTCAGCTCGCTCTGGCTCTGAAGGATTGTCACAGGAGAAGTGACGGTGGTCACGTGGTTCTACACAGAGATCTCAAACCAGCCAACATATTTCTTGATGCCAAGAAAAATGTAAAAGTTGGCGATTTTGGTTTAGCGAGGATCTTGAATCATGACACAAGTTTTGCAAAGACGTTTGTTGGGACTCCGTACTACATGTCTCCAGTAAGTGCGCGTAAGGACGTGTGTACTGGTCAGTCCTACGACTGTGAACATACCGCAACACACACCTCTTAATCTATCAAAACTCTGCTGTATGGATGATGTGTATGGCTCATCTATATTTTTTGTTACACAAGGGTGTGCTTCATGTTTTCACTGCAGCATCTCTCAACTTCTGTGACAATGCACATGATTAACTAGGGTGGGGGTAACAGACCATTCAGCAATGTCACTTTGTAGGGGGAGGGGCGCAGGTAACTAGGTAGGAATATTCTGTACTAGATAAGTGTGATTTGAAATTGTTCTCTACATATAATATGCAAATTTTCACACCTCTTACATTGTGCGGCCGAGACCACCGGAACCGTGGCTTGAGGGAGTGTAACATTCTATAGCGGAATTCTGGGACTCAGACCCCAGCTGCAGTATCTCCTCTAAGGGACTTTCATCTTCAGACCAAACCCCAGATTCTTTTCCTTTCTACTTTGTCCATTGGTTCACCTGAAGGATCTCCAGACGCTTCCCTTCCTACCCGGCTGAGTAGGTAACTTCACATATGAATTACAGCTCTCTCAAAGAAACCAGAGGGTTAAAAACGTCTCAAAGCATAGATCTAGTGTGACGCAACCTTTTTCCGTACCCATAGACACAGACTGCAATAATGTGCTACAGACACACTGGTCGTTCTGATACAACTGATTACAAAAGGGATGGAAAAACTGGTGGGAATTTAATGGAGTGGACCTTGGCAGTTTAGACCTGGGTTATTTGCGGAAGGGATCAACTAGCTCTGAGCCAGAATAATTGAGCCCCTCTTCCCTTCTGACACTGGGAGGAGGAAAGTCCGGGGCAAACACAAATCCATTCAAAAAAATGTCTTTAAAGCAGGAAATCTGACAGGACTACAAAGATTTCACCGGGGCCTTCAATGTCGTCACACATTCTGTGCTCTAGAACAAGAAAGGTATGAATGAAACACCCATTTTCCTTTTGATTCACATTTTACACGGACATCTCCAAACTAATCTGTACAAGTTTTGTGACTATTGTCAGTCATTGTGCTTTGTTGTTTTTGGCCTTCTTGTAGGAGCAGATGAATAGAATGTCCTACAATGAGAAATCTGACATCTGGTCTTTGGGTTGTCTTCTGTACGAGTTGTGCGCCCTTTCGTAAGTAAACCGCGCTGCACCCGGATATATAGAATTTTGCTTAAGTGGCAGTACCCAAGCAATCACCCAAGGAGGTGGGGTGGGTAGTGTTGACCCAGAGCTGTACATTATCCTTCCATGAAGGGGAAGGAACAGATCCTTTAACCTCCAGGGTTGTTATGCCTGTCCATGAGGCAGGTGGTCACCTCCAGAGGGAAGCACAGAACTTCTCGGTCTCCACAGCATGACCTACTTCGGTAGGAGCTCACGGGATGAGCATTAGAATTGTTTTCTGCTGCCCTTGGTTCAGTTGGGTCCTCCCCTTGGGCACAGCAGGTAGGCCCAGGGTCCTGTGCTATGGGGGGCCCGTAATTCATTTAAATTGAAACAGTCACATGACCACTTTACTCTGCAAGATTGCCAGGGTCCCACTTGAGAAGTCTGAAGGTAAGGTCCTATTAATCCAGACAGTTTTTAGGTTTGAAACTTTTACAAGTATGCCATTCTTGGAATAAACTAACCTTTCATGTGACTGCTCACGTGGCGGGGCAGCAGGCTCTATCTGCATATTCTCCAATCCACAATAAAGTGGTGGGATAGCATGGTTTTACTGCACATGCCTCTAATACAGTATGAGGGGGCAGGGCAGCATGCCCTCCCTGCACATCCTAATCCAGTGTGAGGGGGGGGGGGGCGGCAGGCTCTCCCTGCACATCCTCTAATCCATGTGAGGGGGTGGAGCAGCATGCTCTCCCTGTACATCCTCTAATCCAGTGAGGGGGTGGGGCAGCAGGCTCTCCCTGTACATCCTCTAATCCAGTGAGGGGGCGGGGCAGCAGGCTCTCCCTGTACATCCTCTAATCCAGTGTGAGGGTGGGGCAGCATGCTCTCCCTGTACATCCTCTAATCCAGTGTGAGGGGGCGGGGCAGCAGGCTCTCCCTGTACATCCTCTAATCCAGTGTAAAAGGGGGCGGGGCAGCAGGCTCTCCCTGTACATCCTCTAATCCAGTGTAAGAGGGGGCGGGGCAGCAGGCTCTCCCTGTACATCCTCTCATCCAGTGTGAGAGGGGGCGGGGCAGCAGGCTCTCCCTGTACATCCTCTAATCCAGTGTGAGAGGGGGCGGGGCAGCAGGCTCTCCCTGTACATCCTCTAATCCAGTGTGAGGGGGCGGGGCAGCAGGCTCTCCCTGTACATCCTCTAATCCAGTGTGAGGGGGCGGGGCAGCAGGCTCTCCCTGTACATCCTCTAATCCAGTGTGAGGGGGCGGGGCAGCAGGCTCTCCCTGCACATCCTCTAATCCAGTGTGAGGGGGCGGGGGAACAGCAGGCTGTCACTGCATATCCTCCAATCCACACTGAGGAGCGGGGCAGCAGGGTCTTTCTGCACATCCTCCAATCCATACTGAGGGTGCAGGGACCAATTTGCTGCTGACCGTGCGCCTCCTCTTCAAGCTACACCTATTGATTAGACACATCTGCCTCCAGAAATCCCTTTCTTGATGATCATTTGCCGCTTTTATCCTTTTCAGTAGATTCATTCCCGTCAGTTTTGATGCTTGTGTAGGAATTCATCGCCTGCAGTAACGTTAAATCTGGCTGAGATCTGGGTCGTCGGCCCCTTTCCCTGCGGGTGCCTTCTGTATCCAGCTTTTGTAACAGTTGTTGTTTTGTTAAATGTGGTTTTCCTTCCTCTTACAGTGATTGTTTTATTTTCTACTTTTTTTTCCTCCCATTTCTCTAAGGCCACCTTTTTTGGCTTACAATCAAAAAGACCTGGCTGAAAAAATAAAGGAAGGCAAATTCAGGCGGATCCCGTATCGTTATTCAGATGAGCTGAATAAATTGCTTGCAGAAATGTTAAATCTTAAGGTGGGTCTCTTCTCTATTCTTGTAATGTGAATTTTGGTGACTAAAGGCTCCTGCTTGTACATGTTATTCAGTCCTTGTGTGATGGTGGTGGAGCAGAATAGGTGGGTTTTCCCCCCGTCAGTTTTGCTTTGATTCATGAAGATGTCTTCTGTTAGGACTACCTGAGGCCCTCCATAGAAGAGATTTTACAGCATTCCCTGCTGACGGATTGGGTAATAGAAGAACAGAATAAAATGGCTGATAAAAGGGAGCGGCGGTCAGCCGAGCCGGATCGGTTTACTCCTCAAAACCCAGTATCCTCAGACCTCCGGTTAAAGGAGCAGCAGCTACAAGCCAGAGAGAAAGCTTTAAGAGATCGGGAGGAACTGCTGGAACGTGAGTTGGTGATCATTGTCAAAATGAACTTTCTACATTGGAATACACCTTGCAGAACACCCGCCATCCCTGGATGCTCTGCACTGTATGCTACAGCAGGGCTCAACATATCACAGGTCGCCATAGACTAGGAATTCTGTCCTGGCGTCTTGGTGATTGCACTGATCAGAGGCAGTGTTGGATTGCTCATAAATCAGACAAGTCCTGCGTGGCACGCTTAAGATGCATCCAGCCTCTGCCCATCTAGGATGATGCCCACACATAGTTTGTGGTCTGAGTGGCTGTGGGAGTGCCATGCGATCTGTGCTTCCATCTAGCAGACTGCGAAGCACCTCTTGCGCTGGACTCGGTGACGGAGTGCAATCACTGGCGCTCGGACTCTGACGACAGAGCGGGAGATGCTTTGTGGTCTGTGCTTGATGGGAACAAAGGTCATGGTTTCACTCTTACAGCCACCCAGACCACCAGGGATGTAGAGGGACATCAGCCCAGATGAAAGGGCCCAGTGGCTGCAAGACCGTTCCATATTGTCCTCAGCTACTTGTGAAATAAAGTAAAAAAAAACCTGGCTCCTTGACTCAAATTTGTCCGGCCGTGTCCTACAGCTCCTCATGTTGTACAATACAAACGGTGGCCATGGTTCGAAATGATCTAGTCATAGTTAATCCTGTTTTGAAAAGGAATGGAATGGCCATTGGACATTATTTTCTATATATATTCTTTATTCCTTTATGCCTGAGTGGCTGAAGCAGTAAGTGTTCTGCCGACGAGCAGGGCTCTGTGCCGACGAGCAGGGCTCTGTGCCGACGAGCAGTGAGGGCTTCTGATAAAGCTGTCCAGTATTGTGATTCTCCTGCACAATGTTTTGTCTAATTTCACTGAGAAAACCCTAAATCCAGATTCAATGTGTTCTTTGCCTCTAATAAGCATCCATGTCACTGTCGTCCCCAGAGAGGGAGCGCGAGCTGTGTGTGCGGGAAAGACTTGCAGAAGATAAACTTGCAAGGTAAGAGGATTTTATTTTACTGGGGTGTGTGTGTGTGTGTGTTGCTACTAGATGCACAAATTATGGAACGTTGTTTCAGCTGCTGTGGACAAAGACCTTCCTATCGGACTGCGTTTTTTTTTTTTTTTTTTCTTCAAAATACATATGAAATTTAACTACTTGCACTTACACATACATGAGGGCGAAAGCGGGGGACGACAGAATGAGGTGGCTGCATGGAGTCACTGAAGCGATAGGTGTGGGCTTAAATGGACTCCTGAAGATGGTAGAAGATAGGAAGGCCTGGAGGATCGTTGTCCATGGGGTCGCGATGTGTCGGACACGACTTTGCAACGAACACGCATACATGACAACTGAATATAATCAAAGATCATGTAGTTGCTTTGGCAATTTGAAAAGGTGAATGGCTTCCCAATGGCGCCAGTTCTACTCAATAGTTACTGCTCAGATCACCTAGTGCATGTTATTTCCGTGAAGGTGTAAAACATTCCTCCCTTCCCTATTTACTCTGTCTAGTCTGTCAGTCCTTACGTCTGTATTTACGGCTTGAGCGGAGGCACATTATCTCTCCCAATGTTTTTCTTCACTTTTCCTTATTTGTGTTAATATAATAACACAGATTAACACGTGTATTGGTGCAGTAACCTGCGTTCATACTCCGACTCCTTTCAAACGTTTTTTTTTCTTGATGGCTCGATAGGATTTAATGCTTGTATACAGATACAGTTTTAGGATATGTGGGTTTAAGGGTTAAGCCAGCAGGGGTGGAGCTTAGATATGTAGGTTGGACAGGTCTCAAAGGGGTGGAGCTTAGATATGCAGGTTGGACAGGTCTCAAAGGGGTGGAGCTTAGATATGCAGGTTGGACAGGTCTCAAAGGGGTGGAGCTTAGATATGCAGGTTGGACAGGTCTCAAAGGGGTGGAGCTTAGATATGCAGGTTGGACAGGTCTCAAAGGGGTGAAGCTTAGATATGCAGGTTGGACAGGTCTCAAAGGGGTGAAGCTTAGATATGCAGGTTGGACAGGTCTCAAAGGGGTGGAGCTTAGATATGCAGGTTGGACAGGTCTCAAAGGGGTGGAGCTTAGATATGCAGGTTGGACAGGTCTCAACGGGGTGCAGTGTAATACCCCAACTTAAATCGGCAGCAGGTGGTGAATTTTTAAGTGGGGAGTCTAGGCCCATTCGAGTAATAAGACTTGATGCCGCTGGTGTATTGCTCTAAATAGTAACGGATGGGCTCATGGTGTTGTTTGAAGCTTGATAAGGAGGTGTCGAATGCCCCGGGGACAGCTTGAACAGCAAAGACGCTGAACGTGCTTATGAAACGTGTGGGATATGAACGGATAAATAACCTGCTGACACTGTGGGGTTTGGGTGCTTTAGATTTACTTTATAAAGCCTGTCCTCGGGGTTTGCCTAAAATCTGTATATTCACTGTATGGATTTTCTTTTTCTAGGACAGAAAGCTTGATGAAGAATTTCAATCTGATGAAAGAGCAGCTGTTTACGCCGGCTTTCGACAATGACATAGGTATGATGAAAGAAAGACGGAAACCCTTGGAGGCTTTTAATGACTGGCACAATTATTAAAGATTCTCTGACTTAGAAATGTATCAATAATCCCTTTTAGATTTTTACTTATGTTAATAGTTTTTACTCACAATAAAGATTCAACAATAGATGTAGACTTTGCAATCTCCGTTCAGTTTATTGCCATTTAAAAGTGCGGGGTAATTTGATTTCTACCCCCACATGTTTTGTGCCTATTCCAGGCAACTTGGTAACAGCAGGTTTTGATAAACTATCTGGTGTCAATGTCTACACAACTTCTATAAACTGTTTACAAATCAGCCGACACTGGTGCCTTTCATTATGGGCCATGTCAGACGAGCGCATTACGTGTGCCTGTACTGACGTGCCTACCGCGTCCGTCGCAGTGTTCTGATGCTTTGACGGGGCCGGCCACATGCTGTAGCGTGCGCACGCTACAGCAGGCAAGCTGCATCCGTACAGAAAGCCTCCCTGTTGAAACACTACGACGTGCGTTCATCGGGGCTGCAAAGCGAGGTGGCCAGACGGACGTCTGAGTGGAAGGAACGTCCACTCTCACGGATGTTTCTTCCGTGCGTAAACGCTCGTCTGACACTGGCCTATTTCAGTATTCTCAAGATTTAAGGTTTTCAATAGAATCGATAGAAATATCTGTACGGTGATCTAGTCTCGTGTATTTTAGAAACTTACTATCTGGTAGGAGTTGTTGGTCCAGTTTCTTTTTTTAAATGCTCTTCAGATCTGATCACTTGCTCTTGTAAAGCGCTGCTGAATTTGTGACGGTGTGTATAAAGGAGGATGATAATAAAATCTAGTTGTAAAGTGTGCACGTCAATCTGTATTTACAAAAAAGCTCATACGCACAGCCATATTAATAGAAGGGCTTTACTGTCATCAATGTGTTTTCTTGCGAGCGCTCACAGCACAAATGTAGCTTGCCTCCAATTGATACGAGTTGCAGCTTTCATAAATCTACCTTGTTTTCCTCCCTTACATCTTTACCAAAGGTGGTGTGCATGCGCCGTTTGCAGCGGAACTACACTGAAATCAGTCCCTGTTGGCTGCATGATTTTTCCCAATTGCAGTTGTTTTCATAGCTGTGTTCTTTTAATGCTGCAGCTGCTTTAACCCCTTCACTACTGAGCTCAAACTATCTTTGGCTTCAAAGGCACCATCTGGTGCCCATATCGAGATCTGATCTGAGGCCCAAAAGCAAATTAAATTTGTTTACTGCAAATTAATTTTGTTTGGGGCATCTTCTGCAGCCCAAAAGCAAAGGGCTAAAACTGTAAAATCGAGCGGTGAATGCTCTGAGATATCGGGCTTTCAGCAGTCAATGTGGGGGTGGGATGTAGACCTGCAGCTCAAACCTAACTCCGTTTGGTAGGAGATGGGGCCCATTTACTGGCTGACTAGTTCTTGCTGTAAATAACCCATCAATTGATTGTATAATTGATTTTTAAAAATGATTTTTCAAGAAACACTGGTTTCTGACTTTTTTAGAAAATCACTTGGTAGTGAAGGGGTTAAATAATGTGTGTACTCTTCTGCACAACCATGTTCTAAACATTTTGATCAAGGATCGGTGGAACAAAAATCTAAACCACTCACACATGTCTTCCATTGCAGATGGATACTTGGATTCATCTTCGACACGGAGCAGGAAAGTTCACTTTGGCACAGAAAGCAAAGAAAACCGTGTCGCAGACAAGTACGGCTTACCCCAAGAGAAATGCACCGAGCTGAAAAAGCGTCTGCAGGTGGCCAATGTGCGCGCCAAAGCCTTGAATGAAATGGAGAAGAACTATCAGCTCAAAAGCCGCCAACTCCTCGGGATGCGATGAACTTAGATATATATTTATCTATGTGTTTTAGAGTTTTTAGTTTTCAGATAAACAACTTCATAATTTATTATGCAAAGTATGTTGGGAGGATTTCTGAAAGTACAAAGCCTGCTCTTGGACTGGTTGTACTCTCTGCAGGGGCTTTAGCATCTCCCAGCCATGATTACCTAAAGGCACGTACTGCCTTTTACTAAAGCGATCTGTTACCAAACACCAGCATCTTGTGACAAGTCTCA